>OU426981.1:75193082-76393082 GCA_911387785.2 Aelia acuminata | reverse complement strand
AATCAAAGGCTTTCTCAAAGTCAACAAATGTCATATAGAGAGGACTCCGCCATTTATTACTTTGCTCCATGACAATCCTGAGCGTGTTAATTAGATCAACACAACTCCGGCTTCGTCTAAAACCAGCCTGCTCCTTCCTCAGCTTCTCTTCAATTACGTCTGTGATTCTGCTCAAGATAATTCTGCAGAATACCTTGCAGGGCACTGAAAGCAATGTGATCCCCCGCCAATTGTCGCAGACCGTCCTATTTCCTTTCTTTGGCACCTTGACAATAATACCTCTCTTCCAAGCCTCAGGAACCTCTTCTTTCTCCCAAATTTCTTCAAACAAAGGTAGCAAGAGTTCCGCTGATAGGTCATCATCTGCTTTAACCACCTCTGGTGTAATGTTGTCCAACCCTGGAGACTTCCCATTTTTCAATTGCGCTATAGCTTGCTTTATTTCATTCTTTGAGGGAGAGGTCACTGTACCGCAGTCAGCCACTGGCCCTCCAGGTTGGGGGAACAGTACACTGACTCTCACACAGTACACTAATACAGCACACTACACTCACCCCCACACTATACACTAAGGCTACCTACAGTACACACCCTAGGGTCACCTCCCCTAGGTAGCCGCCCCGGACGGGGGAGCTCCGAGGAGGCAGCCCCTCCACCTGACTATAGGTAGATGGGCTGATAACCTGTCTACCCGAACTTCAATTATTCAAATAATTATACTTCAAAATAATTATTTTCAAATATTTAATATTTAAAAAATTAAAATCTGTATTTATAAGTGTTAGATACATTTTAATAATGTTATTGTAGTTGATTTAACACATCCAATACAACATGTGAATAGATTAACTTCCAATAGTACATTCAATAAATTCCAACAGTAAAGTTGTGTATTGGCATGATAGGAATATAAAGCTCCAATGACATGATATAATTAATTTAGGATTGATCAACGAATCTCAATCATCTCCGCCTTTATCTTCATTATTTGTACAATAGTCTTGTGTTATATGAGCTCGGCCCCTCTTATCACTTTCTTCACTCCCATCTTGGACAAGCATTCTCAAATACCAATCCTCTTCAGGATGTTTTCCTCCTCATGTACACATTAATATTTAAAGTTTTCAACCACCTTCATAATGCCAAATGTGATTTGTTATTTTGAAATATTTATCTGCACATTGATTTTTGCAGCCCAAATGATTCCTTCGCCATTTCAAATCTCTTCTGCTAAAGTGTTGCATTATCCTAGTATAAAAAGTGCCACCAGGATATGTTTAGATTGCTATTGTTCCATATTCTAGTGATCCATACACATAACCTGAAACTATCTTTGGTTCTAAATCCTACTAAGGCATAATACTATATAAGCAATAATATTAAAGAGATTAGGTAATAAAATATTGGTACAAGTACTGAAGTGCAGCTTATGCGCCGTTCACTGAGGCGCCCTTCAAAGTAAGGCCTGATCTCCACTGAAAAGGACCCTTTTGGGGGTTTATTTATCTCTGAAGAGAGAGCGGGAGTTGAAAGCTAGAATCTATTAAAGACAATCAAGGCACTTTTTAACTGAAAAAAAGTTTGATAACATCATGGTCATATAACATCTCAAAACAGGTCAGGCCCATCAGCCGCTCTTCAGTACCTTTACCAAAATATTAAAATTATTAAATTCAGCTTATTTCACCTTATCCAGATGATAGATTATTTAAATAATCTAAAATATTGAACAATTAATTAAATTTATGCCTCAGGTAAATGTAAATTATTTAAATTTAAATAACTGAAGGCCAATCTTTACCCCTTGAAGTAAATGTCTAAGTTGGTTATTAGAAATAGGAGGCCTCATCATTCGCTGCTGAGCAGTGTTTGGCTGCTGCTGCGGAGCCAACCCTCTAACTTGTTGCTGTTGTTGTTGTTGCTGCTGTTGCTGCAACTGCTGCTGTAATTGAGCTCTAAGCTGTTTTTGTTGCTCCTGCTAAAACATTAATATTACCTTCACATGAAAACTATTATATTAAATATATAATGAACAATTATAATTTACCGATAAATAAATTGATTTAATTAAAATTATTTCTCAGTTTATTCCTCCTTACATCCTACCAACAGGCACTTCGAATAGCAGAAAAGTTTTCAAGATATATAACAGTACGGTTTATTTAATATCTTACTATTGTTAAAAAAATCTGGTGGGGTGTGCACATCACACATCTTTCACCTTCTTTTTTGACTAAAAACACACAATTTTTTTAAAATGGTATACCAGAGAGGGAACAATAAACTTTATTTGATAGATGATAGATAGATACATATGTTTACTTACAAAATATGTACAATCTACTTATCATTTAATCTCGTATACAGACAATGAACAAGAGTTTGTCTGTCGAGGTTATTTATTATTTTATAAATACATTTATATTATTTATCTGTTAACATCAATATAAATACAATCAATACCATACAACATTAATATATACATATAAAATTATACATAGCATATTTTAAGATTTTCATTTGTAGCACTTAATAATTAAATTCTTAGACTAATTCATTTCTGTATTCAGTTGCTTTATTAAATATAGATATAATTTCTCATAATCTGGACCATTTAATAATTTCAATATTTTATTTAGATTTAGTGTCTTTTTTCTAAGAAAATTAATCTAAATTGTGTAAGCACCGGACAAATTGAGATAAAGTGCATCGTATCCTCAGCAACATTTAAATTACATAATGAGTAATTATTTCTTTTATTAATCCATAGTTGGTGATTAAGATTAAATAGTTCTCCTCTGGCTTTTATAAAATACGTCGGATATAATGTATGTCTTTCTCTGCCTCAAAATATGTTACTTCATAATTTAATTTTTTATACATCAAATGATGTTCAGCATTTCTGACTCTTTCCGTAAAACTATCCCTTGCTTGTTTACTTAATTTAGATAATAGTCCAGTTTTATGCGTTTCCAGCTGATCTAGTAACCCTTTGGCTAAAAAATCTATGCCAACACTTCTGCCTAGTCTTTTTAAGGCACTCATCAAACTTCAATTTTTTCAACTATTTTGAGGGCAACTACTTTAGGTAAATGATTGGTTCAAATCCTTAATACCTTTATAATGTAGTTCAGGTGAATGGATAAGGTGTAAATACGTAGTGGGTCTAGTTTGGTTTCCAAATATAGCATTTAGTTTGGTGTATTGATAGGAAGCCCAATAATTCTTTTTACAAAATACCTTTGAAGTTTTTCTACTAAGTCTGAGTCTTCATATCCCCCAGATCTGCGCTCCAGAGCACAAAACCGTCCTTACTGTAGAATTAAACATTAAATTTTTGTTTCAGCGGGACCTATTTGTTTGACATCAATCAGGACCAAACCACATTCAAAATAATTTTGCAGGCTGTCGGTTTAAGATTGATGTGTGTTTTTAAGGATAAATTATTGGTTATGTTGATACCTAAATATTTGTAAACATTTATAGATTCAATTGGGTTTTCCTTAAAGTACCACTTTTTCCTTGATTTTTTATGTTTCAATAAACTTTATTTTATTTATAAATGAAAATTGTTTTTTTGGTCAGTAATTCATACATTGGTGTACCATTAGAATGAAATTGGCCCCATTTACTCTTAAACTTTAAACTGCCCAAGCGTTCTTTTGAATTTTTTACATGAATATTTTTTAAGAGAGTATTGAAATATTAATCGAGTTTTAGACTGAACGATCATGTTTTTCGACAATGTATCATAAATAAGGACCGATAGAAAGAATTAATAACAACAGCCGAAAATAAATTAGAACTAAATCTTCTATTTTGAGTACCATAGTATTTTTTAGAAAATGACGTTTATATTTTATTCTTCTCAGGTAACAAAATTTATTACTTTTATAAATTGAAATCAATATTAGTGCTTTATTGAAATCAATAGTTTTCATATGTTCCAACAAAATCTTGAAATACGTTGTCACCTCTTTTCTCATGCGCATAAGTAAAGGGGTACTATGCATGCAAGAGTTGCAATTGTGTTTTAAGTACTTGTCGGAACATACCTTGCATTGATTAGGAATCATCATATTTTTTTTTTATCGATAATGTATTGAGCAGCACACACTTCGCTTTCTGTCACAATATTCTCTCTCATCTTCTTTCTGAACAGTTCCCCTTGTTTTTCATTTTAAAACTTTTTTTTTAATTCTTTAAGTTTTGATTTAGTTTTTAGACAGTTGCGATCAGTACCATGGAAACTAATAGTTTCTTTTAAATAATTTGAAAGTAGAAATTCTTTTCTTGATACTCCAATATTTCGTTTCAGCGACCTTCCACCAAATTATAAACTACATATTTTCATTTCTTAATAGTATTGTAACATTAACTTAAAGTAGCGAAGCTGAGGAGAGAATTAGAAGAGGTTGATTTATACACTACAGGTACAAAGGCGATCTTATTGGCTCGGTTATGAGAGTACTACTTGAGTGAAGGCGTAGATCCTGATACATTAGAGTTTGAGGATAGCTCTTTAAAGGCCGCTTTAAATGATTTATCTGCTGTAATAATCAAAATACCTGGTAACAGGTACTGCTGAAATAAATGGTTTAAATGAAAAATTGACCTGTCAATCAGCGGAGATAAATGATAAATTTTCGAATTTATCTGGTGAAATAAATGAAAAATTGGCGAGCCAGTCTGCTGAAATAAATGATAAATTAGCAAGCATGTCTGGCGAATTAAATGACAAGTTGACCAGCCAGTCTTCTGAAATAAATAGTTGGTTAAATGACCAATTTAATGAGAAGATAACTGTCTTAGTTCCAGTTTGTCTAGTGAAATAAATGATAAGCTGATTGGCCTGTCTGATGAAATAAATAAACTGGCCACCCAGTCTGCTGAGCTGGAAGAAAAGATAACTAGCCTAAGGTCGGATGTGTCAGCTGAGATGAATGACAGGTTAGCTCAACAAGAAGCGAGGGCCGTTGCTTTAGAAGAGGAGGTTGAGAGACTAAAAAGGACTCTGGAAAAAGGGGCCCAGGCGGTCGTCAGGGAGCAGCTCTGCCCACAGCCATTAAAGGAAAAGGAAAGAGGAAAACCCGCCATTATAGAAAGCCGAGCCAGAATAAAACCACCAACTTTTGATGGTAAATCGTCATGGTCGAATTACCTGAGGCAATTCAACACTGCGGCCAGTGCTAATGGGTGCTTTCATTTGCAAAAGGCAGTTGCCCTTACGGTGGTCCTCAGAGGTGACGTACTAGATGTTCTTCAAACGATCCCTATGATTTTCAAACGTTAGTAAGCCGAATTGAGGTGCGGTTTGGCAATGCCCACCTCAAACAGGTATACCAGTCGCTGCTGAAGAATAGGAAACAAAAGGCAGCCGAGACTATTCAAGAGTTCGAGGTAAGACTGGCCTATCCAACAGCCCCTGAGAGTTTGTTGGAGTGTTTAGCAGTTCAAGCTTTTGTAGATGGCCTACGAGATTTAGAACTTCAGAGAGTGGTGCGGCTTGCTCGCCCTAAATTGCTAGTGGAGGCACTAACCATAGCATCGGAGTTTGAGGCGGCTACCAAGGCTTCTCGTAGCTATGGATGAGCCCAGACGACGTGTACCACCGACTGCGACGATGTGAATCACAGATACTTAGAAGGTGTGATCTCAGGGGCTACGAAAGCTTTAGATTCGCAGAGAAGACCACTATGGTGTAGGAACTGTGGGAGGCGGGCAATACCTGCAGACCTAGAGAACCTTGTCTTGGAAGTTTTAAAGGCTCCATAAAAGGAGACCAGTACGGTGCTGAAGCTGTGGGGAGCTCGGTCATATTAGGAGTTTCTGCAAAGGAAAGGTCGCTCCTGACACAGGAAAAATAAGATACGCCAATAACTGGAGGATGAAAGCTTCCCGGGACAGTCACCAAGGTCTTTCCCAATAATGGTAACCTCCTTGGAACACCGAGATGACAGCGCATTTGTGGATGGCAGCGTCAACGGCAAGAGGCACACAATGCTGATTGACACTGGAGCTACGAAGACTATCGTCTCTTCAAGTGTAACTGGCCAGAAAAGACTGATACCCTCCAGATGGCAGCTGAGGACTGCGACCGGAGAAGCCAAGGTATTCGACGAAACCTAGGTAAAGATACAGTTAGGCTCAAACTGTGTCTCACACTCGGTCCTAGTGGCTGATATTGAAAAAGATTCAATTCTCGGCATGGACCTCATGACCACGTATGGCTTTCAGCTCGACCTGAAATGGAGGATTGTCAAGATCAGTGGAGAGGAGCTGTCCTCCCGCAGTCAGGAACCAGCCAGTGTGGTGGTCACCATGGACAAGAAAGTGGAACTTCTTTGGAGATATAAGCGCTCAAGTACCGTTAGAAGAGGCACTAAGGTTGAGACTTCGGTGCCAATTACCTTGTTAGTTCGGCAGGCGACTACGAAAAGTGAGCAGAAATACAAGAAGCAGGACAGGGTGATGGAAGACACCGATCCGTCATTGCCTCGAGAAGAGAATCGATATCACCCTATCGCTGCAGTAAGAGACATGTCGCCAGCGATCGGATGAGGAGACCAAGCAGGACCAGGGCCAATCAGGGTGGGTACGAAGAAGGAGAACTTGTTTGACTCTACAACCCACGAGGAAGAGGGACCCTACGTGATTAAGAAGCATATCAACGATGTGGTCTACAGGGTTTTCTAGTACCCTAAAGGAAAGCCCATAATCGTCCATAATGATCGCTTGGCGCCATATTCCCGATAGGTTAACACTTAAACAATCTCCCATTGTAAGGCCGAAAATTAGTTTAAATGTTAGGTTTTTAAAAGAAAAATACCCATTTTCCGTGCCTAGCCTGATTTCTTCAAGGAACATAGCTTTGCTTTTTATTAGGGTGTGTGGTTCAATTTTGTTCCAGTTATCAGATATTAGTTTAAAGACTAATTTTGGGGGTGTGTTAGTAAAAAAAGCATTTAACGTTGTAAACAATCGTGGAGTAGTCATCATTTACATGATCTAATTTTTTTAAGCTCTAAAGAGTTTTTGATGTCAAATGTTTTATCTTGACAAAAATAATTAAGGCTTGGATTCAGGAATTCAGACAGAAAGTATGTTGGGCCGCTGGTGGCATATACGATGGGTCGGCAAGGGGCACCTGTTTTATGTGTTTTAATTAAGCCATAGATTTTTGGTGTATTGTAGTAGTTATTAATCAGTTTACGCCTTATCTGTTTAATAATCAATTTATATTTTTCTAATTTATTTATATAATCAATAACTGTTTTATTGATATCCTTCCCCGGGTGATGTCTAATGGTTTTGCATTCCTGCTTATCATTCAATAAATCCATCATCTTTTTTTTATATTGTTCTTTAAGGATAATTACTGATTGTTTAGTTTTATCTGACTTAATTAAATATAATTCGGGGTTGTTTTTGAAAAAGATTTTTGAAGTATTGCAATCGGACTTTATTGATTTTTTAAAAATGCAAGAAAGCGTGATTTTAGATTATTGTTTTTATTGTTACCTTCATTCATAAAATTGAGTATGCATTTATTGATGTTGATCAATAAAGTGAAATCTCCATATTATAAAATAAAACAAATAATTAGTGAGAACGTCCTGGTATCCCACATATATTATTTCACAAAGCGTAAAAATCGGTTTTTCATCAATTATAAGGTCCTACCGAGCTCAAATGCCACGAATGTGGTATTGTTGGATTCAGAATTTCACGGAGCTTTTGCGAATTGCATTCTCAGTGTCCATTTTTTGGTCCAAAATAAAATATCGACCTAAACGTACTGACTCAACGGATCGAAACGAATAAAATTGGGTTTTATGGATTGCGATACGAGCATTAAGACCCAGTTTAGTTCTTTAGAACTAAACTGAGGTTTGCGTTTTAAAGCCCTAAAACCTATCATTTCTGAGATAACGCCTGGGTTAGGCTCCTCCGCCGCACGTGGTCAACTACTTATTGTATTACGTTTCAGCAAATGCTAGGACCTGTCGTGTTTAGGTTCTAAAAATGTTGTTTCGTCTGATTTAGACTTAATTGTAGCGTTGGAAAATTGCACTTTCACATTTAGCAATTACAGTATACTCCCACTTTACCGGTTCCCGTTTAACTGACTCTTCGGATAAACCGATGGACGCTGTAAAAGATAAAAATTCTTTTTAAAATCCTTGAAAACATTTATAATTTTGTCATATTCTCAATAAAAAATTTTGTTAAAATTTGTATTATGTTGCGGTTCGATAGATCTTAAATAATCTTAAATAATTAAAATATCTTTTGTTTTATACTTTCACTTACCTACATATGAAATATATAGTAAGGGGAAGTATTGCGATCGTGAAAAATTTCCACTTCCGGATTTCAACGGAAATAGACGTTTTGGGGTCCCCTGAGTCCAAATAACCAAGTCCCTCAAAAACCGTGCGAACCTGAAATTAGGTATTTATTATATGTATATGCCCGCGATGTGACAGCAAAAATTTCATCAAAATTGCCCAGAGGGAGGGGGTACTTTATTTAATAACTTTTTACATTTTTTTCGATTTTCTCAAAAACGGCTCCAACAATTTTGATTAAACTGAGTATTTGATGTATTGATATGCCCGAGATATGACTAAAAATTTCATCAAAATTGATCAACCGGAGGGGGGACTTTACCTAATACATTTTGTATCATTTTCACCTGTTTTTTTTATTTACTCAAAAACGGCTTCAACGATTTTAATCAAACTGGGTATTTGATGTATATAAATGCCAAAGATGTGATAGCCAACATTTTAGAGGAGAAAAAAAGAAAAATATTCAGTCAACTCATAAAACACGTTGAGCCCATGCATGCGTAGTACGCCTTTAATGACAGATCATTGTTCATAATCAAAGCCGTTCTGTTCATTTCATGGAAATTATTTGTTTCATGGTAACTAAATGAAAGTTTCATCAAGTACATAGAGAATTATAAAATCAGACGACTTGGAGTATCATGCTTGCATTGCCGAATTATCACAAGTATAAACTTTTGTTTATTAATAAAATAAATTAGTGTTTTTTATAGAGCAAATGAAAACAAAAATAAGAAATGAATGTGGAAAAATGTGTAACTTTGAGAAGTGGCATTAAAAAACCGCATTAATTTCTATTCTAAGTAAGTTGGTAAGTGAAAGTTGTGCGTTGCGTGCACGCACCACATTTTTTGATTTTTTACCGAACTCCAGTAAAACAAATCTCTTCGAAGTAAAATTGATCTTGAAACAAAATCCGTATGTTCCATTCATTTCATTAAAAAAGAAATAGCTTCCTATATTTTGACAAGAAATTTCGTCAGTTGACATTAAGGTGCGTATAAACGAAAAAAAATAAAAGATTTGTGAAAACTGAATAGATTGATAGTGTAAATTTTCTTAAATTGTTAAATAAAATTGGCCCAAAAAAGGTTTTTTTAATTAATAACTATATAGCCTTTGTAAAATAGGTTGTGTGTTGCATTTGGGTTTTATCGAAATATAGAAGTTATAATAATATATTTTGCTGGTTTTTTTATACACTTTTCCGGATTGACCGGCTCATTCACTTAAACGGCAATGTATCCATTCCGACGAGGAGGGATAAGCAGGAGCCTACTTTAGTCATTGGCGGATCTGAGGGGAGGGGGGGGGGCTATGGGGGCTGGAGCCCCTCCCTTTGGAAAAATTTTCGTCATTTAAAGATAGAATTTGATTTTCCTTAAAGTAAGGAAGCAAGTTAAAGAACAAAAATGCGCAGAACAGGTAGAATTTCAGTTGTGGGAAGGTGAAAAAGCTGATCGGCAGATCCAAATGAAGGGCTGAGGGGCTGCAGCCTCCCCCCATTAGGATGCAGCCCCCCCCCTTTACAATCGGCTGGATCCGCCCATGACTGTAATCCAAAATATATATAAAATAAATAAAATCTATTTATGGTGATTCATAGTAACATAGTGATTCATTATAACTTTGGTTTTATCAACTTATCTTTTTTATAACGGGAATTTCAAAAAACTAAAGTATCGAAATAAGAAAAATGAATTTCAATGGTTTCTACGCGGGCTTTATGACACATACACGTTCCACGTTTTTGGGCCAGGCGTTTTACACCTCTAAAACTTTGGTTTTGGTGGGTTAGGCCCCTCAGCTTCACGAGGCTACTTATTGTTTTGTTGCCTCTCCATGGATAGAAACCTATTTGATGTCGTTCTTACTACTTAGAAGACTATCTTCCTCTCCATTGTCAGAAAAATAACCGTAAAAAGCATCTTATGAACTGTTTATGAAAAAAAAAATCAGTAGGGAAGTTAAAATCAGAATGTAGAAAGATTAATTTCCAAGACTATGCAACATTCTTAGTGATTTCATATATTCCAGGAAGATTACAGGAAACCTTTGTAGAGAAAAACGTCAGAAAATGAAGTTCTTCCTTAACTATTAAACAGAAAAATAATTTATTCTTCCTTGCTGTAGAAAAAAAAATTCACCTTAAGGCCCGAGTGGTTGGGGGGGGGGGGGGGGGGGGGGGTACGAACAGGCAAAAAAAAAAAAAGTTCATTTCATAGTTATGTTAAACCTAGAAGTAAAATGTGATACAAATCTTCGTGCGAAGTGCTTCGCACGGGTCCACCTAGTATAATATTATTAAATATATTAAATGATCTACCAACTACCAAGATATTGTTATTTCTTAAATTCTAAGCTTTCCAACGATATATTGTACTTATATAACTAACTATTCGGCCCAACAACCCAGTGATGAGTCCTGGCCTCCACCAGCAGCTTCCGCCAATCGTCGCGGTTTTGAGCAGCTGCCATCCAGCAGTGCAAACCAAGGATGTTTTTCTCATCAGTCGCGACACTGTCTCTCCACTTTAGCCTGGGCCTTCCTTGTCTTCTTGTCCTATATAGAGGCTCTGTCAGCAGCTTTCTGTGCACATCTTCCTCACTCTGCGAGCCAAATCATGCCCTGCCCACCGCAATCGGCCCAGTTTGATGACCTGGACAATATTCAGCTCTCTGAATGCGTCATATATCTCATGGTTCTTGCGTCTCCACCAGTTTCCATAATTTGTTTTCACCCCTCCGAATATCCTGCAAAGGATTTTCCGTTCGAACACAAGAAGGTCTTGTTCGCAGGCCTTGGTTGTTGTCCAGGTTTCCGAGCCATACATTAGGACAGGATAAATGACATCAGGTCTTGTATAGGTGTAACTTTGTTTGCCGAGAGAGTATGCGGCCACCAAGCTATTTCTTCAAACCAAAGTAGCACCGGTTGGCAGAGACAATTCTTCTTTAACTTCAACATCTACTTGGTTACTCTGGGTTACCGTTGAGCCTAAATATACGAAATCAGAGACCTGTTCAAACATGTATTCCGCACAGGCCACCATCTCACCCTGGCTAGGTGTACCTTCGAAAAATTGGTTTTTGCATCTGGTCTCATTCCATAAAAGAACGAAGAACAATATCTACAACCACCATTTGATGCAACTTGAGCCCCCTTTATATAACAAGATTACTGACTAAAATATTTTTTTTTTCTTTTGGTTTGAATATGTGAACTTGTCGGGTTTCTCCAATGACTAATTTAAGTTTATTTAGTGTTAATCTAATTTTTTTAGAAACCAAATTTTATTATTTTTTATTAATTATTAATGTTGCTAAAAAAAATAATCCCAAATGTAAAGATGAAGGGGGACGTGCTCCTCCGAGTCTGTGACACGAAGGACTTCATAAAAGTAGTAAAGATTGGGGCTTTTATCCCAGGAAAAGCCCCATCTGAAGAAATACTCCTTAAAAGAATAAGGGTGCAAAATAAGGCAGTTGCAGATATAAAAACATGGAGACTGCACCATATAAAAGAGTCGGAGAAGGGCTTCTTCGTCATCTTCAAAATCTCAGAGCCTAGCCTGGAATGTCTCAAAACCAGGGACATGATGGTAGGCTGTGGGATGAAGCTGATCTCCTTCAGACACTTAAAAGGACCATACAAAGAACAACTCCCAATCAGTGATGATGAAGGAGAGGAGGAAAAAATGGACGTAACTGAGGAGGCAGCCGATACAAAGGAATGCCACTCAGACACAACAACGGTGATGTCTGAAAAGATAGGTGAATTTAAAGAGGAGGCCAAGGCTGAATCTAAAAAGGAACCTGAACCAACAGCATCACTGGAGGCAAAAGGTAAAACCATAGAGGCAATCCCTAGGGAGGCGACGGGAGGAGGAGCTATACCCAAAGTCCTGGCGAAAGCAAGGCTAGAGGTGATGACTCCGACACCGCTGCCACCTAGGGTGCCACCAGAAAGCAAATAAAAAAAAAAAAAAAAAAAAAAAAAAAAAAAAAAAAAAAAAAAAAAAAAAAAAAAAAAAAAAAATGAAATTGCTACAGATAAATCTCCACCATTGCATAGCAGCCAATGGTGTCCTGCATCAATATATTGTAGGTAAGAATATTGATATTATATTAATACAAGAACCTTACCTATTAAAAGGCGAGCTCAAGGGATTGAAACTTCCTGGATACAGCTTAGTATCCACAAAGGACAATCCCAGAGCCTGCATTCTATATAAAACACAAATAAAACTGCTGCCTCTTTGGCAATTCTGTTCCAGAGACTCAGCAGTAGTGAAATACACCCCAAAAGAGGGCAACTCAATTATCTTGATAGCGGGATACCTACCATATGAGGATAAGGATCCCACCCCAATGATGGAGGAAATACTGGGGGAAATCAAGGAAAACAATATTGTTGCTGCCCTAGATAGCAATTCCCATCATGAAATCTGGGGAAGCAGTAACAACAACTTAAGAGGTGAGCAATTGCTTGAATTTATTATAAAACACGATCTTGAAATATTGAACTGTGGCAACAGACCCACATTTCACAATAAACAAAGATCGGAGGCAATAGACATAACACTGGCATCACAAACACTCAGTAGGCAAATCACAAACTGGCATGTCTCCAACGAGGAAACATGCTCAGATCACAAATACATTCGATTTGACCTACCGGACAAAGTAAACTACAATGAGGAGTATAGAAATCCTAAAAACACTGACTGGGAAATGTACTCCTCCAAACTTACTGAACTAATGAGACACTGTCCAACAGACGCACACAATGAGTGGCAACTGGACTGTCTCAACACAACACTGACAAACGCAATGATGGAATCCTATCATCATAGCAATAAGCCTAAAACAAAAAAAACAAACAGGAATGTTCCATGGTGGAACAATGAATTAAAAAATCTTAGAACAAAAACAAGGAAATTGTTCAATGCTGCAAAAAACTCTGGCAGATGGGATATTTATAAGGAATCTCTCACTAAATATCACAAATCTATCAGAAGAGCTAAAAGAGAGGCTTGGAGGAATTTCTGCTCAGAGGTGAGCGATATTCCTGAGGTAAGCCGTGTCAAAAAAATACTAAACAAAACTGAACCAGTAAATCTAGGTACGCTAAAGGTAGAAGGGGTATCCACGACGGAAGAAATGGAAACCCTTGAAGCCATGGCAAAAATACAGTTCCCAAACTGCGAAATAAATAATACCTTAATCAACAACTCCACATACTCTACATCAAACAATGAAGAAATAATGTGGAGGGAAGCAAAGCAAATTGTAACCAGCAGTGCCTTGGAATGGGCTATCAATAATATGAAGCCGTACAAATCTGCTGGTGCCGATGGTATATTTCCTGCTCTGATACAGAAAGGAATAAACATCATAAGACCACACCTCTTAAAACTTTTAAGAAGAAGCTTAGCACTAGGATATATACCGACTGAATGGAGAATATCCAAGATAAGGTATATACCAAAACCAGGTAAGGAATCATATGATGATCCCAAAGCATTTAGACCCATATGTCTGTCATCATTCCTAATGAAGACATTAGAGAAGATAACTGATAGACATGTGAGGAAACATATATCGGATACAAATCCAATACATGAAAAACAATATGCGTACCAAGCAGACAAATCCTGCGAGGTAGCTTTGCACAACTTGGTGTCTAGGATTGAAAAATCCCTAAAACAAAAAGAAATTACAATAGGCACATTTGTTGATATTGAAGGAGCATTTGATAAAACACCTTATAACGTCATAAAGAACGCTATAAGGGAAAGAGATATAGACAAAATCTCCTCCAGATGGATAGAAAGAATGCTGGAGGAAAGGATCTTGCAAACAGAATTGGGACATGCCAAATTGTGGATAAAACCCAAGGGAGGATGCCCACAAGGAGGTGTGATCTCACCATTACTGTGGTGCCTAGTAGTGGATTCTCTACTAGTGAAATTAAATGACGCAGGCTTTTATACACAGGGGTATGCAGATGATCTTGCAATCCTCATTGAAGGAAAACATCAGAGCGTACTCTCTGACCTACTAATAACAGCAACAAAAATTTTACAGAATTGGTGTAAAGAAAATGGGTTAAACATTAACCCACAAAAAATAAATATATGTATCTTTACACAAAAGAAAAAAATAAACATAAAATTACCCAAACTAAATGAATACCAGCTTACACCCTCCAAAGAAGTAAAGCATCTGGGAGTAATGCTGGATCATAAACTCAACTGGGCCAAACACATTGAAACAACGACTAACAAAGCCCTAAAATGCCTATGGACCTCCAAAAGAGCAATAGGCAGGAAATGGGGATTAAAACCAAAAATGGTCTATTGGTTGTACTTAACTGCAATCAGACCAATGATTCTATATTCAGCTCTGCTTTGGTGGCACAAAGCAGATAGCGGAAAAAATAAAATCCTGCTTACCAAACTACAAAGGCTAACATGCCTCATGATAACAGGAGCAATGAAAAGCACTCCAACGTCTGCAATGGAAGTGATGCTAAACTTAACACCACTGCAGATAGAAGTAGAGGCCCAAGCAATGAAATCCTTTTACAGGATAGCTAAACAAAATAACTCCTTTAGAACAAATTCTAGGGAGGGACACTGGGAGATATACGGGAAGATTGAAAACGATCAAGTGCTATCAATGCACTCTGATCTACAAAGTCGTGAATTCCTGGATATTAACTATCAAGCTATAATAAACAAGTTGAAACCACATAAAAAATATAAAGGAATCAACTGCTACACGGATGGCTCGCTAACCAAGACAGGATCTGGAGCGGGAATCTGGAGAGATGACAAACCCAATAAAGGTACAACAATTTCACTGGGGAAATATACTACAGTCTTCCAATCTGAAGTATTAGCAATCCATCAGTGCGCTTCAGAACTGCTGGCTGAAAAAATAACAAACAGAAACATAACCATTTTTACTGACAGCCAAGCAGCCATCGGAGCAATTAAAAATCATGCAGTCAATTCAAAGATTGTCAAAGCCAGTAATACTGCGCTCAACAAATTAGCTAAAAGCAATAAAGTTAGAGTGGAATGGGTGCCTGGACATTCTGGAATCCAGGGCAATGAAAAAGCTGATGATCTAGCAAGGAAAGGCTCAGCCAAAAGACCCATAACCCCAGAACCGGTAATTGGCATAAGCCTAAGCTATGCCAAAAGAAGGATAGGGGAAATCTATGGTGCAATTAAAAAACGAAATTGGAATGACAAAACACAGTATCACTCCAAATTCTTCTTAAAAGGCTACTCTGCCAAAAGAAGTGACAGTCTACTGAACTTGGACAGAAAAGCACTCAAAAAAATTACAGCGATCTATACAGGACACTGTAAACTCAACAAACATATGTACAGGCTCAAACTCGCAGACTCACCAATCTGCAGATTCGTTGGCAAGGAGGATGAGACAGCTTATCACATTATAAGCTGGTGCAAACGACTTGTTAGGCTAAGATTCAGCATCTTTGGCGAGGTAAACCTACCTGACCCAAGCACCAATGAACTGGTCAACCCAACAAGTTTGCTAAAATTCACTGAGGCTCTAAACATAGCAATTTAGAACTCAGACAAGTTAGGCGCACAATAGACCCAGGAGGTCGCGGTGCACATAGCCACAATAAAAAAAAAACAAAAAAAACAAAAAACAATATGGATATAATTAAAAGCACAAAAAGGTTCTTAACACTCAAGGCAAAGAATAAATACTATTCTTTACACTCAACGTAAAGAATTCTGTATGAAAAGAATGCTTTCATTAAATGTTAAGACTTGATGTAATTTACGTTGCACATCCCTGTTTGTCACAATCACATTTTTGTTCACACCCCACCTAACGATTATCGATCAATTAAGGATACCAAAAGTATGATAAAAATCTATGATCGAAATAAAATAAAAGTGTAATTAACTAAAATAACGAATACTTGATACTATTAAATCCAAGGTTAAAGCCCATGAAAGGTATCGAGCTAACAAGCTGAAATCGTGTAGTCCTACTTCCTTCTCGGAGGTATCAGACACAAATGCTAGTTTCGGTTCGGCCGAAGATTTGGCTGAAACCAAAAATGCGGCCAAAACTGAAACTTCGGTCGGTAACTAGTAAAAACTGTTGGAATTTTACCTATTTTACTTTTCATACAGATGTGCTTAGGTTTATATCTATTACAAATGTCCAAGCCCATTATTCAAATGTGAACCCAAAAAGTTTTTGAGTGATAACTGAAGATAAATTTGGAACTTTTTAAATTATCAAAAAATGGTACAAAATAAAAATTCACCTCTAATTGTGACTTGAACTGATCTTGAGGTTGACCAACTTGCTGTAAGCCAACATTTTCTTGCATCTGTTGCAGCTTCATTTGATTCATTATCTAAATAAAAGACATCAATCATGGAAAAATATAAAATAAAAATATTAATGAAATATAAGGGTATTTTCTGTTTTGAGTACCGCAGTTACTAACTAAAGGTTATTAATATTTAACCGCTTATATCTGCATAATGCCTATAATTATATATGCTTAATTTTAAACTTGATTTTTTTCATCAACTAACCCTATCACCTTTTTCGATTACACTCCAAAGATCTAAATTTGGGTAAAATGAATTACTTTAAACTTACCGAGGATAGTTGTGTTCGTTATTTTATGGTTGATGATGTCATTCCTGACAGAAAACTGTGTCCAAACTGACAAGATATGTGCCACTCTATAAAGGGAGTTTTGTTTGTAATTTGAGATGTATAAAAAGAAAATGTTATAAAACTATGGCTCCAAGAATAATTAAATAATATAAATAAATGTTTATTTTTTGTTATTTTTTTCTGTTCTGCTATTTTGTTCAGGAAGCAATCTGTTTTTGTAACCTAACACCAACAATACTTTATTCTAATGATGACAGAAATCACCGGTTAGTAACTGAGATACTCAAAATGAAAAAGACACAAATATATTAATATATTGTACTATATTAATATCGTGTAAAAGGGGGGGGCTTATTCTAGATAGTCTATTATCCCTCTCTATATATTAGATTCTACGACTGAAAAGAAAAAAGTTAAGCTAATATTTAATTATATTAACTCTTACTAGTTTAAATTGTTTCAATAAGCTACTTGTGATATTAGAGACTTGATTATGTGTGTTCATAAACGCTTTTATTTGTGAGTTTGATCTGTAATTTATTATAGATTGTATAACACTTCTCTGTTTTCTTATGGTACTATAGGTCATTATGAAGGATTTAACAAAAAAAGTTTAATATTAACTAAACTGCCGCTTAAACAATTACATATGAGATGAATGAACATTCTTGTTATATTGCAAAGATTAATAATATATAAAAATGTTTCCCTAGTGTTGCTTATCCTCAACATATTAGGGATAAAAATAATAGATACATATATATAATTATTATATGTACATAACAGTCAAGAAAACATATCCGATATATTTATATTGTGCGTATCATTGCAGAAGTTAAGGCAATTTGATTTGTTGGGCAAATATTGCAAGCAATATGTTGAAATACAAAATTAAAAATTCAGATACATTGTATCTATTCATCTTATTTCAAGAGACATAGAAGGTAAACAAATATATATCTTCAAGAAGAAAATATACAGATGAGGTTATACTAATCTAAAATAAAACACTAAAACCAATTTTCAGTTCACTGACAATAGCAAAATATATTTTGAAAATAAATATTAAATGAAAAAAAAATTCAAAGACAAAAAGAAATTGGCACTTGAATATTTATATTATTATCTGTTAAATTTAGTTATTTTTCAATTTTAAATAATTTAAATTAATTAAAAATATATATTATAATTATTAAAATTATATTATAATATTTTATTATAATTAATAAAATTATATTATTATCCCTTTAAGCAGATTTAAACCAAGACACCCAAGTTATAGTTAACAATAGTATTTCATTCGAGAAAATGTGAGCATATTAACTATTCTTAAGAAACTACTATTTTCACTACTGTTGCTAGACTAGTTAACTTCGTCATGAACAAAAATAGAAGAGAATAATCAATGTTAGGTATAACATTAATGAATGGATTTAAATATCTAAATTTTAAAAATAAAATTAAGTTAAAATATAACAAAATGAAAAGGTAAAACCTAACTAAAGATAATTTCTATGGCTGATAACATGAAGTGTTAAGAAACAGTTAAGTACAAACTAAAAAATAATTTTTAAATTATTATTTGCAAATGACATTTCAGATTTTTAACATTTTCCAGGTGATACCTGCATCATACTAATCCTTGATGATATCAGTTAAACATTCAGGAAGTTACGAACTGTGTAAAGTGCTGAAATAATAAATGCGTTAAAAACCTTGTATGTCAAGTGCAAACAAATTAAAAATATTTTATTCTTTTTCTGCATAAAATATTTTTTTCTTTTTCTTTATTTTTTTCTGCATCGTACTAATATCTTGATGATATCAGTTAAACATTCAGGAAGTTACGAACTGTGTAAAGTGCTAAAATAATAAATGTGTTAAAAATCTTGTAAGTTAAGTGCAAACAAATTAAAAATATTTTTTTCTTTTTCTAATAATTTGTCTTTGGATGATTCTTCTTGTTATTCTTTTATATATCTTTCATTTCAGGTGATTTAAACATCCAAACATATTATTATTATATTCTTTTTATGTGCAATGTTTCGGAACCTCTGTCCATCATCAAGCACCTTAAAATTAGTTGGTTGAACATTTTATAAAATGTTACATTTTTATTTTTATTTTATATATATTGGGTGTCCCAGACATAGTGTAAAAAAAAAAAAAATTGGGTAATACTGCATGCTAAACGGGGTAGAATGGCGCAGAAACGAGTTTCCTTATAATTCTTATTTCTCATGACTATTTTTTAATTATTAATGATAAAGTTGTTCAATTGTAATTGTATTTTAGAAGAATATGGCGCAAAGGAGCCGAAAACTCCTACGATAGATAGGTATGTAAGGTCTGGAAAAATTAAATTTAAAGTAAATATATTGTACAGTCTGACTATTGATAAATGTATAAAATACTTTATAAATGTATAAAATATAAAAATAGCCTAAATAAGAATATCATATTAATTTTTTTTGTTGAATACAATGTACATCATTTTGGCTAACAGAAAATATTAAAAAAAAAAAAAATCATTTTGCAAATATGGTAATATTTTTCTGGACACTCTCACTTAAAAGGGCCTTAAAGAGCATGATAACAGTTAACATCAAATTGATATTAAAAAAATTAATAAATTAAGATAAAAAAAATCTGTTGCGTGCGCGCAACACACAACTCTCACTTACCAACTTACTTAGATAAGAAATTGACGTGTTTTGTTAGATATCATTTCCCAAAATCGAACATTTTTCTACATTCATATCTTATTTTTATTAATCGTTAAAGCCGTTTTTGAGTAAATAAAAAACCCCGTGAAAATGATACAAAATTTATTCAGTAAAGTCCCCCCTTCGGTTGATCAAATTTGATGAAATGTTGGCTATCACATATTTGGCATATACATACATCAAATACCCAGTTTGGTCACAATCGTGAAAGCCGTTTTTGAGTAAATAAAAAAAGCACGTAAAAATGATACAAAATTTATTAAGTAAAGTGCCCCCTGCGGTTGATCAATTTTGATGAAATTTTTACAGACATATCTCGGGCATATAAATACATCAAATACCCAGTTTGATCAAAATCGTTAAAGCCGATTTAGAGTAAATAAAAAAAACACGTGAAAATGTTACAAAATTTATTAAGTAAAGTCCCCCCACCGGTTAATCAATTTTGATGAAATTTTTACAGTCATATCTCGGGCATATAAATAGATGAAATACTCAGTTTAATCAAAATCGTTAGAGCCGTTTTTGAGAAAACCGAAAAAAACCTAAAAAGTTATTAAATAAAGTACCCCCTCCCTTTGAGCAATTTTGATGAAATTTTTGCTGTCACATCGCGGGCATATACCTACACTAAATACCCAATTTCAGGTTCGCACGGTTTATAGTTCTTGAGCTAGTCTGTTCACATACACACACACACACACACACACACACACACACACACACACACACACACACACACACACACACACACACACACACACACACACACACACACACACACACACACACACAGACCATTTCGCGGGACTTGGTCATTTCGACTCAGGGGACCCCAAAACGTGTATTTCCGTTGAAAACCGGAAGTCGAAATTTTTCACGATCGCAATACTTCCACTTACTATATATTACATATATAGGTAAGTGAAAGTAAAAAAAAAAAATTGGGTAATACTGCATGCTAAACGGGGTAGAATGGCGCAGAAACGAGTTTCCTATCTCAATCTGTTGAGGAGATAGAAATATTTTTGCTTTCATTTTTAAAATCTTACTTTTTTTCTTTTAAACTTATCGTTTTTAGTTCTGAAGACATTGTCGGATGTATGGTAAACTAAATAATCCGAAAAATTCTCAATTTTTTGAAATTTTTGGCTCATGTGCAGCATTTCACGAGCTTATCACGACTATTGCAAATGAATTCCCTACCATATCTTATAAAATAATACATAAAAATCACAGAGGCAGACCCTGTATGATTTTGTGGAGATTCGCTAGTTTAGCCTGCACCTGTCGAAATGATGAACGACAAAACCTTCATCTACCAAAACTATCCTGTATTGGCTAATAAAATAGCGGTAAAAAGTTTACTGTAATCCGGAATGGAATAACAAATCTGGTGCGGTGCGCGCATCACAAAACTTTCACTTACCACCCTTCTTTTGACTTAAAACAGACAATTTTTTGAAAATGGCATACTTAACTCGTTAGATGCGGCGGCGTATTTTAGGGGTATCCTGAATTGGACGGTATCGGTCCCGGGGGTCCGACTGCTGGGATGAGCCACAGACGATATCGGGCGTCGGGGTCCGATGGGAATGCTCTGACGAAAGTGTTATTTTTTTACTGGAAAGTGAATTAAATGAGCGAGTCAAGGGCATTATCTCTTGGCAAGGATTAGAGCTAGACATAACAGGAGCAGTTAGGACATACAGTACAGGACGAGTCCGATACAGGATTTACTCGATATTTTATCGATTTTGAAAGATATCACGACCTGGCATCGGAAAACCGTGATATCTTTAAATCTGAAAATTTCTCCGAAAAGCTGATACCACCGTTGAAATCTACATTAATTTTTCAATAGTAAAATGGCCATTTCAAAAGTTTTGGGACAATTTTTCGTGTTTTATTAACAAAATAAGTGAAAATTTTTATAAATCGCAAAGTGTTTAACATAATCCAGAGTTTCTAATTTTAGTTTCAGAAGGCAGCAAATTTGAGGGAAAATACTTCATTTAATAACGCTTCTAACGCACTCTTCATTTTTTAATTTGGTGTTTCTAAGACCAAGATATGGATGAGAAAAAGAGAAAAATTATGGTTTAAGGATTGTTAATGTTTGAGAATTTACATTTTAAATTTGAAAAAAACTAATACAACTCACCAATATCTTTAATATAAATTTATTTTTAATCATTTTATTTATGTTCAAATTGGAAGCCCCTCTCTGCAATACACCAACGTGCCCGTTTTCTCATACTCCCAACTGTCACACCAAAAGTGAGAACACGTCGAAGTTTTTTAGCAGCGGGGAAGATCCTTGCTCTCAAATTGTCTATGTTTGTCACTTCAGTGCGTCTCCTCACTCCTCTAGAATAGTTCAAGCGTATTTGACAGAACATTCGAAACGTAGATCAGCCGTGATGGGACAGTTCTGTGGCCACCAAGATCTCGTGAACTCAACCCCATGGAATATTTCGTCTGCCGATATCTCAAGGAACTGATCTATCGCACTGAAGTGACAAACATAGATAATTTGAGAGCAATGAGCTTCGCAGCTGACGAAAAACTTCGACGTTTTCTCACTTTTGGTGTGACAGTTGGGAGTATGAGAAAACGGGCACGTTTGTGTATTGCAGAGTACGGCTTCCAATTTGAACATAAATAAAATTATTAAAAATAAATTTATTTTAAAGATATTGGTGAGTTGTATTAGTTTTTTCAAATTTAAAATGTAAATTCTCAAGCATTAACAATCATTGAACCATAAATTTTTCTCTTTATGTCATCCATATCTTGGTCTTAGAAACACCAAATTAAAAAATGAAGAGTGCGTTAGAAGCGTTATTAAATGAGGTATTTTCCCTCAACTTTGCTGCCTTCTGAAACTAAAATTAGAAACTCTGGATTATGTTAAACACTTTCCGATTTGTAAAAATTTTTACTTATTTTGTTGTTCTGGCTGAAATAAAACACGAAAAGTTGGCCCAAAAATTTTGAAATGACTATTTTATTCTAGAACAATTAATGTAGATTTCAATGGTGCTATCAGCTTTTCGGAGAAATTTTCAGATTTAAAGATATCACGGTTTTCCGATGCCAGGTCGTGATATCTTTCAAATTCGATAAAAAGCGAAATTATTCCGAAATGGTTGAGAATCGGACCATGGTCAATATGAACTTTTTTATTCATTTTATGGTGGAGAATCTACTGGTGAAGTTTGTCGCACGAGTAGCATGTCACCCTGTATAAATATAACTAACTACGACCAAACATGAAGAAGTTCAGTAAACGCAACAGGAAAAAAAAAAAGTAAAATACTTTATCCATTTACCTCCTTCATTCCAAGCCCCCTCTACTTGATATGAACCAGTTGCAGCGCTGAATATGAAATCTTTAGGAAATTTAATAGAAGAAACATCGATATTTCGTTGTGCCAACGCAGATCCAATATATGCCCGCACAAAAATAAGCAATAGGACTACGTTGTTGAGGCGCATCGTGACGTGCTTTGCAAGTGCTAACGTCAACTGAATATATTTAATAATTGACCATTTCTTATATAGCTATATAATATAATGAGAATTACAATATTTATGGAAATTTATTCTTTTAGAACAGAATTGAATGAGAAAAAAAATACAGTTTTTAAAATGAATTTTCCTCTTTATTGAAACCTCCCATTCATGTTAGGGACGAGGGAAGTAATATTTAATTTTTCACATTGCGATGAATTCAAGTATTGCGAAAGCTCAATAATAAGCACTGGCAAAAATTGCGAAATAGGGCGGCGGCACGATTTCACGAATTATCCGAAAAATGACATAATTGAAAAAATGCTTAAATACTTTCCATTTTAATGTATAAAATCCTTTTTTTTTTTTTTTTTTTTTAAATCAAAGTAACACACTCCAAAACAGTCCATATATTTTTCCAGAACTTACCTACATGTCTAACATATTAACATATTATTTGCACCATATTCATCTAAAATACAATTACAATTAAACAACTTTATCATTAATAATTACAATAATTGTCATGAGAAGATACTGCTTAGACCTCCGTCACTATAGATTCATAAGCACAAGCTCAATGGTCAATTTTTACTTTCACTTACCTATATATGAAATATATAGTAAGTGGAAGTATTGCGATCGTGAAAAATTTCGACTTCCGGTTTTCAACGGAAATACACGTTTTGGGGTCCCCTGAGTCCAAATAACCAAGTCCCGCGAAATGGTCTGTGTGTGTGTGTGTGTGTGTGTGTGTGAACAGACTAGCTCAAAAATTATAAACCGTGCGAACCTGAAATTGGGTATTTAGTGTATGTATATGCCCGCGATGTGACAGCAAAAATTTCATCAAAATTGCTCAAAGGGAGGGGGTACTTTATTTAATAACTTTTTAAGTTTTTTTCGATTTTCTCAATAACGGCTCTAACGAGTTTGATTAAACTGAGTATTTGATGTAATAATATGCCCGAGATACGACTGTAAATATTTCATCAAAATTGATCAACCGGAGGGGGGACTTTACTTAATAAAATTTGTATCATTTTCATGTGTTTTTTTTATTTACTCAAAAAAGGCTTTAATGATTTTGATCAAACTGGGTATTTGAGGTATGTATATGCCAAAGATGTGATAGCCAACATTTCATCAAAATTGGTTCAACGGAGCGGGCACTTTATTTCATAATTTTTTTTTCCAATTTTTATCGATGATCTCAAAAACGGCTTAAGCGATTTTTATCAAATTCGTCATGTTTAATGAAAATTAGGTGTTCTTTAATATCAGGTAAGCTTTATCATTATTTAAATGATCTGAGGGGGCTTTTTTGTTTGTTTGTTTCCTATAAAGTACCTTTCTTTTTGTTTATATGGAGAAATTAACTGTCTCTCGTTACGCCTAAAAATAAGAAATGGCTAAATATGAGATATGATAAAAATAACGAAAACATAAAGAGGAGAAAAACAGAAAAATATTCAGTCAACTCATAAAACTCGTTGAGCCCACGCATGCGGAGTACGCCTTTAATTACAGACCATTGTTCAAAATTAAAGCCGTTCTATTCATTTGAGAAGTGTCAATTAACAAAACGCATTAATTTCTAATCTAAGTAAGTTGGTAAGTGAAAGTTGTGTGTTGCGCGCACGCACCAGATTTTTATTTATATAAATTGTGATTGTTTGCTTGTGCATGTATTTAATTTTATTTTGTTGAAATTGGTTCTTAATATAATTTGGTATTATGACTGAGGTGAGGATAATAATTGGGGTGGGGAGGAATCAAATTCCAGTTTCACCCTTACACACATAGAGTGTAAAAATGTAGGATCTATGTAGGCTAGTCATGGCTTGTTTACTTCAGTAAGTTGTTTTATGTGCTTTCAACTAGAAAATATAAAATAATTCTTTGCAATATATATATTTCATTTATACTAATTTTAGTTTTTTATAAAAATTTACCATTAAGCTTGTGCTTAGGAATATGTAATGACGGTGGTCTAAATGGTTTCTCCACATTATTACAGGTGATAATTCTTATTTCTCATGACTATTTTTTAATTATTAATGATAAAGTTGTTCAATTGTAATTGTATTTTAGAAGAATATGGCGCAAAGGAGCCGAAAACTCCTACGATAGATAGGTATGTAAGGTCTGGAAAAATTAAATTTAAAGTAAATATATTGTACAGTCTGACTATTGATAAATGTATAAAATACTTTATAAATGTATAAAATATAAAAATAGCCTAAATAAGAATATCATATTAATTTTTTTTGTTGAATACAATGTACATCATTTTGGCTAACAGAAAATATTAAAAAAAAAAATCATTTTGCAAATATGGTAATATTTTTCTGGACACTCTCACTTAAAAGGGCCTTAAAGAGCATGATAACAGTTAACATCAAATTGATATTAAAAAAATTAATAAATTAAGATAAAAAAAATCTGTTGCGTGCGCGCAACACACAACTCTCACTTACCAACTTACTTAGATAAGAAATTGACGTGTTTTGTTAGATATCATTTCCCAAAATCGAACATTTTTCTACATTCATATCTTATTTTTATTAATCGTTAAAGCCGTTTTTGAGTAAATAAAAAACCCCGTGAAAATGATACAAAATTTATTCAGTAAAGTCCCCCCTTCGGTTGATCAAATTTGATGAAATGTTGGCTATCACATATTTGGCATATACATACATCAAATACCCAGTTTGGTCACAATCGTGAAAGCCGTTTTTGAGTAAATAAAAAAAGCACGTAAAAATGATACAAAATTTATTAAGTAAAGTGCCCCCTGCGGTTGATCAATTTTGATGAAATTTTTACAGACATATCTCGGGCATATAAATACATCAAATACCCAGTTTGATCAAAATCGTTAAAGCCGATTTAGAGTAAATAAAAAAAACACGTGAAAATGTTACAAAATTTATTAAGTAAAGTCCCCCCACCGGTTAATCAATTTTGATGAAATTTTTACAGTCATATCTCGGGCATATAAATAGATGAAATACTCAGTTTAATCAAAATCGTTAGAGCCGTTTTTGAGAAAACCGAAAAAAACCTAAAAAGTTATTAAATAAAGTACCCCCTCCCTTTGAGCAATTTTGATGAAATTTTTGCTGTCACATCGCGGGCATATACCTACACTAAATACCCAATTTCAGGTTCGCACGGTTTATAGTTCTTGAGCTAGTCTGTTCACACACACACACACACACACACACACACAGACCATTTCGCGGGACTTGGTCATTTCGACTCAGGGGACCCCAAAACGTGTATTTCCGTTGAAAACCGGAAGTCGAAATTTTTCACGATCGCAATACTTCTACTTACTATATATTACATATATAGGTAAGTGAAAGTAAAAAAAAAAAATTGGGTAATACTGCATGCTAAACGGGGTAGAATGGCGCAGAAACGAGTTTCCTATCTCAATCTGTTGAGGAGATAGAAATATTTTTGCTTTCATTTTTAAAATCTTACTTTTTTTCTAAAAAATGGCAGTTTTCTCTACTTCGGTTTAGCGTAGAAACAAATACAATGATGTTTTCTTAATCAGCATTAAATTTCCTAAAAGATTAGTTAGGTCTGGTTATTTTAAATCCACTTTCAGTGGGCATTTTAACGCGTAGAACACAAAACATTTATTAAAACTTAAATTTTTAAGAGTTTTTGAAAATTCTTTGCTCCTCACTGGAGCAGCCGCACCCTAGAAGCTGTCATATTTCCTAAAAACTGCGAAATTTAGTTAGCTTTTTAATGGTGTAACCCATAATACAATTGCACTTCACCTTTTGAGTCTAACATAAGTTTTTCTGATGAAAAACACCCTAGAGAATAAATACTTCAAATACTTCATTGCTTCACATACCTATTAGAAAAACTACTTGATTGATTAAAGGTATTAGTTAGCAGGGCACATTATGAAATGTCATTTTTCTGTTGGTGTATTTAACTTCTTCAAATAATCTTAAATTGTTATTTTTTATAGGTATTAAAAAAAAGGGAAAAAAATGTACGTTTATGTAACATTAGGTAATCAGCAAAAATTTGGGTCACCCCTCCTCCTTGACTCCCTATAAATAAGATTATTTTATATTATTTTTTTGGGGGGAAGGGGGAGGGAGGGCTTGCTACCTTCACAAACCTTTACCTCTCATGCATATCGGCAAGAATATAACATAACTAATACTTTTATTCAATCAAGTAGTTTTTCTAATAGGTACGTGAAGCAATGAAGTATTTATTCTCTAGGGTGATTTTCATCAGAAAAAGTTTTTTTAGGCTCAAAAGGTGAAGTGCAATTGTATCATGGGTTACACCATTAAAAAGCTAACTAAATTTCACATTTTTTAGGAAATTTGACAGCTTCTAGGGTGCTCCAGTGAGGAGCGAGGAATTTTCAAAAACTATTATTAATTTAAGTTTTAATACATGTTTTGTGTTTTGCGCGTTAAAGGCCCACTGAAAGTGGATTTAAAATAACTCATCTATTAGGAAATTTAATGTTGATTAAGAAAATATCATTGCTTTTGTTTCTACGCTACACTGAAGTAGAGAAAACTGCCATTTTTTAGAAAAAATGTAAGATTTTAAAAATAAAAACAAAAAAAATTCTATCTCCTTAACATTGAGATAGGATATATAAGATAGATAGGAAACTCGTTTCTGCGCCATTCTACCCCGTTTAGCATGCAGTATTACCCAATTTTTATTTTTTTACACTAGGTCTGGGACACCCAGTCTATTGTGCTTCCAATACTAGATCATCCACTGGATTCCTGTTCTACTTCTTCTTTTTATTATTAGATAGTAATAATATGATAATAAGAAGAATATAATAATAATTTGGTTGGATGTTTAAATCACCTGAAATAAAAGACATATAAAAAAAATAAAAATAATATTTTTTAATTTCGAATTAACACTCTACAGATTTAATCAAAACATTAATGAAATCGTCTTAAAGGTTCTTTAAAAAAATTCTTCTTGGAATAAACTGTTATTCAGATCTCAAAAGAAAATTAAGAAACTTACAGCCAGAGGATTTATTGATTTACTTATAATAGAAATTTAGAGGATACTAATAATAAAATCATTGATATATTGGAGGGTAGTTGGGGAACATAGTCACACAGCATAGCACCTGCCCAAAATAAGCAACAAGTCATAGTTCCTTAAACTTAATAATGATAAAACAATAAGTAGCATTCACTTACCTGCGAGTAATAATTAGAGGTTACCTCTAATTGATTTTTGTATTGTAGCTCTTGTTGCTGAGCAGCCTCAAGAGTCTGTTGTAGCCTCTGTATTTTGAAAAGATTTTCTTGCCTTGCTTCGACAAGATGTGTATTAAATTGACCTCCCTATGACAAAAATATACGTGAAAAAATTGCCTAAACAATGATAAATAAAATAAAGTTAAGTAAAATATTTAAAAGGAAAAAAAATAATACAGTTAACCGATTTTAATCTATATAAATAAAACTGAAATTCTGTTTGTTTGTTCTTTATAGAAATCCATACCGTTTGTCCTAAATTCCGAAAATTTCGCTCAGTGGTTCTTTCATACCAGGTGCGAACACCTGTCCATATTAAAATTGCATAACTTCAGCCAATCTCTGGGTATATTCTTTATTCTTATAAAAATCTTTATGATCTCGCTTTACATAGTAGATGAGTCGAAATTCCCCAGGTGAAACCGGTATATACAGCTAGTTAGCTATAATACCTAGTTATACCGTTTAATAGGAACAAATTTTTAATTTATTATTTTTCTATATATATATATATATATATATATATATATATATATATATTGATATGTGAAATAGGTACTCAGTTTAAATTATAAATCAGGTGATTATTCTAAATATTAAGGAATTGAAAAACTGCTGAGTAAAGAATCAAAAAGAAGGACAAAGGGAATTAGTAAGAAACCAGTGTCCTCCTGTACACACAGGATGGAACATTCGATGCTCCAATGGTCGTATGGAAGCAAGATGGAGATATTTATAAAAAGAGAGGATATAATCGCCCTGTTTGATATCACACCAAAAAGGTAGGAAAAGGCGAGAGTGGGAGAAGCTAAGCTCATTCTATCGAGCAGACCCGGCCTATCAACACCTCAGCTTCCATCTTGACATCAAGTCGGCAGTCTTGACATATGATCAAGTCTAGTAGAATCTAGATTATAGAGCCTATCATTAGTATAATGAACATCGCCAATAGCAAGTACCATAAATATAATTCTGCAGAATAATTTATTTCTTTTATTTCATGAGCTCAATATAATATACTTGATAGTAGTCAATTTAACTAAAAGCGCTTTAATAATTGTATAACATCTCTTTTATTAGAATCATTCCAATAAGTAACATAAATTTAATTGATGATAAGAGTTTTTTTATATAAATTTAAATAATTAACTTTTGTGGCAATATTAAAGATAGTATCAAGATTCAATATAGTTATTTTATTTCAATGTCAATGCTATTAATGAATAAATTATTTTATAATAACTTAATTTTCTTCTCCCATACCATTCACCCCTGATGATAAATAATAATATTGTTTATAATAATTTTAATATTTGGGGTCCGGTGAGGCTGTGCGGTAAAGCGCCGTACTCCCATGCCGGAGCTGCGGGTTCGAGTCCCGCCCTGGGTGGTGCTTTTCTTTCGTAGGAGAAGTATCACCCAGTGCCATGGGTGTTAGTATGGGCAGTATAGGGCTTCAGTGGAAGCCTTGAAGTCCCCCCCAAAAAAAAAAAATATATATATTTATATATATATTAATGCGAGCCTTACCTCTCATAATGATAATATAGTATTTGATGATAATTATAATTATATATAAGTTTATTCCAAGAGGGACCACTCCCTAGGGCAAGCAGCCCAGTATTTAATAATTCCTTTGAAAAGGTAAGGTTTTATATTAGAGAGGCTAAGGAGGTCGCATTAATATATGGTAACACTTATGTGGGTTAGCAAATATTTATTCAACAAAAATATACAATTATCAATGCCAAACGAATTAATACAACTCAAATATCCGTGCAGGTTACAAAAATTATAACTTTATAGCACACAAATCATATGACTCAAGCTTCACAGTCTAGATAAAGACTAAGACTTAGACTAATTGGCCCAGTCACTCGCTCCTTATATATAGTCGTAGAACGAACCTTCTAGAAGGTTCGAGATCTTCGTGGAAGGTTCCAGGTCTCCATCAAAAAAGTCTAGGCCCATCCACGTGCTCCAACGGTTTGTTCCAACCGCTACTTCGTTCCAACAAAAGGTTTGGAATTTTAAACCATATGTTTTTTTTATTTGATTATCGATTTAACATTACAATATATATACAGGAGCATAAGTATGAAACTACAACTCTCTTTAGACTACACCAAAAAAAGGTTTTTTTTTCACATCTGCCATAAAATTGTCACTAGGGAACTGTTAAAAGTGCGGATTTTATTTTGATGTCATGCCCAAAATCATGGTGAAATGAAGCCCGGAAAAATTATTATAAACCAAACTAGTGATTAATACAAACGAAATATTAAAAATTGAAAAAACAATCATAATTTCTGAATGTTGTACAATATGCCAGCTTTCAGCTATTTAGAACCTGGTATTTGGGATGTTAAAAAATGGCTGGTAATGAACCTAAAGCTGGTTAGTAACAAAAAAAAAAAAGTTTAAACATATTTTTTCAATAACCTACATCCCTACAGGGACAGTGGTTGAAAATCTAGATAGAATAGTTGTTAATTGTAAAGCAAAGAGCAACATGACACCATAAATGGATAGAATACTGTGTAAATTATACAAAGCACACGATAATTGTCTATAAATATTATTGTCTTTTTAATAATTTTTTAATTCGGAAGAACTGCCTTTGAGTTTCGGAAAAACAATAATATACCTCCTACACAAAAAAGTTAGTATTGGTGACCCAAATAATTATCATGCAATATCCTTCATTAATACTTCTGAAAATCATAAACTAGACTTCTTACAGACAGACTTATGAACAGGGTAAAATTGAATAATATAATTGATGAAAGATAAACTGGGTTTAGGAGGTCCTATAGTACTGTTGGCATTGGTTTGGGCAACAAATAAATATCAAAGGAGGGGAAATGTTTTGTCTTTTTAACAGATTTGAAATCTGCATACGATGCAGTAGATTGCTTGTTGATTTTTCATAAGTTTAATATTTTAGGAGTGCCATAGAAATTATGAATGCTTTATAAAAATGCTATTCATAACAAAAGAAACTAGTATGGACACAAAATGGTAGCTCTAATCAATTCATTTTATAGGATTGAGGCAAGTTAAGCCTTTGAGTCCCACCTCTCTTTTCACTATTTGTGAATGATATCACTGAGTTATTGGAGAAAGGAATTACTGTAGTCACAACCAAAATTAATTCGCTACTCTGTATGGATGAAATTTTTGCAGTCACGGATTCACCGATAAAATTAAGATAAATAATCGCTACATTAGAAAAATGGAAATGAGAGCTAAATCTAAAAAAATAGTTTTTAGACAATCAAATGGGAGAAAATAAAGTTTAGATGGATGAAAAGAAACACTCTTTTTATTGAAAAACTATTTATACTAATGGAAAATAGAGCTTAATGGTTTGAAATTTTATATAATGGTTTTAGAAAATCAAAACATGGAACAAGCAAAATAAAGTATAGACAGATGTATATAGGGGAGCAGATAGAGTAAGTGAAGAAATACAAATATTCTTGAATAACGATTGCTGACAACCTACCTTACATGAATATTGCAAGGGGCAGATTCAGAAAGACAAATTGGGTTTAAATAGTGACTGGAACAAGGTTAACTCATTGTGTCTGGAACATACTCCATCAAACTAATTCAGATAGTGATAAAGGCTAGAGGGGAGCTTTTTAACTTAAACTGCAAGCCTTGGAGGAGGGAAATAGAATACACATGCTCCATGTGCATTAGTAAAGAGGATGAAACCATGCTCCATTTTCTTGGAAGATTTCTAGTTTTAGACTTATTCAGAAAAAAACATTGGGGGGTAAGTGTGTTAACAGAAAACAAGGAAACAGAAATTTTGAATGGAAAATGCTGAAAGGCATTATATTTTTATTTAGAAAAACAGTTTTACATTGTAGAATTTTTTAAATAAATGCTTGTTTGTTTAACCTCCTTTTATGCTACTAAGGCTAATCGGACGATGCTACATTGGGAGTCCTAAATTTTGCCTATCCAGGTATGATTAGGATAGGGATCTTTAACGAGTAACTGATATTGTACAGCCTATAATGACATAGCCTATAATTTTAACAATTAAAGTAAGATTGATTAAACAATTTGGGACAAAAGAGGATTATTTTAGTTTTGATATATTTAATGGAGTTAATTACTTTAATAATATTATAATTTTGGTTTATGTGTAATGCAAACAGTCGATTGTATTTGTTTATAATTCCATTGAAACCAAATGTTTATTATTTTAGTTAAATAAACTAAAACAGACACATAAATGGGGAGGGGAAATCATAATCAGTGACCATTTAACAGAATGCTTGGCACTCTGTAAATCGAAGCCAGAATAAGTTTGTTTGTTTGTTTAACGTCACTTTATGCCACTAAGGCTAATCAGACAATGCTGCAGTGGGAGTCCTAAATTTTGCCTATCCAGGTTTAATTAGGATAGGGATCTTTAACGAGTACCTGACATCGTACAGGCTCGGGACCTCTATTTTAGGTCCTATCCGAGGGACGGCATAGCCAAGGATTTTTTACTCCCATTAAAAAATCCTAGGGCCACTGCGGGATGCGAACCTGTGACCTCTAGTATTGTAGGTTGCCATGCTAACCACTACACCACAGGTGACCCCCCCCCCATAAATAAGTGTTTTTTATAAAACATAGTATGTAAAAAACGACTTATGAAAATGAAGCATATTTTTCTATCTATCTTATCATTTTCTATCTATCAATTGTTCATAATTAATTCTTCTTTATAAATAATGATTAAGGCACATATGTAATCACACTAATAAGTAATTAGTTTCTCTCATTTTCACTTTGTGAAATGAATTCCATGAACCTTTTACTTCAACTATTTTAGAATTTTCATTAAAAATTGTATAGGAAATTAGTGATAAATAAGAACAAACATGTTAAAAATAGTGATATACCTGATTGGATCCTTGTTGTTGATTTGCTTCTCCTTGCATTCCAGTGGCCGATAGCATAGAACTGGTTTGGCCAACTCCTAATGGTGCACCTTAAAGTACGATGAATATAATGCTTAGTATTATCTTAATCCATTAGCACATGAAGATGAAGCAAACTTACCAATAGCTTGCTGCTGTTGCTGAGGCTGTTGTTGCTGCAGCATGGTACCTAACTGGGCTTGGCTAGTAGGAGGCACCTGAGGTCCAGCTAAACCAGCCCCGGGAATCGGCTGCCCAGGCTGAGCTCCTCCCTAAATATCAAATTAAATTAGTCAAGAGAAAAATTCATGAATTTGGATGGGGGATTAATGCTGAGTACCAATAAATGTCCCCTGCCTCTGGGTTTTGAACTGGCTATTTTGGGTTATCAAACATATGCCGGTTGCCAGGAGCAACACGTATTTCCTAACTCGTTTGCCTACTCATGAATTATTGAACATAAACAAAAATTTTATTTACACTTGTAACTTTTACACCAGAAATATTCTATTAAAAAATTCTCTTTTAATTTGCATTTGTTGAGCTGATTGATTTCTATGGTGCCCCTTCTCTCATTTATGTATATACTACACTAATTCATACGAGAGGAACACTCACTACAAGAAAAATTACTAAGTTGCATTACATAGGGCCTATACGTGAGTCCTGATCTGACCACCCATCGCACATTTGGACCCAACAGCAACTGACCCATAGTGATAAAAATTTAAGATTCAAAATTCTGTACTCTTGATTTAATGACAATAAAGAAATAATTCTTTTTTCACTTATGAATATAGGGTTTCATTTATTAGTGAGAATAAAAAATATATACATAGAATATCTCAGGACTTTTCATGTCAATTTTTACCAGAAGCCTTTCTTAATTCTCAATAAAATAGTGGTACGGGGATGAAATGAACTAACTAGTCCTTAACTATTTAGCTTACTGTATAAATAAAAACCTTTCTGAGGCATTTAAAATTTTTACAAGATTTATAATTAATTATTATATTATATATATATTATTCTTGAGAATTCTAATGGAAAAAATTAATGACAAAGAATAGAACAAGAAATATATATTTTAATACTTTGTTTAAATTAAGGGCTAAAAGAACAGGAAATGGTTTAAAATAAGGTCTCGACTCTTGAAATCTATATAACACTCAGTCGATCAAATTTTATTATTCCAATTTAGTACCTTATACAATTTACCACTCTGAAAAAATAGAACCAAATATTGCCAATAAAAAAATTTATGGTGCTTTAAATATATGTTTCTAAACAATTCATTTAAAATTGAAAAAATTAATTATTATTTAATAAATATTCAGAGGCTTTTTATGCAGCAAATATATCTGGCAAATAAAATGAATAATAAAATAAGTTATATTTTTAGCACTATGAAATTAAATATAATCTATATAAATAAAGATGAAATTCTTTTTGTTTGTTTGTTCTTTATAGAAATCCATACAGTTTGTCCTAAATTCTCCAAATTTCACTCAGTGGTTCTTTCATACCAGGTGCAAACACCTGTCTATATTAAAATTGCATAACATCAGCTGATATTCTTTATTGTTATAAAAATCGTAATGATCTCGCTTTACAATGGTTTTTTACAAAATCGACCGTTTCATTAGAAAAAGGAAATTCCCGGATGAAACCGGGATATACAGCTATAATCTACGTAAATAAAGATAAACTTGTGTTTGTTCTTTAAAGAAATCTATACCGTTTGTCCTAAATTCTCCGAATTTCGCTCAGTGGTTATTTCATACCAGGTGCGATCACCTGACCATATTATAATTGCATAACTTCAGCTGATATTCTTTATTGTTATAAAAATCATAATGATCTCGCTTTACATTTGTTTTTACGAAATCGACCGTTTGAGTCGATAAAAGTCTCACTTTATAGATTTAAAAAATGTAATTCTCCAGGTGAAACCGGTATATACAGCTAGTTTAAAATAAAATTAACATTTTTTGATGGTTTGGGCAGTCAGGGAGGGACCCACTGATCGGGTAGGGCAGTCAGGTCAAAAGTGTGGAGGGACAATAATTGTTATTAGAGATACTCATGTGAACTATTAATAATTTAATTTTTTTAATACCAGCTTTCTTATTAATTGCGATACCATTGAGATCAGAAACCTTAATAGTGAATATTAAAATATTCACATAATGATGATGAATTAATATTAATAAAAAATAAAAGAAATTCCCTTATGAATATTTTGCAATTGATGGAGCCATAAAAGATTTATCTTGAAAGGAAACGAATAAAAGACAGTTCATTAGTTACTTATAAGGATACATGTTTATTCTGGACCACAGTGAATTATTAATGTACATTCTGAGACACATTTTTACAATAAACACACCTAAATGTTGATTGAAACAACCTCCAAAACAATCAACAGAATTTTAAATATGCATTTAAAGGAATAATATTAAAACATTGAAAAAGAAGGTGGAAAATTGATTGAATAAAAACAGTTTACTAACTTCAACTACCTGTCTATTAAGGGCATGTGTTGACTTCTGATGCTGGATGACTTTTCGTAAGCGATCAACGAATGCAACTTGATCATTGGGGATAAAACCAAGATAAGCCCTTTTTTCAGAAGTATATAGAAGAATTAATACTTTGATATCACACTGGGGAGTACTCGTGAAGTGGACACATCCCGCCTGTAAGATAAATTCATTAGATTAGGTTGATTTCAATTGACTATTGATACTTTATAAAAATAATGAGGAGAACATATATAACTACTTCTCAGTGAAATAATACAAGACTTAAAAATCTAACTTTTGAAAATGTAATTAGAAAATTATAATTTAAACAAATATTTACCACTATCTGATTAATGATAGCATGTTATAACACGAGAGGTGTTAATTCATTCGCGATGACAGCAAAAATTTCATCAAAGTTGGTCAAATGGAGAGGATACTTTATTTAATGAATTCTGCCTAATTTTAATGTTTTTATCGATTTTCTCAAAAACGGCTTAAACAATTTTGTTTAAACTCTGTATTTGATGTGTGTAAATGCCCGCGATGTGAGAGTCAAAATTTCATCAAAATTGATCAATTAGAGGAGTCACTTTACTTAATAAATTTTGTCTAATTTTCAAGTGTTTTTTTTTATTTACTCAAGAACTGCTGTAACGATGTTGATCAAACTGGGCATTTGACGTATGTATATGCACACGATATGACAGCCAAAATTTCATCAAAATTGGTCAAACGGAGGGGTTATATTATTTAAAGAATTTTGTCTCAGTTTCAAGTTTTTTTTTTACTTTCTCAAAAACAGCTGTAACTATTTTGATCAAACTGGGTATTTGATGTATGTATATTCCAAAGATGTGACAGCCAAATTACATATCCCATATTATCACTGATGAAAATAAAAACTTTTATTTAGCATTAAAAAAATGATTTTACTTTAGAGAGTAAGTACGTGTTGCTCAAATTATTTAAAGGACTTAAAGGTGTGAAAAAATATGGTATAAGATAATCTTTAATTAATTATATTTTATTTTAGAAACTTTAGTTCCATAATAAATTTCTGAAGGCTATATAAAGTGATTTTAGAGGAACACTAATCATTCTCGATTCCAGAAACGCATAAGAGACAAACTTTACTACGTGTCGTAGATACACCTATCGATTCATCTTCACGATATATATACAGAAATAAAATCGCTGTAAAAACCAACCAAGCAGTAAAAAGAACTCGACTGTTGATGAAACTTGGTCCCATAAAAAAAGAAATAAACAATAATGATTAGAAAAGTACTGAGAATTTTCAAGTTTTGCATTACAGATACATTACAACTTCTGGAGATATACAAATGTGGAAAAGTGTGGCATTTACATATTACTTACCCGTCGATTTCTAACCTATGTAAGTTCGTAAAAGTTGTGTGTTGCGCGCACCAGATTTTTTATATAAAGCACGTATCATTTTAAAATTTCTTTATAGTACATAACATTGTTACCAACTTCATAAGATAAATGTTGAAAGATTTATATATTTTCAGACATCATAAACAATAATCATACATAATAAATGTTCTTACATATCCAGTGCTCATGACTTTGGTCAAAGACTCCAATGCTTCACATGCTTGTGGATGGAATAACACAGATTTAGAGTTTTTCAAATATGCACCTCCAATATTACCGATTAACTGTTTGGGCATTAACTGCATTATCAATTTCTGAGGCCATGAATCAGCCTTTCTGAAACATCAGACCATTGGATTTACTGAAAATGAATATGATCTAAGAAACGATAATACAAATAACTTTTTACCTACATTATAAATTTGATAGTAGGAGAAGATCATATTCTCAATTTATAATATGTATATCACATGTTTATAGCAAATTGTCATCAAGTACATTTTTTAAGCCTACTTAAGGTCTGGCCACACATGTCCGCACCGGATCCGCACCGTAGCAATAATACAGGTTATGTTCAGAATATTTTTAATTTAACTTACACATTACCTTTAGTTATGCCTAAAGTGGCCTGTGTCTGATATGTATGGCCTGAACTTTAGGCATAACTAAAGGTAATATGTAAGTTAAATTAAAAATATTCTGAACATAACCTATATTATTGCTACGGTGCGGATCCGGTGCGGACATGTGTGGCCAGACCCTTACACAGAGTATGTCATTGAAAAAATATTATTTACAAAAATTGTATTAATTAAACCATTTTTGTTTCCATATATTGTATCAAAATTTCAAGCACATTTTCCAGTTCTAATAATATTCATTGATGGAAACAAAATCACTGAGTACAACAGAAGAACACAAACCCTATGAATAGGTAGATGATTATGCATGTACACAATGCTTTTATTTCTAAATAGGAAAACTCATCAAAATTCTTAGGGATTTATGATAAAATACCGAAATGATTTTAAATGTTATAAAATTTACTTGATGAATTTTACAATAAATCAACTATATAGTCACTTATTATAAATCGATCAACTAATACTTTTATAGATTCATATCAACAAATATAATTTATTCTTACAATTCAGGTTCTCCTCCTTCTTTGTAGTTAGTGGAAACCTGACAAGGAACATGCCTTGTCATTTTCTGTGAGTCCCCAGGTGCCTTCTTCTCAAGCCACTCAAGTATACCTTGCCATATTGTTTGCCTTTCTCTCTGTCCCTACAATAAAAAAAAAATATATATTAAATTAGGAAAAATTGATCTTACTGATCTAAGAGAATGTTTAAAGTGAGAAGTAACAAAATAAAAAAAAATATTTTGAAGAAATAATTATACCCCATGTGACGTAACATAATATGTTATTTCAGTGAATGTAACTCATAGTCAAAAAAACATGTGCACCTTGTTTATACCAAAAAAAAAATGCAAACATAAGATAAAGAAGTGGACTCAGATGCAATATTTGTATATGTTGGGTTTATGACTGTATTAATATAACTTTCAATAACTAACAATGCCAGTATATGAATGAATGGCCATTCAATTAGGTTGTGTACATTTTTAATGTTATATATTATTTTCCTTGTTAATTTTTTTTTTCTTTTAACCAAGTAGTTTTAAAATATATGAAAGTTGCCATAATTGGAAAAATTAAGGAAATTTTTTTTGTTAAAGTAGAAAAATTTTAAAAAGAAATATTTTATTTTTTGCAGATATTTTCTTCTTACTTGTGTGAATATAAGCATGTAGTATATACTTTTCTGGGGAAAAAATTTAGAGTTTAATTAGATTTAACTAAAATATATTTCCAAAATTCTAAGTGCAGTGGTTTTTTTGATTGTCAGTGTAAATAATATTAGGAAAACATCTTGAATTGTTCTAACCTAGCAAACCAATTTTTCCTAGAGATAAATCTTTACGAAAAATGAGTTTTTTAGGTTAGAACGACACATTTTTTTAGCCAACTTTGATTATATTCTAATGAAAATATTTTAAAAAAGGGATTGTCTGAATTTACAGAGCCCCAGTTAAATTGACTGCTATTACAAAACATCATTTTATGTTTTGCATAAATAACTTATATAATTTGTTCATTTTTTTAATATGGGAAAATTGAAAGCAGTATTTCATTTGTAAATAATAATTTTCTTATTATATGTACAATTAATTCATTGCTTTAAAAAAATAAATAATTCAAATTGATAAATAAACACTTTGATTAGTAAATTTACCTGTTGCTGTGAAGCTTGAGGTTGCTGCATAGGGGGCCCTGGCTGTACTTGCATAACACCAGCTTGAGGCTGCGCTTGTCCCATCAATCCAGGTTGTAAGTTTGTTTGCTGCATAACTCCTGTTTGCTGCGGTAACAGACCTATAACCAGTGGGTGTTCTGGTCAAATAAAAACAAAATCATAAATTCACCATTGATAATAATTATATTGATCCTCATCACTAGATTAGGTGAATTGTTTGATTGTTCTAAGAAAAGATATTTTAGAATGGAGGATAAGAAAAAGCAATTTCACCATAAAACTAGTCAAAGGATTAACTCAGCAATATCTACCAAAATTTTTTTTTTTATTTCCAAAATTAACAGAACATAATTTCTTTCTTACAGAGAGAAAACGATAATATTCATTAAATAAGAAAACTATTTTTCCAAGAATTACATTACAGATGATAAAAACTATCCTACAATAGGTATAAAGAAATAAAAAAAAATGTGAGCCAACATATAATGAAAATGGAATAAGGGACCATACAATTAAACAGGATACCTTCATGGGCCTAAAATATATCGCTTAAAGGTTACAAATGGAGGAAGAAAGCTAATGCTGCCAAGAAGATAGCAGAAAATAAAAGTCATTACAAGATCATCTTAAAAGTCATAGCAAATATTTATGACTGATAATAGATGCCAATAGTACCTTGCTGGTTCTGAGGCATCACATTCGGAGGCTGTGGTTGAACAATTGCTACTTGTTGGCCAATAACACCTGGTGTTCCAAGAATCCTTTGCATTGGCTGAGCTGCTTGTTGTTGTTGGGGAGCCATTTGAGGTTGTGCTGGAGCTTGAGAGTTCAAACCTGTGGCTCCTAAAGTAGTTGTATCTAAAATGACATTAAATTAGAATTATAACAGCATCATTTAACAAATGCCAACCTTGACAAAATGAAATAATAACATCGATTACTATTGTGAAATTATTTCTTAAGGTGTCAATAAAAGACAAATTTTCAAGTATTACGTAAAATTTTTTAACATAAAAAATATACAAAATCCTTTCCTGATAATTCAATCTCTATATGTCTCTTCCCAGGAAAGATTACAGATGAAAGCCACATAGTCTATGTCACACCCCCTTCCCTACGAGTATGTGAGGCCTGTTGGCCTACTAGAAGCTACTCACACTGACCCTGTCTAGTATATCCTATCGAGAATGGCGGTTTGGTTTTCCAGGATGTCAGAAGCCACGTGGAGAACAATCTTCTCCAAGGAAAGTAATATAGGTCCTCAGAGCCTGGTGACTCTCAGAAGCCATAATCCGTGGACCTAAACTACTATTGCCATCGCTGAACCTGAAACAGCTGAAGACATAAGAGGGAAGGTTACTGCCAAATTGGCTCCAAGGAGGTTGAATATGAAGTAATGGGCAGTCTGTTACTGCACCAGGGAGACTAGCTTTATCTGATAATTCAAGCTCTGTATGCCTCCTCTCGGGGGCCGGGATGCACGAGTGGGCAAAGGCGCTTGCAATAGGTAATCAAAGTTGAATAAAATCGAGTGGGGGTAGTACTTGGACCGCACTGATAAAATATCTAGCTGTAAGTGAATTAGTTGTTTGGGAAACCCAACAAAAGCCAACGTTTTTTTTTTTTTTTTTTTTTTTTGTGTACATATTAAATTTTTATGTTTATAGAAAATTACCACAATGATTTTTGTGATTTCCAAACTAAAATGAGTTCTGAAAAGATTTCTAAAGCTATTTTGGGAAGAGGTAGTTTTTAATCACCAGTCAATAATACAATTTAAAACAAACATAATGATTAGAAATTCATTCAAAGTAGAAACTGAAGCACAGAATATTAATATGATCATTCTTTTTGCAACCACTTTTTGTACATACACTAATAATATAGGAATTAACCAAAATGAACAATAGGATGTACTGTTAAACTGAGGTGTGATTGATGGGGGCCTCGTAAGCTGTTCTATGAGAGCACTTCCAGGTTGAGTGGGATAGTTTGCGGCTCTAGGGACAGACTGGTGCATCGTTGTTAGCCTCCAGGTTGGTCGACCAGGAGCATAGGCAGGTGGGAAGCCTCTGGGAGCTGCAGCAGCTGTTGGTACTCCACTAACTACAGGAGTTCCCTGGAATTAAAAACCATCTTTGTCAAAAAGGGATTTGAATAGAGGAGGAATCATAACTTAAAAAATAAATAAATAACCAAGATTAAACAGAATTCATAAGACTTAAATATTACTTCATATCAGGTGGTTATCCATTTTAAATTCAGAAATGATAACACAAAGCATGGTACTTATGGTAGTACTTTATAGTATTTATTTATATTATGGTACTTATGGTAGTTATAGTACTTATGGTGAGAAAACCATGAAGGCGATTAATTAAGTTTCAGTTTTAAAATTTGTTCACTTTTAGATTTCTTTAATTAGTATAAAATTGATTTAGCCTAATAAAATATTTTAGGTATTACATTTGAAAATGTAATAAGAGAGATTGATTCCATTAGCCTTTGACAGCTTTATTAGCTTCAGGCCTTAAAGTTCATATTTTAACAAGGAATGAATTCTGAAGTCTAGAAAATGAAATTTAGAACTTAACAACACCCACTTTGACTGAGCGAGATAACTAACCAAAGTGTAACAAAGTATGAGTTCTTTTCAAAGCTCAGAAAACAAAGCAAAAAAGCAACTTCAATTTACTCAAAACACATCATTTTGGGTTTAGAGAACTTAAGGTGGGTTCCACAGAGTGACGGACTTTCCTATCTATGACACAAGATGAAAAATTATATGGAATTGGCATGTTGCACAGTGCATTTATCTTATCATTATTTATTCTTACAAACTTCCTTTCTTTTCCAACCTTCCTTATCCTTAAACTGATTTTATACTGTTAAATTGATTTAGAAGTGTGTAATGGTAAACTGTTTTCTTTATGAAAGGATGATTAATTGTCAGGAATTTCAAAAATAAATATATATAAATACAAAGGAAGTTATATAAAAATAAAGGTAATAATAAAATAGAGGTAGTTAATAATTCCAAAAACCAATAGGAGTTGTTTTTCGTGCCAAATGTCTTCATGGATAAACCTGGAAAAGCACGGTTAGAATCATGAAGCAGCTCCAAGTTTTCATCAACTGAGGCCTAAGATGTATCCATGGAATGAGATGGCAGGATGGCAGATTGAAAACAAGGAACTATAGAGCATAGCCAGAAAGCAGCCTATAGAGGAAGAGATACAAAAAAGAAAATGGAGGTGGATTGGTCACACGCTCCGAAAAGAAGAAGGTGCCATAGAGAAGACAGGTCTAGATTGGAATCTCCAAGGCTTAAGGAAACGAGGGTGACCAAGGCAGACCTGGCAGAGGAACATGGAAGAGGAATACAGAGCAGCTGGCAAGTCAAGGCTCTCAGCCGGGATCAGGATAGATGGCGAAAATTTAGTTTGGCCCTATGCTCTGCAGTGGTGGCAACAGGAAATAATAAGAAGAAGGAGATACATCAATGATGAATTTCATTGATGAATCTCATTAATACATCAATGAGATACATCAATAATTGTGAATACCTTTCCGAACAGGAGATCCGGATGGTTTCACAGTCGATTTATTACTGATTTAACTTAATTATCAAATCAACAATAATAATGGAAGGATCATAGTTCTTATATGGATTTTGTTTGTATACAAAAATGGTAAGATTGGAGATACAACGCCCCTGATTAGGGTTCATTTGTTAAACGTACATTTTAATTAGTGTAAAATAAAACTCAAAATTCTGGAGCTGAGCAACTCTTGAAGTGTGATTTGAAAGCAACTATGCTTTAAAAAAAATTCAACGCGAAAATAGATTCAAATTTTAAAAGGAAAAAACTTGAAAAAAAAAATCGCCTTAAAACTGCGGATAAACGAGTTTTTCTAACAACTGTTATGTGATTTTCACCATGGAAAATAATTTTTCCCCATAATAGTTAATATATTTGTGACCTGTGCGCGTCAGTCTTTTTGAAAGATAATAATTTATTTTTATGTAGTTTATGACTCCACTGCATCCTTTGCTGTTTTTAGCAGCTTAAATTTACTAACGCAAGCCTTAACATTGATGTGATTCTCTGGCCTTAATAGGGTGAATTGCGACAAATCCCAATACATGTGTCTAATATATTTTTAAGTAGAAGAATCCCTGAAAGTTTCAATAAAATTGGTTCATGTAGAATGGAGCAATGACTGTTTTGGGAAAGCCAATTTTAACGATTTTTGAACCTAAAATATTTAATTAAGATGGCCCATTCAATGGAACGGCCTGACACGTGTCGACTTATTTTCTATGCAAAATCACCAAAAAAAAATTTAATCAAAATCGGAGAGGGAAATGTGACGTGGTCCCATTGTCAGTCTCCAAAAATTAATATTGCTGCCGGTAAGTCAAGTGATGCTTCTTTTTTTTTTTTTTTTATAGTTCATAGGGTTCTGAATCTAATGGGCCATTCCCATGACAAAAGATTCAACACATAAAATTTGAAAAACCGCATGATGCAGCTGAACGATATCCTTGCTAAAATAATAATAATTATTTTTTAATAAAATTTATTGAAATTTTTCAAATGTATTTACAGCAAATAGGTCAAAATGACATTTAGCGAATATGTCATGAAAGGCTAAAGAGGAGCTACTCATTGGTAGCACTCTTAAAAGAAAAGGTCCAGAGGCCTTCTTCTTAATTATTTAAGACCATATATAATCAGTAATAACTGGAGTTCGGATTTTCATGTATACTATTCAAAAAATTTGTGTTTAAATGTGAATAATATTTTGTAAAATAATCACAAAACAATGAGAAAGAAAATTAAGTCAAGAATGTTAATAAATAGGCGAGCGTACACGTCAAAAAAACTTTTGATATGCTAATCTATTAATATTTAATAAATAAATAAGATTACAGGAAAAATGATCAATTTGAAAATAATAACTTGATTATAATGCAAAGCAATTATCGCCCACAAAATATGAATGTTTTAACTTAAAATTTGTAGTTAATGTAAGGTAAAAACACAGTTGATATCAAGTTTTCGGCAGTTTTTACATTGTTGAATCGAACATGGTAATAATTCAAAAGAATTAATCAAATTTTAATTCTTTTCTCTTCAAAAAATAAATTATTTAAAACAAGGCGGTTACCCACAAAAATAGATTAAATTAATATAAAACAATTTAAAAATTGACGATTGTCCAAAGATGCCCAAAATTGGACCCCCTCCCATAAATACTCGCAAAACTTGCGAGATCGAGGGAGAGGTATCAGTGAAGAGGAAGGATTGGCTTCGCTTGGAAGCGAGCTCTGTGGTGCAGTGGTTAGCATACCACGCATGTCACGCAGAAGACCCGGGTTCGACTCCCGGCGGAGCTCAATCTTTTCTCTTAAAAAAATAAATTATTTAAAAATAATTCTTTTAAATGTGACATCATACAACACAAAACATTTTTTTCAACTATAATCTAATATAACTTTTTATCTTTAAACTGCATCCTGGGGAGAATGGTCTCAATGGAATCAGAACAGAATAGATATAAATATACAGAATAAAAACCATAAAAAACTGTACATATCAGGACATATTTGCTGCCAAAATAATTTTTTTTAATGAAGAAATTAAGAGAACTGCATTAATATGGTCTCTTATACCTAAAGCATATACGGGCGGACTCTAAGGTTTTAAAACTTACCACTAATACTGAAACTGCAGTTTCAAGATGGTACAAATTTTGTTCTAATCATGATTAATTTTGGTCTATTTTTCTGTACTATTATATTTTAATATTATTCTTTCATTCCACCAATCTAACAACTCCCTGAGGGAAGCCGGGTACCACTGCTAGTGTTTTAAAAAAAATGATTATACATATGATGGGGCTGAACCACAAAACATCGATATTTTAAATTAAATGTTAAATAAAAAATTTCTTGGATTCCCAAGGTTTAAAAATTAAAAAAATAAAGATATGTTATAACATCTAAATGTATATACATACATATAACTTTAAAAATCATAAATTAAATTTGATAATCTCAAGTAAACAAATTTTGAGGTGCGTTAATTTTCCCATCAGTGTATATTTTTAGATACCATAATTTAAAAAAAAAAATTTTACTATAAGATAATAGTAAAAAGGATGATAGAATGAAATAATATAATTAAACAAGAATGCATTCCTGCTTATCAGGAAACCAAGATAATAGTCAATTACCTGAAGTATTGTTGGTGCTGCTTGGTTAGGCTGAGGTGGTTGCGGTTGGGCAGGAGTAGACATTGGACTACCATGAGAAGGAAGAGGACTTGATAACTGTACATTCAGATTATGCTGTGCAGCAGCACTAGCACTGGTTGGGCTTACAGGTCGCTCTTTGAGACTGGGTAAACTAATAAGAATAAATAGACTAATAAACATTAAGGAATAAAAAAATATTTGGTTGGGAAATGAAATCATTCATTAGAAAGTAAAATCAGTTAAACAAGCCAATTTTACCTGAAACCTTTAAGTAAAACTAAATGCCTGGGGTCCTTCGCATAGTTTTTAGTCTGAGATGTTGTGAGATCTCCTCCAGCTTTTTCAAAGAGTTTAAACATAAGAGGTATTTTTCTCGGTGATATTATTGATAGATGAACATTTTTCTAAAAATAATTAATAATTACCACTATGATAATAAACTAATATCATTTAAAATAATTTAAAAAAAAAAATTACTTCGCTAAAAATAGTTGCTAGCTGTTCTGCTGTATTCCCTATATATGACTGATTCTCAATCACAGGCATCATGTATGGAGGAGAGTTACAAATAAGAATACAGTGCTTTTGTGGATTAGCTCCATTTTCTCTTCTCAATTGTAAATCATCTAAGCAAACTAAACTAGCAGCAAAACCTTCGGCAACATTAGCATGGGATTCACCTCGACCTCCTATGAGCCTATATACAACAGAAATGTGACATATAAATGTTTTTTTTTTTTAACCAGTTGTAAGATTTGAATAATCCTCAAACTCACTCAATCTTATCAAGAACTTGCAAAACTCTATGAGGATTAGAATATGGTCCATATATGTCAGTGCAAGAACTCGGGAGTCTGTCAGCAGCATGATAAATTATAACACCATACAGAGCACTGGTACTCTGGAAGAAGATGAAATTCCCAAGTATAATATAATAGTTTAAGATAAAAATATATCCGTTTAATTTAAGAAATAATTGTTTAATTATTTTTATTGGTAAGTTTGGAATAGTCAAGCAATCACTTAATCATATCAAAACCTTGTGAAACTCTATGAGGATTACACATGGTTTATTTTAAAATGTACTTTTACCCCAACATCGTTTTAAGTTGAAAAGGCTAAAATGGTAAAGAAAATATCTAACAATTGTCAACAATTATAAAAAAACAAAAAAACTTTTAAATACCTCACAGACATAGTCCCTCTCTTCCAATGGTCCTTGATTAAAATACCTTAAACAATTATAAATATGAGAATACAAATTGCATTTTTATTTTTTGTTTTTACAACAGCTCAGCAAATACATACTCTAATGTAGGAATGATGTAGTTTGTCTTCATATCATTCAAGTATGCACCATTAATAGCTGTACCTTCAATAATAAAGATAACATCCGCAATCGAACAAATTTCTGTAGTCCCCATGACCATTTTTTGGCCTTATTACAACTAATGTCTACAAGAATATGCTACTGAAATCATTTCTGAATACAAACAGGGAATATCTTTCACCACGAACCGATAGGCAACTCAAGTCCTCTAGGCGAGGTTATTCTTTTTTCGCCTAATAATCGATAGAGCCAACCTGAATCATTCCACTTATAATCCAATCAAATTTTACTGATATTTATGTTGGAAACAATATATTTATTTGAAATTTAAAAAGATATTGAACTAATATTACGTGATAAATATCTATATTGTCGTAAAAAGAAAATGTACGAAATTCCTAATAAAAGAAATAGAGATAATAAACTCGATTTCAGTTTTTTAGGAACGATATGCTGCTTCTCAAGATAAAAACATGCTTTCTCCTATATTTATAACCTTTCTTCTCAAAGTAAACAAGTTTCTATGTTTCATGTCAACAGTATTGCATCCCAGAGCACTTATTTTATATGTTCAATATAATAAGCTTTGAATGCACGCATTATATTATTACTGACATGCTATCCTGCGCATATTAGGAAATGATATTTCCTCTCGTGACACTTATTAATAAGAGTATAAATTCTAATTTAAGTAAAAGGGCTGTTACTTATTATGATGGTAATAGCTGGTTTGATGTATCCTATGCTGATATTAAGGACGCAGTCGATGAAATTCAGTCCTTATTGAAAGAAAAACTGCTAGCAAATGAAAAGGCATATGTACTGCTTTATTTAAACATAACTATTACTTACCCTTCAATAATTGTAGGGTATGGGGATTGAAGTTATATTAAAAACTTGTGTTTAGTAACTTCAGATTGTTAACTTTAGTGTTTATTTTAGAGTCCTTAATGCTGGACTTGGTTTTATATGTATTGATCCTGAAAACAATGATAGAATTAATCAATACATCCAAGAAAATCCAATCAAGTGTATTATTTCAAATATATACTTCAGTAAATCTCATCAAAATTCAATTCCTTTTGATGCCATCTTTGAAGACAGATTTTTTGTTCATGGAGAAACATTGGGAATATGGATGACATGTAGGATGCTTCATCATATAATTTTTTTAATTTAATATAAAATATTTATATCAATTTGTTTGTTTCAGGTTTTGATAACAAATTTGACAAAATACCATTTATCTGTGCCATGAAAACTTCAGGAACAACCGGGAAGGCTAAGACTGTGCATGTAATGCATGAGTCTATTTTTCCAAATCTCAGAGATATAAGGTGGTTATTTATATTTTACATGCAAGTTTGAATTAGTGAAGTATTATATTTATTTATTTATTATATGATGTATTATATTTTTTGTGAAAAATGAAATGCTTAGTCTTATATAATTCATATCCAATTCTCTATTAACATCTTTTTATTTTATTTTATGGGTACCCCTTCCTGGCCATGATATATTGTATACAGGGGTTTACTCTAGAGGTGTGACCTACCTATTCTAACCCTGGTGGTAAGAAGGTTATTCTGTTAGTCATCCATGAATTAAAAGTCAACCCGCCAGGTGTGGATTCAAACTGTCCCCGTTTGATTCGAGAATGCTGAAGTGGTTCTGCTCTAACATGCTTGGCTATTTCGGTTTGGCTCCAACTATATAAATCAATTAGTAATTATGGCATAAAAATGATGTAACTAATTTTACAGGATGTTGTTCTGGACAGAAGTTTTAGGATATCTTTATGTTAGCCATATTGACATCCTCTATGTTTTTCAGATTTTTGGGAGTAATGTAACAAGTTGAAATTTTCGACAGACTCTGGATCTGGAATTTGAATCTTGTATATTTAAAGTCGGAAATGAAGGGAGACTGTACCAAAATTTGATCAAAAACCATTTGTGTGAACGTGACAAGAAGGTCACAGAATTTTTCAGTTTTTCTGTTCAACAGAAAAACTGATGAACTTCATGAAAATGATTGACAGTTTGACATGATGAAATGCTGTCATATTGAGAGATATTCTACAATACTGGTTTTATTATTATTATTTTAACTTAATGTAATTTACAAACTCAATTTTGTTGCCTTGTGTTTTGAAGCTTTTGAATTATTCTGTAAAGAAACAAAAAAAACAATGATTGTAAAATGTACATCAAACAAATTATTGAAAATTAAACTTCCTAAAATTCAAAGAGGAAAGGATTAAAAAACCTATATATATGTATTTCAAGTTTTTTTTTCGGAAGATCAAAACTTTTATATTCAAATAACACTTGGGTTGAAAAATGTAAAAATTAGGCTTGTTTTATAAATAAGGAGGATTTGATATCTCACCACTCAATTATTTGAATAAAATATGTATATAACTACAAGATTAATTTATTGTATAATCTTCATCTTTAATCTCATGGCAATATTTTTTTTTTTTTTTTGGAAAGTTGATAATAAAGAAATTAATGTAATTGTTTGTGTAAAACCATGATTTGAATCTGTGGATACATGAGCTGATGTATCACTACAAAAAAGTCTTGATTATTTGATCCTTGTAAGGTGCATTTGACAGCTGCAACAGTGAGGGATAACTCGCCACTTCCTCAAGAAGAATTTAATCGTCCACATCAGAAACATCAGAGCCACGTCGCCTATAGTTCTCTCTACAAATAATCATTGATGTCTGATAATTATATATTTGGCCTTCTCTGGAACAATTCAAATGTTTACGATTGTCATTAGCGCCTCTAGCGACAGTCGCTTAAAGCAAATACAAAGAAATAGTGCTTAAGCTCATATATTAGATAGATTGGTGAAAGTAATCTTCCCAATATCATTTATTTAAAACATTACACAAAAAGAATAAGCTCAATCTTTGAGGAAATGTCATAGTCACACCTAGCAAAACAAATTTAAGGTATCAATGAGATATATTTCTAAGGTATGATGTTAAAAAGAATATTATTAACCTATAACAGGTGACTTGGTGTTGTTCAGTTTCAAGACATCCAGACCCTGAAATTATTTTTTGGTTTTTCATACATACATTGCTTAGCTTTCAGGGTTACTTTTAAATAGTGTACTCAACTTGCCCCTTCCCTCCTATCCAATACCCTGCCACTTCCAGTTGCACTATCATATTCTCGTAGTAGTGCTCTCATACACTGGTGCACTGTACACATACACTGTATAATTGAATTTGGATTGAAACAGGACATTTGGCATATTTGAAAGTAGGTGGCAATGGACAAATGTAGAGGAAACTCCCATTGGAAATCCTAATTCTTGGTACCTCTTGGGAATGTATAACATCGTCGTGGATGTCTGCCGGGAGTGTGATGGCGGATATTTAATCCTTCAGTTGGAGGTGCAGTTCTGGGAGGATAAGTAAGACCCAGGCATAATTAATGATAGCATAAATGGAGCTGCCTTGGGATAATTCATGTAGAACTTTGATCATGCTAATCATATGGCCACTGTTGTTAATTTATACTAGAATCTTACTGAGGAGAGATGATATCATGTTTTTGAGAGCCGGTGATAGTCTCTGCTTCTATTGAGCTAATTATTTGAGTGTGTCCAATACTGTCAAAAGCACTGACAACATCGAAAAAGCAGCTACGTTACAACTTTTAGTAGTGTGTCTATAATTCTCATGTTGACCTGAGTTCCGAACAGGTCATTTATAAAACGCCTTTGGTTCCTACGGAAGGTGATCTGCTTCCTGAGTTTTTTATACAGAACGTTTGTAATATTTCAGCACTCAACTGAACAGATTGTGATAGGCCTCTAGGAAAACATGTTTTTTACCTCTCTCTACGGTTAGAATTATGTACCCTTGCAGAACTGGTTCAGGTACTAAGTAATTATTATCTTTTTAATTGTTTCAATTATGTAGGATATATCAATCACCAACATTTTAATATGGATGTGAGGTATCTATGTAGTTGATTAGTGTTAGTTAACAGTTGTACTGTCTGAAAGATGCCGATTGTTGTTAAAACTGTTTCTTATTTAACTTACTTCATTCGCAATGTTCTTAATACAATTATTACTATTTTTACTAGCTCAAATTATTTTTATAAAAATGTTTCAGTACTCTACTAGAAGTGAGCAATGCAGATGTCATCATGTTAATGACACCAATTACATTTGATCCATCAGTCATTGAACTATTTTTGGCATTGATGAATGGATCCACAATATGTATTGTAAGGAAATGTATTAGACAAAATCCAGACTTGTTATTGGATATTTTGTTTCCGGCTTCAGGAGGTTTTGTTACAATACTGCAAACAACTCCCTCGCTCTTCAGGAGGTGGAATAAAGAAGCTATACAAAAGCGAATATTTGGTGAAAAGACAATGTTAAAAAACTTGATTTTAGGTATAATTAGTTTTATTCGTTCTTTTAATAATGTTATATTTGATGCTCCCAGTTCTATTCTTGGTCAAATTATTCAATATGAATTCTAAAGTAATTAGTAGAATTTAAAATAATACATTGATTTTCTAACACTGCAGTCTTTAGTGTTATTGTCTTGTTCAGCATTTTTTGACAATCCTTTTTTGTATGTTTGAGATTAGAATAAATTTTTTAAAAACTCAACTCATCTAAAAAGCTGACTAACTTAACGAAAAAAAAAATGCATATTTTGACAAAACAGAATGAATGCAAATTAAATGTATTTTATCATCAGATAAGTCTACTTAATTTACTATAGAAAATAGGGCATTGATTTTCCCGCTCAGATTTTTGCTATACCTTAATATTGTTTAAAGTTATATAAAACTTTTTTTTGAAAACCTACTGTTGTTTTTAGGTGGCGAAGAGTTTCCTAGTGCAAATGAACTTAAATCATGGGTTATGACTCCTAATATCAATATTTACAATATATATGGTATCACTGAAGTTTCTTGTTGGGCATCTATAAAACGAGTTTGGCCTGCTAAAAAAATTGAAATTGATATTGGAACACCTTTATCTGAAACATTATTTAAATTAGAAACAGATAGCAAAAATGAGGGAGAATTATTTATTGGTAAGTATCATTGAATTACCTTTTGTTTATGCTAAAAGTCTCTTATTTCTCTTATAAAAAAATGATTACTCTATTTTTATGAAAAAACCATTTAGGTAATAATAGTATAAATAGTATGTGTGTGTATATATATATATATATATATATATATATATATATATATTGTTCAATAGGGCATTAATATTAAATATAATGATGAAGGAGAATAATAAAAAAAAGGGCGGTGAAATTACAGAGAGAGAAAAACAAAACTTTTATTCTTAAGGAAAATCACAATTAATAAACAGCTCGAACATTAGATAAAATAAAATAAAATAAAGCTGAACCATATGACACTTCTAATAACAACAATATTTTAAAGGTTATGAATTAATAAAGATAAAAGAGAAAGAAACTAGAATTCTTGAAATTAAATGAAAACTAACACTAACAATTTTACAGTGGATTAAGGCCTTAGAGTATGTTAATTTATGATCATAAAACATTGAGAAACAAACAGAGATAAAGAAAACCCAACTAATTGACAGAGCTCTGTATTCTAACCCAATCCTGGTGATTAGAATAATTAGCTATTAAATTCGGCGAACAAACCAACTAGTGTTTCTGACGGTGAACTTCCTCATTGGTGAAATAGTTACTCTGTAGATAACTTAATGTCCGGTGAACTACACTCATAGAGATATGCTTGGGTTGCACAATCTCCAACGCTGACCTCTCTTTTGCTCTGAGTCAATTCTTTGAAGAAAACAAAGGCAATTGCATATAGTAAGATCTTACTTACGTGGTCGGCTAGCAATCTGACCAAATATAACACCTGCGTCGTGATGGCGGCGGGTGACAGGATGAATGAAGATGGAGGTCTTGACGTGACGGCAGTTGGCAGCAGAATGTCAGCTCTCGTGGCCGGAACCATTGGTGGTGGGGGAAAAGACAGCTGTTTCATGGCCTTCTACTTAAAGACTTAAACTACACATTTACAATAAGTTTAGGAGGCATTGCATGGCGGGAAATCTTGTTACTTTCACTTACCTATATATGAAATATATAGTAAGTGGAAGTATTGCGATCGTGAAAAATTTCGACTTCCGGTTTTCAACGGAAATACACGTTTTGGGACCCCCTGAGTCGAAATATCCAAGTCCCGCGAAATGGTCTGTGTGTGTGTGTGTGTGTCTGTGTGTGTGAACAGACTAGCTCAAAAACTATAAACCGTGGGAACCTGAAATTGGGTGTTTAGTGTAGGTATATGCCCGCGATGTGACAGCAAAAATTTCATCAAAATTGCTCAAAGGGAGGGGGTACTTTATTTAATAACTTTTTACGTTTTTTTCGATTTTCTCAAAAACGGCTCTAACGATTTTGATTAAACTCAGTATTTGATCTATTTATATGCCCGAGATATGACTGTAAAAATTTCATCAAAATCGATTAACCGGAGGGGGGACTTTACTTAATAAACTTTGTATCATTTTCACGTGTTTTTTTTTATTTACTCAAAAACGGCTTTAACGATTTTGATCAAACTGGGTATATGATGTATGTATATGTCCGAGATACGACTGTAAATATTTCATCAAAATTGATCAACCGGAGGGGGGAATTTACTTAATAAATTTTGTACCAATTTCACGTGTACCTATTTTTTATTTACTCAAAAACGGCTTTAACGATTTTGAAGAAACTGGGTATTTGATGTATGCATATACCAAATATGTAAAAGCCAACATTTCATCAAAATTGGTCCAACTGAGGGGGCACTTTATTTCATGACTTTTTTCCAATTTTTAACTTTTTTTCGATTATCTCAAAAACGGCTTTAACGATTTTTATCAAATTCGTCATGTTTAATGAAAATTAGGTTTTCTTTAATATCAGGTAAGCTTTATCATTATTAAAATGTTCTGAGGGGGCTTTTTTTTGGGGGGGGCCTTTTTTGTTTGTTTGTTTCTTTCTTATAAAGTACCTTTGTTTTAGTTTATATGGAGAAATTAACTGTCTCTCGTTACGTCTAAAAATAAGAAATGGCTAAATATGAGATATGATAAAAATAAAGAAAGCATAAAGAGGAGAATAAAAGAAAAATATTCAGTCAACTCATAAAACTCGTTGAGCCCACGCATGCGGAGTACGCCTTTAATGACAGACCATTTTTCATAATTAAAGCCGTTCTGTTCATTTGAGAAGTGGCAATCAACAAAACGCATTAATTTCTAATCTAAGTAAGTTCGTAAGTGAAAGTTGTGTGTTGCGAGCACGCACCAGATTTTTTACTTTCACTTACCTATATATGAAATATATAGTAAGTGGAAGTATTGCGATCGTGAAAATTTTCGACTTCCGGTTTTCAACGAAAATACACGTTTTGGGGTCCCCTGAGTCCAAATGACCAAGTCCCGCGAAATGGTCTGTGTGTGTGTGTGTCTGTGTGTGTGTGTGTGTGTGTGTGAACAGACTAGCTCAAAAACTATAAACCGTGCGAACCTGAAATTGGGTATTTAGAGTATGTATAAGCCCGCGATGTGACAGCAAAAATTTCATTAAATTTGCTCAAAGGGAGGGGGTACTTTATTTAATAACTTTTTAATTTTTTTTCGATTTTCTCAAAAACGGCTCTAACGATTTTGATTAAACTGAGTATTTGATCTATTTATATGCCTGAAATATGACTGTAAAAATTTCATCAAAATTGATCAACCGGAGGGGGGACTTTACTTAATAAATTTTGTATCATTTTCACATGGGTTTTTTATTTACTCAAAAACGGTTTTAACGATTTTGATAAAACTTGGTATTTGATGTATTTATATGCCAAAGATGTGAAAACCAACATTTCATCACAATTGATCAACCGGAGGGGGGACTTTACTTAATAAATTTTGTATCATTTTCACGTGTTTTTTTTATTTACTCAAAAACGGTTTTAACGATTTTGATCAAACTTGGTATTTGATGTATTTATATGCCCGAGATATGACTGTAAAAATTTCATCAAAATTGATCTACGGGAGGGGGGACTTTACTTAATAAATTTTGTATCATTTTCACGGGTTTTTTTTATTTACTCAAAAACGGCTTTAACAATTAACAAAAATAAGATATGAATGTAGAAAAATGTGTGACTTTGGGAAATGATATTTAGCAAAACACGTCAATTTCTAATCTAAGTAAGTTGGTAAGTGAAAGTTGTGTGTTGCGCGCACGCACCAGATTTTTTTTAAATTCAAACGGTCTAAGACTGAATATATATATATATATATATATATATATATATATATATATATATATAGAGAGAGAGAGAGAGAGAGAGAGAGAGAGAGAGAGGGAGAGGGAGAAAGAGAGAGAACAGAATGGAAAAATTACTTTATTCTTGGACTAAGTCCTTTAAGTATAAAAGATTTGTACACGTATGAAAGTATAAATGTACTAAAAAAATATAAATAATTATAACACTAAGAACATAAAGAATATATAGATAAGAAAAAAAAGGATCTACTGTAAAAAAATAAAAAGAAGGAGAAAAAAAAGGCTTAAGAATTATTAATAGGAACTCAAGGTGAAAAATTTAAGGCTAGAGCTATTATTTAAACTTTATATATTTCTGATCGGGATATTAGGGAGTGGGTTTAATTTTTAAGCTTAAACAGCATCTGTTTAGGAAATAAGGGATGATGAAATAGGTGAAGTTTGACAGAGAGGGAGCATGGTGGACAGTAGGTCGGAGGGAGTTCCAGAGGATATTGGAGCATGCGATAAAGAATCTTTCAAATTTTTTGGTCCTGCGGGAAGGAGTAAAGAGGTCAAAAGGGCGTGATCTTGTTTCCTATGAGTCGGCAGAGCACTTGAAAAGGCTATGAATGTAGGAAGGGTGCTGGTTGTAGATAGTTTGATATAGGAAGGAGTCGAGGAAATATTGACAGCGTATGGATGGGAAGATCCATTTAAGTTTACCATAGAGGTGGGATACATGAGCCCGCCTCAAAGTGCTGAGGACAAATCTTAAGCAGCAGTTCAAGATTCTTTTCAATCTGTCCTCGAGCACTATCGGGAGGCCACTGTAAACAACACTACAATAGTCTGTGTGGGGGTAGGGGAAAATAAGAGAGGAAACAAGGAGTGTCTTCTGCAGAATTATATTTATGGTACTTGCTATTGGCGATGTTCATTATACTAATGATAGGCTCTATAATCTAGATTCTACTAGACTTAATCATAGGTCAAGACCGCCGACTTGATGTCAAGATGGAAGCTGAGGTGTTGATAGGCCGGGTCTGCTAGATAGAATGAGCTTAGCTTCTCCCACTCTCGCCTTTTCCTACCTTTTTGGTTCGATATCTGTTAGTCAAACAGTGCGATTATATCTCTCCATCTCATTTCCATAAGACCGTTGGAGCATCAAATGTTCCATCTTACAGTGGAACATTTCATCCTGTGTACAGGTGGACACCCTCTTCTTACTAATTCCCTTTGTCCTTCCTTATGATTCTTGACTCAGCGGTTTTTCAATTCCTTAATATTTAGAATATTTCCTGATTTATAATTTATTAAATTTTAATTAGGAAGTACCTATTTCACGTATCAATATATATATATATATATATATATATACTGAGCAAAATTCGAGGTGTTTAATTTAACTCCAAAAACTTTTTTAATATCTTTCAAAAATTTTTTGAGCAAATGTTATAATAAATACAGTCATTCTCTTAGACCTTTTATAAAAATTTGATCACTATTGAGACTTTTATTAAGCAAAGCTTATTTCTTTAAAAAATATTTAAATTTAAAAATTCTGATTAATGCCATAAACTTTTAGGTAGTAAAACGAGGAAATGTTTGATCAATGATGAGGCTTGTGAAACATTGTGTAATAATGATATCTTATTTAGACCTACTGGAGATATTTTCAAGGTTAGTTGTATATTTATTGACCTATTTAACGCATCAATAGTGATCTTTTGATAATTTTCATTCATGTTATCTTATAAAACTTGAAGCATTGTTTATTTCCGAATATAATTCTTTTATTCATGAAGAACTAACTAAACTCTGATTTAAAATAATAATATTAATCATATTAATTAATATTAATCATTGGAAACAAAATGCAATTGAGGCATAAATCCACTCCTAGAAATATTCATTATAAGGCAGAATGGAAAAGTTTAAAAGCCCCCTACAGTATAAGATTCTTAATCACAACTAAGACACCTCCCTATTAATTCTTTCCTGTTAAGAAGGGCTGTGTGTCTTATTCTTATTAAGCCATAGCCTTTCTCACTTTGGTCTCTGCTCTCTACATAGTCCGCAATAGTCTTCGTCAGAGTAACTAGGCTTTTCCGTAAGGAAATGTAAAAAAGAAGCTTTTTCTATTATCAGATGAACTATGTACAAGAAAGGAAAGCAAGTTTCATTACTTCATTCGTGAGCTTTTAATAGAGGATTACTTTTACTTTTTTTGATTTCTTCAATATAATACTTCTATACTCACGTTTCATTTAATGTTTTACCCACCATTGGAACTTTTACTATATAAACACAGTCAACTCCCTCTTTGTTAGGACAAGTAAAAACTAAGTTTTAATATTAATAATATAATAACATGTTTCTACAGCAGCCATTAAAATAGATGTGAAATAATTGGTCATCATGCAATTAAAGTTCTAATAATGAGTGAGATATTCTATAAAATGTTTGTAATCAAGTAATGTAATGTTGCACATTATATGTTTAACTTTTTTTATAGTATGCATATTTTCTAAATATCTATAGTAAGGCCTGTTTCTTAAAATTTTGTAAGAAAGAAGAACTATTTTTACTTATTTTGATTGTGTATTCAAAGTGATTAACTCTTTACATAATTGTAAAATTTTAAACTTGGTTATTTAATAAATTCTTCTTCTTGAGTAACTCATATGGGTGTTGTGTAATATTTATGTGCATCATTTAAAAAAAATTATGTTCTAACATCCTGCAGAACGAAAAATACATGACTGTCGACTGAACAAATTAATCAAAAATTTATAAACTTAATTATACCCTTAGAAAAATACTACAGAAAAGATAAAAAATTATCTTTTTATATGTGAGTAGTATGACTCACATATAATTTATCTCATGAATATTAACAGACCATTTAATATTGCATTTAAAAAAGGATTTATCTCTATGAAAAAGCAAGTTTACCTTTTAGAAAGAAGGAATTGAAAGAGACTTTTTTACTTTCACTAACCTTTATATGAAATATATAGTAAGGGAAAGTATTGAGATCTTGAAAAACTTTGACTTCTGTTTTTCAACGGAAATACACATTTTGGGGTCCCCTGAATCCAAATAACCAAGTCCCGCGAAATGATCTGTGTGTATGTGTATGTGAACAGACTAGCTCAAAAACTATAAACCGTACGAACCTGAAATTGGGTGTTTGGTGTATGTATATGGCTGTGATGTAACAGCGAAAATTTCATCAAAATTGGTCAAATGGAGGGGTTACATTATTTAATGAATTTTGTCTGTTTTTCAGGTGTTTTTTTATTTACTTAAAAAGGGCTGTAGCGATGTTGATCAAACTGGGTATTTGATGTGTGTATATGCCAAAGTCGTGACATCCAAAATTTATGGGATATGAAATGAAATTGTCACTGATGAAAATAAAACTTTTATTTAACAATAAAAAAAATTATTTTACTTTAGATAGTAAATACGTGATGCTCAAATTATTTAAAGCACTTAAGGTGTGAAAAAATATGGTATCAGATAATCTTTAATTAATTATATTTTAGTTTAGAAACTTTAGTTCCATAATAAATTTCTAAAGGCAACGTAAAGTGATTTTAGAGGTTCTTGAATTCCAGAAAGGCATAAGAAACAAACTTTACTATGAGTCGTAAATACACCTCGTATCGATTCATCTTTACAATATATTTACACAAAGCAAATTGTAAAAAACAACCAAGTAGTATAAAAAACTTGACTGTTGATGAAATTAGGTCCCTTAAAAAATAAGTAGCAATAATGAATCGAAAAGTACTGAGAACTTTCAAGTTTTGCTTTACAGATACATTATAACTTATGGAGATATACACATATAAGCATATAAATGTGAAAAAGTGTGGCATTTACATATTATTGAAACACGTCGCATTCTTATGTATATTTTAAAATCCCATTGATGTCATACGATATTAGGCCATATGTGAAAATGGAGTGTAGAGACAACTTACCAAGCTTATATCCTTCTTTAATGATGCCAATATAATAACTTTCATTAAGATTGGTTGACTGCGTTTGGCAGGACCGAAACTCTGAAAGATGCTGGAAAAGCAGCTGTATAGACGATTGGCATAGGATTGGCTGTATAGGATTGGCAGTCCTAGGCTGCAATTGGCTGACTGTGAAAGAAGATGCTCAGTCCAGCATTCGGAACTGGATAACTGCAGCATGTAGTAGACATGACTGGCTGTTGATGCTGCAGGCGGCTTTGTTCTCTCAGGGAATGTAAGTCATATAAGAAGAAAATGAATATCAGGGCTGTTTTCCCATATTCTTTTATTTTCAATAGGCTCGATGAATTTTTACTGTAGCACCCGAGATTAAGCATTTACTTCTAATTGGATCACGACTTTTAAACTCAATGGTTGAGTCAATAAATTTTTAAGACTTCTTATAAAAAAAAAAAAAAAAAGTAATAAGTATTTTAACATTCTTCCTTTTTCAATTAAATATTTAAGCTTTATGATTCCTTGTAAGTGTTCCAAGTTAAGGCATAGATCCTATAGCTCCTTGCAGGTTTTGTTTATGTAAATATAAATCTTTATACAATTAATTGAAAAATTGCATTACGACTGATAAATGTCACTTGGTGGTATATTTTTGAAAATGATCCAGGTACTATTATTGTTTTCACTAATTTTGTATTGCGATAGCAAAATGTCATGTATCATTTTTAAATTTTTACTTTTATAAAAGTTTAAATTTTACAAGGCGGCATATTTAACACGTTCACGCCGGGGCCGTTTTTCATTTGTTTTGCTATGAGGCGGCGCTGAAATTAAAATCGCGCTTCATCTGGCGGCTAATAATTCAGAATAATAATTCAGAACACAATCGAATGCGTACTGCCGGTGACCGGCGCCGCCTGATGAGACAGTTTAGTGCGGGTCACCGGTGGCCCGCGCCGCCCGATGAGACAGTTTAGTGCGGGCCACCGGTGGCCCGTGCCGGCGTGAACGTGTTAATATTAGCATATATATTTTTTTTTAATTTTACAAACCTGCATTTTGCTAGCTTGCTGTTAGTTGGCCATTGACTTGTTTCAATTTCCTATTGTTACTTTCTCAAAAACTAATATAACAAAAGACTAATGACATTTTGTTGACTTCTAAACAACAAAAAATAACAAATGAGACTATAGAATGTGGAGAAACTTATTTTTTTTTAGTGTCACATAAGTCATTTTGATATATGAGCACAGAATTATATACTTTTATTGTTAGTAACATTTATAACTTTATTTTATCTATGTATAGTATTAAATTCAATTTATTTACTGTTATTCTTTAAACAGAAAGTAAACGGAAAGCTGCTCTTCAAAAGGAGAAAAGACGACATATTAAAACGTTGGGGAACCAAGTTTAGTGCATCGTCTATTGAAGAATGTGTTAAATTACATGAAAATATCATAGCTTGTGTTTGTACAACATGCAAAATTGATCACCATACAAGGATTGGATTATTTATTATTGAAAAAAATAGCTCTGATTTGAAAGACTTGAAATGTTTTTTGAAAAAATCTTTACCTAAAGCATCATGGCCAGATTCTATTACAGTGCTTGACTCTTTTCCATTAACAACCCATGGTATTTTTTAAATAAGTAAAAAGCAAAAAATCTTATCTCAAATATAACGAATTAATCTTAGTGTATTTTGTAGGAAAGGTATGTCTTTCGTCATTACAAAAAATGTTACTAGAAGAAAAAAAAGCCAAAAACAAAGATACATTTTATAAAATGTGGCGACATTATAGTTCGGAAAGTGCCTCCGGTTTCAATGACTTTTTTTCTGATGGAGGTGACTCACTGATGGCATTACAATTTGTAGCAGAATTGAAACAAATTTTTAATGATATACCAGATACAATCCTAGGAATGATTCTACAGAAAAGAACTTGTAATGAACTTTGGAATTATTTAGCTGATCAGCAAGGTAAAATGTGAACATTATTGTTTAACTTTTTAAAATCCTGATTAAAAATATTTTATGCACTTTAATATTTCAGGAAATATTGTATCCCAAGAGAAACAAATTACATTAACTAATCTGTGCAGTGAAATGGAAAAAGCCAAAACAAATATTTGCAAGCTACTTTTGAAAGGAAAAATCAGTATTTTGGTAAATTATATATCTAATGATTTGATCATTCAAAATGATGTCCACTTTATCGAAAAATGGAAACTAAACCTAGGAAAGTGTATTGATGCTTCGCCTTTAGGCATCCAACTTTCTGGGTATGACTGAACCTAAAAATTTTGTTATTTACTAGAAAAATGAATAATTGTTGATTTATTAATTCTTGTAATTTTAGTGGAGAAAAATTATGTATTATTGGATCACATAGTGGAAGGGTCGTTGTTTTAGATGTTGATTCTGGAAAAATGATATCTGAATGTATATTGCCTGATCGGGTTGAGTCCTCTGCATGCATTTCCCTAAATGCTGAAATTTATTATATTGGTAAATATATAATAAAACTTGAATGATGTGAAACTCTATATACTTCTCTTTCCTGGGATTTTTAATTCTTGAGATTTATTATGCTCGAGTATTTTATGTTTGAGCGAAAGTCAATTGATTTACCAGATTGATCAATTGATTTACACTCATTTGATTTACCAGTTTTAAGAGTATTTTTAAAATTTTGAAAATGTACTAAAACTTGAACTACTTGAAATGTACTAGTACTTTTTCAGGCCATATCATCCTGATATCCTCAATTTTTATATCCTGAAACAGACCAATAACAACTACCTTGTATTTAATGTTATTGAACTCCTGTTGTGCCTTTTACAGTTAAAAAGAGCCTTGATTAGCTGTATTTAATCCCAGCTTTCGACTTCCACTCACTCAAAAGGGATAAATAAAACCCCTAGGAGTTGAAATCAGGGCCACACTAGGTTATGACAGACCATGGCGAACAGCTACACTTCCAAAGTTCTACCTTGATAACAAAAACAGAAAGTGAAGTAAATTTAGAATAGCAACAAAATTAAGAGCTCTAAATAAAGACAAAAATAATTTACCAAGCACAGCTCAAGAGATAAGAAAAGGAGATAATTAATAGTAGGGAATGATGCGGATAGGGTGCAACCTGGCCTGAAAACCAACAAGTTCCAACAAATTAATATTATATTGTACCATTTCCACTTTAACCTAGTTTTGATTTTTGACAAGATTTGGATACTTAAATCGAATCAGGATAAATTAACTTAAATACTCATCAAAAACTGATCTATCCATATTCATTAAGCAATTAACCTTTTTGTAAAACAGGTTGTTACGATGGATGTGTTTATGCTGTGTCCTGTAACTCAGGAAAAATAATTTGGAAATTCAAAACAGAAGACATGATTAAAAGTACATGTTTAATATTTGAAGATTGCATAATATTTGGATCATACGACCGAAAAATGTACTGCTTATTAGAGGTATGTTTCTATTTTTAGTTCCGTGGATATATTTAGTTCCTAAATACAAATTATTTTCATTGATTAATCAGGAAATATTAGTAATTAAACTTTGTAGAACATTTCTGTACAATGGTGCAAAATGTGATGTAATTTTTATTTTACTAAAAGGCATTTTGCTAGCATGCTATGAGGTGACATTTTATTCTCATCAAAGTAATATAAAAAAAGACTTATATTTTGCCACCTTCTATACTATTAAGTGTTAGAATGTAACTCTAGAAACATTTTTTAAAAATGTAAGTAAAAGTGACATAAGTCATAATGCCATTTATGACTTATGATAGATTTATATGTGCTTGTCAATTAGAGAGGCAATACTAATGTTTAGTGCATGCTTATTGGTTCCATGGTCACTTGCTGTTATATTCTCTTTGGTTACTTCATCAACTTATTTTATAGTCATAGGTAAAAAATTAAGGTACAATATTATGGGCACATGTGGACCATCTCCCTTTTTGTTTCTTCAGACTAGTTATGAAGCTGAAATGTAGTGATACTTTATGTATCACCTTGAATTTTTTATTTAAACATTGATTTTTTACTTTCACTTTCATATATATGAAATATACTGTAAGTGAAAGTATTGCGATCATGAAAAATTTTGACTTCCGGTTTTCAAAGGAAATACATGTTTTGTGGTCCCCTGAGTCCCTATAACCAAGTCCCGGCGAAATGGTCTGTGTGTGTATGAACACACTAGCTCCAAAACTATAAACCATAAGAACCTGAAATTGGGTATTTGGTGTATGTATATATCCGCGATGTGACAGCAAAAATTTCATCAAAATTGGTCAAATGTAGGGGGTACTTTATTTCATAACTTTTTTCCCCATTTTTTCATGTGACAGCTAAAATTTCATCAAAATTGATCAAATGGAGGGGGCACTATATTTCAAAACCTTTTTTTCTCAAAAATTGTTTTAATGATTGTGATCAAATTAGTCATGTTTAATGAAAATCAAGTCTTCTATAATATCAGGTAAGCTTTATAATTATTAAAATGTTCTGGGGCCTTTTTTGTTTTCCTATAAAGTATCTTTGTTTGTGTTTGTATGGAGAAACTAGCTGTCTCTCGTTATGCTTAAAAATAAGATATGGCTAAATATGAAATATGAAAAAAATCAAGTAAACATATACAGGAGAAAAAAAGAAAAATAATCCGTTAACTCATAAAACAGAGCCCACGCATGCACAGTTCACCTTTAATGACAGGCGATAGTTTATAATTAATAAATATGTTCTGTTCTTTTAATAGAAATTATTTGGTTCATGGGAACTATATAAAGTTTTCAACAACTACTTAGAGAATTATAAAATCAGACGACTTGGAGTATTATGCTTGCATTGCCGAATTATCGCAAGTAAAAACTTTTATTTAATAATAAAAATTTAGTGTACTTCAAAGAGCTAATTCAAACAAAAACAATTTAATGAATGTGGAAAAATGTGTTACTTTGAGAAATGGCATTCAACAAAACACATCAATTTCTAATATAATTAAGTTGGTAAGTGAAAGTTGTGTTGTGCCCATCGCACCAGATTTTTATAAACTATTTTAATAGCATCTATAATAGGGGTCACCTGTGGTGTATAGGTTCGCATGGCAACCTACTGTACTTAAGGTCGCGGGTTCACATCCCGCAGTAGCCCTAGGATTTTTTAAAAAAATCCTTGGCTATGCTGTCCCTCGAATAGGACGTGAAATTGAGGTCCCGAGCCTGTACAATGTCAGGTACTCGTTAAAGATCCTAATTATACTTATATGGGCAAAATTTAGGACTCCCACTATAGCATCTTTCGATTAGCTTTGTAGCATAAAGGGACGTAAAACAAAGAAACAAATAGTAGCATGAATTAATGTGAAACCTTTTAAAATATAAGTAACAAAAGGCTATTTTTCCGTTATTTGGTTTACCTATGTTCCTATAATTCTTTTCTATACTCATATGATATCCATGCATTGAAGAAATATCCTCATTAAAAACATGTTTCTAAAACAGTTTAATTTTGAACTTTTTTGTTCACCACAAAATCTTTCTAATAACCTTGGATAACTTATGAAAGAAAGATTGGGAGAAGATAATACCATAATCCTTGTAATGGACTAGTATGAAAATATATTTATAGAAAATTTGTTATAAATTATTTATGAACAATGACTTCATATAAAACCAGGATCTTTTATTACTTTCTTAGGTTTTTAAAAATATTTTCAAGAGGGAAAAACCAAAAAGTTTTGGAAATGGAGCTGCGATAATTAGGGCGGGTGTGGGAACTCCTCCTGAGTTAGTATGCACAATGTCACACACATCCATTTTATCCTGAAAATTTTTATCCTAAAATCAATTTTTTCAAAAAAATATTTTCAGAACGGAAAATTGAAGTGGAAGACACTCCTCAGAAGTCCTGTATTAGCAGATCCAGTGTTGTTTAACAATGCTGTGTACAGTGCTACTCTCGGAAGCATTGCTGTTTTAAACTCCACAACTGGAGAGCTGTTATGGGAATTAAAGCATGAACCTATATTTTCTACTCCAGTATTGAATAGTTTGTATTTGATTGTCGCAGATGTCACAGGGCGTGTCCAGTGGCTTAACATTAAAAATGGATTAGAGGTATTATTAATCTTCCTATAATATTAACTTAGTTATCTCTAATCTAGCTGCCAATAATTAAAATAATTCTTATTTTTAGGAATTTGCATTCAAAACTGATGATATTATTTTCTCATCTTTAGTAAAATGTATTATGAATACCGATGAAATAATTATCTTTGGATGCAATGATGGGTTTGTTTACTGTTTGAAAGAAAGAAAACTTCATTGGAAATCATTTCTTCATGAAAGAATAGTATCAACACCGTTTGTTGAATTTTGTCCTACATCTTTCTATGGATCTGTTGTCTGCTTTACTACTAAAGGAGAATTATTTATTTTAGACATTAATAATGGAGAGAAATTGTCTCATTATTCATTACCTGGTGAAGTATTTTCTTCACCCATAGTAATGAATAGAAAGATTATAGTTGGTTGCAGAGATGACAATATTTATTGTTTAGATGTAACTTGATTTTATGTCAACAAATTGTAAAAAAAAAAACCAGTCTCAAATAAATAATTTTATTTCTAATGTACATTGGTAGTTGTAAATATATAAAAAAAAATATGACTGATCTTTGGAATAATTCAATACTAGGTGTTGAATGGATAACATTTTATGACCACATGGTTTTTTTAATCATAGCATTAGTAAGTTTTTTTAAGGGAGTAGCACCTTCTATATCGACAAAATCTTTCATTCCTTTAGGCTGCAAACGCAGTTTAATCGAAGGTTCAGATTGTGCCTCGTTTTGATCAGGCCAATGAACAACTAAATGTACTGAACAGCCTGGCTTTAGCACACCTAAAAAAGGAAAAAAAAAATAATAATAATTAATAAACGTAAATTCATGACAGTAATTAATTGCCAAATAGAGCAAGTCAATGCTTTACATTTTGTTCTGAGTATGTATATAAGTAAAAGCGGTTATACTTATACTCTTAAAATATCAATAAAAACTTAAAATATTAACTACTACTTAAAATATTAATAAAAATTTGATAAATAAATGTTATCAAACAAAATCAATAAATTTAAAATATTAAATATTTATAATTAAATAATTTTATTAGTTTAGGTATGTACCACCAAAGTGAGTACAATTAAATCATTAATAATAAATGTTATTAAACAAAATCAATAAATTTAAAATATTAAATATTTATAATTAAATAATTTTATTAAATAGTTTAGGTATGTACCACCGAAGTGAGTACAATTGAATCATTAATTAAAAATATGAACATTATAAAATTGATAAATTATTTTAAAATAATAATGAGAAATAAAAAAGTTAACTTAAACATGGGTTCAATTGGGTGTTCTTGGGAATCATGAAAGTCTATTACTTGCAATTATGAAGTCTGTAAAGAAAAGTTATTCTCTAAGTGCCAAAATTATTAAATTTTCAATGATATTGGACTAGACATGCTCCCCCCACCTATGATGAGGAGGGATAAAGAGTATATATTGGCTATGACCACATACAATATTATTTATAAAGAAAATGTGTCATAATAATTTTTACATCCATTACCTGATTCTTGAGCAGCTGCCAACTTGCTGATAACCCTACGTTCTACTTCATATTTAATACTCCTTGCACCATAATGCATGTTATAACCGCCAGCTAATACTGTTTCAACACCTGTATCCCAGTATAGGATTACATTGTGCTTTTCCTTGGCCTGTAAAAATTTCAATTTAATAACACATTTTAAATATTTACTAATAGCAATACACAGAACAGTCTTGATAAATCGAAATTCAAGGGACTTCTAATAGACCAATATATCGAGACTTTGAGAGTTACCAAGAGAAAAAACAAATTACATAATTATTTCAAAATCAATAATTAATAAATTTGCACATTTTAGGAATATCCAATTAAACACTGAAAGTGAGCATAATTGAGATTTATTAAAATAATATTTTTGGTAAAATACAAACAAATGTGTATGTATCTATATAAGTAATTGTTTTAAACTAGACATTTGATAGAAAATATTGAATATATTTTTTTCTTGAAAATTTCCACAGTTACCAATCAGAGAATATATTCACATCTGTTTCAAGAGTATTTAATGAGCTGACCATCTTCAATGTATCGACAGTTCTTCACAAAGAGGATAATTTTCATTTCCGTTTTCCCATTTTCAGTGCCAAACTTTACTAAACCATCGTTAAACAATTCGGTAGTCAACATTGCTTTCTTATTGAATTTAAAGTACCTACCTATGGGGTTGGCACCTTTTCCAATGATGAGGGATTTGAGATCTGTCAGAATTTGCTGCAAGCAGTATCTTAATCCTCTCTTTACTATGTACACTACTGTGTCAGTTTTTCTCTTTGAAAGCTAATGGACGATCAGCTAAACATTGGAAAAACAGACCTGTTTCATCCTTATTAATAACTCGTGATCATCTGCCAGCAGGCCTGCTAACTTATATTTCCATTTAGAGCTAACACTCAGATCAGATACTATCAGTTCCGCAGCATTTTTTTTTGGGACAGTGAAATTTTTTAATATTTGTCAACCACCCATAACTTGTATTAAATTTAATGTCTAATTTGTGAGCAAACATAAAAGCTTTTTATTTTAAAAACCTACCTCCAATAGGTATGTATTCAGCTCTGTATTCATCTATCAACAAAATTAAACACTCTTCTAGACGAGGAAACTTAGCTTGCTTTCTGTTGACATTTTTTAGATAGCTTCACAATTTTTGTCTCTTTTCTTAGAATTGTTAAAATATCATTTCGATCAATTTATTTTTTAGTAATATTGAAAGGCACAAATAAAAACTAAACTGATATGAATCCGAAATTGTTTAAAAGGACAGAGGAAAGAGAATAATTCAATAAAGAAAAATAAAGATGTCTAGTTCATATTTAGTTCTGAAAACAATTTGATTGTAACACTTTTGATATGCTACTTCTGGGCCTGGTCTATTTTGACAGGTTATGTGATCATAATATTAGCGAACTCCCAATGTGTCCTTTTCAGTTAGAAAGGGCCTTGATTAGATCCTAGCTATCGATTACCGCTTCCTCTTAGGGGATAAATAAAATTCTAAAAAAATGAATTGCAGTTGAGATCTGAGCCACATTAAATGGCACCATATTGGCCACGCTCAAAAGATACATAACAGAATTAGAAATTTTAGAGTTGTAGAACACTCTTGACTACCTAAGGAATGAAAACATTACAAATAACAGATTATCTATACAAAGGGTTACATCGATGAATTTAGAGTTTTTCAAGGGATTGAAGGCTGAGTTCCTATTATTGAGAATTTTGAGTTTCGGGGAATCAAGTCCCTAACCTGATAGTCCTATATAACCATTTTTTTCCCTAACCCCATCCTCATATCCTCCCTTTTCTCCTGGGGGTTTCAGGGGGCCAGTTGTCCCGAGGATATGGGGCCCCTGACACTGGGCTAATCACCCATCCAGGGTATCAACGATTCAAAGAAAAACAAGCAGCCTCGGGATTGGACAGTACAAGGTTACAACAACGGCTACTGATAACGGATATAAGAAAGAGGTTGAAATAGTACAAGAAATGAAAAAGTATAAGATTCGCATCTTGGGGATTAATGAAACAAAAAAGAAGGGCACGGGTATCACCCAACTGAAAGATGGATAAACTATGCGCTATTCAGGAATTGACCTAAATATGAGAGCAAAACATGGAGTAGCCATTATTACTAACGAAGAAGTGGAAAGTAAAGTCCTCAACTGGAAACTAATAAACTCCCGGATTATGAGTATAGAACTCCAATTGAAGCACAAACTAAATATTATACAAATATATGCACCAACGGATGATGCCAGTGTTGCTGAGAAGGACCAATTTTATGATGACTTGCAACTCCATCTGCATGAAATAAGAAATCGGAATGAATATGTGATTGTGCAAGGAGATTGGAATGCAAGAATAGGAAATGACCCAGACTTAGGGGAAAGACCAATTGGTAGATACTCAAGCGACCCAGTGCTCAATGATAGTGGGGAGAGGATGGTCAACTTCTGTGTTGACAATGGGCTTTACATAGGACATTCCTTTTTTCCACATAAATGAATCCGCCAGATTACTTTTAAGGCCGAGGAAAGGAACCAGGAAAGCACCATAGACTACTTCACATACAGCAAGCCTTTCATTAGTGAGGTCATGGATGTAAAGGTTATACGTGGAGCGGAAGTCAATACCGACCACCGCCTACTAGTCTTAGACTCCAGAATTAAGATTCCAAGAGCCAGGAAGATTAAAAGGTACGAGAGGATTGCCACAGAACAACTGAGAAAACAAGAAAATGAGCTGGAGCGAACTCTGAGTGAACTGGATAATGAGGAGAATCCACTTGATCCTTGGTCAATTAATGAAACATGGGAAAAATTCAAGTGACTGTCCTAGGTGTTGCAGAAAAAGTTCTTGGAAAGAAAAAAGTCAACACTGCTTTTAAAGAACTAGGTGGTGGAATGAAGAAGTGCAAGCCAAGGTCAAAGAAAAGAAACAAGCCTGGAAGAAATACCTACAAACAAATAACCCTATTGACATGACCATTTACAAAGAAAAGGCTAGAAATCGAATAGTGAAATTAGCTAAAGAAAAAAGCTGGATTGAATTTGGTGAAGAACTCCAAACTAGTTATGCTGAGGATAAAAGGAATTTTTGGAGCACAGTGAAGGGACTACGTGGAAAATATGGAAAGCCAGTAAGAAGTATCAAAGATAGTACTGGACAGCTGGTTACTGAAGAGGCTAAAGTATTGAAAGAATGGGCATACTTCTTCAGTAAGAAATTTGGAAATGGGAATGGAACAGAAGAAAGGAATAATGAAGAACCGATAGGACCTCCGGTCGAAGAGGATGATCTTATCGAATATTGGGAGGTTGAATTGGCAATGGCAGACACCAAAAACAACAAGGCAGCGGGAGATGATGGAATAACGGCCAAAATGTTGAAATATGGTGGTTGCCAAGTACAAAGGTGGTTGCTGAATATCTTCACTAATGTATTCCAAAAGAAGGAAATTCCCACTGACTGGGAAAATAATGTCTTAATTCCCATTCACAAGAAGGGTTCCACAATAGATTGTGAAAATTATCGCCCCGTATTGTCATCTGTATCCCTAAAGTTATGTTCGAGAATACTAGAAAGGAGGCTCAGAAGAACAGTAGAAAATGAGCTTCAGGAAGAACAATCAGCTTTCAGACCCGGTTGACAAACCCAAGATAATATTTTCACAATCCGATGCATAATCGAGAAGTTTGTTGAAAGGGACAAAAAGATTCACCTCGCCTTCTTAGATCTTTCTGGGGCATTTGTTATGTACCACGAGTGGAACTCAAACAGGCACTTGAAGACAAAGGAGTTCGCAGTAACATAACTCAGGCAATCCTAAGCCTATATCGGAACACTTACGGGATAGTCAGGCTAAATGGAAATAAATCAGACAGATTTAAAATGGTAAGAGGTGTACAGCAGGAAGATAGCTAAAGCCCATTGCTTTTCATAATATACATGGACAGAATAATATGGGAAGCTAAACAGAGGAGCCCCAAATTCAAAGTAGGAAACTGGAGAATGCATCCCATGTATATTCAGAATTTGGTATTTGCCGATGACTTCTCTTAATTGTGGAGAGCAGAGTACCTTTGCAAGAAGGGCTACAAGCTTGGGAAGAAGCACTAAGCAGGAAAGGTATGACTATTAATCCCAACAAATCAAAGTATATGGTCGTATCCAAAAGTGGTTCTATGGAACAAGAAACTGTTACTTGTGGAGGTTCAGATTTGGAGCAAGTTAATGCCTATCAATACCTAGGCGTCAAAATTAGGAATGATGGTAGGCTTTATCACGAAATAAATCAACTTATAAGGAAAGCGACAAATGTCTATTACGAGCTCCGCAATATCATAATTGGAAAAAGGGAAGTAGAGATGAAAACCAAAATGACAGTTTATAAACAAGTATTCATCCCTGGAGCTGAAAGCTGGCTTAGCATCAAGAAATTTGAAAGCTGTATACAAGCCACACAAATGAAATTCCTTAGAAAAGCGCACGGTAAGACAAGATTGGACCGATTGCGAAACCAAAGAATAAGAGAAGATATGGGACAGGAACCGCTGGTGGACTATATTCACAGAAGAGAATTGAAGTGCTTTGGCCATGCAATAAGAATGTCAATTAATAGGTTGCCAAAAAGGGTATGGGAATCAAGAGGAATCGGAAAACGACCTAGAGGACGACTGAGAAATAAATGGGAGGACCTCATATCGGATCTGGCGAGGAAGAAGGGACTCACGATCAGTGAGATTAGATAGAGAGGTATATAGAAAATGGTTGCAGGCTGCCCCGACACCGGAAGGTGATAAGGGTTTGATAAAGAAGAAGAAGAGTTTCGAATTAATAAGAATTGACAGTTTATAATTTTACTATCTGATTCCGGTGAAATTTATAAAGTTAACTTTCATTGTTTCTTTTTCCTTGACCCTAATTTAACTAGAATACATATGACATCTCAAATGTTAAGTATTTAAAAGCTAATGTCTGTGTTATTAATAAATAAATTGGTCCTATGGCTTAGGCACTAAAAAGAATTTGAGAACGATTCTAAAAATGTATACCTTTGTAGCCCAATAATTGAGTTCTTTCGAAACAAGTTTATTAAGTTCAGAATTAGAAAAAGGAAGAAAGTAAACTATCTCATTTATCCTTCCCAAGAATTCATCTCTGCCGAAATGCCTTTTCAGAATTGGTCTCACAACTTTGTCTTTGAAACTACGTGATATTGTGACTTCCTCTGATGATTCTTCGATCTCTAAAAACAAAAGTCTTTATTAAAAAAGTGTTTATTACACAAATAGGAAATTAAAACATAAATACTAATTTCAAAATGGAAAATTTAAGTGCAAATGATAGTTATTTGTTAATTTTGAGCATGACAGCAGCTAAGACCCAGGCCATGCTCATCAGAGGCTCCACGGACAGGGCTCACCCTATAACACTGCAGATCCAAGGAGAAAGGGTACGTTTAGGTGAGGAGGTGACTTATCTTGGAGTAAGATTTAGGAAAGGTTTCGACGTAACCCCTCATCTAGCGTACCTAGAAGATAGGGTGACCCTGACCATAAACGGGTTAAGTAGGATCGGGGGTGCATTCTGGGGCCTCAGGTACCCCGCGACGATGACGATATACAAAGGAATGGTGTTGGGTATCCTGAGGTATGCATCCCCGGCATGGAGCCGTAATCTCACGCAGCAACAGAAGAGGAGGCTGGCCACCATACAGAGGAGGGCTCTGCTGAGGGTCACCTAGGCATACAGGACGGTGTCTCATGAGGCAGTGCAAGTGCTGGCGGGAGCGATGCCCCTGGACCTCATTTATAAAGAAGACGTTATGAGATACGATGTGAAGAGGCAGGGGCTAGATGCGCTCCCTGACAGGCTGCGGCGGAGGATTGGTGAGACCCCCAACGCCTGGAAGAAGATGCTGAGGGAGGACCTTATAGATGAATGGAACGGACGGTGGGTTAATAGCCAAAAAGGCTCCACGTTGAGGAAGTTTTTCCCCACCGTCCAGTCAAGACTAAAGGCAAAGTGGGTCCTCCCGGACTATTGGGTCTCACAGATCCTGACGGGACACGGTGGGTTCCGGGGGAAGCTACAAAGTCATGGAAAGAATATTGACCCCCGGTGCCCGACGTGTGGTGTACCCGAGACCGCCGAGCACATCGTTGTAGACTGCACTGCCATGGATGGACACCGTGCCAGGTTGTCGAGGAGTATCGGGTTGTTCGCCCTCGCCGAGACCGACCTCCCACGCCTCGTGGAGGAAGACGTGTACCCCGCCTTTAAGGAATTCATCTACGGGTGGAAACAGGTGGTGGGTCCCACGCACTTCAACATCGGAAGAGGCCCGCCACCCGGTCTCGGCGAGACACCAGACTAAGGAAGGAGAGCACCAAGGCTGGACCAGCCAGACGAAGGAGGAGGGACCATCCGGACGGATGCTGACCGCTGGACAGGACCGGAGGGATGGAGAGGAATGGCCGGATGGAGAGTACCAGGAGGGCTGGACATCCACCCGGCGAAGGAGACAAGGTGCAGCCCCATCTTAAGGTGCACAACCGTGCACTGGGCTGCACCATAGTAGCAGATAACCTAAGAAAAATTGTTCCAAAATTAAAAGATCCCACAATAATGTAAAATAAGAAAATAAACACATAAAGAGTGTTTTATTGGTAGTGGTGGGCGTACGTATACCCAACGTATCAACCCACCACTACCGCACCCCGTATGCCGGAAACGGCCAGGTAGGGGGAAAAAAAGAAAAAAAAGTTATCTGTTAATTGACCAAAATTATGCCTTAAATATCCCCGAGTATCTTCTTACGTATATATCTGCTGACTGTAGTTACTTCTGTTTATTAATGAGATAAACTTAAATTTGCAACTGAAGGACAAATTAACATCTCATAAAGCCAATTAAAATAGAAAATAAATAATAAACTTGGAAAAAAATAGATCAATTGTTGTATGTTGCTTTAAATAGGTACAGATTACCAATTTATTGAATTAAGAGATACTTAGCAATTTTTCCAGGTCTGATGTTTAAGGCCTATCTAAAAATAAATATTTTTTTATTGTTAACCCTTTCATGGCTCTAGACGATATATTTCAGAAAAAAAAAATCAGTCCCCACAAGCGGACGATGAAGTAACTTGTGGCAGGCTGCCGGTTTCCAGTAGCGGAAGACGATATATCTCGCAATCGGTTTTTCACTTATTTAACGCCCTCAGCTTGTCGACTTAGGCTTTAGCTCAACTTGTCGTGACTGAGGCACATCCTAGGGGATCCACGAACACTTAATAAGTACATCTAGTGGCCGCCAGGCTGCAGGGGTGTCCCTATTGCGGAAATATTTGTTTCGGCCCGTTAGCTGCCTATCATCGGGGAAGTCCGTCTCACCTCTTTTTTCCGGCTAACATCAGGGGTCTTGAAGGACATATTTACCATTATTCATTACGAGTTTTAGACGCTCTGAGCGATAGTCCTCTGTGTATTTTGGTGATATCCACTGTTTTATTTCGCACTCATGTAATCTGTTTTTGCAATCGATAATCTAGCATTATAATTTATTGAAATAATGATAAAGGTATTATAGAATCATAAAAAATAAATAAAACATAGAGAAATAATCTGAGAAGGCTATGAAGAGTTGAAGAAGATGAGGCAGTCAGCAGCGGAGAGTGGCCTGCACGCCTTAGCTTGGGGATTGTAAAAGTCGACAGATCCGCTTAGCTTCTCAGTGTAACTTTCGTTCAGAGTGCTTAGCTGTTAAAGAGTTAAATGTTACTATGTAACTGATGTAGTTTTTATATCTGGTTTAGTGCCTGAATAACAGATATCGTGCACATTTAAAATTAAATGTCTGGTGTTAAATGTTAATGGTAATTTTTTTTTTATAAAAAGTATTTCAAAAATCTCGTTTCACTTCATCTTACCTTTCTTAGCAGCAAGTCTTCTAACATCTGATCTTAGTTGCATTGCATGCTGAGCTATTTCTTCTGATGCGAGGTTTGAGGTCATAACGAATATTGCATTTTTACATTCTACTGTTTTTCCTTTTCCATCAGTTAGGCGGCCCTTAAAAACAATTTTTTGAGTCAAAAGTGTATCTCAAAAAATTGTAATGATTTAAAAATACAAGCATTGTTAATATTTGTATAAGTATTTTTAATAAGATATTTCGACACGATTATTTGACTGGAAAATTTTAGACTACAGGGAATTACGTGATATGCACCTGTTGGATTTGATTAGTACCTTTCATACAGATTTTTAAAACCTTAAACCCCATAAATGGGATGGAAAAAAACTGATTGATAACTCTCGATTTGCCACTATTTGCACGATTCAGTGCATAAAACTTACCATATTTAAAAAAATCAATGAAAATATGGAAATAAAATTAAAGTAGCTTAAATACAGCTACAAAAAAGTTTCATGAAGGTTTTATATTCAAAATTAATAAAAGCAATATATGATGACAACATAAAAATCATAGTTTTTTCAAAGTAGATCGGATCAAACGCATGCAGCAAGTATTGAAATGCCATGGATCATTCTTACATATGGTACAAAGATAAAATTATAATTCTTTTAAAAAAAAAAAAAAATAAATTAGCTGAATGAATAATATTGTAACACTTATGTGGGTAACAAATATTTATTTAACAGAAATATACAGTTATCACAATGCCAACGACTTATTCAAACTTAAATATATGAGCAGGTTACAAAAAATGATAACTTTATCACACACAATCATATGACTTGAGCAACACAGTCAAGACACAGACTTCAACTAACTCGCACAGTCACTGCTCCTTATATATAATCTTATATAATAGTCAGGCCTGGATCATTCTAGAACAATTTAGGCAGATCTACGCCTTTGTGGACTAGGTGCGAAAGATCTAGACCCCAAACGTTCGTTACAATCGCAAATTTTGTTCCAACAAGCGGTCAGGGAGGTTACGCCATATGTTTTTTTCATTAGCTTATCGGTTTAACATTACACTGCCCCCTCCTTAGAAACATTCCTCCTGGAAGTCTTCTTTTCTATGCGTGCCTGCTCCCTAGGTCAAACAAAAGGTCTCTTCTGTAATCCGCTGCACCTGTTCTTCTTCGTGGTTCCTTGCATATGGTGCCAAGCGATTATAGTGGACGATCATAGGCATTCCGCCTTCCTTTGGAATACTTGGAGACCCTGTAGATCACATACTGATGCGCTTCTTTATCACGTAGGGTCCCTCCCAGTTCTTCTGCAACTTTGGGCAGAATCCTCGCTTTCTTCTTGGGTTATAGAGCCAAACGAGGTCTCCTTCTTGGTACCCGCCCTGATCGCCTCTACTATCGTAGTGCCTCTTCATCCGGTCGCTGGCAAGACAAAAATTCTTGCGAACTAGCTCGTGCGTGTATTCTATTCTCCTCTGGAGTCCGGATACAAAGTCTTGCCTAGATACATCCACCCCAGGTTTGCTGCCAAAAATGAGGTCACAAGGTAACCTCATCTCTCGACCGAAGAGAACTCTCGTAGGTGTTTGTCCAGAGGATTCATTAACTGCAGAGCGGTAGGCAATGAGGAAGTATGGGATCTGACTGTCCCAATCTCGTTGATGGTCAGAGGTTACCTTGGAAAGGTACTTTATAAGGGTTCGGTTCATCCGTTCTACCATTCCGTCAGACTGTGGATGGAGGGCCGTAGTCCTGGTCTTTCGAACCCCAAGCCTCTTGCAGACTTCCTGGAATAATGTGCTCTCGAAGTTCCTCCCCTGATCTGAATATAGTTCAATTGGTACTCCGAAACGGGTGATGAACTCCTTCACCAAAACATCAGCCAAGGTAGCAGCCTCTTGGTTGGGGGACAGCATATGCTTCCACCCACTTGTAAAAACAGTCCACGATTACAAAAACGTACTTATTTCCAGCTTCACTTTCTGGGAATGGTCCTAATATGTCCATGGCTATCCTCCCGAAGGGGCTCCCCGCAATATACTGCTGCATCCGAGCACGGCATTTGCGAGCTGATCCGTTGCTTGCAGAGCAGGTGTTACATTATGTAACATCTGCTCCTACTAACTGCTCCTGCTAACTGCTTCTACAGGGCTAACAAGCCCTGACATCCTCAGAGCAGTTCACCCAGTAGAACCTTTCATGTACTTTCTGGAGTGTGTTCGTCACACCAAGGTGTCCTCCTGACACTTCATCATGTAGCAGGCGAAGTACCTCTGGCATTCAGGTCCTCGATTTCAGAAGCTGCTTCCTGGATAGGCTGCCGTCTACATCTCCACAACCCTCTTGAGCAAGCCGTCTTCTATCACAAGGGAGTTCCACTGTGCCCAGTATGACTTCAAAATAGGTGAGAATGATGACAACACCCAGGAGTTCCCGCCTGCTTACGCAATAATTACGCTCAGGTTTTGATAGCGTCTTGCTGAAGTATTCGATAATCCGTTCCTGGCCCTCCTGTAGTTGTGATAGAACCCTGCCAATACCTTCTTCGCTGGCATCTTATATAGGATGAATTTGCCTCCTGGAACTGGGTAGCCCAAGATTGGAGCCGAGGTCAACCGTTCCTTCAGGGCGTCAAACGCTTCTTGACACTCGTTGTTCCAGCTGAAAGCTCTACCCTCTTCAGTCAATCGACTAAGAGGTTTTGCAATGTCTCCAAACTTCCTTACATACCGGCAGTAGTAGGAACAAAGGCCCAGGAAACTTTGAATCTGCTGCTTATTGACAGGGGTAGGCCATTGCTGGACTACCTGAATTTTTGCAGGGTCCACCGCAACTCCTTCTCCACTGACGATGTGTCCTAAATAGGCTACCTTCGTTTGAAAAAGATGACACTTCTTTGCGTTTAACATCAAATTGGCCGCTTTAAGCCTCTTGAAGACCTCTTCAAGATTTGACTGGTGTTCCTCAAACATCCGGCCAACCACTATGACATCATCGAGATACACAAGGCAAATCTTCCAGGATAGGCCTCTTAGAATATTCTCCATCAGGCGTACAAAGGTTGCTGGAGCATTGCAGAGGCCGAACGGTAAAACCGTGAACTGCCATAGTCCTGACCCAGTGGTAAATGCCGTTCTTTCCTTGTCGGCTGGGTCCATCTCTACTTGCCAATATCCACTTTTTAGGTACAGAGTTGAAAACAGTCTGGATCCTTCGAGAGCGTCATCGTAAGGGCAACTGCCTTATCTCTAGGAGACCACCTATTAGCACTAGCCGCAGTGGTTAACTGTTTCAGGTAATTCGTCCAGCACGACTTACCATCAAAAGTCGGCGGCTTTATCCTTGCTCGGCTCTCCATAACTGCGGGTTCACATATCTGTCCCTCTTGTAACGGATGTGGGCAGAGCTCCTCCCTTACGACCGCCTTCGCCCCTTGTTCCAACATCCTTTTTAGTCTTTCAACCTCCGCTTCTTGCTGAGCCAGCCTGTCGTTCAACCCAACTACATCACCGTACATGTTGGTCAGCTTGTCACTCGTTTCACTAGACAGGTTTATTAACCTCTCATTTAATCCACCAATCTCACCCGACAAGCTTGACTTAAGGCTAGCTATCTTCTCGTTAAGCTCAGCCGATTGGCTAGCCAATATTTCATTTATTTCAGCTGACTGGCTGGCCAATTTGTCAATTATCACCAGACAGACTGGTCAGGTTATTATTTATTTCCGCTAACTGGCTTGCTAATTTATCATTTATTTCAGCAGTCTGGCTGGTCATCTTTTTATTTATTTCGCCTGACAAACTTAAAAGCTCAATCGACTGGTTTGATAAGTTGTCGTTTAATTCGCTTGATTTAACTTTAAAACGCATTTAACCCATTTACGTCACCAGACAAATTGGTGAATTTATTATCTATTTCCGCCGACAAATGATTTAAAGTGGCTTTAAAAGAGCTATCCTCAAACTCTACAGTTTCAGGATCTACGCCCTGACTCGAGTAATACTCACGCAAGCGGGCCAACAAGATCGCTTTTGTCCCTGTAGTGTCTAAATCCAGCTCTTCTAATTCTCTCCGCAGCTCCATAACTTTAAGTTCTCCAATACATTTACCTGGCATTTTTTACTTTCACTTACCTATATATGAAATATATAGTAAGTGGAAGTATTGCGATCGTGAAAAATTTCGACTTCCGGTTTTCAACGGAAATACACGTTTTGGGGCCCCCTGAGTCGAAATGACCAAGTCCCGCGAAATGGTCTGTGTGTGTGTGTGTGTGTGTGTGTGTGTGTGTGTGTGTCTGTGTGTGTGTGTGTGTGTGAACAGACTAGCTCAAAAACTATAAACCGTGGGAACCTGAAATTGGGTATTTAGTGTATGTATATGCCCGCGATGTGACAGCAAAAAATTCATCAAAATTGCTCAAAGGGAGAGGGTACTTTATTTAACAATTTTTTACGTTTTTTTAGATTTTCTCAAAAACGGCTCTAACGATTTTGATTAAACTGAGTATTTGATCTATTTATATGCCCGAGATATGACTGTAAAAATTTCATCAATATTGATTAACCGGAGGGGGGACTTTACTGAATAAATTTTGTATCATTTTTACGTGTTTTTTTTTGTTTACTCAAAAACGGCTATAACGATTTTGATCAAACTTGGTATTTGATGTATTTATATGCCAAAGATGTGATAACCAACATTTTATTACAATTGATCAACCGGAGGGGGGACTTTACTTAATAAATTTTGTATCATTTTCACGTTTTTTTTTTTATTTACTCAAAAACGGTTTTAACGATTTTGATCAAACTTGGTATTTAATGTATTTATATGCCCGAGATATGACTGTAAAAATTTCATCAAAATTGATCTACGGGAGGGGGGACTTTACTTAATAAATTTTGTATCATTTTCACGGGGTTTTTTTATTTACTCAAAAACGGCTTTAACGATTAACAAAAATAAGATATGAATGTAGAAAAATGTGTGACTTTGGGAAATGATATTTAGCAAAACACGTCAATTTCTAATCTAAGTAAGTTGGTAAGTGAAAGTTGTGTGTTGCGCGCACGCACCAGATTTTTTCTCTTCAACCCACACCTGACACCAGTTGTAACACTTATGTGGGTAACAAATATTTATTTAACAGAAATATACAGTTATCACAATGCCAACGAATGATTCAAACTTAAATATAGGAGCAGGTTTATCACACACAATCATATGACTTGAGCAACACAGTCAAGACACAGACTTCAACTAACTCGTTCAGTTACTGCTCCTTATATATAATCGTAAATAGTCAGGCGCGAAAGATCTAGACCCCAAAAGTTCGTTACAATCGCATATTTTGTTCCAACAAGCGGTCCGGGAGGTTACGCCGTATGTTTTTTTTTTATTTGCTTATCGGTTTAACGTTACAATATTTATCTGTATTTATTAAAATTATACCCACATCAACAATAAAAAATAAAAAGAAATGAGCAAAAATTGAGGAATACAAATTTATGAGTTGCGCCTTAACTAAAACTGGTAAAAAAATATATAAAGAAAACATACTTCATCAAATAATTGAAGTAGAACTGTTAACACATCAGGATGGGCCTTGTCAACTTCATCAAGCAGAACAACTGCATTGGGACAATTACGTAGATTTTTAGTCAACTGTCCTCCAGCATCATGCCCTACATAACCAGGTGGTGCTCCGATCAGTTTGGCTACCTAAGAAATTAACTGTTTGAATCTATGCATGATTTTGACAGTGAAATAGATAAGGAATTACCTCATGCTTCTCTTGATATTCGGACATATCTAACCGAATAAAAGCTGCTGGATTATCTTTATGTATATATCTAGCAACTTGTTTTGCCAACTCTGTTTTACCAATACCTGAACTTCCTAAGAATAAAAATACAAGTGGATGCTCGTCATCTGCCCAACCATTTTCTTTCCTACGAATTGCTACAATATTTAAAAAAATTATTATTTTGTTTGCATTATAATCAACAATAATAACAAAATATAATCACCAGAGGCAACTATTGAGATTGCACCTTCCTGGCCAACAATATATTGCTTCAAACGCTGTTCTAATGGAAATTTCCTTCTCTCTTCTGCTTGCCTTTCCCTCTCATCTTCTTCATACTAAGGCAGCAATTAATGATTACAATACAAAACAATTAATTAATGATTCTCTTTCTCATTTAAAAATAAATGTAACTAAAATTATTAAAATCTAATAAAAAAGACTTTATATTAACTATATAAAATGTCTGTATTCAATAAGATACGTCCATGAAATGGACTATATGGATACAAATAATTTTCACACATCAATTTCTATCATTGATTGCCAGTTTTCTTCTTTTTTTCTTTGTTGTTCAGATTTCTGACACCAAGCACTTTCCTTACATTGGTAACCACACTAACTTGTCGATGCAAATATGGTGTTACCACTTATCTATTTCCATATAGGGGTTTATTCATCATACTGAATAAGATGGCATTATTGTTCATCAGTGCGACAAGCAATGTCCATGCTGGTCTTGCAAAATTAATAAATTGCGACATGTACAATTTATTAAATTTCACCTTAATTTCTATGTTCCCTATCCTTTGACAATTGAGTAGATTGTTATTAATATAAAAAAATCCGTATGATGCCCTAATCAGACTAAATAAAACAACCAAAATACTTTTATTCTTCCTACTTAGAAATTTCGTTTTTGTGACGAGTATAGCTGCATTGAGGATAATGTATGGAAGCCCATTATAATTAAAATTCTGAGGAATGCACATGATTCTTTGATGGACAAATCCAAAGTTTTTCCTCTCTGTTGAGCATAAAGATTTGATCAGTATACTAAATGCTGTAGGAAATTCTCAGTAAAAAAACAAACAAAAACCATCGGCAAACCATCGTCGGAATCTGGCTCGAAATCCGACTCCCTTGCCATCTGCTCCGTTATCAGGAACCGAAGATTCTCCTCTTTGTCATCCAAATCAAATTCATAATCGAATCGAGACATTCCATAAATGTTATTATTAGAAGAATCTGCATTACAAATATAAAAATGTTAAAATATATTCGTTCGTTTTGCAACAAAATAATTCCCTTTTAGGAATAAAATAGGGATATTGATATAAAGTATAATTCGTTTCGTTTTAGATCATTAAAAAAAAAAACTTTTTTCGTCTAAAATTTTTAACTTATAAGTCAATAACAAGTATGCGACAAAAAGATGTAATGTAAAAATCAATTTAAATGACATTAGAAATGTATAAGTAAACGATTACATATCTTTATAATGTTGTAGAGAGTGATTAGGGAACACGATATATAAACATTCACAAGCACTTCTAAAAGGTGACTGAAGGGACAGGTACCTGGGAAGCTCACAAGCCTCTCCGGAGGCCCGTATTCGACACTTTTCGGGATTCCTCGGCACTGGGAGGCTGGAGACTCCCGATTTTTCATTGTGGAACTCCTAAAGTCTAGCGGAACCCGTAGGAACTATTGCCACGGTCTTACCGCCCGGTTTGAATTTTTCTGAGTTCAGGCCTCCAGAGAGGCCTATGACCGTTAAAGGGTTAAAGTAGTGATAATATATCTTCAGTTTAGCGCAAAAACGATAAATCGTATAACCTGAAATTAGGTAATTGATGTATCTATGTACGCTATGTGACAACAAAGATTTTATCAAAATTGAGTAAATGCATCTCTGGGACAAAATGAGTTAATAAAATTATAATTTGCTTAATTAAGGTTTATGGCTCCTAAGACTTACTTTTGAGGGACATTGTATTAAAATTTTAAATAAATTATTTTATCCTAAATTATTAAACATGAAAGTAATACCTTTGTAATATATTCTCTTAAAATATGTTCAATCTCTTTATGATCATGTGCTAGATCTATGGCTTTATGTCCAGATGCTTCAATCAATGGATTAGCACCTGCAGCAATCAATGCTAGAACACAATCTAAACTGTGAGCTAGCACTGCATAGTGAAGTGGTGTAAAACCAAGATAATTTTCTTGCGCTCGAAGTAAATCACTAAATTCAGATTCTCTTTGAAGAAGAACTGAAAAGAAGATTAACATATTGGTTAAATAAACTAATTTATGTTTTATCAAGCATATATATTGATAATTAATTATTAAAACAGAGAAAGAATGTTCTCATCTTTGTAATTTATGTTGAACATAGAATGAAACCATGAATTTCATCACCGCTACCACACTGTGGGGCATCAGACACCCCAAGCCCTTCTTATAATTTTCTTATGATTGTTCTAATAATATCATATTTATTATAATTTAATTGAAAATTAATTCAGATTTAATATTTATATTAACTGTATATCATATTATATATCGAGGGCTAAAACGCAGGACCTCGTATTTCAAAAATCGTAAATTGTTTAGGGGGACGAAAAATCTGTTTAAAATGTTGATCAGCATTAATTTTTGAACTTGAAATATTTTTTTGGCCTTGTCAAATGTATAAAGAAATGTCAAATATATAAATGATGTGATGATAAAATACTTCACTTAGGATCTTCAAAAATTACCATTACTTACAAGTTACTGTTTCTATGAAGTATTCGCGAGTATGACGAGTAACTGTTTTCTTTAATTTTGACAAGTAAATAATTTTTGTAGAATTTTTTCCTCTCGTAAATAGATGGTGCTCATAAAAATAATGAGAACTGCATCAAAACACTAATTTGGTCAAAAATGTTAGTTACGAGGTCCTGCGTTTTTGCCCTCGATATACCATTATATAGCAATAATAGTAATTATTATCTTATAATTATTATTTTTTGATGAAGTGTTAAATTAGAAATTATTTGAAAATCACTATTAAAAAAGATTATATCCAAAAGTACATACTCTTTTTTTTGTATTTTCCTTTTTTTATTACACAAAATAAAATATTTTAATAAATACTAATTAGGCTTAGTTTGATTTTCTTAAAAAGTTGAAGTTTGATTTTCTTAACAATGAGTAAATTAATGCAATTGTTGATTTTGAAATAATTTTGTTATTTTTTTTATTCTCCTTTGGTAATTTGAACTCCATAAATCTAAGTATTTTGGGTGTCCCTAGAATTTAAAGTCATCAATAGTTGAATTACCCATACAGAAGAGAAGAAAACGAAAACCATAACCCTCTATTGGTCTGTGATTTAGTCCTTAATAAGGCTTAATTTTCTTTGGCTCTGATGGTTATACAATAAGCTGATGTTAAAAGACATATGTAAAGTCTCAGGTTCAATAGGCATAAACGATAAATTTTGAAAATATATTTTCAGTTTGTGCTACCTTGATTCATCTGAAAAATTGTGTACAGGCAAACTTTATGGATGGTGGTCCTGGATTAACATTTTGAATACTAAGCCCATTGAGCTAGACACCATTGGTATGACAGATATTTTCACCAATCCAACTAAGGGCAGGATTGAGGAAAGTATCTGACAGGTTACATTCAGTGTTTTGAAAGAATTTGGGACAAAAACCTTCAAAAGTGTTGAGGCCCTTTTCATGAGCTGTTCTATAATTGTTTATATATTCATCTCCAGCATTTACGTCAGCTCCAGCTTCTATCAGTATTTTTAGAATCTCAGCATTTCCATTTACAGCTGCAAGATGCAATGCAGTCCAACCAAGATGGTGTTTTACATTAACATTCACCGATCCATCCTTTAAAAGCCTTAAACGATAGAAAAGAAAAGTGATAAATAAACCTAATAATTATTCAATTTGTATGTACAATATCTTTATTTAAGACAACAGATATATTAGATACATGATGAGGCAATGAGAAAACTTACTTTCTGAGTTCTCTCGGTGAACCATATCTAATACAGTTAAAAAACTTCAAATCTGGGGGAAAATTAATAATCAATCAAATTGATTCTTTTAAATTATACTAAATATAATATAACAATGGCAACTACCTGTTTTCATTTGCCTTTTACATTCTGCAATCATCAAACCAAAACCAAAAGCCAGAACTAACTTTTCTTTCCATGACCACTGATTTCGTTCTCCAATTATTTTTGATGATACCAAAGCCTTCGATTTGCAGTTTTCAAAACATTTTCCGTAATATGATTCTTTCGTAGTATGTAACTGTGAGGTATTTTTAGTATAGACTAAAGGAGTGAGAATGATTTGTGAATTTGATGAAGAAAAAAGACATGAGACAAGCCATTCATTTTTTATGCTTATCTCGCCCACCAGCCTTTTAGTACAACTAACTATGCCTGCCATAAGATAATTATGTGAAGAAGTTAGTTGCAAAGAATATCTGGCTTGCCATCTCCAATCCAAAAAAATCAATTTGGACATGCCATTATAACAATGAAAAAACCTCACGTTCGCTTGTATTCGATATTTTTTATTTAGTCATAGTGATAAAACCTAAGAGGTAATTTACAAACTATTTGTTTTTGTTTTAAGATAGAAAATAAAAATATTATTCCAACACTGTTTCACAAGATTAAGCTGATTAGTGACTTGTTAGAGCTAAAGTAAAAGAACAAACCTGAAGCTTTGAGGTATTCTGCAATTTTTCTATCTTATGTACCTTATATAATAATTCTATATTCTAATCACTAAATCGATACGTGCCTAATCCATTTAAGTTTTCATAGCTTAATATATTTTAAAATATCTATACTACCGTATAGACTCGAGTACTCCATATTTTTCCTCGTTTAGAAACATATGCCACCTCAAACTATCACCGACTCTCCTTCGAACGGCACTCTTCACGCTGAATTGGACTGAGTATATCGCTTATCCGGTCTTCTCCATACTCAAACTCGTCCTTATGCAAAATGAATGCTATATATAGCTGGAGTCGTCAAAAAAAAAAAAAAAAAAAAAAAAGGCCTAAACATCTTAAGTCGGGATCTGAATGCCTGCAGCAATAAAGTGATCATCAGTTGAACCAGTCGCTGTTGGAGCCAATCTTCCCGGCTTCCTATCGTACGCCCCTGTTTTCCGACCATGGACCTGATATCGCGAATGGCTGGCGGCATCCAAAAGTACTCTAGACACTTAAAAATCTTCAATATAAATATAATAGATTTCATGAAATTTATGAAAGAAAAAAAGAAACACAATAGAAATATCAACATGATTGAACAGGCAACTATAGACAAGGCAACTGTTTTATCTTCATTCTTCAATCGTAAATCCAAAGAGAATTGTGAAATTTTATCGAACGATTTAATTTATCGTAATACCCTTACCTGCCATTTATGTACCTATAAGGCTTTAATACTTCAGATTCAAAAATAATTCTTTAGCCTGTTTATAAAAATATCAACACGAGTTATAATGGGATTTGTCCTATCCTTTACGGCGTTAAAATTCTACTTTAATGTTATAGAGCTACGAAAAATAAATAAAAAAGGCGAGAATTAATTTTTCACTCTGCGGAAAATTCGTTTTTTGAGCACTCCAATGTCGTCCTCCTGGGAGCTCAGAGATTGATTAAACATGTTGATTAATCTAGTTCCGAAGATAATCCAGTATTCTTAAAAGCAACGATGCAGATATTAGGTTTGTTTCAGTAAGCAGATCAACCAAGTTCTCGACTCATTCGAATGCACAATTTGCCTTGACCAACAATCTAGTCCAAGAGCCAAACCGCTTTTTAAGTTTATAATCAATTAAGAGTGGAGAAGGGACATTCGCAGTAGTCGATCCATCGTACTACATGGCAGTTAGTTCCCGACTGCTTGCTCGAACAAACCTATTAATGATGCCTAACTTTTTTGCATTTGAAAAATGGTACTTATAACACTGTTCTGCACGAAAATCCTCCTTCAAACCAAAACATGCTTTCTTACTGTTATCAGAGGTGCTGAACACGAATTTGAAGTCAGATTTTGTCTATCACGCACAGTTTCCTGAGAAATTCTAGTTTTTTATCCAAAAAGGTGAGTTTTTTGTGGATTTGACGAATTTTTTTTCGGCATCAAAACATAGTGAAAAAAATTCAAAAGCCCGATGATTTTGAGCGCAATGAAGTATATTTGAACGAAAAAAAATTGATGGGAGTATTACAAGTAGTTAAAGAAATATGGCTAAAAGTGTTTTTTCAGTTTTTGAGCTTGAGGCAGGGATTTGGTCTCTACCTGGATCTTTAGGGGAATGACCCTCCTTTATCTTTTATGGTCTTTTATGGTGGTACCCTTTTCATTCAAATCCTTAATAAGTTTTTGAGAAACAAAAAACCTAGAGACTACCGAAAAATAGTCCAAGAACTGCTTACTTCATATAAAACATTGGGACGCAATATGTCCTTAAAGATACATTTCCTGCATAGCCACCTAGACTTTTTCGCCCCAAATATGGGTGCAGTTTTGGACGAACATGGAGAACGATTCCACCAAGACATATCCAGAATGGAAAAAAGATATTCTGGCAAATGGAATAAGAAGATGCTGGCAGATTACTGCTGGACACTGCAGCGGGAGACAGAGGAGGAAGAGTACAAAAGAAAAAAAACAACTCATTGTCGATGTGTGTATATTTTTTGAGTTGCGTCATATCTAGTATTATACCTGATAGCATGCAGAATTCAATTAATTATATTTTATCGTTGAAAAAAAAAAATCTGTTATAATAAAGACAATAATTTTCAAATACAATTTTTCATTTTTTCCAAGTTTCACCTCTTTTCTCTCAAAATCAGAGGGTGATAGAATTTTTCTGAGTTCTGATTCGGACTCAGCACACCTGAAAACATGAGAAACAGGCAAAATTGTTCAAGGGAGGGGAGAAAAGTTTTTTTTTGCAGAACAGTGTAATCAGCGTTTTACTCATATAAATTTTATAAAGATAATTAATAATAAATTAATTGAAGGGATCGGGGAAAAATACCAGGTACGAACACCTGTCCATATTAAAATTGCATAACTTCAGCCGATCTCTGGGTATATTCTTTATTGTTGCAAAAATCGTTTTGATCTCGCTTTACATTGATTTTTACGAAATCGACCGTTTGAGTCGATAAAAGTTTCACTTGAAAAATGAAATTTTCCGGGTGAACCCGGTGTATACAGCTAGTATAATATAAATATAATATAATATCGGTCGAAACGTGTGTAATGTACAAAATATAATAAACAGTAGTAGAGACGAAGATCCAAATTACTTTCCTTTATAATTTCAAAGTCTCTAACCCCTATTTTAAATAAATTATAATCTATTTATTAATAAATAATAAAGAAATTTTACTCATATAAAATAAAAATTTATTGGTTAAATTTCAATGTGAGCAGTGGGAATCTTCTTCCCTCGCTATGACACCACTCGAGTTTCCAAACTTTACGCTCGGCTACGAATTGATCATTGACGCTTTTTGAACTTTTTATAACTTTTAAATTTTTTTGTTGCTTTCTTCTCATAGAGCTCGTTGAGAGGTTTCCGTCGGTCCATAATTTTTTCAAAAAGCAGCTGTATCTAAGTAGTAAACCAGAAAAACCGGATGGTGATACAATACAATATCAGTTCTATCCCCTTTTTCTTTCCTTCTTTCCCCCGCCCGCATGTACTCAGTGAGTAATTGTATCAAAATGTTTTCGTTGCTTTCTACATCTAGAGCTCATTGAAACGTTTCCAACGGATTATCACTATTTTGAAAAAAAAAGTCTTTGTTTAAGTAGCAAAAAAAAACTAGATAGCCACACAAACTCTGATATCTTTCCCCCGCCTCTATGTTCTTGTGAAGTAATTGTAACTAAAATGTTTCTTTCTACTAATAGAGCTTGATGAGAAGTTTCCAACGATCTTTTTTCTTGTCTTAAAGCAGCTTTATTTAAGAATTAAACGGGGAAAAAACTAGATGGTCTTAAATATATGGTGTCTTTCCCCCGCCTGTATTAACAGAAAAGTAAACGTATCTATATTTTCTCGTTAATTTATCCTTATAGAACTAGTTGAGACGTTTCCGACGGTTTATCATTTATACGAAAAGCAGCTGTAAGTAAGTAAACGAGGAAAAACTGGATGATGTGGTTTCTTTTCTATGTAAAGAGCATATCTAAGTATCTTCCAGAAGTTAATTCGGCATTTGCAATTTCAAGAATTCCTAAGTTCAGATTCGCCCTTTCTGAGAAAATCACTCACAATATTTTAGGCATATTTCAACAAGCAAATACTATGCATTAAAAATTAACGGACTACGCATTATGTTGATTGGTAGGTTTTAGAATCAATGTTCCATGCTGTTTCAATGCTTGATGAATCGAATGGTGAAAGCTAACCAATCAAATTTAGAATCAAAAGAGTGGAAGAATAATTCACGCAATCTGTTAGTTTTGAAGTGTTGAAAGTCCTTGGAACATATATATTGTAATATATGAATAATGAGCAGGTGCTTGCTGGGAACCCACAACTACTTCCTCAAAAGATAGGGGTATTGTCGTCTATGTATGAATGAAAGGAAGCCTAAAAGGAAATGAATAGACTTTTGGCAAACAACTCTGTCCAGGAGAATTACAAATTCTAGATGTAATTTGGCCATCGAATTATATCGAAGTTATATCCTATTTACTTCACTAATCATAAGGATTCTTCCTAGGGGTAAAAAAGGCTTTTAAGTAACCTTAAGCCATTAAAAGATTTTGTTTACCATTACATTGTTTCAAATTTGTTAACTGGAGCTGAAAAACAATTTAAAATTTCATGGGCAAGGTTCAAAGAAAGTACTGTGAATACAATCATATTTATGTTTTATCAGATTAAGATTACTATAATTTAGGTAGCTAATAAAAACATTTGTTCCAAAACAAATACCATAGGAACGAACATAGATCAAAATTACAAGTATTTAAACATGTAAATTATTACACTCAAAATAGAGGAAAAGATGTGACGATGAATGCAGATCTTATAGACAGGTTACCATGCGATGTATGGGTGGAGGTGTTTCAATATGATTGTCTCGACGAAGCGCTGAGAGTACATGACTTGTCTGAGACGTTCGAAAGAGCATGTTGCCTTGCAGTGAGGAGGCGGATGACCGATCTACGGTACCGCATCAGCCAAGGAGTCTCTGTTATACGGAAAAAGTTGGATAACTCGCCCGCTTCATATGATAGTCACAGGTTAGCAGTCCTCAAGACCATTGTTTTACTTAAATACCTCACCACCGAAGTAAATATCTTCTTCAGTACTGTTTGGAGCCATTCGGAACATAAAAAAGCGTGGATTTTTCTTTGCCCGCATCTTTTACCAGTCATTAACGAATTCGAAAATTTGCTCAACTCGTCCATGAACCTTGATATGCGACGGGAGGAGTTCACAACATTTAATATGAGGATGGTACTGAATTCTCATTATGAATTTTTAAGAAAATACGATTCAGAACTGGTAGGTAGGCTGATAGATATAAAAGGATATTGGAACTTCGAAATAGAAGCTCTTGATATTTTGATGTCTTGTCCTTCAATAAATTTTCAGTTATCATTGTCTAGCTTGGTTGGGGATGAAAGGACTTATGATATTGCATCATTTTTTGGCTTCTACAATCTAAAACCAGTTTTCCAAGTTCCTGATGTCCACAATTCAAGTCTCACCGATGAAATGAAAAAAGTTATTATTTTGAGATACTTAAGGGAATGTGTACAATGGGAAAATTTAACCTTTCTGCAGACCCTTCTCAGTGATATAAATGATTTGGAGTTCCGTGTCCAGCTTCCTACATTAAGCGATGATATGAGATTACTTTTGATTATGAGACTTTTTGACAGGTATGAAACAATTCATCACTCACCTTACCCTACTCTTCATCGCGATATTTACATTAGTAAGAAGGGTAAATACAATATCCTCAGGGAAAATTATTGCAGATTCGCTTCATGTAATACCAACATGACTGGTTTGTATGTAGTTCTCAATACATGGGATCAACCTCCAGAAAACTTGCCTCTACTTGTACATCACTTGAGAGGGCAGCTTAGGCCGCTAATGGGTGAGAAGATCGAGGACACAGGTAAAGTCTGCCAAAATCTTCTCGATTGCTCTTCTTCTATCAAGCCTTCTAAGGAAACAAAGCTCTTCCTCCAGTTATGCATAAATTATAGGGAAGGTTTTAATTCTTGCCCAGCCGAGTCTATAATAAACGTCGTTTGCGATGGTCAAAACAATTGTCACATTTCCTCAAATTACATCGAATCTGAACCCTTCCAACTGTTTGATCTGGATATTAACATTGAACAAGCATAATTTGCTTCCTCGCACCACTCTCTTTATCATTTATGGAATAAATAAAAAATTCATCTCGTTACATTTTTCATATGATTTTACTAAATAATATTCATTTCTTACCTATTACATGTAATTAAATATTAATTTTTAATTTCCTTCATATCAGGAAACTAAGTAGGTTATGTGTGTAATATATAATAGGTACATATGTGTACATAACCTATACTAGAGGAATTGGGTAAGCATGTTTTACTAAAGAACCGTTTTTAAGATTTTTATTCCAAGAGCTATTTTATTTATTTCATTTTTGAATTTAATTTCTATGTCTGAGTTTCTTATAACCGGATTTGAAACTTATAACTTAAACTGGATGTTATTTGAATATTTTACTGATAACTGTTAGGCAACAAGAAACACAAATACGCAAGCTGTTTGGTTTTCATCGATAACCTATAAGCAAAAGAAAATTTACTAAAAAACATTAACCTAGATTAACAACCAATTTATATGCCGCTGTAGATTGTGTAAAATATAACGCCTGTTCATATAAACAACTCTATACTGTTGTATTTATATTGTTACATTGTCGTTGTACGCGTAACTAAAACCCTGCACGAGTTTATATGTAAATCATTATCAAAGTTTTATGTTAGAACTATAAGTAGCATTAGCCGCTTAGTTTTAACAGTATTTAGTTTGCATTAAATTAAATTAGATTTATTAGAGAATATGTTAAGTTGGTGGATTTAGATTATCTCAACAAGGAGGAAAATTCATCATCTAAGTGCCCGAAATAAAGCATGTCATTATAACATTTATCGCGCATTTCACGCAGGTTTTTTGTTGGCGTATTATGTAAGATTTTCCTACCTATTTTTCACGCATGACAGGACCTATACCACATTTTTTCCTACCCTCGCACTTAAAAAAACACCATAATGCCTACTGTAATATATAAAAAAAGGAATAAAAAAAAATGGATTTAACTGGAATTAAGTCGTCAAGTCCATGCTTTTATATTTCTTTATACATTAATACTTACCATGTATCATTTTTACATTCGGTTATTAATGGTTTTCGGAGTCGATATCTTACAGATAACAAATCTATTTATTCTAGCCATAGTGGGATAGTTGATATTCGTCTATGGATTAGATTAGATTAAGATTTTATTTGGACGGTCAACGGCGGGGTTATTATGTCCTTTTGATTTTTTTAATTTAACCAATTTTTAATGTTTTATCATATGTCACTCTTCGGCTTCCTAATTTATTTTATAGTTTTTATCTATTACTATTAAATGAAATTATATATAAATATTCACGGGCGTCACCAGCAACAAATTATTGGGGGGGAAGAATCAATATATATGTAGATAGGTAAAAAATCGAGAGGCTAAAAGTTGAAATAACTAGCCTCTAACCAACTATTTGGACATTTAATTCCTCATCCAACGATATTTATAAAAAATGCCAATTTTTGTCACAGTCAGAGTGTAAGCAGTTACCGCCTTCCAAAATATTGGGGGAGGGGGGGAAGCTTCTCCCCTGTCCTTCCCCGGCGGTGACGCTCATGTAATTAGTTATATATACATTGGTAGGTATATTTTGGTAATATACAATATAATTTAAATATAAAATGTATGAATTATTTCCATTAATGTACTTTTATTTATTTACTTCTTTTTTATCATTATTTTTCTGTTTTTTTTTTTGTTCATTTACCTATATATGAAATATATAATAAGGGAAAGTATTGCGATCGAGAAAAATTTCTACTTCCGGTTTTCAACGGAAATACACGTTTTGGGATCCCCTGAGTCCAAATAACCAAGTCCCGCGAAATGGTCTGTTTGTTTAGTACTTGGATGGGTGACCGCTCCATTCGGGTAACCACCCGCCAATGAACGCCACGCAGTCCAAGCCAACCCCTCACCACCGGATATGTGAGGCCCGTCAGCCTACTGGAGGCGACTCACACCGACCGGGCGTAGGAGTGATGTACATTTCCCGTGTATCTCATCGAGAATCGTGGCGTGATTTCGCAGGATAACAGTAACCGCCCCGAGGTATGGTACGAGGAGAGTATGCTTTAGGGAAAGAGATATAGGTCCTCTGGGCCTGCTGTCTCTGAGCTGCCATAATCCTTGTTGGACCTAGACCAGTTTGTCACTGTCCTTGAACCAGAGAGAGCTGACTACATCGGTGAGAAGGACACTGCCAAAGGGACCCCAATGGGATTGGTTAAGGAGTTATGGGCATTCTGCCGCTGCACCAAGGTGACCATGGCTGAGGTTGGATTACCCCCTCCAGGCTGTCTGTGCTTCCGAGAGCAACACAAATGTCTCTAAGAAGACCACACTGCGGGGCCAGAGTTCTCATTAGGCCTATTGTACCAACCGAAAAAAAAAAAAAATATATATATTTTATATATATATATAATCGCGGTGTGACAGAAAAAATGTCATTAAAATTGGTCAAATGGAGGGGTTACTTTATTTCATAACTTTTTACGTTTTTTTCGGTTTTCTCAAAAACTGCTCTAACGATTTTGTTTAAACTGGGTATTTAATGTAGGTATATGCCCGCGATATGACAGCAAAAATTTAATCAAAATTGATCAAACGGAGGGGGCACTTTATTTCATAACTTTTTTTCCAATGTTTACGTTTTTTTTCTCAAAAACGGCTTTAATGATTTCGATCAATCGTCATGTTTAATGAAAATCAAGTCTTCTTTAATATCACGTAAGCTTTATCATTATTAATATGTTCTGAGGGGGCTTAAATGGGGAAGGGGCCTCTTTTGTTTTCCTATAAAGTACCTTTGTTTGAGCCCACGCATGCGCAGTACGCCTTTAATGACAGCCCACTGTGTATAATTAAAGCTGTTCTATTCATTTTTATTTATTTATTTTTCTCATTTATTCATTTTTCTTTATTTCTATTTTTTCATCATCATTTCTTTTTTCTTACTTTCCTTCTCTTTTTTTCTTTACTCTGATTTCTTTTTTTTCTTTTCTCGTATTTTCTTTTCACATTTTCTCTTTTCTCTTTTTCCTTTTTTTTTTATTCTCTTATTTTCTTGACTGTTTTTTCTTTTCCTATGTATTCATTTTTCTTTATTTCTCTTCTATTTATCATTGATCATTATTTTTTTTTTCTTACTCTACTTCTATTTTTTTCTTAAATCTTTTTTCTATTTTTCCTCTTTTTTCTCTTATCTCTTTTCTTTTTCAGTTTTACTTTTTTCTTTTTTCCTTTCTCTTTTTTTCTTTACTCTTTTCTGTTTTCAATTTTTTCTTTCCTCGTTTTGTCTTTTTTCTTTTCTTTTTTTTCTTATTTATAATTTCTTATTTATTCCTTATTCAGAATTAAAATTCTTAAAATTAACAGTACATTATTAACTCCAGTAGATACTTTTTTCTTTTTCTTTTTTTCTTCTCTTTTCTCATTTATTCATTTTTCTTTATTTCTCTTTTTCATCATCATTTCTTTTTTCTTACTTTCTCTTGTTTTCTTTTCTTTTTTTCCTTTATCTTTTTCTTACTTTCTGTTTTTTCTTTTCCTTTTTTTTCCCTATAACTTTTTCCCTTTTCTCTTTTTTTCTTTTCTCTTATTTTTTTTCTCTTTTTTTCTTTAATCTTTCTTCTCCTCTTTTTTTCTTCTCTATTTTTTCTTATATTTTTTTCTTTTCTCCTTTTTCTTTTCTCGTTTTTTTCTTTAATCTTTCTTCTCCTGTTTTTTCCTTTTCTCTTCTATTTTTTCTTTTATTCTTTTCTATTTTTTCTTTTCTCATTTTCGTTTTTCTTTTTTTTCTTGTCTCATTTATTCGTTTTTCTTTTCTTTCTTGTCTCATAAATTCGTTTTTCTTTATTTATCTTCTTTTATCATCATTTATTTTTTTCTTACCTTCTTTCTCTTTTTTTCTTTACTCTGATTTCTTTTCTCATATTTTCTCTTCACTTTTTTTCTTTTTTCTTTTTTTTTATTCTCTTATTTTCTTGTCTGTTTTTTCTTTTCCTATTTATTCATTTTTCTTTCTTGCTTTCTCATTAGAGTAACCCTGTAACGAGTAACTTTATTTCTACGCGTACCATCTTACGACATAACGCGTATTTAGTTACATATATCCATAATCAATTGACATAACAATTTGTCGAATAACATTCATGTATAGAAATAAGTGTATAACATATAACATATAAAATATATATATGGATATATAAATATGAGAATGAAAAACTATATCTAATAAAATATAAGTAATATATTAGTAAACTATAGTAAAGTATACAACTATGTACAAGTATAGTAGTAAAATATGCAACTATGTACCCATACTATCCATAAACTACCCATAAATACCCATACAAAAGTATACATGTAGACGTGCATGTAATAAATAGAGTACGTAAAATAATATATACATAAGCATATCATAGAAATAGCAATCAACAATAACATACAACCAATGAACATAACAGTGAACATAAGTGTACAAATAATAAACATAGCAATAAACATAAACATACTATACATGTATACATACAACACATACATACCATACATACACACAATAAACATAAACATACATACATAGAATAAATAAGTATATAATGCGTGTGTGAACCATGTATGGTTGCTTGTGTTATAGTTCGGAGATGTCTATCCGGTCCACAAAGGCATCAAAGTATGAAAAATATTTCCCTATTAGATCCTTCTTTGAAGGCGGCCATTTGTCACCGTTCAATAGTACCGCTGAGACCAGTTTGTGCCTGTACCTGTCCAGTTTAGAGCAATTAAAAATTAAATGATCGTAGGATTGCTCGCTTTTTCCATCGCATATGCAAATTTTTTCGTCAGTTAGCTTGAATCTGAACAAATAACTTTTGGCTGCACCATGTCCTGTCAAAAATTGTGTTAGTTTGTGAGTTAGTTTTTTGAGTTCTGCTCTGTCGTTTACTGTTTGTATGTACTCGTAGGTATACCGACCTTTCGTAGATGTTTCCCATTTTTCGTCCCAAGCCTGTTTGGTTGCTGTTTTCAAAAGTTGTTTGCTTGCACTGATCGGTGCCTTGTTGAAGATAATCAGGAGAGCTGTGTCCCTTGCCGCAGCCTTAGCTGCTTCATCCGCTAGCTCGTTTCCTAGCACCCCAGCGTGAGCTTTCACCCATTTGAAGGAAATAACCTTACCTTGGCTGTAGCAAGAGATCAACACTCGCCTGATTTCCTGAACAAGGTTTTCATGTATGTTTATGATTTTTAATTTGCTGATTGTGATTTGGCTGTCTGTATGAATACAATATGTCTTAATACCTGAATTTTGAACGCATATTACGGCTTGTAAGAGGGCGAACAGTTCTGCTTGGTTATTTGAACAATATGGTCCGAGCCTGAATTATCCTGTGTGGATCAACTGGTCTCCTTCGAATATTACGATGGCTGCTCCTACTTTGTCTTGGTCCTTGATGCCGTCTGTAAAAATTTTACCGATCGGATTCCTTTCAGCATTTATCACATCTGGCTTTATAAGCTCTTTAGGGTGTATCCAAGATTCGTAAGGAGTCCTATCGTCAATTTCAGTTAACGGGAAGTCCAGAATGTTTTGTTTCAGAACCCTTATTTTAAAGTTGTTTACTATTTCTTTACATAAGATAAAAATCGTGACGATGTTTGCGAGTATGCAAGATGCGTCATAAGATATAGTCCTATAACCTTTTATGATTTTAATGGCTATCAATCTTTGAATGGACTCAAGAGTTTTTAAGTTCCTTTTAGAAGAAAGTCCGTTTTGCCATATTTCTATGGCATACGTCGTTGTTGGCTTAATAGCCGCGTTGTATATTGTGGTTAGTACTTCCGAGTTCAAACCCCACTTGAGTACTGCCGCTTTCGAGAGCCCGTGAACGATCTTTAACAATCTGTTTTTGAGATTAGTGATATGGGGTGTCCAATTTAATTTTCTTTCTATCGTTATCCCAAGATATTTGATTTGGTTTACTTGGCAGATTTGTTTTCCATTTAGTAGAATATTTAGGTTAGGGATGTGGTATTTTTTCGAGAATACAACGAATTTAGTTTTTTCTGGTTGAAAAGCCAATTTATTATTTTGTGCCCAAGTAGACAATTTATGTTGAACTTCGTTGTACTGAACTTGTAGCTGGTAAAAGTATTTTGACCCAAAAAGTACTAGGATATCATCTGCAAACACAATGATTTCAACTTCATTCGTTATCTTAAATATGTCGTCCATTATAATGTTCCAGAGAAGGGGAGAGCAGCATGAACCCTGCGGTGTGCCTCTACTTTGCCACTTGCTGGAAACTCTGTCCCCTACCTGAATGTGGCTTTTCCTCTCTGATAAATAATTTTTTATTGAAAAGTAAATGTTTTGTGGACAAGATCTATCGTACAATGCTTTTAGAATCGAAGGCCACCAAGCGTGGTTGAATGCAGCTTTTATATCTAATGATACAGCTAGTACATTCAGTTTCGTTTGGAACGAATTTTCAACGAAATTCACTAGTTTATGTAAAGCCCCTATTGTGCTTTTTTGCGGAATAAAACCAAATTGATTAACGTTGAGTGGAAAGTTTTTAGATAGGTACAATGACAGACGAGTGGTGATGAGTTTTTCCATAATTTTACCAGCAACGGGGATGAGGCCTGAACTGCTTACCATCGGATCCTTTAGGGATAGGAACTATTTTAGAAACTTTCCATGGTTTTGGAAAAACGCCAGTAGTAAAGCAATGTTTATACAACTTTGAGATAAATTTCGGAAGAGCGCTGAAAGTTTGTTTCATGATTATCAATTCCAGGTGATTTTTTATCATTTAGATTATGTATAGTCTCTTCAATTTCCAAATCAGTCAACGGATCGTCTAACACAGTTTCGGGAATTGAATTAGCTATAAATCTAACGTTTTCATGATGTTCGGTCTCATTATCGCGATTGTCAATTGGAAGAAATTACTACTGTTCTTAATATTGCTGCTAATCTTAATTTATCGGTAGCATATTTGTAAGGAAACGACCATGGTTTATCTCTACCAATGCTACTACAAAATTCTTTCCAAGAATTTAATTTATTTAGTTTTATTGTCTTCTTATACAAAAGCGTTTCTTTTTTTTTCTTTATTTCTCTTCTATTTATCATTGATCATTATTTTTTTTCTTACTCTACTTCTCTTTTTTTCTCTAATCTTTTTTCTATTTTTTTCTCTTTTTTCTTTCTTCTCTTTTTTTCTTTTCTTTTTTCAGTTTTCCTTTTTTTTTTCCTTTCTCGTTTTTTCTTTACTCTTTTCTGTTTTCTGTTTTCACTTTTTTCTTTCCTCGTTTTGTCTTTTTTCTTTTCTCCTTTTTTCTTATTTAGAATTTCTTATTTATTCCTTATTCAGAATTAAAATTCTTAAAATTAACAGTACATTATTTAACTCTAGTAGATACTGTTTTTCTTTTTCCTATCTCTTTTTTCTTTTTCTTTTTTTTTCTCTTTTCTCATTTATTCATTTCTTTTTTCTTACTTTCCCTTTTCTTTTTTTTTATTCTCTTATTTTCTTGACTGTTTTTTCTTTTCCTATTTATTCATTTTTCTTTATTTCTCTTCTATTTATCATTGATCATTATTTTTTTCTTTAATCTTTTATCTATTTTTTCTTTTTTCTCTTTTCTTTTTTTTTCCTTTATCTTTTTCTTTTTTTTTTTTTTTATTCTCTTATTTTCTTGACTGTTTTTTTTTCTATTTATTCATTGTTCTTTATTTCTCTTCTATTTATCATTGATCATTATTTTTTTTCTTTAATCTTTTTTATTTTTTCTCTTTTTTTCTTTTTTAAATTGCAAAAATATTTTAATTGCAAACAAATTTTATGGGAAACACGGAAAAACTGGAAAATCTGGCGTCCTATATATATAGGACAGTGGTAAGAAATGGGCTAAGGAAGTCGAAACAACGACAGGAAAGGCGAGAAGAACCATAGACGATTCTTTAAGGAAGGAGATCGATCGTGTCATAGTTCGTGTGTTCAATAGCCAGACCAAATGGGCAACAGGGACCGTGTTAACTCAACAAGGCAGACTGCACTACATCCTTAGTTAGATGGAAGAGGGAATGCAAGATTGATCAAATCTTGTTAATTAATATTTATCCGTCTTATTTTGGGATAAACAAACCTTCCTTTCCGGGGGGAACTGTTATGTATTATATTAATTAATTCATTGTTGCATAATCGTATGAGTAAAATATTAATTCAGTTTGTTAAATAAATTCATAGAGTAAACTACACTTATTAAACTATTCCTAAGTATAACAGTTTTCCTTTCTCTTTTTTTCTTTTCCTTTTTTTCTTTTCTCTTGTTTCTTTTCTCTTTTCCCTTTTTTCTTTTCTCTTTTTTTTTTCTCCTTTTTCGTTTTTCTTTTTTCTCTTTTCTCATTTTTCTTTTCTTTCTTTCTTACTTTTCTTGCTCTTTTCTCTTTTTTCTTTTGTACAGAATCAGTTTTTATTTCAATAATTTAATATTATTAAGTCCGAAACAGTCGCCGATAAGGAAGGTGAATTATTTTCTATGAACATATGTTTTGTAATCCAATCCAATCTAACCTAACGGCGCTATGGTCCTTGTAGGACCCTGGCCTCTTCAGCAATCCTCTTCTACTCCAACCTGTCCGCAGCTGCCCTTCTCCATCCCGAAACACCCAATGACTGAAGGTCTTCCTCCAGATCCTGCAGCCAACGCAGTATTGGTCTATCTCTACTTCTTTTACCACCAGGGTGTCCCTCCATTTTCATTTTCGGGAGCATACCACCTATATTTCACCTATATTAAATACCATATACCTCCTATATACCATCTATATTATATGTTTTGTAATATCGTTTATTTTCTTACTTTTTTCTGTAGCATAGAATCAGTTTTTATTTCAATAATGTAATAGTATTACATCCGAAAAAGTCGCAGGTAACGAAGGTGAACTGTTTTCTATAAACATATGTTTTGTAATATCTTAAAAAAATGGCTAGTGTGACAAAAGTACAGAATTAAAATTCTTAAATTTTTATTTTTTTTTATTTTGTGTTTTCGCTTCTACCCTAAAGGATCATTGGCGTCTACCGGTGGTTTATATCCATCTATGGAATCCCGAGTATTTTAGGAACTTAAATAGAGTGGTGACTCTCTCTTCACTGTCTTCCATAATTTCTTTTAGAGAATCAGAAATTCCAACTTTTTCCCTGAGCTTTTCAAATTGTGGGCACTCTAACAGAAGGTGTTGTACTGATAAAGGAACATTGTCACATTTTTCACAGGTTGGAGCTTCTAGCCTCCTAAGCAGGTAGCTGTGTGCGAAATGGCAATGTCCAATTCTTAGACGGCACAGCATTACTTCTTTCCTCCTTCTGTAGCTTGTATTCCATCTCCTACAGTCAGTTTTTACCTTTGTTAATTCTCGAGTTTCTCTCGCCCAACTCTTCTCCCATTCTGCTAATTGCATTTTCTTTGTTTGTAGCGCCCAGTCTTCTAGGGTAATCTTATTAAGTTTACTAATTCCTGTTCCTTCTTCTAGTCTTGCTAAATGGGCTGCCTGGTCAGCTCTTTCGTTGCCTGGAATGCCACAGTGGGCACGAACCCAGACGAAGATAATGGTCATGCCTTTGCTTTTTATATCCCACCATTCATTTAGGATTTCTATAATTAGCGAATTTCGTGGGTATAGACTATCTATGGCAGCCAAAACGCTCCATGAATCCGTTATATCATTATTCTTAAATTTAACAGTATCCTACATTATTTATTTACATTATTTAACTCCAGTAGATACAACAAATTAATGTATTATTTTTTTGCCATAAAAATTAGACTGTTAAGTTAAAATTAAAACTTTAAACAAGGTAAATTTAGAGTTCAAAACAGAACTATATTTTCAAATTAGTTTATTTAGAATATAGAAATAAAACTCTTCAGAAGGTCAATTAACATTTTTAAAAAATTGTATTTACATTGTAACCGTATTGGCTAAATTCGATTTATCCTCTTATTGAGTGGGATGACAGATATGTTTGAAAGAAGAGAGTTCTCGTGGTTATACTCGTTGAATTATATTTCTTTTTAATATTACACCAGTATGATGAATACTCGAAACTTTTTCATCACTCGTATTACTTCCAGATTACTCGTTATTTCCCTTGATGACATGGAGAGTACCGAATTTCCCTCTCTTCCTTAAAGTTGGTTTTATTTGTATCATTGTCCATATTGTCAAAGTTCGTGCTTCGTGAGACTTAGCAAAAAGTGGGCAGAGGGCGCCACTCCCAGCGGGGCACGGACGCATGCGAAAGCGGGCAGTGCCCCCCGCGACTTGCCAAGAGTCGCTTCTTCGCTCTCTCGCCTTTGTCATCCTCACGTGTCTCTTGCGATCTATTGCTCTTCGTGTATGGCAGGTCCAGCCCGCCAGGATTCCGATCAATATTCCCCTCTGTAGTAATAAATCAAGAAAAATTAATAATTTTGCAGTTATTTACGTCGGTAAATTAAGAAATGTCGGAACTCTAGATAACTCCTTAGTAATGGAATCTGATAACCGTGATGATAACGTAAGTCTCAACAAACAATATCTAGTATTATTGTTGTAGAAAAAGTATATTTATTGTTTTGTTTTTTTAATCTACTTTAAATAATACCGAAATATTTTAAAACGAGTTATTTTAAAAAACAGATATTTTTCAAATATTCAGAAATTACATCTTTTTTTTCGGTTGGTGCTGTAGACCTATTGAGATCTTTTACCAAAAATGACTTTGAGGAATAATATTGATTTTGTTTTATTAATTCTTTCTTTTATATATATATTTTAATTTTTGGAATTCCCAAAACAGGAAAAAAATTTATTCCCAACTTAAGCGTAAAGTACCTACTTATAAACGCATATGATGAAAGGTATAGTTGCATTTACAATGATGCAGAAATAATACGTATATATATGAAATTGACTATGTGAAGAAAAAAAAAAATATTATATTATATCATAAAAGTGACGAAATAATAATTAAATAATGATTCCTAGGATTGGTATAAATTGTGAATATTAATATATATTATCATTTGCATCATTTTGATAGTTATAAATAGGTTAGCATTAATGATAAATGATCGTAATGAATTTATTTGTATTTTGAAATGGAGTTTTGTCAACGTAAATTGAAATTTATAGTTAATGAAATCTATGAATTGAAGTAAACCTATAAAGCATTAAAAATACAAAATAAATTATGATTGCTGAATGAATGCAGTACACTATAATGGTGTTACAGTTCAATAAAACACCCCCTTATAACAGTTGAATATTTTAAGGTCATGGGAACATTTTTTGAAAAATAAAAAGAGCATTTATCATACATAAATTAATTTCTCATCATGGGGTTCGTTATATGAATAATAGTTATTGAATGTTAAAACAAGACCTAAAATTTTTTATTGGAAAAGATGCGTTTCTAAGGATTTTCTCAATTAGCAATCTGTTTTTATTATTTTTAAGATATTTATGTTCTTATATTTTCATTTATGGCATCAGCAAATGCCCTTGAGTTTCGTTAGCTATGACATAGTGGCGTTCGTTAAAAACTAGGTAGATTTTACAGATAGGGATCGTTTTAATTTTTGTATGCATGCAAATTTATTAGGTTTTATTTTACAAAGGACTTAAAGGTAAATAAAGAAAAAAAAACATCTTTCGTAAAAAATGTACATTATCAATTTTAATGGTGTGTACATTGTTTTTAGAGTAAATAGGGTTTCGTTTCATTTCCGTTTTTCTGCTCTAGTTGGAGATGAGGGCTTAATATTTTCTAAAAATTGATATGAATGTGTTATCTATCAGCTGGTTATGGTGACAGATAGAAACATTTATCAGAATACAAGATCAAATAAAATTTAAAAAATGTAAGTAAGTAGTGAGTTATTAGTGGTTAAAATGAGGTATTTTCCAACAAGCGTTGTTAACTAGTTATCAACTAATAAAGGTGCCCCTGCACTCAGTCCAACCATGTACATCTACAGCAGAAGATGACTGATCTTTCTATTGTTGTATTAATTTTTTTGCTTATTGCCACAACTTAGCCGAAGACTGTCAGTCCAGAGACTTATATTATCGGTGCGTTATTAATTCACCATCAATAGTTGATTTAGTTTAAAACTCTTATTGGAACATACCTATTGTGCCATTTCTTGTAGATAAATTGGGGGTTATATCATGTGACGTTTTAGCATCTTTACTTAGCTTCCATTCCTTTCAAACCAATGAAGGTAATAATAAACCGTAGAGGCTGAAAATAATTTTATTGCTCTCAACGCGATCTAAGCAAGGCAACAAACGAGTTAAAATAAATCCCATATAAAATTTAATCAGTTAAAATAAATTCAAATTAGGCTCTCACTGGCTCAAATATATGGGCGTATACTAACCTCTTATTTCGGGATCACAATGCACTATACAGGTCAATTTTTTCAGGCTCTCTGGAACATTGGATTTTGATGAACGAGTTTCCAAAACCAAAGATGATTTCGCGCAGACAAGACAACTCTTAATTTCTTTTGATAATTCGGGTTTAAATAAATGCACTAAAAAATTGTTTTATAGATTTTAAGCGGATTTAATAAAGTAAGGTAAACAATTTTTCATTTAAAAAAAACATTTTAAAACAAAGGGAAGCCTCAATCGTGACTTAGCTTTGTACATTAAGCAATGAAATGCAGAGGTTTATATTAAATTTCTGCAAGTTACAACAGAACGAGGTTATGCATTATTTCAGAATTAATGTAACGTATTGGAAAAAGGAAATCTAGGTATCTAACTTTGCAAGGGTATAATAGTGTGCTATAGTTTGATAAAACAGTTTTATGAGTTTTTTTTTATTTTGTTTTTTTGTGATGTAAAAGTATATTTTTTAGCTGAAATTTTAACAATTCGGAGGTGCAAGGAAGATTTTGACTAGGATATCCCTGAGGTTAGACTTTGTTACGTTGAGAAGAAAAGTGGGTAAAAGTATAAGGGCGGGTATCAGATTGGCGGTGGCAGTTTGACAGGGCTGACACTCCGAGGTTGGGCCAGGCTTGGGTCAGATTTTCAAGGATATGACGTGCATTAGATAGAAGCTCAGCTCCAGGGAACTGAGGGAATTTCGTCTTTACATTATATTATCGCTATTGTTTATTAAAAGCTAGATGGATAAGATAGATGTTAATCACTTAATTATTTGATTTATTTTAATTATTGAGGCTCATTTTATATTCTTCTGACACTCTTCCGTATCCCTCAAAAATATCTCATATCTAGCTTGAATACGACACTAACTAATATATATATATATATATATATATATATACTGGGCAAAATTCGAGATGTGCCGGATTGCGACGGTACGGATATCCTGCTTATCTCGAGTTTTGCCCATTCGGTGTCGGAGCACTTGTCATTAAAACGAAATCGTTTAAGAATCCTAATAAGTCTTTTTTATCCTTTATGTATGAAAAGGCTTTCTCCAACGATTATAACTATATCTATGTAACGCGAAAATTGGATATAAAATAGCCGAATACAATCTTTTTTGCCGATTATATAATGAGTATGTCATTTTATTACCTTTACTCGAGGGCCCCCCAAAACTCATTTCTTCTTTCTCACTTTTTATTTTTTAAGTGAAACGTTAAATAACGAAAAGTTTCTTCACTCACTGTTGATTCATTTTCATTTACCTCAAACAAAAAAATGAAAACATACAACCACCAACATTTTTTTCAAACCTGATCAAAACCCAACAAGAATTGTTTCTTGTTCCATTCTAAATTCTAATAAATTGAATAAATAATCTTATTAATAATTGTATTTAAATAAAATAAACTTTAGAGCGAAGGAAGCTTTCCCTAGTTAGGCCGTCTTTAAAATAAAGATCGAAAATAAATATAATTTTAATTAACACAATCCAAACTTGAAGTTGAAATTGAGATTCCACCTTGAGCCGGCATAATTAAGAAGTTTGTTAACTTTATCATTAGTTACTATATTAACTGCTGATGAGTGCTTATCACTGCCTCTGCAAAGTTCTGCTCTTGATTTCCAATTTCTAGAACTTCATAATGTATTATAGCGATTAACAGTTAATTTAAATTTAATGATAAGTATCAAACGGATTACTAATGAGAGAGTGGTCACAGAAAAATTGTAGAGAGAATTAGAAAAGATTATATAATAATTATCAATATAGATCATCTTTTAAGGTGCCTAAAATTTTATTCTCAAGTACAAGATCGAAATTAAAAATCTCGTTGTATACATATTTAAATGCATATATATAATATATGTATATGTATATATATATATATATATATATATATATATATTCTACTGCAGTTAATAGACTTTTTAAGACTACTCTTAAATATAATGTCTTGTTCTTTAAACTTCATCTTCATTTTATACTCTAAAGCGAAAAAAATTTAGACAAGAAAAAAAAAATTAGAGAAACCTTATTTCTTTACTTTCACTTACCTATATATGAAATATATAGTAAGGAAAGTATTGCGATCGCGAAAAATTTCGACTTCCGGTTTTCAACGGAAATACACGTTTTGGGGTCCCCTGAGTCCAAATAATCAAGTGCCGCGAAATGGTCTGTGTGTTTGTGTGTGTGTGTGTGTGTGTGTGTGTGTGTGTGTGTGTGTGTGTTTGTGTGTGTGTGTGTGTGTGTGTGTGTGTGTGTGTGTTGTGTGTGTGTGTGTGTGTGTGTGTGTGTGTGTGTGTGTGTGTGTGTGTGTGTGTGTGTGTGTGTGTGTGTGTGTGTGTGTGTGTGTGTATGTGTGTGTGTGTGTGTGGGTGTGTGTATGTGATTGTGTGTGTGAACAGAATAGCTCAACAACAATTAACCGTGCGAACCTGAAATTGGGTATTTAGTGTATGTATATGCCCGCGATGTGACAGCAAAAATTTCATAAAAATTAGTCAAACGGAGGGGGTATCTACTTTACTTAAGGAATTTTGTCTATTTTTTATGTTTTTCTCGATTTTCTCAAAAACAGCTCTAACGATTTTGATTAAACTCGGTATTTGGTGTATATATATGCCCGCGATGTGACAGTCTAAATTTCATCAAAATTAATCAATTGGAGGGGACACTTTACTTAATAAATTTTGTCCCATTTTCACGTGTTTTTTTTTTTACTCAAAAACAGCTTTAACGATTTTGATCAAACTTGTTATTTGATGTATATATATGTGACAGCCAAAATTTTATTAACCGTAGTATGAAAATAAAAACTTTTATTTATTAATAAAAAGATCAATTTTACTTAAGAGAGTAAATACGTGATGCTCAAATTTTTAAAGCATCGCAGGTGCGTAAAACTATGGTATAAGATAATTGTCTATTATTAATATAGGTATATTTTAATCTAGAAACTTTTGTTCCATAATAAATTTTTGAAAACAATATAAAGCGATTTTAGAGGAACAGTAATCGTTCTTGATTTCCAGATAGGCATAAAAGACGTAAATACACCTATCGATTCACCTTCACGATGAATTTGCAAAAAGCAACTCGTAGTAAAAAACAAGGAAGCAGTAAAAAAAAACTCAACTGTTGATGAAATTAGTCCCTTCATAAATAAATTAGCAATAATGAATCGAAAAGTGCTGAGAACTACCAAATTTTGCTATACAGATACTCTATAACTTATGGAGATATACAAACATAAAAAAACACTTACATGTGAAAAAATGTGTGAAGTTGAGGTGAAGTTGCGTTTACATATTATCGAAACACGTCGATTTCTAATCTAAGTAACTTTGTAAGTGAAAGTTGTGTGTTGCGCGCATCGCACCAGATTTTTTTTTTTTTAAATTTGGAAAATTCAGGTTTACAAATAGCTGGTACAAAATTTTAGATTAGTAACATTTTAAATATCATAATTCATATAATTATTGATTACTGGAAAGGAGAAAAATGTTATGTTAAAAGTTTTGTGTACTTTATATTATATTTTATAGCTCAGTCTTTTAAATTGGACTTAATTCAATAGTTCAGTTGAGGCGACTAGAAGCGACACACTTTAAAACGTGATAAGTGCATTATTTTATTGAAAAGAATACTGTGACGTTATGAAATGTTTCCACGGCACCAGAAATTTACTTTAGCTCAATTTTAATAATATCCGTCTGAAGGGAAATCCGCCGAAGCGATAGCATTGTGACGAAAGTCTTAATTTAGCAAGTCCAATTAACAGCCGCTCGCTTTTTAAGTTAGATATCCTTCACTGTTTCCCTTCCACTTTGAAACTGCGAATTTTTCTGCAAGTAATAAGAATATTAATTATAAGTTATCAGCCTGGAAAAAAAGTATTCTTGAGATTGAAATGATTTTTTAAATACTTTCATAATATTATTAGCATTTAAGTAATACAAAAATAATTTTCTTTTCTTGTTAGCTAAGTGGAAAATTATTAGCTTATTGAATTTTTTAAATAAATTGATGCCATAATTAGACGGCTTTTGGCAGATGGATACAATCCACACAGCACTTTATTTTGGTAGAACTCAATTAAACGTTAACAGGCTAGGGAAATCTGGAAATAGTGGAACAAAGTAGATATTATATTTTTTGTCATAAACCGGATTTAATTCTACGTTTTATCGCAACAACAATTATGTTATATCAAATAGTTAAATAATTAATTATTTCTATCGTGATTTTTGTAGTAATATTTTGTAAGGTTGGCAGTTATTCGATATTTTTTTCAACTTAAATTTTCCACTACAGTTTAGTGAATTAAGAAATGTCCATTTTTCTCTATTTAAAATTAAACAATATTATTAGAATTAGAAAAAAAAATAGACTCTAATTATTACTGTAGATTGTCTTTTACGGTGCCTACAATTTTACTCCCTAGTCTAAGATCCCAAAAAAAGTATCCCACAAGGAGGATACTTTTTTGTCTTTCAATTTCTTTCTTTTTTTCTTTTTTCCTTTTTACATTTAAGCCTTCCCTTTTTATTCCACTATTCAGAGAGGTTTACAGGTGAAAATTGTAAAGAAACGGAGGGGGAGACGGTCGTCCTAAATTATGAAAAAACATTCCGCTGTGGTATAAAGCTACTTGCAGAAGGATTTTCTGGGGATCGGCACTCTGGAGGGAGCGAGGGCTATTATGTATCCAGGACTATTGTGGTCAGATCCTTTGTTGGTCATTAGTGCTTCCTTGGGAATGGCCTGCCAGGGTATCATAGGGCTCAGGATATCGGGGAGTATTGTGGAGCGTCTTGGATTCTTCAGCCTTTTCTCCAGGATATTGTAAGCGAATGTGTTGACACCCTCAACTGCATTATCATCCTCATTAATATCATTATTAATTCATGTCATGAAGAACGGTTTAAGGAGGTATAAATTAATAATTAATTAAATTATATTACATTTAATGTTTCAGAGCTTCTACTACAAATCAAGTATAATATAAAAGGTTATTATCATTTAGAAAACGGTTGTCTGTGTACCTTCTTTCAACTGTTTGATTATTCAATATGGATATTCTTATTTTATTATTCGTCAGGCAAACTAATTAAAATAATTTTTATTTTTCCAACATTATCATCATCATTATATTCCTTTCAGGGATTAGGCAAGACCAAAATCATTCCCCCCTTTACCATGGATGTCAGTCAATATATTTTTCCCTCTTCGGCTTGTACTTCAGTATCTTGTGCCGAATTCTCTGACCGGGCATCCACAAAAGAAGAGGTCTCCCATTTAGATGACTCTGTTTAATGTTTTCGCTCATAATAAAAAAAAAAAAAGTTTGTGTGCGTCGGACCACACGGTGGAAGTTATACTTCTTTGGCCATTCTCATACACCCACTCACGCACACAAACAGACAGGATATATAAATGAAATATAAGACATTTTTCAATATTATTCAATATATTTATCTTCAATATATTATACGTGACTTCATTATTATATTATACACCTATATTATCATTATCAGTAATTTCTTCTATAATCATTCTTTTATCTTGCTCATTTCCTGGTTGGTCATTAGAAATCGTACTGTATTCCAAGAAAGACACAATTGGCTTATGATAACTAAAGTAACTAACATATATTCTAGACTCAAACTTTTCAAGATATCTACTAAATACAGCATCAATGGTCGTTCCGTATCTGGTCGTACCTTGATTCTTGTCATTCGACATTACCAAGTCTAGTTTGTCTTTTAGAAAATGTATCAATGGCTCTGTTTGTTCATCGGAAAAATTGATGTTGAAATCCCCGCTCATTATCATTGGGATTTCATGAAAATTTTCATCGAGCAGTGCGGAACCTTCTCTGGTATAAATTAACAAATTTTGGTGTATGAACTTAATGATCTGTTTTACAGTTTTACCGGGAGAGATGTATAGCGCCACAACTATGAATTCTCGACCATTTTGTGGAACGCATTTACTAATACAAATTTCTCCAATAGCAGACTGTCCTGCTACAAGAGATTCTGATGCCCTTGAATGAATATCCATGTGAGAAGTGACTATATTATTATGGTCAATTTCATTGTGATAAATTGCTACTCCCCCGGCAGCAACATTTTCTCGTTTATACTTTGCTATGCAATGAAAATTCGGAATGTCGATGTTTTGGCCATCTCTTACATGTGTTTCCGATAGTATGACTATTGTACATTTTTTAAATACGCTGTCATTCAAATCGAGGGCATGTGCAATGAGACTTTGACTGTTTATTGAATAGAAACTTATTCCTGTGCTTTTAGAAATAAAACTTCCCAAAGATTCAACAATGGTTGGCAGTCTATTGAGTGATAATCTTTGAAATTCTCTCTGTATATCTGTTGTACCTACAAGATTTCTTCTGCCATGGTGGAAAATGTTAGTGTCATCTTTTGTTGTAATATATAGCCCATTAATACTCGTCACTCTCGATAAGGCAACATATACTAATTCTATGGAATGGCTTTTGTCGTATTCATAGACAATCTCGTCGAAAGTCCCCCCCTGCGATTTATGTATTGTGATAGAGCATGATGATACCAATGGGAAATGATTTCTTCGAACGTTAATTGTTTTATTATTATTCATTGATATTGCGGAAGACCTTCGTAAAATAGGTACGGCATTCCGGTCAATATTGTGTTGGGCCACGTATCCTGCACATTTTTTCTGCAGTTTTTGACCAATTTTAGTTAATTGGTCTAACCAGCATCCATCAAATTTTGATTTTCAAAAGTTTTATATTAACTTATCATCCAAACAGCTGGATCGAATAAAATCGATAGTTCTTAAAAATTTGTTCTTACTTTTCAGCGTGACGCGGTTTCTCGACCAACATCCCATCCCAAAGTGTCTAACGGGCGCAAAGAAGTATAACTTCAAAATTAAATTCTATTATTACCGAAGGCTATTATGATTGAAAGCAAACACTTTAAGCTGACGGCAAGAATCAATTGGTTGTTGGGTGTTGTGTGGGGATAGGTAAAATACGAGGGATGAAGCCGGACCAGTTTGATGGATGACCGCCCAATTACACTTTATCAAATTATATCAATTGTTGATTTCACAATTCTAAGCTACCAATTTCTTAACCACCCGCTCATAATCACATATTTTCATGTTAGAAAACCAAACGCATCCGACGAATTCTTTCCATTTTTAATATATTTTATTAATATTATTTTTTTAATGCTCATTTTTATTTTTCATTTAAATATATTTTTCTAATTTGTTTGAAGTTCCAAACCAGGAGTTTTTATGATTTCCCCGTAACTTGATCTGAAGCTCAGGTCTCGTGCAATTTCCTAAAGCGTATGCGATGCTACAAACCCACCCTCTAATGTTGGATCGGAGTCAAGTACAGTTTGGCATAGTTGGTGGTAGGGGTGTTCCAGCCACATGGCAACTGGAATGTTTGATTAAAAAAATTCAACCAAACGTTAAAACAAAATCAAAGCAATCCTCCTATTAGCATATTGTCGATCTTTAAGTATTTTTGTTCAATATTGTTGATCTTTTTAATTTTATCTTTAGAATATTTAAAGTATTGTTGTTCTTTATAACTTTAGAAATTTGGGCTTATAAAAAGTTTAAATCCTTGAAATGTGGAATTTCCCGAAACGGAACATGATTTGTTATTTTAATCCAAGCCTGATATTCTTAAAAGTATTGGAAGTTTATATATTTTCATGTTAATATTTTACTCCTCTTTAGGTCTTAAATTTTACCAAAACTTCTTAAAATGTAAAACTCTAAAAAGTCATACAGTAAGCCTTAAAGCATGGATCATGATTGTAAGTCTAATACATGGTTTTGTTCTAATAATACCTTTGTAGGGATACTGAATAATGTTAGGAATTTTTTTTTTTTTTTTTTTTTTGAGTTTATTTAATAAATTCACAACTGTAAAATAATTATTACAACCAGTGAATGTGATGACTACGTGAGAAAATAATAATAATAAAAAAAAAAAATAAATAGAAAAATAGTCATGAAGGCATGAAGGTAAAGGCCATCCAATGATGCTTCTCCATAAAACTTTAAATTTTGTTGGTCAAAAGATCCCTATTCCAGCTCCTTCGTAAACGTCGTCGTGTCCGGTAAGTCTAGTGTTGATAGTCCTTGAATTAATGGATTTAAGTGTGCGTTAAGTTTGTCATGAAATGGTTCATACAATGCTTTAATAGATGACTGAACGTACGGAGTCTTTAAATCTATGTGCAAGTTCTTGTTACTTATAAAGGGTGGAGCGGCCGTAATAAATCTTAGTACATTTGACTGAAAATGTTGCAGTTTTAATATGTTACTTTTTTTAGCATAGCCGTATATTTGGGCTCCGTAAGTCCAGATAGGCCTATGTAAATACGTATAAATTTTGAGTTTTTCGGTTAATGGTAATTTTGATCGTTTATTTAAGAGATGTTGCAATAATTTGAATCTTGAGTTTAGTTTTTGTCTTGTTGATTTGATGTGAGGAGTCCAGATCATTCGTTTGTCCAGCGTCAGACCTAAGTATTTTACTGTGTCGTTACGGACCAACTTTTTTTGCTCTAAATGAACAGGAGGACACAGCCCACGTCGAAGTGTGAATGTGATTTGTGGAAAATGCTTAATTATTTCGGTAGTAATCATATCATAACCCGGGGACTTGCGTGTTGGTAACTTGCTGATTTCATCTTTTACTTCTTTCGGTGTGAATGATTTTGGCGGAATCGAAAGCTGTAAAGCTGCATCAAGATTACTTAATATTATAGAGTCATGGTGTGGATTACTAAGGTGTGAGTGGGGTTGTTAGATAGTGGACATGTAATCACCAAATCGTTCTGCTTTTTGTTCGTCTGTAATATCATAGGCAGCATCTGGAGATACTTTCAATGGCTGGGAACTGTTATTTTCACGGAGAAGTCTTCTGGTTGATCTCCACAAACTGCCATCATCACCATTCAAAGATGAATTAATTATCAAACTGTTGAGATTTAAATGATCGCAGTTCAGTTTTCAGTTTATTGTTAAGGCGATTATATTCCTTTTTTCAGTCTTTAACTGTGATCTATTCCAGCGTGTCCGTGCCCTACGTTTTTCCATGATTAGCTGTCTGATGTATAAAGGGTATTCTGGCACTATATGTTTTGCTGGAAGAGGTGTGGATGCCTCATATGCTGCTTGCTGAACCTGTGTAGTGAAAAATTCGGTTGCCTCTTCAACTTCTGTTGCAGTTTTTAGTGAGAAAGGTATAGTTAGGCGTTCGTTCAATAGATTTTGAAATTGTTCCCAGTCCGTCGATCCTTCGATCAGTGCGTGATTTTTTATGACGGACTTCGGCAGTATTTCGTTTAATGTGAGTAATACCGCAGAGTGATCTGATGTTATTTCGAAATTACTTTCAATCGTAAATGAACGGGGGTTGAAACCTTTCCCTATGAAGAAATCTAGAAGGTTCGGTAGCTTGTTCTTAGACATAGGCCAATACGTCGGAGAATTAGGAGCGAGAGTGTATAGATTGAGGTTGCGAACCGCAGTCAGCAAGCTCCTTCCCCTTGGAGTACAGAGTCGAGAGCCCCACTGTGTATGTTTTGCGTTAAAATCTCCTCCAGCTAAAAAACAGGTTCCTAGACTGGAAAAGAAGTTGGGAAAATTTCTGTGGTGATCGAAAATCGTGGAGGGCAGTACACTGCAGAAATAATAACGTTTTTCTGTTGGCATTGAAGTAAAACATTAGCTGCTTGTATTTGGGGGGTTGCATAAGATGGTAACTGGTAATGTTTAAGCCTATTACATATTATAACCGCTGCTCTGCCGTGGCTCCTGTTATCTGGTTTGTCTGTTCGGTATATTGTGTAATCTTGAATAAAAATTCGAGAACGTGTTGTGAGATGGGTCTCACTAATGAGGGCTACATCAATACGTTTGTCGTGTAGGAGAATGTCTAGTTCGTTTCTATGTTGTAAAAGTCCGTTAGCATTCCAAAGTAATATCGAGATGTTGTCTGTTGTAAAATTAAAATTATTAATAACAATATTTAGAGCATAAAGACTGTGTTAGTTGTTGAATATGGCTTATCATAGTCATCAGGGGCTGAAATAGGGTCTTTAATTCTGAGACAAATGAACTTAAATGCATATCTGTACCATATGGTAATAGGAGTGGATGCTCCTGTACTCTCATACCTGAATATGTTTCTTCTGTTGATCTGATCTGTGAGGCCTGCGTTGTCCAGCCGGGACGAGGAGCTCGTTGTGTTGCCGTAGGTCCCGCCTGGTGACGTGGAAGTGCTGGGAAGGCTTGATGGTCGTCTGGCGCTGGAGCAGGAGGTTGGGTCGCATGAGGTTGGCGATGCCGAAATCTTAAGTTCCTGAACTCCTGATACGTCCTGCAACCTTAGTAGTTCGCCGGGTGAGGGCCTTGGCAGTTTGCGCACTTTGCAGGAGTATCACGAGTTTTGCCACATTCACCTGAAACGTGGTTCCCTCCACACCTAATGCACTTATAAGGATGGCGGCCGTACGTCTTGGTATGACCAAGTGCTTGGCAACGAGTGCACTGAACAACTGCACGTTTCTTTCGTGGTTCTTCAACTTCGACCCGGGAGTGAAATATCTTTTTTATGTCGAAAATAGCCTCTGAGTATGTTTCAGGTTCAATATCGACAAAAAACATGGGAATTGGTAGTTTGTTGTAGGACAGAACGCCGGCTATATTTCTCACCTTAAACCCTTTAGCTTCCAATTCTTGAACTATATACTCTTTTGGCGTTGAGTGATGGATGTTTTTAATGACAACCCGCCTAGCCCTTTTGTCTGGCAACTGATAGGTGTGGAAGTTGGCTTTTTGACATTCTAGAAAATGTACTGAATTTCTATAAGAAGCCGGTGTTGTAGGGTATATTATTACACCCTTTAGTGTAGACTTTAACTCATAAGAGTTAGGCTCACTGACAAGGTTTAGCTGCCTCACCATTTCACCGAAATTGGCTATGTCATTTAATATAGTAGGCGGTGGCTTCATAATTTGGTTAATGTTTTCAGAAGCATTAGCTTCATTGTTGCTAGGGGCAATGGGATCGTAACGGTTATGGGTGCTAACATAACCTTCGTCTTTCTTAGCACATTTCCTTGGGTCTTTATTAGTTGTAGATGACCTTTTGCGACCTGTTACTAATTGCCAACTGCATTCTGAATTGTTTACCTCAGATGCTGGAGGATGATTGTCTACAATTGAGGAGTCTCTTACCTCAGCACATGTGCCCGGCTGGTCCTCCATGGAAGCCCACCAAAGCTCACACACACCTTTTCCTTATTTCAGTTGTTACCTAAATCAATCAACTATTTAATTTAGACCACATAACACTACAAAAATACAAAATTTTAAGCAAAACACTAAAAAACTTGGAGACACAATTTTTGAGGTAACCACACTTTAATAGCCGATCAGCTGTTGAGATGTTAGGAAATTAAAAAATAAAAATCTGATGCGTGCGCGCAACACACAACTTTCACTTACCAACTTACTTAGATTAGAAATTAATGCGTTTTGTTAATTGCCACTTCTCAAATGAATAGAACGGCTTTAATTATGAAGAATGGCCTGTCATTAAATGCGTACTCCGCATGCGTGGGCTCAACGAGTTTTATGAGTTGACTGAATATTTTTCTTTTTTTCTCCTCTTTATGTTTTCTTTATTTTTATCATATCTCATATTTAGCCATTTCTTATTTTTAGGCGTAACGAGAGACAGTTAATTTCTCCATATAAACAAAAACAAAGGTACTTTGTTTACTTGTACTATGTTTACTTTATAGGAAACAAAAAAGGCCCCTACCCCATATAAGCCCCCTCAGAACATTTTGATAATGCTAAAGCTTACCTGATATAAAAGAACGCCTAATTTTCATTAAACACGACGAATTTGATAAAAATCGTTAAAGCCGTTTTTGAAATCATTGTAAAAGGTAAAAATTGGAAAAAAATATGAAATAAAGTGCCCCCTCGGTTTAACCAATTTTGATGAAATGTTGGCTATCACATCTTTGGCATATACATACATCAAATACCCAGTTTGATCAAAATCGTTAAAGCCTTTTTTGAGTAAATAAAAAAAAACACGTGAAAATGATACAAAATTTATTAAGTAAAGTCCCCCCTCCGGTTGATCAATTTTGATGAAATTTTTACAGTCATATCATGGGCATATAAATAGATCAAATACTCAGTTTAATCAAAATCGTTAGAGCCGTTTTTGAGAAATTCAAAAAGAAAAAATTAAAAAGTTATTATATAAAGTAATAAAGTAATGCCTTTGGGCAATTTTGATGAAATGTTTGCTGTCACATCGCGGGCATATACATACACTAAATACCCCATTTCAGGTTCTCACGGTTTATAGTTTTCGAGCTAGTCTGTTCACACACACACACACACACACACACACACACACACACACACACACACACACACACACAGAGGGAGAGACCATTTCGCGGGACTTGGTTTCACGATCGCAATACTTCCACTTACTATATATTTCATTTATAGGTAAGTGAAAGTAAAAAATTGTTGCCCTATTGTTTCTGAGAATAGCTTTATATTACTTTTCCTCAATCTGAACAATTTTAGTTGGAAATCCAAAGTAAATTAAAGTACAATAAAAATCAAGTTAACTTTTACTTCCTTTATAATAAAATATAAAATAAATTTAACTTAATTGTTGCAGAATTGATCAAGTAGCTGAAATACACTCTTGTAAATACGTGATGCCAAGAACAGGGAAAAAGGCACAAAAGGTGAAAAAATACAGCACAATTTGGACCGTGACAAGGCCTTCGAACGCCCACTCAAGTACCAAGTACTTGGACATCAAGGTTTATTCTTGTACTATTACCCCAGGGGGAATTCGCCGTGTTTTCGTTACGGGGAAATGGCGTCTTTGAGCCTTCTATGGCTGCCTATGTACGTCATTACAAGAGTACTTATGGGATCCCATTGTAGTCAGATGCTGTAAGGTTAATCTGATTATTTTAATGATATGGTCACTGTTTAAATTATTTTCTCGTAATGCCTAACAAGACCATTGGGACCCATCATATTCCCTTCCATAAGAAGTTCAGTGATTAATGAAGAAGTTCATTAAAAAAAAGTTTCTCTTTAATGACGTAGTTATGAATTTATTGCGGTGAGGGGGCCATAGTTTTGAGGGTTTTTTTAATTTTCAAGGTACTGATATTTTTGTGTAATTTCAATTCTTGAGGAAACCTTCAAATCATGAAATAATTTAAAAAAAAACCAAGAGCCAGACCACAATTTTTAGAAACCTACTAGCATTTTATGTAAATTACGTGAATGTATTTTAATAAAAATCTGGTGCGTACGCGCAACACACAAATTTCACTTACCAAATTACGTAGATTAGAAATTAATGTGTTTTGTTAATTGCCACTTCTCAAAGTTATACATTTTTCCACATTTATTTCTTATTTTTGTTTTCATTTGCTAAAAAAAACACTAATTTCTTTTATTATTAAATAAAAGATTTTACTTTTGATAATTCGACAATGCAAGCATAATACTCCAAGTCGTCTGATTTTATAATTCTCTATGTAAACAAATAATTTTCATTAAATGAACAGAACATCTTTAATTATAACGCATTGGTTTGTCATTAAAGGCGTACAGCGCATGCGTGAGCTCAAGGTGTTTTATGAGTTGACGGAATATTTTTCTTTTTTTCTCCAGTATATGTTTACTTGATTTTTTTCATATATCATATTTAGCCATTTCTTATTTTTAGGCATGATGAGAGACAGTTAATTTCTCAATATAAAATAAAACAAAGGTAGGTACTTTATAGGAAAACAAAAAAGGCCCCTTCCCCATTTAAGGCCCCTTAGAAAATTTTAATACTAATAAAACTTACCTGATACTATTGAACACCTAATTTTCATTAAACATGACGAGTTTGATCAAAATCATTAAAGCCGTTTTTGAGATAATCGAAAAAAAGGTAAAAATTGGAAAAAAGTTATGAAATAAAGTGCCCCCTCCGTTTGACCAATTTTGATGAAATGTTAGCTGTCACATCTTTGGCATATTAATACGTCAAATACCCAGTTTGATCAAAATCGTTAAAGCCGTTTTTGAGTAAATAAAAAAAAGCACATGAAAATGATTAAGTGAAGTCCCCCCTCCGGTTGATCCATTTTGATGAAATTTTTACAGTCATATCTCGGGCATATTAGTACATCAAATAGTTATTTTAATAAAAATCGTTAGAGCCATTTTTGAGAAAATCGAAAAAAAAAACGTAAAAATTTATTAAATAAAGTACCCCCAAACTTTGTTCAATTTTGATGAAATTTTTGCTGTCACATCGCGGGCATATACATACAATAAATACCCAATTTTAGGTTCGCACGGTTAATAGTTTTTGTGCTAGTCTGTTCAGACACACACACATACACAGACGCACAGACCATTTCGCGGGACTTGGTTATTTGGACTCAGGGGACCCCAAAACGTGTATTTCCGTTGAAAACCGGAAGTCAAAATTTTTCACGATCGCAAACTTCCACTTACTATATATTTCATATATAGGTAAGTGAAAGTAAAAAGAGTTGGTACTGATATTAATCAAATATGGTATTCCCTAAAGAATTCAGAACTTTAGATTTCATCCTACCCTTTACGGGCGGACATCAATAATAATTTAAAAATATTTATAATGGCGATAATCCTGTCTGTCTGAGTACGCAGCCGTGGGATGTCAACATAGCCTTCAAAGCAACCCACTGCTGCCAGCAAAACAAGTACATACAATGTTTAAGAAAACAAAATGTTTGACAAAATTTACGATATAAAGAAAAGAAAAGATGTTGTAATTGTAATTATAGACCTGCAACTACATTTACTAAGCAACATTTAATTTGAACACATATTTTTACAAACATTTATTTTGTGTTTGGGATTAGTTTAATGATATAATAATAATAAATATAATAGTAATAAATAATTTTATATATTTTAATTTTGTGATATAACATTCGTTATTATGCCAAACAAGTAAAATAAATTAACAATTATAACACTACGGTACAAAAAAGGAAATATTTACGAAGCATTAATTTTGTTAATGAATACTTTTTTTTATTCACTTTGGTTCCTGAGATAAACGATATGTACACAGTCATCGGCAAAAAATTAACATTCGCTCCGAAGTTGTATCATACTCTGATACATTTTCTTCTATTGACGTAGATAGTTAAATCACCCTCTTTCCAATCGTTTTAGAGTTTGTCGTAAAAACTTTTATAAATGATTCCAACAGAATTTTTTTTATGTGTGGCCAGTTTTGCAATCAAAAATAGGATAAAAATGTCAGAAGGTTTGTGATACACACCTAGTACGAATACTTTAGGTTTATTCAAAAGCATATATATTTGATGCTCGAAATGGTTTATTATTTATGTGTGGAACCTCTGTGATACACGAGCCTAAGAAATCAGACAAAACTTTTACTTCTCGAAACTAAAAGTAAAATCGTATCCTAAATACTCGTTATTATAACATCCTTACGGACCTGAGACTAATAAAAAATATGACACCTGTTTCAGCTTTCTAGCTCAAATTGATTTTGGAATATTACCCAAAAACTGTTATAAAAACGTACCTTTTCTTTCTTCAAAACTTTGTATCTCAGAAACTGTACGTACGTTCTTTACATTGATGAATGCCAAAAAATAACCAAAAAATTAATTAATTATTAAAATCCAAGACCTAAAGGTTCAGACCCTCGTTGATTTGATAGGGAAAGACAAGGCATTATCTTCACAGGTGAAACAGCAGCCTAGTCCTTCTCGTTTTCATGCTCCTTTCGTAATGAATTGTAGGGTTGGGGACTATCAATGAATACATTGTGCGGCGGGGGTTCCTGAAGTTTCGCTGTTGAGATTTGAACTGAGACAAGGAAGGCCGTGGCGGCGATTCTGTTGTTGACACCGACCAGCTGAGGTACAATATTCATTAATTCATTAATAACTCAATTTATTAATTCAATATTACTTATCCCTTGTATACTGCATTTTATACTTTTATAGAATCGAATGATAGCATAAATATTAGAGAGATTATTTTTCATCGTGGAAAAATAATTATTAAACATAAAAAATTAAATATTTTCCAAGGAGTAAAACAGTAATCGAAAAATGCCATGTGCAAAAATCTCTCTTCAACCAGCCTAATAAACTATGTATCAATAGAAAGAGGATAAAATTCTCTATCTAATGATGAAATCATATGAGTGGGTTATTGACTTATAGGAGTTTTATGTCAATTTGAATCTAATTTAGTAACATTTTATTTAAATGTGGCGCATACAAATTAATACCGCTGAAATCTCTCTAAAATATCCTCATTCAAACGTATATTATTGAAAAGGACATTTAATTTCCTTTTAAATGATATAATAATATTGGTGGGGTTTTGAGCTGAAAGTGTTTTATACCATTGTAAATCTAATAAAATTACTTCAACTCAGTGTGATTTCTACATTTTTGTATGGCTGAAATCTCTCTCCAAGCCTCTTAAAATAGTTTTTATTACTGAAAAGAGCATGGGATTTTCTATCTAATGAAGAGATGATATTAGTGGGCTATTTAGTTATATTTCGATTTGAATGTAATACAGTAAATACAGCTGAAATCTATTTTCAAATATCGTCGAACATGTTCTTACCTGTCATATAATTTTATAATATGTGCAGGCTTTTAAGTTTAAAGGTTTTTTTTTATTTTTTTTTTATTTAATTTACAAATGCAATATTTTGTGGCCAAGTAGACAATTTATTAGAACATCGTTGCACTGAACTTGTAGCTGGTAAAAGTATTTTGACCTAAAAGTACTAGGACATCATCTCCGGGACATTAAGTGATCAAAAATAAAAATAAGGCTCTAATTTTCACTTTCACTATATATATATGAAGGAATACATACGAGTATATGAAGGAAAGTATTTACACAGTACACGTTTTTGGGCCCTAACAAAGTCCCGCTTAATATCGGATACATATTAAGTTTAATTATAATTAAACAAACAAATAATTATTTGTAGTTTAATATTTTAAGGATTTAAACTTTTTACTATTTTTATTAGTTTAAATCGTTGTCAGCGAACTACTTAAAGCTATAATATTGTAATTTTGTCTTTCTTTATCTCATGTTTATAATACGTTGAACCTTTGAGGGGTTTTATTTATTTATTTTTACTTTCACTTACCTATATATGAAATATATAGTAAGTGGAAGTATTGCGATCGTGAAAAATTTCGACTTCCGGTTTTCAACGGAAATACACGTTTTGGGGTCCCCTGAGTCGAAATAACCAAGTCCCGCGAAATGGTCTGTGTGTGTGTGTGTGTGTGTGTGTGTCTGTGTGTGTGTGTGTGTGTGTCTGTGTGTGTGTGTGTGTGTGTGTGTGTGTGTGTGTGTGTGTGTGTGTGTGTGTGTGTGTGTGTGTGTGTGTGCGTGCGAACGTGCGTGCGTGCGTGCGTGCGTGCGTGCGTGCGTGTGTGCGTGCGTGCGTGCGTGCGTGTGTGTGTGTGTGTGAACAGACTAGCTCAAAAACTATTAACCGTGCGAACCTGAAATTGGGTATTTAGTGTATGTATATGCCCGCGATGTGACAGCAAAAATTTCATCAAAATTGGTCAAAGGGTGGGGGTACTTTATTTAATAACTTTTTACGTTTTTTTTTCGATTTTCTCAAAAACGGCTCTAACGATTTGGATTAAACTAAGTATTTGATGTATTAATATGCCCGAGATATGACTATAAAAATTTCATCAAAATTGATCAACCGGAGGGGGGACTTTACTTAATAAATTTTGTATCATTTTCATGTGTTTTTTTTAATTAATCAAAAACGGCTTTAAAGATTTTGATCAAACTGGGTATTTGACGTATGTATATGCCAAAGATGTGACAGCCAACATTTCATCAAAATTGGTCAAACGGAGGGGGCCCTTTATTTCATAACTTTTTTCCAATTTTTACCTTTATTTCGATTATCTCAAAAACAGCTTTAATGATTTTGATCAAATTCGTCATGTTTAATGATATCAGGTAAGTTTTATCAGTATTAAAATTTTCTGAGGGGGCTTAAATGGGGAAGGGGCCTTTTTTGTTTTCTTATAAAGTACCTTTGTTTTAGTTTATATTGAGAAATTAACTGTCTCTCATCACGACTAAAAATAAGAAATGGCTAAATATGATATATGAAGAAAATCAAATAAACATATACAGGAGAAAAAAAGAAAAAAATTCCGTCAACTCATAAAACACCATGAGCTCACGCATGCGCCGTACGCCTTTAATGACAAACCAATGCGTTATAATTAAAGATATTCTGTTCATTTAACGAAAATTATTTGTTTCATCGGAACTAAATGAAATATTCAACAAGTACATAGAGAATTATAAAATCATACGACTTGAAGTATTATGCTTGCATTGCCGAATTATCACAAGTAAAAACTTTTATTTAGTAATAAAAGAAATTAGTTTTTTTTTTTTTTGAGCAAATGAAAACAAAAATAAGAAATGAAAGTGGAAAAATGTATAACTTTGAGAAGTGGCAATTAACAAAACATATTAATTTCTAATCTAAGTATGTTGGTAAGTGAAAGTTGTGTGTTGCGCGCACGCACCAGATTTTTTTTTTTGTTGCGGTACTAAGCTCATTAATTACCTGACATCCCAGAAAGTGCCTTTACCAATTTTAATATTACACTACATATAAGGTTATTCGTTATCTTTAAATTAAGTTATATATTGCATACAATACTTCCTTTTTGCCCTCATTTTTTTCCGATATCAAATACTCAAATTCATCCCTCGCAGGGCAATAAAACATTGATATCATGGAATGTTTTATGCATAGAGACTATTGGAGGAGGTGGGTTTGGGAGTTCCAAAAGACTGGCGAAGCAGGGTTCTCGGGCCCAATATGGCCCAAGGGGCAACTGATATATGCCGTTCGAATTTCAGAATTAATGTCTAGTTCTTATCCTTAACCCGACAAGAATTCACTGGAAATTTTACTCCAATTCAGTTTATATAGTTAATTTAGTAAATTAGTTGATATATACTTTTTCTATTCATTCATCAATTCATCTTCTACCGCTGATGACCAGTGTTGAGGATATTTGTCATACATCAACGAAGCAATCATGTTCTTTTTTTTAGTTTTGCACCAAGTGTATCAAAGTATGTTTTTGATATTTTCGTAATATTTCTAAATAGAACTTAATTTTTTACATTGACAATTAATATAATTAAAGTCGTTTAATTAAATAAAAAAATAAAATTAATACTTCTGCTATGGGGCCCCCTTAATATGCGGGGTGTTAATATTAATATTAATAATATTAACACCTATATTATGTGTTAATATAGGTGTTAATATACCCAATCTGGAGAACGAATGCAGTGTTTCAATGTTGCTTTGGACATGGCCGTTCATGTCTTTCACCATAGCAGTAATTCAGTAAGAGAACTTAAGTGGTGTTTTATTACCAGGAAATATTTCAACAGAGAAGTTCAAAATAAGGAAAGGAGTGAAACTAGGAGATCCTCTTACCCCTTTACTCTTTAATATAATATTAGAATGCGTAATGAGGGAATCACGCGCAAAACCAGGCGGACATATATAAGCTCAGCATCCAGAATTTGGTGACGATGTGATTATGATCAAATCAATTAACGTTCTTCATAGAACATTCGAAAGAGCGAAAATGGCCTATGTATCTAACAGTAAGTGCATGGCAACCTCAGTAATAACAGCCTAGCTAAAGTAGAATATTGTTTTCTACTGTACTATCACAGACACTATTGAAACAGGAAACGAAATCAAACTACTATAGTGGTCGTTATCAAGTACCACTGGTCTTTGGAAAAGACTTTAGAGTTGTAACCTATTCCTACAAGTTGGTCGAAACCAAAAAATAAATTTTAACCAACCTTGGCGTATGCGAAACGTCTACACAAACGTCAACTACAAACTCCGTCGTTGTACCATAGAATCCTAAGGCCAAGAGCCAACGCGCTCGACCGTCACGGTCACTTATAGAAGGTCATCATTTATAAATAAATATAAAACATCCCAAACATTACGGGCCCCGGAACAGACCGGCCCATACTACCCAAGGCACATGGTAGTGATAACTTCCTTTCTCATGAAGTTATTGGTGTGAGAAATCATGATTGTATCACTAAAACAAATTAGGTCTCCATAAGCTAAGGAACTGTCCAACAACCCATTTCTGAAAGGACTGTGTGCTCACGACTCGAAGAAGCAATCGAGACTGAGAAACACAAGTAGACTGGGGTCTACGGCAGGTATATATCGGGAACTCATCAAACAATGCTCTCCACCAAGTTCTAACAAAAGGCGGGAATAAGCGCCTAATACTGGAGACTAAACGGGACAAGCGGGCATTAGGGCCGTAATAAAGAGGACGAGGCTCCGTTGTCTCATTAGCTCCTGTTTACAATTCCATTTCCCGACCCCGGGACCAACATTGTAAGGCCTTGTGTTCCAACAAAGGGAGGGTCATCAGAAAAGATTTATAGCCGTCAGAAATATATATCCCGAGGCTTCATTTGGGAACCCCCGCATTAGGATTTGTTGGTATCACAGATAACCTACCTAATGGATGTTCCCAAGATAAACCACTAACAAGCTCCAAGAAATCAATGATACTTATGATTTTTCGAATTCGCCTTCAAAGAAAAATATGAATTAAATAACTATGATTAAGAAGATTCCATACACCTTTCATTAGAAGACTCACAACGCTGATTTTTTTTTTAGTTACAAGTTTGTTTTGATTTTTGCCCCGATATCATTCATAATAATAAAAATATGTACCACTTCAAATTAAGGACACTTAACTGGCATGTTCATTAACCCTTGGTTAATTGAATCAGTGGGAATGAAAACAGTACATGGCCCATTTAGTTTTTTGATGTATCTGCAGTAAAATTTTGGTTTATCCATGGACTTTACTTTAAGCCTCTACAAATGCTCTCAGCGTACTGTTCTTGTGATCTACGCCTATCTTTATATGTCTCAACCTACACTACTAATTTTTCTAAAGTATTTTTCAATGGGAGTAAACAATCATTGGCTATGCCGTCCCTCAGATAGGACGTTAAATGTAGAGCCCTATACCAAATATTCCTGGATAGGCAATATTTAGGACTCCCACTGTAGCATCGTCCGATTAGACTTAGTTTAGACTTATAAAGTGACGTTAATTAAACAAACAAAAATCTGGTGCGATGCGCGGAACTACAACTCATAACAACCTACTTAGAGTAGAAATCAACGTGTTTTGTTTGATAAATGTTTAATCCTCATTCAGCAGCTTCACAGCGTTTAGCGTTTTCCACATATTTTTGTTATTATCCATAACTTAAAGAGTATTATAATTATTTTAAAAAACTGAAAGTCCTCAATACTTGTCGATTTATTTTTTAGGGCCTAATTTCATCAATAGCCAAGTTTTTTTTTTTTTTTTTTTTTTTTTTTTTTTTTTTTTTTTTTTTTTTTGCGAGTAGCTTTTTGTAAATATATCGTGGAGGGGAATCGATAGAAGGTTTATTTACGGCTTGTAGTAAATTAAAACTTAATTTTCAAGTCTTTGTGTCTTATGCCTTTCTGATTACTTTCAGAACGATTAATGTTCCTCTAAAACCATCTTATATTTCATTCAGAAATGTATAATGGAACTAAACTTTGTAAACTAAAATATAATTATTAAAGATTATCTTGTTTCATATGTTTTTCATTCCAGAAACTGCTCTAATTAATTTCAGCATCACGCACGTACTCTTTAAAGTACAATAAAATGATTTATTGGTATATAAAAGTTTTTATTTTTATTTGTTGTAATGAGGGAATGCAAGCATCGCGGCTGATTTTATAATTCTCTTTTTACCTATTTATGAAGTATATAGTAAGTGAAATTATAGCGATCGTGAAAAATTTAGACTTCCGGTTTTTAACGGAAATACACGTTTTGGGGTCCCCTGACTCCAAATGACTAAGTCCCACGAAAAGGTCTGTTTGTTTGTGTGTGAAACTGGGTATTTGATGTAAGTATATGCCCGAAATGTGACACCAAAAATTTCATCAACATTGATCAATTGGAGGGAGCAATTTATTCCATAAATTTTATCTCAATTTCGCGTTTTTTTTTTCCTCTCAAAAACGGATGTAACTATTTTAATCAAACTCGGTATTCATATGAATGTGTATGCCCACGATGTGACAGCCAAAATTTGATATCTCGTATTATCACTGATGAACATAAAAACTTTTACTTAACAAGAAATTTTTTTATTTTACTTTAGAGAGTAAATAAGTGATGCTTGATTATTTCAAGCTTTTAAGGTATGAAAAAATATGGTATAAAATAATGTTTAATTAATTAGATTTTAGCTTAGAAACGTTTTCGAGTTCCATAATAGATTTCTGAATGTTCGTAAGTGAAAGTTGTGTGTTCCCCGGATCCCACCAGATTTTTAGTTGTTGAAAACTTCATTTAGTTACCATGGAAACAAATATTTTCTATTACATTTGAACCAGTATGTTCCAAAAAGTCTTGCCAACTCTTTCCCATGAACAGAACGCTTTTACTTATTTATTTGTAACAAAATGTGCTCTTCAACCACTTGGGTCATTTTAGCCCCCATTCTTTTGGAAAAGTATGAAGAGAAATATTAAAGAGTACAAAGAGAAATATTAAAGGGTAAAAAAAAAAAAATAAAACAATACAATAGTAACAGAAAAATTGAAACGTGGAAATGCGTATGAGTATAAGCGCCTTAGGAAATTTTTACAGAAATGATTTGACTTATACCCTCAAGTGTGAACTACGTCCAGTGCTTACACCCATGTCATCTTTCATACGTTCAATGAACTCTTTTCTAACAACAAAACATTACTTATAGCCATTTCCGAAGAATGACTTTGGCAAATATAACAATTTGGCAAAAAAACTTTATTTTGTGGGTGACAGACAACTTGTTTACTTATAAACAATGGTCTGTCATTAAAGGTGTACTGCCCATGCATGGATTTAACATGTTTAAAGAGTTGTCGAAACATTTTTCTTTTTTTCTCCTGTCCTCTTATCCATTTCTCATTTTTAGGTATAATGAGAAGCAGGTACTTTTTCTTTATAAAAATAATCAAAGTTACTTTAAAGGAAGAAAATTTTCCTTCGCCATTAAGGCATATCTATGATGATAAAACCTACCTGATATTAAAGAATACTCGATTCTCATTAAACATGGCGTGTTTAATCAAAATTGTTGGTACCGTTTTTAAAAATCGAAAAAAAAACACCAAGTAAAAATGAGACAAAATTTATGAATAAAGTGAATAGTCACTCCGTTTGATCAATGTTGATGAAATTTTTGGTGTCACATTACTACATCAAATACCCAATTTCACACACAAACACTAACCTTTTCGCGGGACTTGGTTATTTGGAGTCAGGGGACCCCAAAACGTGTATTTCCGTTAAAAAATGGAAGTCAAAATTTTTCAGGATCACAATACTTTTCTTCACTTTATAGTTCCATATATGGGTATGTGAAAGTAAATATATGGTCTTCTTTCTGCTCCTGAGAAGAGTAATAAGAATTCTAGTACTAGTTTAATATTATGCTTGACTAATTGTAAGCTCTCTAGCCTGATACAAGACTTCCTTATCAGTTACGCCACTCTCCGTATTACCAATTCAAATCTTAACTTCACTTGAGGTGCTCTTGACTCAAACTTGTGTGCAAATTTAGTCAGAACTGTGCTAACAACTGACTTAATATGTTATAATTCCCTAATTGAGTTTCTCTGGTTCGAGCTTTCAAGTCGTAATCTAGCTCTGGGTATAAATTCATTGTCAAAATCAATTTACTTAAATTTCGACCATTTAAAAATTATTAATACCCATCATTTGAGTATAGAAAGTATAGTCGTGGGTCCAGCTAGTATTAATTCTTTCGGTACTCCCGAGAATACTGGTTGGAATTTTCGTAGTCACTTAAAATAAAATAAGATGGGGTCACCTATGGTGTTGTGGTTAGCATGGCAACCTACAACACTAAAGATCGCGGGTTCAATTCCAGCGGTGGCCCTAGGATTTTTTAATGGGAGTAAAAAATCCTTAGCTATGCCGTCCCTCGGATAGGACGTAAAATGGAGGTCCCGAGCCTGTACGATGTCAGGTACTCGTTAAAGATCCCTATCCTAATTATACCTGGATAGGCAAAATTTAGGACTCCCACTGTAGCAAATCCGATTAGCCTTAGTAGCATAAAAATGGACGTTAAACAAACAAACAACAAACAAACAATAAAATAAGATATTTAAAAATCTTGGTTTTGGGCAACTCATTGTGGGCAATATATTTTTTTAAATCATTACCTTCTGAAATGTTTAGAATAATACTTATTAATGACGTTTCTGAAAATTAAAGTGTTTTCATATTTAAACAAAAAAAAGGTTGTGTTATATCAACTCTAGCAGCTAAGATTCTATTTTATTTTCCTGAGGGAAGGTGATTCATTAGTTGGGTTCCATTAATAAATGTTATACTGCGAGGAAACACGCTCAATGCGATCAGCTACCTTTCCTAGCAAGATCACGATAGGGCACGCTAGAACCCATCTCGTGTAATACATGTTTGAGTGAAGTAGCGCTCGATCTTGATATCGTACAATTTGTATTTAACCACTTATAGCAATCTAAATAACGAGTCTACATTATTCAAAAATATACTAATGTAAATAGTACTAGACAAAATAGCAAACACATTAGCTTGATATGGGATAATATTGTAGTTCATTAGAAACCTATAGTGTTGTGGGCTAAAGTTAAGTTAGTTTTAGTAAGTAAAGTTAGTTTTAGTAGTTGTCACTAATTAATTTTATTATTATATATTTATTGATTGGGATCTTTTACGATAAAATTATTATTGTTTCAATGTTTATGTTCCATGATGGATTTTCCATAATTCAGCTAAGTAATTTTCAATGGATTGGAACAGTATCATGAAGTGAGGAATAATGTTATTAATTATTCCATGAGCAGGCTTGGAAATGAGTTTTACTAAATACATTCCGCATTGCCCTAGCCCAGCGGTAGGTCTCTTAGTTTGGAATGGATGGGTCTTATTAAATCTAATTATCCTAAATATTTATAAAAATATTTTTGTGATTAAAAAACTAAATGCCATAATAATATAATATGCATAGAAGTTATTCAATTTTTTTTTTTCTTCTATCTTCACATTAACATTAGCGTCATTAGTATTAAATAATACAACAAACTGGTTTTGGTAGTCCTATTTTAGTCTTTGTGGTCCTTTTTTTTTAAGCTCCGACAACTGGTAGGAATCAAACCCGCAGTGTTTCGAATGGAGGTATTCTGTCTGTCAGGGGCATAAAAAGCTCAAGACAGACAGAATAGGAGAAACCTGGTTAAGGTGGCTAAGGTCTCTAAAACAGTCAGTAACAATAAAAATATTTGTGACAATTAGGAAAGCCATTAAAAAGTATTGAATAACAACATATAACAAACAATTTACTTTCTGCGACCGGTTATAACCTAAATTAATAATAATAATTCAATAACCTTGGTTAAAAGTGGCAATTCTGTGCCGAAATGTTATAAGCCACTTTCTCCAAATTCTAGGAGACTGCATTTTATAAGCAGGCTGTTAGGTGGCTTTTGAAGCTTATTTGCTACGTTCCTTTTCTTAAAAGCTAAAAGAAAAAGGCGTTCGACTTTAGGTATATGAACGAATTAATAAATGAGACTCAATCTGAAAAAAGTCCTATTTTTTTTAGGAAAAGTGACTGAGTTTAAGAATAATTATAATAATTAAAATATTTTGATGTTAATATAAATTTTTTTTAATCTTTTGGAGTTTTTATTCATGGCAAATGATTTACAGAAAGCCAACCTCTGTTCGTGAACTGAGGATATATATTTGAACTCCAAATGGAAATAGAAATTACAATATTAATATTTGTTTTTGTTTACATTATAATATATTATGTTATAAAGGTTTTATATAAGAAAAGTTATATTTCATCATATTGACTTCAACACCACAACCCCAAAGGGCGGGAGAGCGTAATCAATCACCAATGACTTCATTTCTTTGGTTCACTTGTGATGTCTCTAGCGATTAGTTATTGCTGTCAGCAAAGCCATCGGGGCGCCACCAAAGTGTCTTTTCTCGCCGATTTATAAAACAAAAAAAAAAAAAAGAAAGAAAGAAAAAAAAATTACATTGATACCGAATATGGTTGATGGTAGCTGGTTTTGGGGGTTCTTACTATTCTCTGTATACATTTACTTCTCGGTTGGTAAATTAAAAATGAAAAAAAAGCAGTTATATTACCAAGCCATAAAATGTAAGTAGTATGTAGTTTATCATGAAATATAATTTGTAGTTTACTTAATTAGTTTAATTAATTTTTAAAACCATTGCGATTTAGATCATTCTACGAACGAAAAACCATGAGAAAGAATTATTATTAATTCTGAGTTATAGGATGGTTATTAATAAAATATGTGATATGAAAAATTCTATTTTTTTAATAACAGATAAACGAAAGTTCTTGCAATAAGTTCTTATACCCCATGTTACTTGCAGTGAAAATACAGTCCCGGTAACCGGTGACAAAAAGAAATACCTGATTACAAAAGTAGATTAAAATAGAATATTGGTTCCAGGCCTGAGTGGATTGAACTCGAACAATCTAGTCCCAAACACGTGCTCTGACGGTTCGCTCCAACCGCGAGTTCGTTACAACGAATGATCTGGGATTTTAAACCATACGTTTTTTTTATTTAACGATTTAACGTTACAATATATATAATTGTAGTTAATTACGTCAGATTCAATTCTTGAGACTATTTTTAACAAAATCAAATAAATTACACAATTCAGGAATTGCTTCTGAATGGAAAGTAGTTTTCCAAATTTTTGTATATTTAGTCAAATAGTCTATAAAACACTAATACTTTTAATAATAATAATTGTCTTTCTGTCTTTTTTTGTTAATGACATGAGACTTATATGAGTTTTATCGGAGATCAAGATAACATACAGCACTGAGATGCCCTAAGTTTTATTTCTTCGCTATCTAAAAATAAAATAAAAATAAAAACCTAAAAATTTACTTTGATAAAAATGAAGTTCATATTTGATTCATTAAAAAAAAACAAGTAAATTTAAGGAAACAAAATGCCCTTTAAAGCTAGATATCCCCCGTTAATATAAAGTACATAGGTATAATTTATGAATTTTGAAAGACGATAATGTGTAAAAACGTAACTAACTTCAAAGTTATTATTACCTGATGAACTGATCAGTTAAACAGTCACAGAGGTTTTATCCTGCCTTTTTTGAAGAATTTTCAATGTCGAATCAGAATCTGTCTGAATATTTACAGTGTACAAAACATATATACGGACTGAAATGTGAATAGAAAGTTTCGCGTTAGCTAATCCCCTGGGACCACTCAGTAGTTCTTGGTCAAAATATTTCACTAGAAAGAATATTTTAAAAAAGCTATTAATATTAAGCCAATCTTTTCTCATCAAATAAAATTATTAAAAAATAAATAATCAACAAACACCATTAACTATGACGGTCTGTCAATTAGATCCTAACATTTGGAACATTTCCACCCTCGGTTACTAAGCTGCAATGTGGTGAGACCTAGCAGATGGGATAGTTGACGAGAGAAGGTTGACATGGCTGGAATAGACATGGGGCGGCGCACAGTGGTTCATAATCACCAATTTAGGGACAAAATCCTTAACCGATCACAAATGGCGATTAAATATATACATTCTATGTTTTTTGTGTCGCTGAATCGATTTATGCCACATTCAAAGCTATAATATTTCATTTTAAGGGTTACAGGGTAAAAAAAATACGCATTTTTAAAAATAAAATTTTGATTTTACTTGGATCGAAATAAATATTATAGGAACCAACTATATAACAGAATTTGAATTAAAATTGAATATATATATAAATACACACACAAACATATATATATATATATATATATATATATATATATATATATATATATATATACATACATACATATATATATATATATATATATATATATACATATATATATATATATATATATATATATATATATATATATACATATATATATAAACATCAAACTAATATGATATATATATTTACAAAAATAACTACGAAAATAAAATTAATACTCTTTTTCTAACATAAACAATATAATTGTAGATGGGTTTCACTTGTTACACCATCTTCAGTACAATATAAGATTAATTTATATAAATATTTACATAATAATTATTATTATTATTATTCCTCTGCGCTACGGTCCTGAAAGGACCTTGGCCTCTTCAACAATTCTTTTCCATTCGTTTCGGTCCTGGGCGATATTCCTCCATTGCCTCACCCCAAGCCGCCGCAGGTCCTCCTCCACGTCGTCCAGCCATCTCAGTCGTGGTCTGCCTCTTCTTCTAGCTCCACCTGGTCGACTTTACATTAGGTTTCGAGGAAACGCGCAAACGCTCTTGAATATTTATATACTCTTCTAAAATTAAATCTGTCGCATCGACATCCAGAGGTATTTTCTTTTTTTCCAAATTAGGCCTCAAGTTACTGATGTATGGGTCAGATGACACCAAAATAAAATTGAATACATCTTCGTCCGTCACTCTTCAAGATTTCCTACTACATTCAGAAAAATCTTTGGTTGGTCTCCTCCCCCTCCCCCCCCCAAATTTCTAGAACCAGGTTCACGATTGGTCTCGCAACCCACTGGCACGAAGGGCACGATTAAGTTGTTTTCCAACCATTTACTGTTTTTTCTTTTAAAAAAGTCCTCATTGTATGACGCTTCCTTAAAGCATTTATTAAAATGTCTAACAAATCTTTTTTTATTTCCGAAATAATTGTAAATAAGGGCTCACCTTCCACCCCTGGAATTAGTGCTGGTAACGCCCGCTCTAGCGACGAATTCTTATTCATCAGCATATAACATAAATCGCAGTAAGAAAAGACGTATTTATCCATAGTAAATTTTAAATAAATGATTATTATGATGATGATAAATATTTCACTCTCTTCGCTCAAAGAAAACTGAAAACTGAAGCAAATAAATAACTGTTGATATATTGACAAATATATTTTGATCCAGAAGCGTAATCGTTTGAACGTATGCAGTTTGAATAGAAGCGTATTAGCGATTGAAAACATTGCACCTGGAAGAGGAGACACTTAAGCAAACGGTACTCCCGTTCTCGCATTCCTAAATATGAAATGATCTCATTCAACGATTCGGACGTTTTCGGATCTGAAATCTTTTGGAATATCTTCAGTGATACCTCTGGATTGATTTAATATCAACCAGAAGACGGAGGTCGACGGAGCTAACATTGAAAAAGACCAATAACCATATCACTTGTGACATGTCTCAAGAGATCACCCAATTCCCTTTTCCATCCACCCTAAACTTTTTTTTTTTGAAATCTAGGATTAAATACCTTTACAAGATATTTTCGAAAATTACCGCCTCGAAAAATTTGGGCTTCCCGAAGATCACTTCGAAATAGGACGTTAACAAAAGTGTTTTCGTGTCATTCCTACAAGCTGCCCAAAACTGCCTTATTTTCAAATGTTTAATGAATTTTAATCTGAAAAATTGGTGTAGATCCTTACTCTAGAGGTATTTAGGTTTCAAAAAATATCTCTAAAGTTCCGGTTGGAGCACCTTCATTTTTTAGGGGTTTGTCCCTATCCGCACCACTGTGCGGCGCAGCGCTCAAAACCATGGGGGTTTACATTATTTTAGTATACCATTTTAGAGGATAAATACGTGATACTCAAATTAGTTTACGGTATGAAAAAATATGGGGCAAGATAACTTTTAATTATTTATGTTTCAGTTTACAAGCATTAGTTCCATTATAGAATTCCTCATTTTAAATGGAATGGAAAAATAACTTTTCTCACGTTTTAGATTCTTATACACGGAATACTAAAAAGATTTCGCTGTCTGTAGAGAAATTTAACACTAAGTTTACTAAGTGAAATTTGACTTGATTTAGTTTTTCTTTGGTACCAACCTATACATTGTTGTATATCATGTGAAATGGCATGAAATGGGCTGTTTAACGACACCAATCTTATAGTCCTAATCAATTTTAAAAAAAATCTACAGCTATTTTTAATCATGATTTTTTCAGTTTCTGGAGCTATTTTTGTGGGCTTTAGGGACCAATAATTAAAAAACGGGTGGACATACACCTATATATCAATAGTACACATATACAAAATTTCAAGAAAATCTGGGATGGTGAGGCTCAAGCCTGTGCTGAATTGACATGCAATGACCCTTTATGAACTGGACGAAACTGACTTTTTCAGTTTTTTCCGGCAGCACAGTAGTCTAGAAGAATTAAACTAAATTGAATCGATTTTGGCATAACTATTCAGAACCTGTTAACTTCTTTAATTTTTGTTACATACTCCCTTTTCAGTGTTAAATTGTTCAATAGTTCAATTACATCATGGAAGTATCGTACAACGTCATGTGATTACGGATTACCAGGACTACTTCCCACATTTGTTGAACATTTTAAACACTACTGATTGTGTGTGTTATTCAAATTAGGTTTATTAATTCCACGAGGCTCATGGAGATAGGACATCCGCAGGCCCTAGCAGTTGGCAACTTGGAATAGACTTTAATGAGAAGAGCAGCTTGTTTGTCTCCAACAACTTGAGCTTGCTTAGGGCGACAGCGGAGGAGATAAAGTGTTCCGACCAAGGATTCTGCATAAAATCCTTGAACTGGTGGTAATTCATAAACCGAGCAGCGCGGTCCAAGCATCTCTAATCTACAACTTATCTTAGTTAGCAAAAGTTACAAACTAGTTCAAATTCACATCAGTTTTCATTTAATTTTATTTTTAACTAATGGTAATTTTTTAGATAGATAGGTAGTATAACGACTGTATTTTTACTTTCACTTACCTATAAATGAAATATACACTAAGGGAGAGTATTGCGTTCAAAATTTCGACTTTCGGTTTTCAACGGAAATATACTTTTTGAGGTGCCCTGAGTACAAATAACCAAGTCCCGCGACTGTTATTTGGAAGACAGCGAAAATTGCTATCTTCGGGTTTCCAATCATATGTTGTCAGGACAAAGTATACCCCACATATTTATAAGTTTTATTTGAAAGATTTCTTGAGCCGTACAAGGTCAGGATACCTCAAAAGCTTCTCCCAGTTATAAGAATTTTACCAATTAACCCCCATAGACGAAAATATTACCAGCCTGCCCCCCATGACGAAATCCTGCTGACGCCATTGGATGGTTAGATTTCATAATCATTGAAGGTAATAACAACAAACAAACTCACCTTAACTGATTGGTTATAAACTCATAAAATACGGATAATCTTTCCTCACTCTGTCCCTCAGTAATTAACGAATAAAATGCGAATTTCAGATAAAAAGCATTAAGTATATATTGAACCTAACAAAGTAAAAATACTTCTTTTTTCCTACCACCCTTTTTTTCATTTACTTAGTTCTATTCTCCTTAATTTCTATATTGCTTCAATATATTAAGGTTTATTCGATCACTTCGATAAAATTTGAGGGGTAAAAAAATTAATGTTAATTATATTTTTTTCGGGACTATGACCTGGTTAATTGTTCTCCTAAGCTCGATAAAATTATGGAAATGCTGATGCCACTGTGATAGTTAAACTATGGATGACTTGTCTTCAGGACTATTCAGGAGGATGTGAGCTAGCGTTTCTCGTCTTTGTTGGTTAGATGTATATAATCTTGCTGCTTGTCAATATCATATGCGATGCCCTGAAGGGATAATCGCAACTCGCTCTCTCTCGACATCCAGAGCTGCCTAAGGGCTCTCTTCTACATTATACGTGTTTCAGTCCTGGTTTACACCTAAACAGCGCCTAATGATCTCAGCTGACGATACAAGGGGTTATACATGTAGTTGAGAACACGATTTACACCTTCAGAAAGTCAAACTTACCTAGAGAATTCAAAGCCCGAATTTCCGAGTATAATGCTATTGAAGCAGCAACGGCATCAAACAGCTTGACCGATAATTCCCAAGATCTCTCCTTTTCTTGAGTCAAAAGCTCTTTTACCGTACCAAGGGCTTTAGTGCCGCTACTAACGAACTGATGAGCTGCCTCCTTAAATCCCCAGTATGGATAAAGCTATTTAAAAATTATATATTTTTACAAAATCTGTATACAATTTTAATTTAACTTAAAATTTTGATTTGCGCCTGTCAGAATCAAGAGACAATTCATCAATATAATTAGAAACTATAACAAACCATAATCTTATGAAATAATTGTTGCACAAAAAGACAATGGCAGGCGGCTTCGTCGAGTTGGCTTATTTAACTAAAGAAAAATGTACCAAAACCGACCCTTTATTGAAAAAAATGTATACGTTTATGAAAAATAACGTGTTTTTAGAAGGAAGATTCGAGATCTGCGCAATCCGCCAAAATTTAATAGGAACAAATCCACATTCAGCGGGGCTGAAAGGGGGGGGGTGTGACTAATTTTTAACTACAGCAAGTAGTTCGAGCGATCTGTCTCTATACAGGTTGACATTTTATTCGTTTCCGAATCCATTGAGACAATTCCCATTACTTTACAGTTATAATTGAAAAGGTATTATGGAGTTTATAGATGGAAAATAAAATTTTGCAGCTGAATCATATTGGAGTTAAAAAATTGATTTTTTAAGTACATATCCTCGTCACCGTGCTAAAGTAACGAATGTGCAACTAAAAACCTTTGCATATTCGTTACTTTAGCATGGTGATGACTAAAGCTCGGAATTCCGTGCAGTAAAAATTTGAAAACGTGCAATAAAAACTTAAAAACGTGCAAAACCGTGCAATAAAAACTTTAAAACGTGCAAAAACATGCAAAAAAAAATTATTGTTTGAAAATCATGAATTAAATTATTGATGTGAACAAAATATAGCTACTTTTAAACAAATAAGTAGCGGAGAGTAAATTGAAGTAAAATCTATTATTTTTAAAATATTGGTTTTAAAATAGATTTTGGTAAAATAGTGATTTTTTCATTAGTAAAGAAAAATTAATGGAATACACTAGAAATTTAACTATAATTGATTATTTTTTTAATCAAAGTTTATAAATAAATACATTTCTAAATTTTTTCCCGTAAAATAGTGCCTCCTGTCACTTAAACTTTCTTTCAATTTAGAAAAATATATTTTAACTGTTACAATCGTTAAAGGACAATATTTATAGCGACTCAGCAACTAGAGATCTCCTTCAAATTCAACAGTGACTGAATTTCCGTTCAGGCAATCATTACAATTTTTTAATAGCTTGTATTCACGATTTTTTTTATAAAATTTTTCGAATTTTTTCGTAAATGATAATTCCTTGTTCGCTCTTTATTGTTCCAATGGTTTTCCAACGTCCTCAACTATTTTTATTTGGTCATATAGAGAATGATTTTTCTCCTCTGGTTCTGTAAGAGCAACCTCCAAAGCTGCTAAATTCGATCTAATAAATGCCAAATCAGATTGAATGGTTGGATTCATAAAAATGGTTTTTAATTTGATAATTGATTGCTAATTTTCTTCAAATTCTATTTTTGAAAATATTTCCGGTAAAAAAAAAAAAATCAGAATATAAGATATTTACTTCAAATAGTAACAAGATGTGGATTAAGAGTAAAACACTCGCATGTGAGCTGTAATTATATTGGAAAAAAGGATATCTTATAAAGGAAATATACTACTCAAATTATGGAATTACTAGATGCAATATCCGGTGCGTAGGCTTATTTTTAAATCACTCTGATGACACGCACTACCCCTGTTACCGTTCTATGGTTAAAAAATAATTAGGTACTTACTTGAGCTGCAGTGGGCATCAATTTGTGATTTCCTCTCACATCCAATATTTTTATCACAAGTTTTGCAAAACATTACACTACTTTTCCTTTTGAGTCAGGATATTTTTCAATCCATCCCGCAATTTTCGAAGACACACCTCCAATTTTTGGCATTTTAAGTAACAATATACTCGACAGAAGCTAGATTGATAGTGACAGAACGATGAGAATTAAGAAACAAAATGTAAATATCCAGGAACTACTGAGCCCTTAGTTCTTGGAAATTGGAGGTTTGTGTTTGTTTACATCTCTCAAGTTCCCTTTATTTTTACTTTCACTTACCTATATATGAAATATATAGTAAGTGGAAGTATTGCGATCGTGAAAAATTCCGACTTCCGGTTTTCAACGTAAATACAGGTTTTGGGGTCCCCTGAGTCGAAATGACCAAGTCCCGCGAAATGGTCTGTGTGTCTGTGTGTCTGTGTGTGAACAGACTAGCTCAAAAACTATAAACCGTGCGATCCTGAAATTGGGTATTTAGTGTAAGTATATGCCCGCGATGTGACAGCATAAATTTCATCAAAATTACTTAAAGGGAGGGGGTACTTTACTTAATAACTTTTTAGGTTTTTTCGATTTTCTCAAAAACGGCTCTAACGATTTTCATTAAATTGAGTATTTAATCTATTGATATGCCCGAGATATGACTGTAAAAATTTCATCAAAATTGATCAACCGGAGGGGGGACTTTACTTAATAAATTTTGTATCATTTTCACGTGTTTTTTTTATTTACTCAATAACGGTTTTAACGATTTTGATCAAACTTGGTATTTTATGTATTTATATGCCGGAGATATGACTGTAAAAATTTCATCAAAATTGATCAACAGGAGGGGTGACTTTACTTAATAAATTTTGTCCATTTTTTACCTTTTTGATCGATTATCTCAAAAACGGCTTTAACGATTTTTATCAAATTAGTTATGTTTAATGAAAATTAGTTGTTATTTAATATCAGGTAAGCTTTATCATTATTAAAATGTTCTGAGGGGGCTTAAATGGGGAAGGGGCTTTTTTTGTTTTTCTATAAAGTACCTTTGGTTTAGTTTATATTGAGAAATTAACTGTCTCTCATCACGCTTAAAAATAAGAAATGGCTAAATATGATATATGAAGAAAATCAAGTAAACATATACAGGAGAAAAAAAGAAAAATATTCCGTCAACTCATAAAGCACCTTGAGCTCACGCAGGCGCCGTACGCCTTTAATGACAAAGCAATGCGTTATAATTAAACTGTTCTGTTCATTTGAGAAGTGGCAATTAACAAAACGCATTAATTTCTAATCTAAGTAAGTTGGTAAGTGAAAGTTGTGTGTTGCGCGCACGCACCAGATTTTTTCCCTACGTTCCCTTTCTGTTATTTTTCTTTTCCTATTCCTAATTCCCTAATTTTTTGATGCGTATTTAAGAAAATTAAAATTTGTAATCATTTTTTTTCTTCTAATAATGCAATTTCTTGCAATAAAACTTCAAAACGTGCAATTTCGTGCAGTAACCCCCAAAACGTGCAATTTCGTGCAGTAAACCCCAAAACGTGCAATTTCGTGCAGTATAAAACTTCATTAAAACATCCCATTAGGCTTGATTCGGATAAGTAACTTGAATTCGCTTTATTCTGACTTTCCAAAAAAAAGATGCAATTGCACGGGAATCCGAGCTCTAGTGATGACGATATGGTCGGTATAATGCCATAGTGAACTAAGCGCCAAATCAATTTAATAAATTAAATTTTTATTTATTAAATTAACAATTGTTATTTTTTTTTTTTTTATAATGCCTCTTTATATTTGAATAATATAATATACATAGTGAAATACGTTATAATATAAAAGCGATGAATTAAACAAGACCCTATTTCATAAAATTAAACTTTAACTTAATTTTTCTCAAAATATGGAGTTTGGCACTTACAAGGGGAGGCTACGGACGTGGGGTCACCGATTACAATGAAACTTTTTTTCTATATCCAAAAATATTAGATACGTGTCCGAGGGTTCTTGCCAATGGGCCTTCTGAGCCGAGAAAAAAAATTTCTTAGGAACGAAAATAGCCAAAAATTGCATCAACAAAGTTGCCGCTGCTCAAAGCTCCTTCAACCAATTTCAATGAAATTTTCAGGCATATCAGAGTATTGAAAAATATTAGACACGTGTATATGGGATTGGCGAAATTAGCCTCTGGAAGCCCAGAATAAATCATTCAATTTTGTGTTATATTAGCGCTCTCGGTAACGTTAAAAATCAATTCCATTACTTTGTAAATTGAATAAACTACGTTTTTTCAGCTTCTTACTTCAAAAACTAAATATTTATATTTAAAAACAAATTATTTTGAGAGGAAGTTTTTTTTTTCTCTCTTTTTTTTATGTTCTAAATTTATATTTAAATATTATAAATATTTAACAGGAAATATTTTTCATAACAAAATTTCCTTGCTTGGAGGAGATTGTCACCAAAAAATTTTTTGTTGATTCCCCAAAAATATTTAAGACCTTGTTTCACGATGTTCTTATCATAACAAAGACGACTAAAACAGTCGTCCAAATTTTGACCGTTCATATTTTTTAACAATGAAAAAAAAGAAGATTTAATTAGTGACAGAGAAATGTCGATTAATCAAAATTCAAAAAAGATGCCCAAGAGATGCCAAATAAATCAAAAGCTAGATAATCCAATTAATATGTTTAAGAACAAAACTTTTCGCAGTAGATACGTACGGGACGAATGCCAATGGGAGAGTGAAGTTATTTTCCACAAACCTGAGAGAAGGAATTACCTACCTAATCAGTTTGTCATGTTTATTTATATTACATGTCATTGACCTTGTTTTTTGTATTTAGAAGTTCATACTGTGTTTATAACTGCAATCCCTTAATTCAATAAAAACAGTTGTCGTCTTCCAAAGATTTATTATTCTTAATTTTTAACAAACGTTTTCAATCATAAAATAATTCCTTAATTCTTTGGGCAAGGGAAAACAACAATGGAAATACTTTCAGATTCAAAATTCAAACTTTCGAATTCAATAAATATTTTTTTAATTAACTATGAAATTGTGCTTTTTACATAAAAACTGGAACATATTTCAAATAGTAATTTTTTTTTTTGGTTGAAAATTTTTGTTCAGTCTAAGCAAAAAATGCTTTTTCATGAAAAATATTTTCTTTTAAATATTTAATAACATTTAAATACAAATATTTTGTTTTTGACGTAAAAAGCTGAAAAACGTAATTTATTCAATTTACAAAGTAATGGAATTGATTTTTAACGTTACCGAGAGCGCTAATATAACACAAAATTGAATGATTTATTCTGGGCTTCCAGAGACTAATTTCGCCAATCCCCTATACACGTGTCTAATATTTTTCAATACTCTGACATGCCTGAAAATTTCATTGAAATTGGTTGAAGGAGCTTTGAGCAGCGGCAACTTTGTTGATGCAATTTTTGGCTATTTTCGTTCCTAAGAAATTTTTTTTCTCGGCTCAGAAGGCCCATTGGCAAGAACCCTCGGACACGTATCTAATATTTTTGGATATAGAAACTCGAAAAAAAGTTTCATTGTAATCGGTGACCCCACGTCCGTAGCCTCCCCTTGTTAGTTCACTTTGATGTTACACCGACTAGATAGAAAAATGTTTAATCGGCAAAATGCGATTTTTTATTTGCAAACATTATTTTGATTTTTAAACATCATGACTTGTTAGAAAATTTAAATTTACTTTGCGTATAATTTACTATTGACAGCCATCCGATTTTTAACAGATTCGTAGAAAGGAAAAATACTTTATTTTTTTTTTGTTTTTTAACTTTTGACTTTTTATGCAATAAAATCTTATTTGATTAATTTTAATAAAACTTCTTCAGGGAAAATTAATCTTCACAAATACTAATTTTTAAAAGTATACAGAGGGTCAGAGTTGGTGGAGTTGACTTTTAGTCATTTTTTTTTTCCTATTGTTTTGGTTGAAACAAAACTTTGAAGTCCTATTCAGCCCTGCGCGATTTTAAGGCTTATTAATGGAAAGTTTTCTCCAAAGACTAATGTCTCTTACATAGAGTTCAGCTTCGTAGAATCAGCTAACAATAATTATTACCACACGTTTGATTTATTCGATTAATCATTACACACGTCGGCAAGAAGATGGTTACATTTGAGATAATATTCATTTTGGAGATTTACTTAATCTCCCGTCCTAAAAAATAATCAGATACCACACAAAACCTCTGGAGAAAAAAATGTAGAAAAAAAAATTATTTGAACTTATTGAAACTCAAAAACTATCAAATTTTCGTCGTTAATGTATATAAATGCAAAATACAAACAAAAAAACAAAACATGAAAATTAGTTACGAAGTAATAGCTTTTTAAAATCTGTCCCAAAGTAAAAAACAAAAAGTCCTTCGATGGCTTATCTCCTGTTTACAACATACATACTTCTGTAAAGTAATTCTATTCTTTTTAGAATTATTTGATGGCCAAAAACCTAGATCTTTTTCCAAAGTAATCACTTTTCTCTTAATATTCGTTCAATCGGGGTTTCGAGCTTCCAAAGGAAGGGATTCAGATAGTAAAAAAAAAAAAAAAGGGAGTGCCACCCCTCAGAAAATTAATGGATCCACCACTGCACAGTGAATGGGCTTTGTTTCATACCTAGTATTAAATAATTAAGTAAATTGATGGCGTCGATAAATCCTTTAAAACTCCCTGATACCTTTACTATATTCTTTGTTTTGTAGATTTCGTTTATTCAAGCCGAAAAAAACAACATATTTAAATTTTCAGGAAAAATTTTGTAAAAATAAAAATAAAATTCTCTCAGGAACGTTGATGAAAAGTTTTTTGGAAGTTTCTCTGGAAAATAAAACCCAAGAAAAAAATAAAATAAATTAACATTAAACTACTTCATTTTATATCTTGAGTTTAAAAATGATGTTAAACCATTCTTGAAATTATTCTAATTAAAAAAAAAATCTGGTGCGATGCGCGCAACACACAACTTTCCTCAACTTCACACATTTTTCCACATTTAAGTATATATGTACTTATATTTGTATATCTCCATAAGTTATAGAGTATCTGTATAGCAAAATTTGGTAGTTCACAGCACTTTTCGATTCATTATAGCTAATTTATTTATGAAGGGAAAAATTTCATCAACAGTCAAGTTTTTTTTACTCCTTGCTTGTTTTTTACTACGAGTTGCTTTTTGCAAATACATCGTGAAGGTGAATCGATAGGTGTATTTACGTCTCTTATGCCTTTCTGGAAATCAAGAACGATTACTGTTCCTCTAAAATCGCTTTATACTGTTTTCAACAATTCAAAATTAATTATAGACTACTATCTTATACCATATATTTACCTGCGATACTTCAAAAATTTAAGCATCACGTATTTACTCTCTTAAGTAAAATTAATCTTTTTATTAATAAATAAAAGTTTTTATTTTCATAATAAGGTTAACAAAATTTTGGCTGTCACATATATACATCAAATACCAAGTTTGATCAAAATCGTTAAAGCCGTTTTTGAGTAAAAAAAAAAACAAAAAAACATGTGGAAATGTGACAACATTTATTAAGTAAAGTGCCCCCTCCAATTAATGAATCTTGATGAAATTTTGACTGTTGCTGAAATCGTTAGAGCCGTTTTTGAGAAAATCGAGAAAAACGTAAAAAATAGACAAAATTCTTCAAATAAAGTACCCCCTCCGTTTGAACAATTTTGATGAAATTTTTGCTGTCACATCGCGGGCATATACATACACCAAATACCCAATTTCAGTATTGTACGACCTATAGTTTTTGAGCTAGTCTGTTCACACACACACACACACATACACACAGACACACACACAGACACACAGATACAAAGACCATTTCGCGGGACGTGGTTAATTGGACTCAGGGGACCCCGAAACGTGTATTTCCGTTGAAAACCGGAAGTCGAAATTTTTCACGATCGCAATACTTCCACTTACTATATATTTCATATATAGGTAAGTGAAAGTAATAAATTATTATTTTTGAGCGTAGATTTAAGGAAAAATACAGCTGTTTCTTAGATTGTTTTATGTCAAAGATTCTTAATAAAATTGGTTAGACCTTCAAGTAAGCTTACCTTTATATATTTCTTACACAAAAAAGATTGGAATTTAGAACCATCGAAACAAAAACCGTCAAATAAAAAAAAAGTTTATTCAATAAAAGCAAAACATATCAAATACAAACTTTTAGGGTGCTAACTTTTGTTTTTGAGGGTGCTAAATATGAATATTTTTTAAAGTCAACAAGACTTTTTCGGTCCTATTACTTTAGTTTTGCAATAAATGAGTAGATAATATTTTGTAATATGGTTTTGGACCATACCCGAAATGGAGAAAATGTATTCATTGAATGAAACCCCTAAGATTGTAACAGCATTGAAATCGACGAGTTGAAGAGAGATGATGGCTTAATTAGAAATGTTGCGATATAAGTTGGCCGTTAATGAAATATAGGCAAGGTGCCTTTTGAAGGAAGACTTTTAGAAGTTATAATTCATGGAGCACCTCCTGAATTTAATATAAGAGTTCATGTTAACTTAATAGAGTTTGTGAAGCATCCAAAATAATCCCTTGAATTAATACATTAATGAAAATTAATTCGCACCGTAGGATCTTACACCTATCTTTAAAAGTGTAGAATGAATTTAGACCATTTTCGCTTTTTATTTTTAATTATATTATATAACTATATTTAGTGCAGGCATCATGCAACTTTGAGTTATAAATAAGTAAAAACTTTTCTTGAGTTTTCTTTCACAAAAGTACAAAAAACTAATGGGGTCACCTGTGGTGTTGTGGTTAGCATGGCAACCTACAATACTAAAGATCGCGGGTTCAATTCCAGCGGTGGCCCTAGGATTTTTTAATGGGAGTAAGAAATCCTTAGCTATGCCGTCCCTCGGATAGGACGTAAAATGGAGGTCCCGAGCCTGTACGATGTCAGGTACTCGTTAAAGATTCCTATCCTAATTATACCTGGATATGCAAAATTTAGGACTCCCACTGTAGCATCGTCCGATTAGCCTAAGTAGCATAAAATGGACGTTAAACAAACAAAACAAAACAAAAAACTAATTTTAAAAGATTGCAGTGATGCATTTCGACAAACAACTGCAATTAACATTTAGTTTCCGCTAAAAAGGATAAAAGTATTAATATTTTAGGCATTATGGCATTTTCTAAAGTAATCATATTTCAAACGACAACTTATTTATGCATCTTATTTTCGAATATTAACCTTTCTTATTTATTTAAGCATCGAATTCTTTCATAGTCTATATTTAATGAAAGTGTAATGGTTACTTTTACATTACACTTTATAATGGCTAATCATTTTAAGTACCTATGCAAAATCAAAAATACTTTAGGGGAATAAATAACGAAAATTCGTCAATTAAGCCTTATTAATCAATTTCAATGAGAATAATACTTACCTGATATTAAATATAGCTTAATTTTACATCGATTAGTCGAGTTTAATTAAAATGGTTTGGGCCGTCTTAAAATAACTGCGAAACATGCTCTTAAGTTATTTGTATTTGAAACGTATACTGCTGAAAATTCACTGTAAAACCGGCATGAAAGATCAACTCACGAAAATCCAAAGCAGGTCTTAAAAATTATGATAATATATTGGAATCTAGCGTGATATGTTTGATGAAGCATCAAAAACAAGTAACTCAAAGTCTACACAATCAAGTGAACTAATTTATGCTGTTATAGATGGGAAAGATGGAAGAGTCCCTTTGTAGGACATTAAAATATTTTACATAGTATATACTTTGCAGAAAGTAAAGATGAGATTAAGGAAATATTGATTTTTTTTTAATCTTATTTGAAAACAGAGTTGGTAATAATATAATGTAATCTGAAAATTTAGCGTGTTACTGAAATACTTAATTCTGATTGAGCACATTGAGTTAAGTTTAAAAACAGTATGTTGCAATGGTGCTTACGTAGGATGAAAATTGACAAACAATCCTTGAAATACAGTTCTACATCTCTGTATAATATGTAGTTTGTATTGAAATGTATTTATCACATCTTATCATTTCAGAATTCCGGATGAAATAGATACCGATGAACTTATTTTCACTTTTTGTCAATTAGTTCCGTCTCAGTTGTCAAATTATATCTTTTTTCAAGTATCGGTATCGGTATTGACAAGTATTGATACTTTTCTTCCAATAATATCTAATTTTCATCGGAACGAAAGGAAAAATACAGTCGTTTTCATGAATGAAAAATTACAATACCACAGAAACTGATTAGTTTTTAGAGCCTTTAAGTTGGTGTTTACACTATTTTGGGTTATCACTTATCGCCTAATCTTCACTTATCTTATCACTTATCGTTTAATTTCTTTCTTGTTTTCTATTTTTTGATGGAGGAAATTGATTAGGTAGTTACTAAGAACAGTTTTAGAGGTACCTTGGTTTTACAATTGATTTAAGTTCACCCTCCATTAGCTGTGCTGTGATGATCGATACATAGCGTAATGGTCCCGATTAACGCCTCTACGCCTACAGTGGGGATGCAGGGTTATCCTTGCTGCACCTCACAGCAGGGAAGGTGAACTTTGTTAATATAATAATAGATTATAATAGGGGATAGTATAACTCGTAACCATTTTATGATCAAAGTATCAATTAATAGACTTATTGACCAATGATTCTGTAATGGGTTTAGAATTAAATAATTGGAAAACGGCATAATTGTTCATAAGGCGTAGTGAGATGATTTAAATATTAATATTAAACAAATAATGAGGGTTATTCAGCGAATCACAAAGCATTTACCGCTCAACTTTGTGTGTAAATTAATTATGAATGAATGAAAATATACTGTATTTTGTAAATTAGATTACATTACAGGGTGTTTGGCCCTTAGAGAATATATATACAAAAATGTATTTACTCGGATTACAAGTTTTTTTTCTTTTTTTCTTCTTTTTTCGCATAATGCCTCTTATATGATAAAATTAATAATGCATTAAAAGTAAAAGAACAAATGATACAATAAATAAATAAAAATAAAATCCATGAATGAAACAGCTAAACAATTCTTCTGATTACAAAAAAAAAAAAAATAAATAAAAATAATCCTCTAATTGAAAATATATACAATACTTAATATATACACAATACAATATATACACAATACTTAATATATGAATTGGGTTTCGAATATTAAACAAAATTGTCTAACAAAGCTTAAAAATGAAAACTTCAACGGTATGCAAACACAATAATAAAGAAATAAAAAAAAAATCAATATCAATAATCTTACTGTACATGTCTGAAGAATTGAACACATTTTCCATAATTATTGAACACCTATGACCAGCTTTAGAGATGAAACTGTAAATAGGTAGATATCTCTGAGTTTATTGTTGTTATCGACAGTTAATAAATCGGCTATTAACTGGGGGGTGGAGGGTGTATTAATATATTTGCTCAAATACTTTTCCCTATTTTCAACAAATTTCGGACATATTAAGAGGAAATGGGTAATGTCGTCGTTCATACCGACCTGGCAATGTTGACATGGCTCTCTACTGTTAAATTTCCTGTACATACCATTTACAATTATTCGAGTTACCGTTTTGTTCGCCATTCGGAGTTGAGCAAGCACTCTTTGTTGGCTTATGTGGACATTGAGGGACAAGTACTGCTCGCGCATTCCCAGGCTGCTCGCTTCCCTGTAGTACAGGTTGAAAGAAGAGTTAATCACCATTTCCAAGTCTCGGCTTAAGAGATGATTTTCCATTGCTTCCATTACATCATTTCTAAAATGTATTGCCCAGTCAGGATTCTGGCATGCCCAAATATCATCCCTCCCCACCAAAGCTAAAACATTTTTCATTTCAAGGGCCCAGTTATATGGAATGGAGCTATCAATAATTTCTGTCAACCTTGAATAACAAATTTTCGGTAAGGATTGCTCTGGCATCATGAGAACTTTAACCCACCAATTGTACATTCTTGAGAATATTTTTTTTTAATACATGACACCTACCAGTTTCCAGTCTCACGTACGAATTAGGCGTGTTTTTTGGCAGCTGCAACAGTTGTTTGTAAAATTTTAAACATCCCCTTTCTATTAAATTGTAATAAGGCGCTCCCCATATTTCTGTCATGTGTAGTAGGACACTTTCTGATATTGCCTCAAATAATTTTTCTTTTGAATCCCAACAGTCGGATTTGCATGACTTTAAAATTTTTATTACTATTGAATTGGCAGCAGTGTTTTTTGATAAAGCCAGAGTGGGAGCATCTGTGAACATACCGGAGCTATTGATTGGAATACCTTAATATGTGAAACTATTTTTTGTTTGTAATTCGCGTGAATTATAAATAAATGTATTCAATTTTCCCAAACGGCCCCCTTTGTGGAATACTACAATTTTGGTTTTGTCGGTGTTAACTACTAATTTGTTTTCGTTACAGTATTCGCTTAAAATTCGCAGGTTTTTTTGGGTTTCCATCCAAGAATGAGTGAGCATGACAATATCATCTGCATACAACAGAAAAAGAAGGTCATTTTTTCCTTTTAAGTTGATACCCACTGCGCCTTTACTATTAAAATAATTAGTTATGTCGGAAATGTAGAGTGAGAACAAAAGTGGGCTCAAAATTTCCCCTTGGAGTACCCCTTCAGACACGTCTATTTCCTTGGAAACCTGTCCATTCATAGATATTTTGAATGCTGCTTGGTCATAAAGCTTCTTTATAAAACTAATACATTTGCCACTCAAGCCGAGATTCTGTAACTTGTGCCAGAGAATCTCATGCGGGACAGAATCAAATGCTCTTTGAAAATCGACAAATGTACCAAAAACTTTCCTTCTTTTTAATCTTAGCTGTATGTTAATAGCAGCGGAGAGGGTGAAGAGTGAGTCCCTGCAGCCTCTTCCCTTTCTGAATCCCATCTGTTCTTCTGGAATTAATGAATTATTTTCTGCCCAAGATATTAATCGTTTGTAAATCATATTTGTGAATATTTTTGTAATTGTGTTGAATATGGCAATACCTCTGTAGTTGTTCGGGTTTAATGGGTCACCTTTTTTGTGGATAAGGATCATTTTGATAGAGGCCCAGCTATCCGGAATATTTTGATCCTCCCATATTTTGTTCAATAAATCTAATAAAACTAATAACCATTTTTCATTTAGTTGTTTAAAACATTCGTTTGGTATCAAATCAAAACCCGTTGCTTTATTATTTTTACTACTTTTGATACTTTCTAACAATTCTTCCATGGTAAAGGCAATATCCAATTCGGGATGAAAGGGACTGAAAAATGTAGACTTTATGTTTAGTTTAGGTGGTAGAACGATATTGTAAAATGCTTCCCATTGCTCTAGGTTTATAGGACAATCTGGAAATTTTTTGTTTTGAAATAGATTTATTGTGGACCAGAATTCAGAAGGATTATTAATATTTCTAATTTTATCTTTCATATTATTAAAAAAATTGTATTTGGATTTGAGGACTAATGATTTGTAATTCTTTTTAGATTGTGTATAGTTATAAACATCATTATCGTTAAATAAAGATTTTTTGCATAATTTAAGCAATTTTCTAGTTTCCCTTTTTGCCTTTAAACAATCCTGTGTGTACCAGGGTTTGTAATTGTATTGTATTTGAGTATTTTTTTTTTCTTTTAAAATACCTGCTTGTAACATAAGGTTTTGAAAAGTATTGTAAAAAATATTGTAGGCCTCTTTAGCTGATTGCACTATTTCTACTTTCACATCATGATTATTTATCAGATATTTGAACTTATTAAAATGCACTTCTGTTCTATTTACAGAATAGAATGAATTCGGTGTAATTTGTTCTTGACTACATGATTCTAAGTTGATATCGAGAGTTAATTTACATAAAAAATGATCCGAAAAGCCTGAGAACTCTTCAACTTTAAAATCGGTCGCATAATTAAAACATTGAGCCGATATCCACAACTGGTCTATGACACTCATACCGTTATCACCTACATATGTAAAATTGGCTGGACTGTCGTGAATAGATCTACCATTACAAATGATCATTCCGAATGATTCCAAGATGTTAACCAGTTTATGACCCCTCTTGTTAACTACTTCGTCAAAAGATGATCTATTGCTTTTGAAATAAAATCCTGGAACTATTTCATTACCAAAACTGTTTAAATCAGCTATTCTACTATTAAAGTCCCCTCCCAATATTACGTTGGTATAACTATGGATAGACATTATATTAAATAATTCATCGTCGAGTGCATTTAAATAAAAATCAGTTTTATTGTTATTACCTGGTGGAAAGTAAACTAAGCCCAATATAAAAGTTTCTTTCATTAATCTAAATTTAAGAAAGAGAAACCAACGGGTAAGGCTAATTATTTCAATATCCGAAAATATATTTTTATTTAGACATATAAGTAAACCCCCACTAGCTCTACCTCTACTGTGTTCTTTTTTTTCTGCGTAGGCTATGTAGTGATCATAAGTGTTCAAAAAATTAGGTAGTTCAGTTTTTTTACACCAGATCCATGTTTCATTAAAGCACAGAATTTGAAAATTTAACAGAAAACCTATTTCCTTATTTGATAAATTCAATAAAGTTTTTAGGCCTTTAATGTTCCAAAATCCTATATTTAATCTATTATTTTCAATTTTAACCTCTTTTCCTATTTTTTCTTGTTTATTGTGACTCAGCTCGCGGACGAAAACGAAATTCCTTTAACTTCTGCATCACTTTCGATTCGTTTTTATTTTCCTCTGCTTCCGATTTTAATAGTGAATCTATAAATTCTTCAGCTTCCTCTAAAGAATAAAGTACTCCTCTTATCTTGAATTTTCGGTAACTGTAACTCGCATTCTTATCGATTTTTTTTACTTGATTTAGGCACTTGAAAATCCTTTTACCTAGTTCTCTATCTTCCGGAATTTTGTCATGAGAAATAGGAGTGTTATTTTTATAAAAAAGATCTTTTCTTTTCATTATTTCTTCTTTGAACAAATAATTGGTCATTGATACAAGAATTGGGCGGTCTTTTACATTTTTGCCAATTCTAAAACAGTTATTGACCGCAGTATCTGGTAGTGTTAAGCCAACCCCATTACATACTTGTTTTACTTTTTCTAAGACATTTTCTGAATTTTCTTCCGGGACTTTATGTATAAGAAAATTGTTTTTCCTTGCTTGTCTCTTAATATTGTTTATTTCATTTTCGAGAAATTCATTTTTTTTCTGTAGATGGGCACATTGCGATCGTAGAGAGGAGATTTCTTCAAGAGCTACTTTTAGGGTGTCGGTTAATTTTTGGATCGATGTTTGTGTTTCTATTGTACCCTGCTTTATTGCCGTCATTATATCCTCATTTGTATAAGCCATTTTTATTTTACTATTATTACTAATTAGAAAAAAATTAGAAAAAGAAATAAGTCACAGCAATAACAATAATATACGAGAAAGCGAGAGTTGTGTATATCGCGTAAATTAATTATAATAATAAATCAATAACCTTTAAAAAATGTTACTTTGAAACACTTAATTCAATTTCATTACTTTGAATTAGATTAATTTCCTAGCCCTTTATCATGTGAGCTGTTGCTTGAAAAAACGACAACAAAAGACATTATTATGAATAGATATTAAATATAATTATTAAACCATACTATGACATTTACATTTATTTTTATTTTCACTTACCTATATATGAAATATATAATAGTAAGGGGAAGTATTGCGATCGTGAAAAATTTCGAATATTTAATTTACCAATATACACACCGGCATACCTAATACATATTGAAACAGGCTTGACACCCCTTTATTTAGATAATTTAAAAAATCATCACTATTATTTAGGCGGAGTCATGAGTTACCCTAACAATAGATTTTCCGAAATAATCGCGAATGAAATAACTTAAAAAGAAGTTAGGCTAGTACAAAGATTTAAGTTTTTTAATAGATAAATATAAAATAGAATTCAATCCTACTATGAAGCATAAATGGCCACACACTTTTCAACAAATCAGGGACAAATTGGTTACAGAATTAAAAAATAAATTCGTAGAGAAGGCAATGAACTCTAATAGGTCCTTAATTTAATGAGTTTTAAATCATGAGACAGGGGTAAACTACTTTCAGAGGATTTATACCGCAACACAGTCAAATGGATTTTCAAAGCCAGGGGTGAATTATAAAATTGAACCATAGAGTGTATTATGATAATGAGAACAAAATATGCTCCATAGGGTAAACCATACAGTTATTGGTACTCATTACAGTTATTGGCACCCCAACTTTAACTTAAAGAAATAGGTAAACATGTCCTAATGTTATTACTAGATGATATTAATTGAGTCTAATGTTTGAAGGGTCCTATAAGTCATCTATGAAGTAAGACTTTAACAAACTAACCATAGGGAAGATTTCACTATTAAATCCACGGGGCAAAATTTAACAATAAATATTGCCATATTGTCAAACTACTGAACTTTTGACTCAAATCCTCTTGTGTCTTTATGAGGATAGATACTGAGGAGTAGTAGGAAGTTTTGTTCTATTTGATCCCTTTATAAAAAGTATTTTTTTAATTCAACCACAGAAATGTAGTCTTAAGGGTGCCAATAACTGTAAGGTTTACCCTATGTCATAAGAATGAGCTAGAGGACCATTTTTTAGCTTAATGCCAAATACTTAGTGAAATCAGAAGAAGATATTTAAAAAAAGATCTTCTGTCATTTAATCAGCGACTGATTACTTAAATGGTAAAAATTGACTTGTGTTTTTGTGTGTGTGAACATACTAGCTCAGAAAATATTTGTCGTACAAAACTGAATTCGGGTATTTAACGTAGGTATATGCCCGTGAAGCAAACATTTGAATAAAGGGCGAGCCGAAGCACAAAACCGTGTAAAGCGATTTTAGCTCATTGTATATAAAAAGAGGTTACACTCCTAAAACCTTGTGGAGCCTTTCCATTCTCAGTGATTTATTTGTGTTTGAACATGAAATCTTTGCTCATTCTTCGGGAAGAAGTGGCGCATGGGTAATATCGTCTCGCAAAATAGGTTTTGCTATCCCCAAGGATCATTGTATTTAGTTGAATAAACATTGGTTGTCGATACGATTGTATGTTTTACATACTAACTGACATAAGAGAGGATACGAATATCAAATTATGTGCAAAAAACTGATTAAGAAACAATCAATACACTAATCCTAGAATAATCCCACGTAGAATTAATCTTTTTCATTTACTTTAATTTTAATTAGTTCTAGAGATGAATAATAATGACTTAACTTTAAGATAAAAAAGAAAAAAATTAATTATTTAAACATAATCTCGTGTAATTTAAAGAGAACAGTAAACAAACCCATTACAAACCAAATGAATGAACCATAACATAGTCCTACACCTTGACGAATTCTTTTTCATTTATTAACCCACCCGTCATGCACAGATAGACAAATTACATATTGCGAGAGGCATATATTTCCAGCCCTTGTCTCTTCCATTTCACACCCTTAAGATAAAAACGTTTTATACTATATATTAAATAAATAAATAAATAAACACTTTATTGATTGTCCCGGGAACTAGTCCCTTAGGAACAAACTATACAGATACATATAATAGGCTTCAGTGCCTTAGAGTACTATATAAGAAAACAATGAAAACAAACAAATGGAGCAAATTAAAATGATAAAAATAAACAAACAAAAAGAAAAAAATGAGCTGAGAAAAAAATTATAAATAATAAGGAAATCTTCTTGTGATAAAAAAAAATTAAAACTAAGTAAATCCTCATTGACTTAAAATGAAAAATAACTTATCTACACTTATTTACACATACACTAAATGGAACATATATTTTAAAGATAAATAAATAATAAAGGCCTATATCAATTTACAGTTAAACTGGTTACAATTGTTCGGGAAACTGGGTGGAAAGGAGGTGATTGAACAGGCGGGATTTAAAGGTAGGGAGTGTGTTGGAATGACGAATAAAAGGGGGGATATAGTTCCATAGGGATGAGGACCGGATAATGATAGATCTCTCAAAAGCTGACGTTCGGTGGGCCGGAGTGTATAGATCTGAAGACCTGGAACGGGTATTGCGGGAATGGACAGAGGATTTGAAATGGAGAAGTTCGGTGATGTACGACGGACGGCGGGATCGGATTACTTGGAAAAGGAATGAGGCCAGGAAATATTTACGACGGTAGGATGTGTATAACCACTTTAACCTTTCGTATAAAGGTGAGACGGAGACGTCTCTTGGGACCCCAAAGATAAATCGTACGAAACAATTACATAAACGTTTTAGTTTTGCTTCGAGGTCCCCAGAGATACCCCCATACACCGTATGTGTGTATGGGTGTATGGGAAATACCAGGGAGGTGACCAGGAGCGTACGTGTTTCAAATGGAAAAAGGCTTCGGAGGTGATTTAATTGCTTTAAGGTAGAAAAGGTACGGCTGGAAATATTGGAGATGTATTTAGGAGCAGGGTAGGGATGTTAGGGACGGTTTTAAGGAGGTAATTGGAGCCTATTAAAATTGCTTTCGTTTTTTCTGCATTCAGCTTCAACTTGTTAGCCTCTGCCCAGAGACTGATTCGTGTAAACCAAGGTGCAGCAGGACGACGTAAGGTTCGGGTTTTCAGTGGAGCATGGATATCTAAAATGGATTTCAAATTTGAGGTGAGGATGGAGACCATAGGATCGATTGAGTCATAGGAATATATGAGATTCCATTGAACGGATTTAAGGTCGGATTGAAGGGATTCATAGGAGAGGAGGTCTAAATTGCGGAATGATATCACCTTGGGAGTAAAACGTTTGACAGGGAGGTCGTATGAGATCTGAATGAGGTCGTGTGATGAGAGAAACGGAACGGGGCACTGCGAAGAAGAGACAATTTTGGAGGGAGAGTCAGAGATACAAAGGTCGAGCCATGTGTCGGAATATTGTGTATGATGTGTTGGAGAATAAGGAACTAGGTAAAGGTTGAGGGAATAGAGGAGGTCGGTTAGAGAGGATTTCTCGGGGGAGTCTGCAAGCATGTTTACATTGAAATCTCCGGTGATGATGACGTTAGGATACTTGGGTACAAGATTGATGAGGGAAGATTCGAAGAGGCAGTCGAAAGGAACACGAGGAGGTCTATAGACTACGGCAAATAATAAGGAAGAGGAAAGGGCCGAGATTTCAACAAACATATGCTCTACATGAGGGAGGTCAGGGGAAGGAGACTGGAGGAGGACTTTGGCCTTTAGGTTTTCATGGATATATAATCCGACACCACATCCGGTACGAATAGATCTGTCGTGGCGTAAAAATAGGTAGTTGGGAAGGGAGATATGGGAGGAAGGGATGAACGGTTAGTTTTATTATTTAATAAGTAATTATGGTGCGGTAGATTATTCAAAACGCTAAACTTATTATCATTGAGTGCTTTACTTTTTATTCGTTCATAAATAAATAAAATCTGGCGCGATGCGCGCAAAACACAACTTTCACTTATCAACTTACTTTTATTAGGAATTGACGTGTTTTGTTAAATGCCATTTCTCATAGTAACGCAATTTTCCACATTCATTTATTTATTTTCGTTTGTATTCGCTCTTTAAAGAACTCTAAATTTTTTTATTACTAAATAAAAGTTTTTACTTGTGATAATTCGGCAAGGTAAGCATAATACTCTGTCGTCTAATTTTATAATTCTCTATGTAGCTGTTGAAAACTTCATATAGTTCCCATGAAACAAATAATTTCCATTAAATGAACAGAACATCTTTAATTATAAATAATTGGTCTGTCACTAAAGGCGCACTGCGCGTGCGTGAGCTCAACGTCTCCGTTATGAGTTGACGGAATATTTTTCTTTTTTTCTCCTGTAAATGTTTACTTGATTTCTTTCATATTTCATATTTAGCCATTTTTTATTTTTTTAGGCGAAACGGGAGACAGATAATTTTGCCATATAAACAAAATCGAAGGTATTTTATAGGAAAACACAGAAGTCCCCTTTTCCCTTTGAAGCCCCCTCAGAACATCATTATTATGATAAAGCTTACCCGATATTAAAGAATACTTGATTCTCATTAAACATTATGAGTTTAATCAAAATCGTTAAAGCTTTAAAAAAAACAACGTAAAAATGGAAATAAAAAACATTTTATAAAAAAATATTAAACCGACTTCGAAACCTAGGAACCAGTAAAAATAAATTCACTGAAATAATTACGTTCTGATTTTTATGAATACACAGCAAAATTGAAAATGGTATAAAAAGTGGAAAAGTGCAATAAGACGAATAATTTTATGTTGATTTGTACAAATACACACTAATTGTTAGTAAAAATTATTAAATTTAAATATTAAATACTATGTTCAATACAACACAATCTTTTCGGAGGCGGCGCAAAATAGAAATAACATGTTACTAATACAATTCCATTAGTAGGCATTGAAATCAATAGCTGGGAAGAGAAGATCCATTTAGAAGATTTTCATAATGTCTAGTGTAAAAAATTTTAAATTTTGCGCCGCCTCCGAAAAGATTGTGTTGTATTGAACATAGTATTTAATATTTAAATTTAATAATTTTTACTAACAATTAGTGTGTATTTGTACAAATCAACATAAAATTATTCGTCTTATTGCACTTTTCCACTTTTTATACCATTTTCAATTTTGCTGTGTATTCATAAAAATCAGAACGTAATTATTTCATACTTTTCAGTGAATTTATTTTTACTGGTTCCTAGGTTTCGAAGTCGGTTTAATATTTTTTTATAAAATGTTTTTTATTTCACAATTTTTAGTTGGAGAAGATAACAAATGTAGAAAACCGTACGTTGGTTTAAAAATTTCGTTGGTAATTAATAAGTCGTTGATAAAATAAACGTTGGTTTAAAAATTTCGAAATATTTTTAGGCTCTTCCACGTTTGTCTTTCCCAGGTCTTTTTATTATACAATAATTGTATAAAATTATTATGAAATACACTTTACCTTTTCAATTTTATGAATACACACAGAAAAGTGGGAAAGCGGTGCGTGTATTATACAACTTTCAACACGCTACGTTTTATGATTATAAATGGAACGACGATTTTTGTGATCTTATGATTATGGTGTCCAACCGTCGATTAGATCTAAATTAAGAAGGTTTACTGTTATCGGTGAATATACATCTATCTATTATTTATGCTGATATCGCTACAGAAAACGACAGCGATATTATATTCTGCTGATATTTATATCTTCATTTAAATCTAATGTTGAAAAATTAGTTAAGGTTATGTATAGGTTTGTTCCAACAAGCACGTAAAACACATCGATAACTAACAGACTGCTCATGTTCTCCCCCCACTCTTTTGATTCTGAATTTGATTGGTTGGTTTTCCCATTTGATTCATCAAGCAGTAATACAATATTTGGATTTGTTAGTTATCAATTAGTTTTAGTAGCTTGTTGGAGCATACCTTATGTTATATATGCCATATGTTTTTCCAATTAGTAAACAATTTGAGCGATAATTAAATAATTATTTTCATGTTTTTTCTTGATAACTTCTTAAATAAATTAGGAACCCCAAAAAGGTTTAAATGGGACCACCTTGGGAAAATACTCTACAAGATGCAAAAGGTTTCGTTCCAATTGGTCCACCCATATCTGAGTAATCGGTGAACATACATAGAAAAAAAAAAAAAAAGGCACAAAAAAAAAAAAAGTCACTTACGTATCGAATTGAGTAACCTCCTCTTTCGTTCGAAGTCGGTTAAAAAAAGTTATGAAATAAATGTGCCTCCTCAAGTGGATCAATTTTGGCATATGAATTCATCCAATATCCAGTTTTATCAAAATCGCTAATTCCGTTTTTGAAAAAATCGAGAAAAAAAACGTAAAAAGTTATTAAATTAAGTACCCCCTCCGTTTGACCAATTTTCATGAAATTTTCGCTGTCACATTACGGGCATATACATATAATAAATACACAATTTCAGGTTCTTATGGTTTTTAAGTTTTTGAGGTAGTCTGTTCACACACATAGACACACACACACACACACACACACACACACACACACACACACACACACACACACACACACACACACACACACACACACACACACACACACACACACACACACACACACACACACACACACACACACACACACACACACACCATTTCGCGGGACTTGGTTATTTGGACTCAACATTATTAGCGCAATCCCAAAACGTGTAATTCCGTTGAAAACCGGAAGTCGAACTTTTTCAAAATCGCAATACTTTCCCTTACTCTATATTTCATATATTGGTAAGTGAAAGTAGAAAATTATTTGAATTGAGATTACAATTCATCATATTCTTCTCTACCTTAGTTCCTTTCCTGTGACAGACTGTCTTAAGCTCCTTTACTGAAGAATTAAGCCTGCGAACTAGTAACTGGAGGGACCTATCGTTAATCAGGTCGCAAATCATTTTTTCGGCCCGAACAATTCCACATAACGATCAATATACTCCAAACCAGGTCCGGTTTCAGTCCCTTTCTTTGGCAAAGGAATTCCTCATTAGATGGGATATCTTGTACCATCTTCATACCCTCTAAATCACAGGAATATGCCGGAGAGAGAACCCCTTTCACCCAGGTAGGTTTAGGTGACCACGAGGGTACAGTTTTGAGGACATATGGTCGGGTTATGGGGTGCTAATCAATTGATTAATGTAAACAGGAAAGGGCGATAAATCAGAGCCCCCTAACTACCGGTCTGGGCTGGGGACACTTCCGACCCTTGTCTTATAGCTTCTCTCGGTAGCGTCCGGCAATGTCTCTCCGACGCTTTACGGTTTTCCCTGAAATAATTGATTCTCTCAGTTTTAATTGATTGTTAAAAATACCTAAAACATTGTAAAACGTCCGATTTCTTCTAGATGATGCATGAAAATATAACTGTATATATATGACATCATAAACAACACAAATAAACTAATGAATCCATATTAAATTTAAAATATACATAAATATATATTCGTCCTTTATGTAAGATGATATGAAAGAGGCAACATTTAACGACATACTAAAGTCAATTTTTTTTTAATTAAGTAAAATAAAAAATATAAATGAAGTTATTAATTTTTTATGTATTCTTATGCATATGCCTAAGAGATTTGTATACTAATAAAAGTGAGGCATGAGATTTCAGGCATGAGGAAGGATGGCACTAAGGATGGCAGTACCTCTTCCATGGCTTGTTTCACTTAAATATGTATTTTTACTTAAATTTATTACTAGAGATAGTTTCATAAAAAAAGAAAACTTTTTTTTGAATTGAGTTTTTTAAATAAAATTGGAAACGATGTGATTTAAATTTAAGTAAAGTTGCGTTAGAAGACCTCAAATTCTTATTTTAGCAGCAATAATAAAAACAAATTAAGAAAAAACCTTAGAAAACTGATAGAACCCTTTTTTTAAGGCATTTTAATTCAATCCTGTAATGACAATGGTATTATTCTGATGTATGGTCAAAATAGGCCAATGGTGAACATTATAAATTATTTATTATAAATAATTTCAAACTAGTAATATAAAACATCAAGACTATAGAAGTTCCCTCCTTCCTTATTTTTTTTTTCCTTAAGTTTTTTTTTTTCAGCCATCATGGATTACAATGTGTGAATGTTGCATGTTGACAGGCCTTTTATCTGTTGAGGTGTTCTTCTTGAGGTGTATTCTTCGAGTTATTTGATATAATAAAGTAATTTAATGTTATTAAAAATTAATTGGAATATCATTTATCTAATTATGTAAAGTATAATTATGCATTGATAAAGGATGTTGCGGAACTGAATCTGCTGAAACCTACAAATTTATGTACCATATACCATGGGCACTCTGATAGCTATAATATTATACTTTTCTTTAATTAATTTGTCAAAGGCTTGATATTTATTACATTAGCCCCGAATGTTTAATAATTCCGCAGCGACCAGTTTCAGGATATCAGAGAGCCTATTATAGATCGGATAACCTGTGGAAATAATGTATTGAATTATTAATACTTCTCGGCTGTGACAGTCTAAAGGAAAACAATGAAACATTAGAGGGGAATTTGCGATTGGATTACTGTTTTGATTGATTGATAGAGTTCATCAATATTTATAACCTTCGGGAGTCATCCCTTCATTTCAAGGCCTACCCTATTCCATTTGCGTTATTCCCTCTTGCCTGTTCCAGGCAAACACTTAATGTATTTTATGATATTACTTAAACATATACAATCATTATATATCTTTTTTTAATTCATAGTATCTTAAAGCCCCTTAAAAGCCTGATTTGATAGGACATTATATAAATTTAATCAGAAGCTACTTATTATCACGCAATATTTATGATGTACGTAAGATACTTACCTTACACATATTCATGAAACTTTTTATTATTACTTACATACGTAAGAGATGGTAAACAAATAAAATATATTATACTGGAACCTGTTTTTAGTACCTGATTTATAATAAAGATATTATCCATTAATATTTAGAAGTCTCAAAAATTAAAATTTTGTCATAAATATACAAATTTTTACCCATAAAGTCATCTTACATTGTCTAGATACAAGCCGGTATTCCATATGAATGAATGAATACCTCGGTCAATATCTGGCTGTAAATTTATAAAACGATCTTATATTTCATTCAGAAATCTATTATGAAACATAAGTTTTAAATTAAAATATAATTATTAAGGATTATATTGTACCATATGTAAAAAAAAAAAAAAAAAAAAAAAAAAAAAAAAAAAAAAAAAAAAAAAAAAAAAAAAAAAAAAAAAGTGACAATGCAAAAAACATTAAAATATGGTGTCTAATTTTATTTCTCTACTAGCTGTATATACCGGTTTCACCCGGAGAATTTCATTTTTTAAATCTATAAAATCTATAAACTGAGATTTTTATCGACTCAAACGGTCGATTTTGTAAAATCCAATGAAAAGCAAGATCAAAACGATTATTATAACAATAAGGAATATATCCAGAGATCGGCTGAAGTTGTGCGATTTTAATATGGACAGGTGTTCGCACCTGGTCTGAAAAAACACTGAGAATTTAGGACAAACGGTATGGATTTCTATAAAGAACAAACATAATTTCATCTTTATATAACAGAATTTCATTTTTCTATAGAAACGGTCGATTTCGTAAAAAAAAACCTTGTAAAGTGAGATCATTATGATTTTTATAACAATAAAGAATATCAGCTGAAGATTGGCAGAACTTATGCATTTTTAATATTGACAGGTGTTCGCACCTGGTCTGAAAGAACCACTGAGCGAAATTTGGAGAATAAAGAATATCAGCTGAAGATACGCTGAAGTCATGCGATTTTAATATGGACAGGTGTTCGCACCTGGTCTGAAAGAACCACTGAGAATTTAGGACAAACGGTATGGATTTCTATAAAGAACAAACAGAATTTCATCTTTATATACATAGATTATAGCTGTATATCCCGGTTTCACACGGGAAATTTCATTTTTCTAAAAAAAACCTTGTAAAGTGAGATCATTATGATTTTTATAACAATAAAGAATATCAGCTGAAGATTGGCAGAAGTTATACATTTTTAATATTGACAGGTGTTCGCACCTGGTCTGAAACAACCACTGAGCGAAATTTGGAGAATAAAGAATATCAGCTGAAGATCGGCTGAAGTCATGCAATTTTAATATGGACAGGTCTTCGCACCTGGTACCAAAGAACCACTGTGCGAAATTTGGAGAATAAAGAATATCAGCTGAAGATCGGCTGAAGTTATGCGATTTTAATATGGACAGGTGTTCGCACCTGGTCTGAAATAACCACTGAGCGAAATTTAGAGAATAAAGAATATCAGCTGAAGATCGGCTGAAGTTACGCAATTTTAATATGAACAGATGTTCGCACCTGGTACCAAAGAACCACTGAGCAAAATTTGGAGAATTTAGGACAAACGGTATGGATTTCTATAAAGAACAAATAAACAAACAAACAGAGTTTCATCTTTATTTGTATAGATTTAGTTAATATGAAATCTTTATTTAGTTACCATGGCAACAAATGGTTTCCGTTAAATAGGTATGTTCCAGTAAAGGCGTAATGCGCGTTCGAACGAGGTGTCAACGTGTTTTAAGTATTTGTGGGGACAAACTTATATTCTTATATTTATAAAATGCATTTATGCTATTATTTGGGCATATATACATTTTACTTTATAAACTACGTACTATTCTGTCTGAGAACCTCAGCTTTCCAACGATATATTATACATGAATATTACTGCACTCGTTAACGGAAATTGAAATGTTCATCTTGTGGAAAGACTTTTCTTTATTTCTCCTGTTCTCTAATAAAATTCGCCAAATATTCTCTCCACATAGAATATTCAATATAGAATAGGAACTGAATTTAATGGTAATTTAAATTAGGCATATGTTAACATACAAAGGTAGTAAATTTTGCCTAATTTAAATAGGCATATGTTAACATACAAAGGTCATATAAGTAAAGAAAATAGCTCTAAAATATTAAAGGCTTGAAAAATGGTGCATGATATACTCCTGATTAATATAACTAAAATTGAAAAGAAATGTATCAGATATATTGTGGTTGATGCTTAATTAGTGGTACCTAATTACATTGTAGGCTGTTGGGGTTCCATTTCGGATATCTTTATAATTTACTTAAGATATTTTTAGAGCTCAATAAGTGTAAAGCAAGGATCGAAACGAGATAATGCCAAGGAGTTGAGTATTGAGTATGTATAAAAAATAAATGAATGAACAGTTCTTCATTTAAATATACCTCTTATCAATGGCATTAGTTTTACAATTTTTTTTCAACGCGTTTTTTGTTTTATCAACGATTAATTATATCAAATATTACTTTTATCAAAGAATGTCACTTTTCAATTAAATATAAAACAACAGTAGTGTTCGGAATTAGGGTGTAAAGTTTTCAAAATGTCAAAGGTTAGTCAAAGAAAAGAAGAAACAGAATCTTTTCATCACGAGTTAGCAGTTGTAAATGAAGTTTTTCATAAACAAAAGTTCTTAAATTGAGTTGGTTTGTGAAGCAGAGGGCCGAGTTGGAGGGCATGGCGTTTTTGCTGATTATTCCGACAGGACCGTATTCCCTTCAGAAAAAAAAGAAGAAAAAACACTGGAAACGGACGGGTAAATACTGATTCCAATTTTTACTGTTAGTCAAAGGAACAGAAAAAGGTTACTGGGTTTTATCGCATATGTTAAAATTATTGGGAAACTTTTCTATCAAATAATATGAAAAAGAACGACAACCAGATGTAAATATAATTTTTTTTCTTAAGGTCCTTTCTCTATCAAAACTTCATTTTTTTACTTTTATATAATATACCATATTAAATTCGGAAAAACAGTGCTGCCCTATTTATTGGTTTGCTAGTTACGCATCACAATCAAATATAAAAGTAAAATTCATCCAGTTTGCTCAAACATTTACTTTTTCTTCCAATATACACTGCTATTGCATTACTGTCATTAAAACTTACTTTAATATATAGTTTTCTTATTTCGATTACTTCTATCGTTACAATCAAAACTGTCATAAATAAATTAAAAAAAACTAGTGTACCTTCCTTGTTAGATGCCCAAGACTTTTCCTTCCAAATACATTAAAAGTGTTAGCGCCACAAGGATTTATATGTAATTTATATATTTATGTAACATAATAATATAATTTATATAATATATATTATGATGTTATTTGATCTTGATCGTAAGTTAAACAATTAAGTTATAATTTTTAAGCTAATTATTAGAAGATAAAAATAACATAATTTATATATTTATTTAATAAAACGTTATAATTTATGTATTTATATTTATATAAACCAAATAACATAATAATATAGCCAGCTATATGATAATATAGACTATTACACACAGTTGTTTAATTTACCACTATACCACATACGCAGACACCGAGGTCTGCGAAGAAGCCCCTTGATAATTTTGGTATCGCTTCGCAAGACCCGAACCAAAGGCCTCTCTCGGTGAACTCTCTATCATCGAAAGTATCGCGGAATATCTCATTTAGGAAAGAGATACATTTATCATATATTTCTTTCTTTTACTCCTCTTTCACTTCCTAATAATCCTGTAATGATTATTATTTATCTCATATCATCAATCATATCCACAATCATCATCCCTATTTAAAAGTTTGCAATATTTTTTTCACTGCAACTTACTATTCAATTATTATTATAATATAATATAAAATAATTTAACTTTATTATAATATAAGTTTTAACATGATTGTTATTTATCGAAAAACATGTTACTCCCAAGACTCGCGTTTAACATTACAGAGTATATACAACAACTATTTCTATTTAAAATCTTGTTTTGATAATGGCATGTTTTTAGGCGTTGAAATAATAAGATTTTTTTACCCGCAACACTTAACAAGTAAGGGGCCAGAGGAAATAAGCTCCTTCGCGATCGATGTAAGAGTTACCTTACTTTGAGTCGTAGATGGAACTATTATTCAACTTAGCCTTTAATAGAAGAAAGGAAAATGATAGCTTCCAAACTGCCCTAGGTAAACTCTGAGGCCATAAACCTTATGCCTCTCGCAGATGGTGCCAGGTGTGAGTTGGCACAAGTTTTAGTAGCGGTAAATTATTGCTATTTTTTATTATTGGAAATTAAAATTTTCTTTAATTTCAAGGCTATATGTTATTTTAGTTTCTTTCATAATGAATTAAAAACATCTTAGCTAACCTTAGTGCTACAATTTATGATAGGGATAAGAACGCAGACTGTTAAGAAAAAAATCTACACTATTATATAAAGCTCTTGTATTTTTGTTTGATCATGTCCAATAGCTGTTAGCTATCAAAAATAGTTTTTGCATTAGATTGGCAGTATTCACAGTTGAGCTTTGTAACACGCTATGACAAAAAGCAACAGAGCATTCAAAGTTAATCTCAGTTCAAAAAATGATACTTTCATCTTAATTATTTGTACCATATAGGTAAAGAATATAGAATAAAATTTAAATTTAATTTTGTTTTATTTACATATTTTAATTGTTTATTGATGTGATGCGCTGTGTGTTTAGCAACCCAATGTAGTTGCGATGCACTGCCTATTTTATTTTGTAAAATAAAGCATTTGTCTCTCTTATGTATTACAGTTTTTCATATTGTTAAAAGATCATTTATATACTATCATCATCATTATATATTATGTCTCAAAGCACATACCGACAAAGTCTTTTTGTCGGTACGCCATAAATTCCTTAATACTTCATTATATTGCATGAATGAGACATCATTTTAAAGCTTTCCTTGACCCCTACACCGGAAAAATATACCAATCACTCTTTTCGCCTTCGATTGCGAGTTATAAGCAACCGCGGTTTTTGCGAGAAAATCAAAATAGTCGCAGAGGTCTCTAAACGGTATTAATCCTTTCAGGTTTTCAAGGAAAACATTTTCGGTCATATACATTTTTTCGATTAACCCATTCGTTTGCGAGTTGTAAGCGAAAAACGGTCGCAGGGCTTTTTCAAAGGTGTCATTTTTTTCAGTATGACGAGATGAACATTTTTGGTTATAAACACTTTTTCGATTGTCACCATCGTTTGCGAGTTACAAGCACAAACATGCGATTTCAGTCAGTTGAATCAGCGCACTCGCTTTCCGCAAAACCGATACGTGTATTTAAGTAAGTAGCGTTTTCCAGGGTGCGCTCTTTTAGTGACATCTAGGCCTATGTGAAACATAAAAAACCAACAAACACTCAAAGATGAACATATCGTAACTTCTAACAAAGTGTTCAAAGAGGTCCTGTAAGCACGTAAATACTATGTAAATACCTTAAACTTATGTTTTAAAAATAAATAATCTACAATTTAAACATCTATTCTTTACTTCAACCCTCACCTATGCCCATAACATACTAAATACGCTCTATACGATACTAAATATAGAGTGTGTACTTTAATTAAGTGGGATTTAATCAGGTTAGAGGGCGAATGCTTCGCACGGGTCAGCTAGTCAATAAATAATGACTGAATCAATAAATAATTCATTAGTAGGTGAACGTTTGTATACATTATTTAAAATTCCTGGAATTTATATAAAAAATGTCTACATCAGTGGTCCATATCATTTCAAATGAAATCACTCGATTGCTTTTTTAGGAATTTGTTTTTATTATGGTCTTTTACAAATTAAAAATGTCCTAGGTGTCACTTATTTTTTAATTTAAAAATTTTTCCTTTTTTTCCGTTCAAATTCTTAATTCAATGCCATCTCAATTTTTTTCTTATCCAATAAAACTGGCCTAGAGCATCATTAAAATTTGTTATTGAGGTTTAAGGAATTTCATGAACAAATATGGCATTTTGCTTCCGTTCTTTTTCGTTCTCAAGTTATGAATACCGAGAGAGATCCTCCAGTTGTAAACAAAATGGTTTATTTGATTTTAGTTCATTTAATATTTATTTTTTTATAGTTAAAAGACAGTGCCATCGATGTCGCAATGATGAAGGGTGTTGTAGTAACATAAAGTATCCATGCCTTTAAAAAAAATGCAAACTGGAAAACTACTGCCCAGAATAGATATAAAATAATAGGCTTATGAACTATATTCTTGTAAGATTTTTTTATGTTCTAGTTGTACATAAGTAATACCATCAGAGCAGCGAGAAAAAATGAGATCCTAAAGGCTTAATACAAATCGATATTAATGGGACCAATATAAATATGGTTAACATCAGAAGACCATTTAACATAACTACACACAGTAAATTATAACTTTATGAAAGTGTACATAAATGAACATAAGCTAAAGACTGATGAACATTTAAGAACAAGAGTGAGTGCCATGTTGTTTGAAGGACTACTTATTTTGTTATACTTTTGCAGCTTGTAGCTGGTACTCTAGTTTGGGTGGTACTCAGTTCTATAAAAACATAAAACAACACATCCCACACGTTTCCCCCTTAGCATGCCCTAGGGGTAAAAATATATTAATTTTTTTGTCAATATTTATTAAATATAGATTAGGAGGGGAAGGGTTAGAATATAGTATGGTTAGAGTTTTCTCGGGCTCCGTGCTAGCTTACGATATGATCACCGGTTTCAGGGAGAACCTCCTAATCATATTTTGTATTAATTAACATAATATGTATTATTCCAAATGTTGTGCTTGTATTTAAACCAATTATATTGTTTTGAATTCCATTTACTAGGCATTCTTTATATTTCATCCCGCCTATGCTAAAATATCTCAACAGGAAGAAAAAAAAAAAAAAAAAATAACATCTCACATCAAACAAAGGTCACTTATAGTACATTTTTACCCATTATACATTTGTATAACCTTGGGTCAGCTCCCCTATGCAACTTCCTCGGATGGGGCAGTGCGTCTGTGCGTTTTAAGAAGTATGGCAGTATGGATGAAGGTTATTACAAAAAAAAAGTTTATTGGTTAAACTGATTTTCCTTTCAATATTAAATTGCTAACGTATCTGAAAACTGATTATGACGGTAACCGGGTAATAGACTTTTAAAGCTATCCCTTAAAAAAATTGATCATAAGGTATTTGTGACCTTGAGAAGACCTTTCATTTGCGTAAAATAACTATATAAAATACTTTACCCACTAAAATCTTGGGATTAGAGGAAATTAAAGGATTAGAGGGATATTTTTTACAATATTTGGATATCCGGTGATCAAAAGATGAAGTATCATCTTTATTTACCCTACTCAAATTCATAGCCTTACCGTTGACCGAGGTCAGAATAATGTGTTACTACCAGTTAAATGTTAAGAAATTCCTGAATAAGGAAATAATGAATATATATTTAATTAAAATAAAAGTTTTCCATTAATTAAGGCACTTATTTGTATAACATGGTATCTGAAAAAACAAAAATACCAGCCAGTATCAACACCATCATGGTCGCCACAATATTGTTTGTGTATCTAACTCAGCTCAAGTTGACTACAATCAAATGCAATTACTGCTATAATCAATATAGCCCCAAGGCTATTATTTAGAGAGGAGTGGGAGAAAAAGCAGTAGACAAAAACTATTTATCTTTGAGAAGGAGTGGGATGGGGGAGACCCTCTGACATCATTAGCTCGGGTTATAAATTTCCCCGACCGCAGCTTTCCTTTTAAAAGGAAAATTATAACATAAATATTGTTTCTCCCCTAGGCTTTAGAGCTAAATTTGTAACTCAGAATCACTAAATATCTGGTATATAATATGTCATAATATATATGTGTTAATATAGGGAGTTGAGTAGGATGGGGGTTATAACAGTCTGCCTGTGTTTTACTTATGAGAATTACCTGGTCGACATAGTAGAGCGCCGGAGACCCAAAAAATACGACCCCTGACCGCCACCTGTCATCACCCGTATCGTCAGGCAGTCAGTTCGAGACGATTTAATCCAAAAAAAAAAAAATTTCAAGAGGGACTTTTCCACCCGGGATATTGGATGGGGGGAAAACGACTACCACCGTATTTACCTCGGGGTAGAAATGACCCCAACACATAGACGGACTTACTGGCTCGCCCGCCAGAGTAGAGCGATAGGCAGAGTAGAATATATCTGGTTCGCAACTGGGAGAGTGCGTTGCCGGAAGGATGAGGGCCACCCGGCTATCTTCATCGACCATCCCAAAGATCAGGATATCTTTTCCTGACCTGCTGGCTTCTATCTACTTTCTGGTCGCCTACTATCTGAAACTTAAAACGGACCCCATCTGTCAAACTCTTTACTGTACTCGAAGACAAAAGTTAACTTTATCTCAATGTCTTTTTTATTTTATATTAATATATTCTATCTTTATCAACTACTTCTTATGTACATAATCTACTTTTTAGATTCCAACTATTAAACAGAAATTTTACTCTCCTCCATATGGGTCATTCTCCCAATACATACAAATTCATGTTAATAGAAGACCTCAGCTTGTTGTTCAAGAATTTTTATCTCAGCAACAATTTGTTTATAGGCCTAAATTTAGTCTTAAAATGTCAATATCTATCTCCCTCACCTGTCCCAAAGCTCAATTTGCTGACTTGATGGCGGAAAAAAGATATATATTCTTTTATTTATGACCTAATTTTTTTTCATACTTGTTAGAAGGTCTTAATTATTTGATTTTACGGTATATTGCTATTTTCGTATTATGGAAAAAAAGTTATGATCCATAATCTACCTGTCCCATAGATGCAACCTATCTCCCTCACATTGTTTTGAAATCGGGCCTCAAAACTTTGGAAACCTTTATTTCATTATAATTCATTGCTGGCAACATTGTAACAGATTCCCGTCTCAACAAGGATAAACTTTTTCACAGAAGTTCTGCTCTCGTTTCCTCGTGAGGGTGTTTTTATCGGTTAAAACAGCGAGTGTCGTTTAATTTCCTATCTCCCTCACCCACTGATATTTCCTTAAAGGAGAGTTTGATTCACGTTATATTACGGTTAATTTGTAGGTTTACAAGGGATTTCAATAACCCATAAATGTTTTTCATAAGAGACTTACATGGAATGGTCTATTTCAATATAACCTCAAAAACCTATCTCCCTCACTCGTGTGGAATGAGGGAGATAGACTTTGAGTTTAGTTTAGTAAAACCTGAACTCTAAACTTATTTAAATATTTAAGGGAAATTGATTTTGAGGTTTGTTTTGAGCACTTTTAAATAATATTTAGAGATTACAAAGACTTAATTAGTTGACACGTATTTGTTTTGTTTGTTTGCGCGGTTTTGCGCTTATAACTCGCAATCGAAGGCGAAATGAGTGATTTGTATATTTTTCCGGTATAGCGGTTAAGAAAAGCTTTAAAATGATGACTTATTCATGAAATTTGATTAGTTTTTAAGGAAGTTATGGCGTACCGACAAAAAAAAAGCCTTGAGAAATAATATATATATGTTTCTATGAAGGCATTTTTTGTAAACACCATTAGCAGCCTACCTTCTAACAATAAGTGAAAAAAAATCATTGGAAAATGTTATTTTTTCTCAATGAAATTTGAATGAAATGGGAGAATGACCCATACATTGTAAATTTCCGTAACTCCTCTCCAGTATGTCTAGAGTCCTAACCTGGTGTCACGTGAATTTCCAATCCTTGTTCGCTGTTTATCAATATTTTTTATCGAAATATGTTCTAATAGCATCCATTAATAAATAGCCTTAATGTCACAAATTCCTTTCTTCCAATTAGAGAACACGATATCATACATTGGCATTACACATGTTTTTTTCTTCATCGTTGCACGATTGCAACACTTATATAAAAACTGGTTTTTCCATATTTTACAACTTTCTACATTATAATAAATTAAAAAAATAACTATTGACTAAAAAAAAAGAATATAACCATGTCAGAACCTTTTTTATACATAATTATATTTATAAGAAAAAATGTTCTTAAAGCCGTCAATCATAAACATACGAGCTGTCTTGGCCACGCGTTGCTCAGTAGCTATAATGGGTTGGATTAATTGTATCCTCTTCTTTTTAATAACAGTTAAATCAAAATTCACTGATAAAGAACAATGTTTCAGCTAATCTAAGCTAAAAACCAACAGGATTTAAAATAGAACTTTAAGCCAAATTTAATTTTATGAATGAGATAGATAACGTTAATTTATAACTTTTTGTAATAATTCACAATTTCAATGTATTATGTACTAATAGGTGCACAATGATTTTGGTTTACCTGTCTTTTGCTAAAACAAATAGATTCGATGTTTTCCACACACGTGAAAAGGCGACACATAATTGCCCATGGAAAAACATGGATTTTCCTATTCCAAGCCGGAAAAGATAAATTTGGCTAATGGATGCAAGCCCACCCTAAATATCAAAAGAAAATGAAATATTTAATTTGCAATAAAAGAAATATTGGGGCCAATTATCAAGACTATACTTTCTTTTAAGTTGAACAAAACTACATACAATGAGCCAAATTTTATAAAGATCGTTTGAGTAGTTTTATATATATATAGGTACTCCATTCATTTTTTTAGCAAGGTAGTCGAATGATTGAAGGCTTTATGTCTCCAGAACATTTTTTCCAAGAGAGCGAAACGTTATCATTCATGTGGCATGTTAAGCGTTCTTATTACTTTAGTCTCAATTTCCACAAAAGTGTGAGTTGTTTCTCGTATCCCCGAATTATGAAGAAAGAAATTTACCAATAAAGATTAGTCAATAAAAAAATTATTGAGTATTATAAAACTCAAATAAAACAGGCAGACCGCTGTAAATGCTAAAAAAATAAAACCTGGAAGGAAAATAAAATCGGGATGTGAATGATGCTTCATAAAATTTAATACTAGCAAGTATAAGTTTCCAAGGCGGAACTGTATAAAGTTAAAGGACCCGTTGGAATAAAATGGCAATATGAGGACTTACGACGGGCTTACCTAAGCCATACCTTGAATTACTTTCCACTGCCTTCCACTCCTTATTTATCTAAGGGTTGGTGTATTTTAATACTTAACCACTACAGGGTATATTAAATTACATGCTATGATCAATAAGACTGAGAAAATAATTTCAGATTTCAACTCTTTCAATTTCAATTTTGTCATGATAACGTTATTATAATACATTGAATAGGTGTTGGATGAATTGTGATCATGGTTTTTCTCATCTTGATAGCTTTTATCTTTCTTTATTTGTTATATTTATATAATTAAATCACTGGTGTTTGGTCAAAAGTTCATCGAATGTGAAACTTAAACAACGATTTACCAAGCTATTGAAAATCAGTATAAATTCTTTCTGGTGGTATTTATTTATTCCAGAATAATAAATGAAACTATATTCTTTCAACAGATACTGTAATAAATTATGAATAGCGAATAAATAATAGTCAATTATGAATTTTAAGAAGACAAGACAAAAAACGTTGTTTATGACATAACGACTTTTATGACTTTTGCCCAATTATGAATGAAATAATACATGCGGAATGTGAGTTATATAATGTGGCTTGTTGTAACATGGTACCATGATCGGACATAAATAAAGAGAAATCAAAATTTTAGTGTACACAAAAAATTGAAACTTAGAAATCCAAAATAACAACGTAGTTGATGAATTACTGATAAATAGATTATTTTTTTTTGTTATTTTGTGTAATTTGCAATTAAGCACATTACGATAAATACATATGTATATCAAGTAATTATAGGGTGGCGTGATGGCCGATTGATGGGCAAACGCGTTAGAAAATACGCGTGCCCATGGCAACATATGATTGGGAACCCGAAGATGGCAACTTAAAAACCTGGAGCCAAGGGATTTTCAATAATACTCGGCAGTGTTCCCCCATCCTCTCCCCTGGCCCGGGAAACCCCGGTATAGCCTCAAAGGTAAGGAAGGGAAGGAATAAAAAAAAAAATAATAATAATAAAAAACATACATACAATTATTTATTATTGATTTATGTATTTATTGAATTCAATATTGTAACGTTAAATAATTTAATAAGAAAAAAAACATATGGTTTATAATCCCAAACCTTTTGTTGGAACAACTAGCGATTGGAGCGGACAGTCAGAGCAGGTGTTTAGGACTAGATTGTTGGAGTTCAAGGCCTGGATGAATCCATGGGGGTCTGGACCATTCCTTTTACAACTATATATTAGGAGCGAGTGACTGGACCAGTTAGTCAGAGTCTTAGTCTTTGTCTTGACTGTGAAGCTCAAGCCATATGATTTGTGTGCTATAAAGTTATAATTTTTGTAACCTGCTCGGATATTTATGTTGTTATACGTTTGGCATTGATATTGTCATATTTTTGTTGAATAAATACTTGTTAAGTGTGATGTATAAATACTTATAACCACAGAAGTGTTACAATATTATACTAAGGTTTTAAAAATAGTCTAATGCAGATGTTCAGTGAAGTATTATTATACTAAATAATAATCTAACATTATTTGAAATAAACAATTTTATTCATGCAAAAAGGTAACCTCCATTGTAACGACTGTTGTAATAAAAACATAAGGCAGAATGGCACTCTTCAACTTGCTTTTGAACTTTCCCCCTTGACCTACAAACCCTAGCTAAATGCCCTGTTTTCTTACAGCATCTGCAATCTGTGTTTTTAAACCGACATTGATTCGCTAATTGTGAACTGCTACCACTTCTATAACAGTTCCTAACTGTTTAATGGAACAGCTGATTTACTTTTAACCTTTGATTTTATTAATATATAATTATTTAATTCTGATTTAGGTTAGACCTAGTTCTAATTTAGGAAGACCTTAGAATCAGTTAAAGATAATTCTAATAACTTGGCGTTATTTACAATTTCCTTGAAAGAATGTTTATCCCTTTCCTGCAATAGTTTTGTCTTAATGTAATCTTCTCTCAGACCTCGGACAAACTGAACAGAAAGAAACAAATCTGCTACTGTTTTACTACACTCACAATTAAACTTGCAATCAGCTGAAAGACGTTTTAACTCCGAGGCAAAATCATTCACACTCGCATTAGACTCTTGCGTACGTGAGAGGAATTTATGTTGCATTGCCCATGTACTAGGCTTAGGATCGAAATGTGTTGAAAGTGTGTTTACTAACTCCTCATACGATTTTTTAAGAGGGTTGTCTGGAGAGCATAAATCATACACCTTTTGGTGTACGCCTGGTGGTAGCCCACTCATGAGCATGTAGGTTTTAACAGAATCATCAGTAATGCCCTAAGTTTCTAATCTCCTTATAAAATTAGTAATGTTTTCATTAGCTTGCAAAGGGATGAAATGTGTACTCTCGCCTCCTTGTTGAGAATTGGGAGCCCCTACCGGAGGTGTAGGCTGCTCTGCCTTCTTGAAGTCCGCCTTCATGGTGAGCAGGGTAGCGAGTGCTATGTCCACTTCCTCTTCGATGGTGCCTCTCAGGTCATCAAAGTTATCTGATGCACGCTGCAGGTCTGTCAGTATGTTGCTCAACTGTTCGCTGAGGGCTTCCAAACGGGTCAGCTTCCGCTCTACCTCAGCTTTTGTCTTCAAGCCTCTCTCAATAGACGAAAATATTTGTCTTACTTGATTCACAATAATGTCTTTCTCCTTCTCAAGTTTTATCACTCCTTTTGATGGCATAGTGGATTCTTGAAACTCGTCGCCACTGAAGTATTCTTATACTAAATAATAATCTAACATTATTTGAAATAAACAATTTTATTCCTCCATTATAACAACTGTTGTAATAAAAACATATGGTTTTATAAAAACATATGGTTAATTAATAAATAAACTAGTAGTCAGAACTATTAATAAGAAATTAATTCTTTAACAGAAATATCATAAAGTATACTGTGTAAAGGCAGCCCAATGGAGTTGTGCAGCATTGCTTTCTTAATAATGTTTTATCCTCTGTACATTGTTTTCTAATTGACGACAATAAACGCGGCAATAAACAAAAAAAATAGCGACTGTGTAAAATATTTTCATTCGTATTTTTATTATCCAAAATAATGTATTGATGCCATTCCGTTTATGTATGAATGTATAAGATGATATATGTGTTACATTTCCATTCACTGACAAGAATATAATAGTATTTGAATATACTCCTGTTCGGCTTGAGAATGCTGAAGCGGTTCGCGATCTAACACTCTCGAGTACTAAGGGCCAAGAACAAATCTTAACTAATGAACTTAAAATAAATTCTTTTAGAAGAGTACTGCCTTTCCAGAAATAGGAGAAAGAAGCAAGAGCCGACCTCCACCCCCCCCCCCCCCCCCCCCACTCCCGTCTAGAAAGCTTTCCTTTAAAAAGCAAGCCATTAGCTCTGTCATTTCCCAAATCCTCCCCTTAGTGTGTCGGCAACTCTGAAATAATTGCTTAAAGCATCTTTCACTGCCGACTATATCGTTAGTTAATTAAATTAATAACTAGTTTAATTAGATCATTAAATATGTAATTTTAATTTAGTAAGAAGTAGGAGTTAATATAATATAATATCGACATAAATTGGAATGGTCGATTGATTAAACCTCAAATCGTTCGTGAATTAGATCCAAACTCCTTTCTTAGATTTTTTTTTAATATCCTACTGTATTTGTAGTGTTATTAGGTTTGTAAACTATTGAAAATAATGTAGTAATTAATTCAATAAAAAAAAATACAAAATGTCTATAAATTAAAAAGAGAACTATTTTCATTTATTACAAACTATTACTTCCTATCAGAGTGAAAAGTGCTACATTACTTTAATCGATAAGGACCTTATTTTCGCTACCATAATAGTGTTTATCTTTTATATATTTTTGAGCATTAGTTGGCAAAACTCTGTTAACATTACAATGCTGTTGAATTTTAGCCTCAGAATTAAGAGCACTTTACATGTATTAGGAGACATTCTAAAACAGGAGTTTTAAGAATTATTAAAATCATGAGTTTTAAACCTATTCTGTTATAAAGTATATTTGGATGTATTAACTTTACAATACTTCGTATCTAATCAAATAACTATCATTTGCGTTATAAACCAAATACCTAATATATGTTACCCTAGTAAATTTTTTAAAAAGTACGATGATCCCGTACCAAAACATTTAAAAGAAGAATTCAGAAGATGTTGGAGTTACTTATTTTTATATCCGACACCTAATCACAAATTACAATACTAGGGATAAGCTTCAACGATCACCGATCCTTACAGCATTTGATACCGTATTCTAATGCCATAAAACAATTTAACAGATTTCAAGGATGTAATTAGGTTATGGATCTTCTTCATTAAGGATATTTTTGTTTGTAGCGGAAAGTATGTTTTTTCTGGGGGTTTTTTCCGGTCTGAATATGTTTGCATGAAGTTAGAAAATACTTCAGTGCTATTGCAAACCAAACTTTAGCTTGAGTTTTTGAAGCTCTGTTAACAGAGTTTTTCCAACTATAATGCTCAAAAATATATAAAAGATAAACACTATTATGGTAGCGAAAATAAGGTCCTTATCGATTAAAGTAATGTAGCACTTTTCACTCTGATAGGAATTAATATTTTGTAATAAATGAAAATATTTCTATGTAATATTTGTATGTAATACTTCTATTCTATTCTATATATTCAATAACGATGTCATTAATTATAAATAATAAACATTTTTTTATGTACTTTTAATTTAATTAAATTTATTAATTTAAATGTGAAGCTGACATGTCATTGAACAATATAAGAACAAGAACTACAGTGCCATCAGATTGAGCTAATACCTACCTCGGAAGAAGCCAGTAATTGAAATCACCCTCCATGCTTGTCTGAGCCGGAATGCTTGGAATCCGGGGAAGTTCTTCTAACGGCCTCCTCAAGGCGTCCATCCATCCAGGACAAACCCCTGTCTTGGGCTATAGTAATTAGAAACTAAAAATTCAGTAATGAGTTATTATCTTAAGATATAAGAAATTCATGTAAATGATTTTTCCAATATTTTAGAGGGAAAGTAATCAAAACAACGAAACTTATTAAGGGATATTCAGAGAAAAAAAGTAATAAAAAGATTTTAAAAACGTATAGAAAGGAAACGTATGCTAGTAATACTGCATTGGAAATTACTGGTAAGGAAATATTCTTTGATTTTATAGTCATAGGTATAAACTATAAATTTCATGAAAATAGAAGGGAAAGGTTTATTACATCTTTAAAATTATGCTTATCCAATGGTACTAAATTAAAAAGGGTCTTAAAACGAGATAACTGCGGTACTAAATTCTCTTAGCCAACTGCTGAGAACCCCTTTTTCCTTACGGTTTTCCATTAATTTCCAATAAAATTCGCTGCACAAAAGGAATACCCAACGAACCCCTGAATTCCGAAGTGAAGAACGAAAAAGTCTACAAAAACTGCTTTGATCTTGAAAGATGAAAGTTCTTACTTGGAATACCAAGCGGCCATATTTAATTTAAATGATGCATCTTTGCAACATTTGAAGATGCGAATTTGTAAAGCACTCGAATTTTAAGATGATTGTTCAATTCAAAGACGCAACTGTTAAAGGTAGGGAATAACTGACAAATATAAAATTTTAATATGAAAAAGAGAGCATTTATCATAATTTATTTAATATGTATACCATTTAGTTCTCTTATCGTTACATACACATATAACACATTTGCATAACCGAATTAGATATTAAATAAGCGTAGTACGGATGTAAGGGAAAGTTGGTTGGAGGTGAGGTCTTTAAAATGATAAGTAAAACAAAATAAAAAATATTATATAATTTTTTAAACTATTTTTTCAATATTACCATTTTTAAATATTGATGAATATTCTCCGGTAATTAGAACCAATTACCAACGGAACAGTGGGCACGCCGCACAATGTGACCCTTAATGCGTTTATTACGCCTCAAGTAGGGTTTATTAATCAATAGTTACAAATCACGGATAATAAATAGTCCATTAGATTTGTAACATGCAAGTAAAAAATATGTGCCACGTTCTGTCAAACCGCGACCCAACTAGATGAAGTTTGTTGAATGTATAAAAGTTGTTACTGACGAACTAAATGATCTTTACCTACTTCAATAAGTTGGCTTTATCCTCTTTACAAAAAAAAAACAAAACAAATCAACGTATATTTTTTGTTTAGTAATTAAATTATAAAATAGTCTATACTGAATAAGACCGCTTATATGCTGCGACATTCTTGTAACATTGGTACAATACATCCATGGTCTTACACAGATAGATGTAAGACAGATTTTAAATTTTTTTTGGAAATAAATCGGATTAAACAGGAAACTGATTCCAAAAACAGGGAAAAGAGGAAACTTTAATCGGCTGTATTTAAAAGCTCCTTTTTTAATATAAAATGCAGTTTAATAAATGTAGGCTTTGCCACATTTATCATAGAAAAGTAATTTTAACTCAGTAGGACAAAGAAAGATTTCACATTTTAATATTTTGATTTAAATTATAAACTAAGACAGGGTAGGGCCCAAGACCAGGAGTATATGGAAAACAAGGATGATTCATTTCGTCAATTAATAAAAGAAAGACTGAAAGGACAAGTCATTCCCTCTCCTCCATAAATTTATACCTTTTGAACTTAAATGAATTGAAACAAAAGGAAACGTACCCAATATAAGTACCTAGTTGGCATTTAATTTGGTCCTTTCTAAAGTGAGCCGGGAGATTTTTCACTTCGAGATAATATTAAGATTCAGTCGAGGCCCTCCTTAAAATTCATTTCCTAGTGGGTCCTCTCAATGAATATTTATTCCCGTCTCTAATAAGATAATTCCCAGAGCAACGGAGCCTCAGCCCAAATGAAGAAAAAAAGGATTTGAATGGAAATGGGTATGATTAGAGGGCTGATATATTATTGATGTGACAAATAGATCCATGGCCCTACACAGATAGATGTAAGACAAATTTTAAATTTTTTTGGAAATAAATAAAAAGAATATTGTGACCACGTATTATTTTTGGATTATATCAGCCTTAAAGCAAAAACGCAATAATTTCTATTTAAAATAAAAGTTTATTTAAATTTACTGAATCGTTTTTATACTTTTCTTACTGTTAAATTTTTATGTCAGACAAAATATATTGAAAAATTACTAGAATACTTTAATCTACAATATATTAATATCTACTTATTATAATTAAAATATACTTTCTCAATTCAAATTTAAACCATCCCACCCGAAATAAAATCATTTCTCCTGTGAAATATAGATTAAGTTAATATGTATGTAATATAAATATATATTTTTAAGTATGTGAATATACATTTATTTTTTAAGTCTTGTTTTCATATATTTATTTGCAATAAAGTAAATTGACTATCAGCTGTTATGTGTGGAAAGAACAGTCTGTTCTCGGTGAATATTAACTTAAAATAGATTATGCAAATTTAAATAACTATAAAGTATAGGAAGTAAAGTGTTCTGCATATATACATATTGTATCGAGTCAAAAAATGCCCATTGTCTTTTTTTTCCTTTCTTAGTACGAAGAATCTTAATTGACTTGCTTTTGCTGTTTTTTTATAAATTAAATTTAACAACAATGTAAACAAACTAATAATTTATTTTATTATTAAGCTTGAATTCCATGGTAGAAGCAAGAAACCCAAACCCGACAACGATATTAAATATTGATTGGAATTCTAGCGTGTTGCGGGAAGCCCAGAATCTGGCCCACACACCTGGGAGCATACCTCAAGACCCCAACCCCCACGGCTCTAGGAATAAACTTGTTAATTTAGTGTTATGGTCGGCCTTTTATTGTTGGCAACGGGCTTGAATATTTATTACATTTTTCAAGCCCCATAGAACCCATCCTTTCCGCTTAGAAAAGTTTCATTTTCCTCCTAGGATTTTTTTTTTTATCGTATAGCACCTACTTTTTTCTTCTTTTTTTTTATTTCAGCAAGATCAACTCGCCCTTATATTAAATCTGTTCCGGACTTTCTAGCATTTTTCATAGGACCTCTATTTTAAATAATATTAATTTAAATATTTCAGAAATGATCGAAAAGAAAAAGAAAAAAACTCTAAGCGAATCTCTTGAGTTGAAGGTGTATAAAAGCCTCATGGGCTAAATAATGCTTGATATTAATAAGACGGATTGCGGTTAATAATATTATTCTTGGAAATGTGGACATTTTCAAGTTCATCAGGTCCCACAGAATCAGTTGGAAATAGAATGTCCAAGGAATGAACGATGACTGAATGCTAATAAAGATCCATTATGACAAGATTTCTAGAAAAAGGCGACCATGTTATCGCTGACTCGCGGATGTGCCCTATGAATTGAAAAAGATTCTTGGAAAACTCTTGAACGAAATTCTTTAGTCCTCGGCCTTACTGACTCCGCTAAATATCGGTACTATCCCAATCCTAGTACAGCCATCGAAATGTAAAAATTGCAATAGTATTGTTATCATTGAATACATTTTCGAAGAACGGCTTTATTTCACTTCACAACTAAATATCCTTGAATTAATCCTTAAAGACATTGTGCTTATGAAACGTTTGAATTATCATTCAAATTGTTAAAATCAAATTATATGCCACAAAAAATTGGAAACCATTAAATATTAAACCTATAGAACGGAAGTATAGGAATGAATACATAAATAGATGGCGTTGGTGACCAGTTTTACCCTACTAACCATTAAAAAAAAAAAAAATTAAAAAACCTTACATAAAACAAACTCTTCTTTCTTCTCAAAATCAATTGAACCTTAATCTTGATGATTTAAGATATTTTTTCAAAGGACTTCAATCTTTTCTTTAAACTAACCTTGCTTCCCTCAATCTTTTCACCTCATACAAAAATATACAAATCTCTAACTAAACAGTAAATATTGTAAACCTGTCTTGTTGATCACCTTATAGAGCAATATATCAGCTATTATGTTATACTTATATGGCTTATAAACAGCATCCTACTGATGCCAGTAGGAAGTTTAAAATTAACACCTTTGCATATTCGATCTAAAGTTAGGGAGCCTTAAGGGATTCACTAGTAATCTTTTTTTGAGTTTTCCCTTTTCGTGGTAAGAGAAAACAAAAACTGTGGTAGGAGATTAACTTTAAAAATCTAATCTATGAATTCTGAGAAATCTGTAAAATCTCTTCATTCGCATGCAAAAAGAGTCTCCAAAAGACTTGTTTCAAATTTCCACTCTAGGTGGCCCTTGGAATTTTTAATGGCAGTAAAACAAATCCAAAGGCTATGCCATCCTACTGAAATCGAGGCCCCGGGCCTTGTACGATGTCAGGTACTCCTTAATGATCTTTACCCCAATGATTCATTTTTCTGACGACAAGAAGTAGGTTCTGTTGGCGGAAATGTGATTGCTGCTTTGTAAGCCGGATCACTTCATCAATTTTTCTCTCTGAATGCGTTACGCTTGTAGGCTCCATGATATGAGGGCTTTTCTATGAATTAATTTGTGGAATTATCATACGGTGGACCTATTTCAGTTGGGTAGAAAGATTACTAATAATTAAAGTGGTTGATCCCAATTTTTTGTTTCCCTTACTATGGGTATATTAAAATAACATTTTTTTAAAATTTATTTATTGAATAGGGATACTCATTAATCCATTTATTTTTTCGATTGATTGGGCTTAATGTAGGGAATGATTGTAAGTTGATTGTTTATAATAATATAAAAATAAATTATTAGATTTTATAAAATTTAATACTAAAAATCAACTATAAATATAGACGTCCTAATTGTACGGGAGAAATGTGCATTTGAAAATATTTACAACCAAAAGAGACAAGCTCTGAATATTTTCAAAATTTTATTGTTTCCCCGAAAAAATAGACTGTTTCAGTCTATCGAATATTATTAAGGGTTGGGGTTCATTTTATGCATGAATGGTTATTATTTGAATGGTTTATAGCGCTATTTTGGGGTATTTGGGGACTTCATTTACATAAGGTATCCCGTAAGTGGCGATCTTATATGCAATAAAAAAGGCCCTATAGACCACTGCCCCCTCTCTCCCTCTCTCTCTCTCTCTCTCTCTCTCTCTCTATATATATATATATATATATATATATTATATTTATATATACTCTCTCTATATATATAAAATATTAAAGAGGAAAATATGATAGAAATATTTCAATTGATTTAAAATTATTTATTTTGTATATCAGGAGAGAATTAGTCCATCTAATATCCATATGCTTCCGAAATAAAAATAAGGGGATAAGATGTTTATCATGACCTTTATGATGTTTTTTCTTATGAAAGAATTAATTACTCTACTATAAAGTAAATAGTTATTTACATTAAAACGTGTTATTTAACTAAATAAATTTTAAATTTAAACAATAAGTATTAAACAATCGACTATGATAGTATTGTGTATATCAGCTTCATATTTATTTCATTTCAGAAATCCTGCAAATGTTACAGGAAGAAGAATTTCTATACGATATAATATATTCTCCTTAGCAAATGATTGAGCTGATGGATTATAACTTCAAATGGGGACAATAAATCAGCCCCCCTCTCAACTAAAACCAAGACAGACTGAATGTCCATTACCAACCCAACAATTAATACACGTTAGGCAACTTAGGGGCCTAAGTTTGATGTTGATTAATGGAATTTACCAACATCCATGTCAATTCTTAATATCTTTAGAGAAATTGGATTGAACTAGTTAAACCTTGCCGTTTTGCAGGTCGTCAATAGAACCAGTGAATGTAATTTATCAAATACTTAAGGAATTTATCATAGTAGACTTAGTCGTTCAATAATTTTAGGAGATTAAACAACTAGGGTAACGAGTATTACGATTCATGGTTAAGAATGTATAGTCTTATACAATTAAATAGCTATTTCATTTGCTTAACTGACAGAAAAATCATATCAATATATTACAGTAGAAAGAATAATAATACATCACTACTAATAGATACCCGGAAGAAAACATAATATAAACACACCTAGCTCACACCTTTCAACAACTCAAAGTAAGTGAACGATCTGTCATGGTGCTGTTATGGTAGAATAAGTTTGCTTATACAAATATAATTCTGATTGGGAACTGGGTATCGCTAACATCTAGACTATGTGTATGTGTGAACAGACTAGCTCAAAAGCTATAGGCCGTACAAAACTGAATTGGGTATTTGTATGTATAAGCCCGCGATGTGACAGCAAAAATTTCATCAAAATTGGTCAAACGGAGGGGGTACTTTATTTAAAGAATTTTGTCCATTTTTTACGTTTATCTCGATTTTCTCAAAAACGGCTCTAACGATTTTGACCAAACTCGGTATTTGGTGTATGTATATGCCCGCGATGTGACAGTCAAAATTTCATCAAAATTGATCAATTGGAGGGGGCACTTTACTTAATAAATGTTGTCTCATTATCTCGTGTTTTATTATTTAATCAAAAACGGCTTTAACGATTTGGATCAAACTCGATGTTGGTTGTATGTATATGCCCGCGATGTAGCAGTCAAAATTTCATTAAAATTGATCAATTGGAGGGGACACTTTACTTAATAAATTTTGTCCCATTATCTCGTGTTTTATATTTAACCAAAAACGGCTTTAACGATTTGGATCAAACTCGGTGTTGGTTGTATGTATATGCCCGCGATGTGGCAGTCAAAATTTCATATAAATAAATAAATTTTGTCCCATTTTCACGTGTTTTTTTTTTTTTTTACTCAAAATCGGCTTTAACGATTTTGATCAAACTGGGTAATTGATGTATGAATATGCCCGCGAGGCGACAGCCCAAAGTTCATAAAAAATGGTCAAACGGAGGGGGCACTTTACTTAATAAATTTTGTCCCATTTTCACTCAATAACGGCATTAATAAATTAGCAATAGTGAATCGAAAAGTTCAGAGAACTACCAAATTTTGCTATACAGATACTCTATAACTTATGGAGATATACAAGTATAAGTATATACTTAAATGGGGAAAAATGTGTGAAGTTGAGGAATGGCGTTTACATATTATCGAAACAAGTCGATTTCTAATCTAAGTAAGTTCGTAAGTGAAAGTTGTGTGTTGATCGCATCGCACCAGATTTTTTTTGTATTATTATATCCTAAACACCATGACTAATTTATAATACTCATAAACCTAATTATGTTCCTTTGCACATTTGAAATTGTTCTTTGAAGGTTATTGAACCGTTCTTTTGAGATACTCGTGTACCTAATCCTTAAAATTAATAATACATATCACATTACTCATACTTGACTTTCGATTTTTGTTTTATGTTTATGACACTAAAAAACTTTGGAATGTTATTATCATCCTGATTTCACAACTACTCAATATAAGCGTATTAACGCATTATACTAATCAGAGTTTGCTTTGCACATTACTAGGATTAAATCTGCTTAATCTGTCTAGCAGTTTGCTTGTTGGTCTATGGACATGACGCGTTGGTAATTTTGGCATTCTTTGTGCTGGTAATAGGGGCCCCTTCTTTAGGATGCCTGTATTATAACCCTTATAATGTAATTTTTCTGTTTCTACAGATTACCCCGAAACTACTAAATCTACCTCAATAATTGGTGGCGAAAATGTCACCCCTCCCGCTCTCACCCATGCAACAAACCATAGCGATGAGGTAAATTGAGTACCAATTTATCTCAAGTTTCTCCTATTATACCTTTTTTTTTTTTTTTTTTTGGTATAATGGTGGCCATAAGGGCCTATTCACACTCCTAACGTCTTACCATATTCACACTATATAATTTTACACCGTTCACTTTTGAAAGGTTTAAGCTATTAAGCCATTAATAATCGAAGTTGTCTGTATTCGGATTTTAATTAATGATTAACTTTCAGTTATTTAAGTATTCATTTATTCTTCAATTTTACGGCAAAAAAAAAAAAAAAAAATCGAAAAAAAGGTAAAAATTGGAAAAAAAATTATGAAATAAAGTGCCTCCTCCGTGGTCTATGTGCCTCCTCCTCACACACACACACACACACACACACACACACACACACACACACACACACACACACACACACACACACACACACACACACACACACACACACACACACACACACACACACACACACACACACACACACACACACACACACACACACACACACACACACACACACACACACACACACACACACACACACACACACACACACACACACACACACACACACACACACACACACACACACACACACACACACACACACACACACACACACACACACACACACACACACACACACACACACACACACACACACACACACACACACACACACACACACACACACACACACACACACACACACACACACACACACACACACACACACACACACACACACACACACACACACACACACACACACACACACACACACACACACACACACACACACACACACACACACACACACACACACACACACACACACACACACACACACACACACACACACACACACACACACACACACACACACACACACACACACACACACACACACACACACACACACACACACACACACACACACACACACACACACACACACACACACACACACACACACACACACACACACACACACACACACACACACACACACACACACACACACACACACACACACACACACACACACACACACACACACACACACACACACACACACAAACACACACACACACAAACACACACACACACCATTTCGCGGGACTTGGTTATTTGGACTCAGGGGACCCCAAAACGTGTATTTCCGTTGAAAACCGGAAGTCGAAATTTTTCACGATCGCAATACTTCCACTTACTATATATTTCATATATAGGTAAGTGAAAGTAAAAAAAAAAAAAGGTATATAAATGTAAAAACATTTTTTAACACGTTAGCTAGTAGTATGCTTAGATTTTTAATATTAGCATTATATGTTTACCCATCTCAGGGTATGTTTTCTGTAATACTTTAGATTTATCAAAAAGGTATTGAACTTTTAATGGCAAAAAAAGGATGTGGGTGCCCATAATGCCAACATTTCCTCTAACTGAATGGATCCGCCGAAAAACGTTCTAAGCGACAAAATTGCCGAAGTGGCACTTTTGGGTGAATGTATTAAAATGTATAATACTACGTCATAGTATGATCTAGTACTCCATTATGTCATTTTACATGTATACATAACAAATCACATGAGAAAGTAAATTCACCTACAGAACTAACAATAACTTTAGACTATGATTTTTTTTCACTGATTATTCAACATTGCATATTTGTCGCTTAGAACGTTTTTCGGCGGATCCATTCAATTGTTTCTCCAATACGTGTGTGTCATGTTGTGCTCATAAATTACACCTCAATAAGATGTATAACATTCTGTGATAAAAGAACAAAGATTCGAATAGACGAGTAAACGGGTCTGTGTGTTTGATGTTGCAGGCGGGTTGCGAGATGTGCGTGCGGTCGTGCAGCAGCGGCCTGGCGGTGGCGGTTGGCCTGGTCTCGCTGACGGCCCTGGTCACCGGCTTCGTCTCCAACGTGTGGCTGTACACGAGGGAACCAGTGGCCCTCCCCAACGACCAGCCACCCACCACCGTCACCTTCAGGATCGGCTTCTGGAGGGTATGTCCCGCCCTCAACAAGACCAACTACACAGTCCGTGAGTAATCAACACAAACATATTTGTCCCCTATTCCTAGGTGTTGATGCAACATTCAAGTTCCTTCTTTAATTTAAGAGAATTTTTTCTTTTGATTAAATTGGGTTGTCCGGAAAGTTCGTAGAGAAATTTGGACAAACATTAAAATTGATGAACAGCTTAAAATTTATTTGTTTAATCTACAAAATAGTTACCACCGTTAGCTATTACCCTTTTCCAACGGCTTGGAAGGTCCATTATCCCTTTTTTCCAAAAATCACTGTCCTTACTCCTGAAGAACAATAAAAGGTCCTGTCATCGTTTTGATGTCATCTTCTGAAGAGTAGGATTTCCCTTGTAGAAAATTTTTGAGAGAACGGAAAAGATGGAAATCCGAAGGAGCAATGTCAGGAGAGTACGGAGGGTGAGATAAAACCTCCCATCTGAAGCTTAATAACTTTTGCCGAGTCCTTAAAGACACATGGGGCCTAGCGTTGTCTTGATGGAATAGCACTCCTTCTCGATTTGCCAACTCTGGCCGTTTCTCTTCAATTGATCTAACTGGGCGCAGTAAAAGTCCGTATTTATAGTTCGGTTTCGTGGAAGGAGCTCAAAATGTGTTGGTCCCTTCCAATCCCACCGAATACTGAGCATCACCTTTCTTGGATGCAAGCCGGCCTTTGGTGTTGCGAGCGGCGTCGTTCAACGCTAAAGTAGCGTAAAGCCAGGCAACCCCTAAGATCTTTTTCGGCTGGTGTTGATGTAGAGAATCCATTTTTCGTTACTAGTAACAACTCGTTTCAAAAATGGGTCCTCCACATTTTTTTTCAGCAGCAAATCACAACATGAAATCCTTTCTATAAGGTTCCATTCACTGAGCTCATGGGGAACCCAAACGTCGTTACGACAGACGTGCCTTCTTTAGATGATCAAAAGCGGTCGATTTGCTGGCTCTTAACTCCGCAGCTATCTCACGGACAGTAATTCGTGGATTGTTTGCTATGACCGTCATAATATTCTCGATGTCAAGAGTTGAACTCCGGCCAGCCGGGGGTTGGTCTTCCAAATTGAAATCTCCAGATCTAAACAGCGAAAACCACTTCTGAACCGTGCTATCAGCAATTGAATCACTGCCATACACGGCACGAATCATTCTTGCAGTTTGGGCTGCGTTTTTCTCCCCGTTTTTAAAAAAGAACAGCATAAGATGTCGAAAATGAACTGATTCGTCACTCATGTTGGTTTGCAATAAACTTCACTACTGAGCCTTAATAAAGACGAATTCAGTGTGTAAACCTAGTTAATGCCATGAGGATTAAAGGCATATAAATAAACATTAGCTTTGTATTTTATTAATAATAGAAAAAATAAAAGGTTAATTTTATTTTAAAAATCTCTACGAACTTTTCGGACAACCCAATATATAATTAAATTAAATGCACCTGATGTATTTATAAAAAACAGTGCAACATTGTTTGTTGATTTCGGACAGTATCAATTATACCTACTTAATACCTAAACTGCCCTTATCGGCCTGCGCTGGGTCAGTGTTAACTGAACGTATCCACGCGCTCCAGTAGCACGCATTTTTTAGAGAAGTCCAGTACTTTTTCTAAGAAGAATTCTCACCACCATCAGTGACATATGGCTTTATTTTCGCCCCAAGGGCCATTCAAGGAAATTTACTTAAGATAAGAACGATTTCTTTTGTGTTTAAATATTTTTCTTTGAATATTTGATTAATTTAGTTCCTGGAGTTAGTTTCTTTTGAATTTAAACATTTTCTTTATTTTATTATTTGTCTTTACTTCATTATAAATGGTTCTTTTTATTTTGTTCTAATTAATAACTATTTTATTCTGTTGCATTCAAACAATAATTTGTAGTAGTATGTTGTATGTAGAAGTAGATGTCTTCTAACCTGGATCCTTCCATAGAATTATCGAATTTTTTAACGATAAAGTTCAGTCGGTTGAAAAAAAAAAAAAAAAAAAAAAAAAAAATTAAAAAAATTGTACTTTCTCTCAGAAAATATCTGGATCCGCAACTGCTTTTGCCATTCATGAACACGATTCAATAAAAAGTCCTATAAAAATAATCAAAATATGAACTAATAACCTGAACAGCTTATTTTGAATTGTTAAGGTATAAAAACTTGGGCTTGCATTAGCCTGTTCCTAATCGTTTTAAACCTTTATAATGAAACATTCGTTTAAAATAAGGAATGTAAAGAAAAGTAGATCTAACTTTCTTATCAAGATCTTAACTTTCTTACCAACTATATTGTAAATTCTTAAACAACTGCCTAAATTTAAAATTAGTCCAAAGAATTGGACCCAGGTATACACTTTACCCCTCTTTACTTTACTTATACCATCGTAACAGATATTGCAGTTACTATCTATTTAGGCGAATATTCATTATTCTAAAGGCTGCATGATTGTGAATAGAAATATAATGGTGAAATCAGCACCCTAGCTAATAAAAACCTTTTCTGGTATTTGATCAGAATGATTTATTCATTGTAAAATATAAATAAATCATGATTCACAAAAATAAAAAAAATCAGTGTTGATCAGTGGAGGTGTTGATTATACCAAATAGAGCAGTCTCACGCAGTTAGTGGAGTATGAGGAGATAAGTGGCGGTAGGAGGGTGGAAATTATTACACGCTATATAGTGCTACATGGTCTACGGTATAATAAAATATAACCAAGAGGGATGGAGGTCATACTTCATCCCTGAATCGCGGATCACTCCTTCAGTAAACTGAACTTGTCATAAATCTATATAAATAAAGATGAAATTCTGTTTGTTTATTTGTTTTTTTTTTGTTCTTTATAGAAATCCATACCGTTTGTCCTAAATTCTCCAAATTTCGCTCAATGGTTCTTTCATACCAGGTGCGAACACCTATCCATATTAAAATTGCATAACTTCAGCCGATCTTCAGCTGATATTCTTTAGTTTTATAAAAATCGTAATTATCCCGCTTTACAATGGTTTTTTACGAAATCGCCCGTTTCATTAGAAAAATGAAATTCCCCGAGTGAAACCTGGATATACAGCTATAATCTGTGTAAACAAAGATGAAATTCTGTTTGTTCTTTATAGAAATCCATACCGTTTATCTTAAATTCTCCATTTCGCTCAGTGGTTGTTTGATACCAGGTGCGAACACCTTGTCCATATTAAAATTGCATAACTTCAGCCAATCTCTGGGTATATTCTTTATTGTTATAAAATTCGTCATGATCTCACTTTACATTGGTTTTAACGAAATGGACCGTTTGATTCGATAAAAGTCTCACTTTATAGATTTAAAAAATGAATTCTCCGGGTGAAACCGGTATATACAGCTAGTTACTTATAAATTTACTTATTTGTTTTAATAGTATGTATTTCTCGCATTTATCATTCATTATTCTTTTAAATGGATATATTTTTATTAAATTGGACTTTTTATTATCTACTACTAACTCTTTTCATAAAATCCTTTAATAAAATTATCGATTAATTATAAATTTCCGACATATTGATTCCCCATTTTTCTCGTTAAAAATGCCCTGCTGCCAAAATTCCCTACTCAACTTCTCTTGGACATTAACTAAATGGAATGCTGACCTAGGGTCAGAAGAACATAACGTCAAAAGCAGATGGATTAATCCCAGCATTGCTAACGACAGTCGGCTTAGAGCCATTCGCCATTTGGCTCTCATCCAGTTTGAGTCTGTTTTTCATCTTGGGAATGAACATATTTTCCAATTTTTTTTTGCTGTATGTAGGATTAGTTCAATATGTAGTTTTTTTCTGCTAATACATATGAACGCATTGCTTTGTCTTAGTATTTTCTGCAGTTTTATTCTTTCATGCAGACTGATGACAGAAGCATTGATTTTCACTGAAGGGTTCCAATATTCAATTTTATCATCTACATCTTTCTTTTTTTTTCTTTTTTTTTTTTGGTCATACCCTTCATTTCTGGTTAGGCCATATGGGGTTTCCCTGGCCAGGAGAGTGGATGGGAGATTGGTGCCGTGTAGTATTATCTATAAGCATGAAAACAAATAATTTACTGGTGCTCATATAAATAACTAAAGAACATGATGCAAGTGGTGTTAATCATTCATTCCATTGATGGATGATCTAAGAATTTATATCACACCCCAAAGGGAGAATTCCGAGAGTGGTCGAAATTATCATTCGGTGGGGTGGTCGAGCAGGCTAAAGCACTGGATCACTACATAGATAAACTGAAGTTTTTGGGTGGTGGGATGGCCGAGTGGGCATTAGGAAATACGTGTTGCCCATGGCAACGTCTGATTGGAAATACGAAGATAGCAAGTTCAAAACCCAGAGCCAGGGGAAAACTTAATTATGCCCGGCATTAATCCCCCACCCTCTTCCCTGGCCCGGGAAACCCCGTATAGCCTACAAGGGAAGGGGTAGCAAAAAATCAAATTATTTAATGTTTGTAATATCATTGGTTACGAAATGTATGGATTTGTAAATTCTTATTCACTGTTATTTTTCATTCTATATAACTTTCATTCACGTTACATTGAATAATAGGCAAGTAATAAATGTTGGAAAGATGCGGGCTCACAGCTAAGGCTGACTGGTTTCAGATAAAGGTAGTGCTGGAGTAAGTTAGGTGTGCCCTCTGGCTTGGCTCCAGCTCCAGCCACTACCTCTATGTCACCCCTATCGCCCCTTTAACACCCCTACTTTATTTTTATTATTTTGTCAAAGATCGAAGGAGGGCAGTTGATGAGGGTTTTCAACTAGCATTTGTTTTTTATTGACAAACTTGTAATTATATAATAATTACATAATAAACTTGTAATTTTATGGATGTATTTCCTAACGGGTCACCCCACTCGGCTATCCCAAAACACACACTAACTTGCCAACGTCTTCATTCAACGTATAGTTTTTATTAGTGGAAAAACTGAAAAGATCAATAAACCGTTAGATGAAACACTTTTGGTTCACGAAACAATACATTTAAAATTTTAAAAATAAAATAAATTACCTAAATCTATTTAGCTATATTATCTTATTAGTAGTGGTGTATCTTTATATTAATAAACGTGTAGGTTAAATAGCTTAAAAAATAATTTACCCAGAGCCTGAACTGAAATCGTATCATTGCTAGAAAACAATTGCAGGTCCAGACGAACAATAATAGTGCGTTTCAAAACACTTTCAGCCGGATTGGATTTTTTTAAATTTTACATCATGGCGAAAACAGGTCGTATTTCCAATTCACAGTTGGAATAATTGCGTTTGAATACAACCCTTTGAATGCTCCGCTTATAATTTGATTTCCATAATGCTCAATGCACGATTCCCTTATTAATTAAAACAAAAGCTAAATTAAACGCATTTTTAATGAGAGAGAATACCAATTTTCTGCCTCTTGATGAATGTAAAACTTTTCCTATGTTCGCTCAACTTAACTACAATTTTAAGTTGAGCGAACATAGGAAAAGTTCATAAATGATTTTATGTATCCTATACTTTGAACACGGTCGAATAATCAATTACGAGTCTCTTTCATGAGCATCGTATGATTAATAAATTTGGTATTGACTTGAATGAAACCCATATTTTATACTTTAAAAAAAAATTTGGGTTGGTTGGAGGGGGGGGGGTATCCATCAGCTTGGGTGTCAGGCCGGGGGCTGCGGAAATTACCCGGACATAGTAAGCACACACGGGAGTCAACAGTCGTTTGTCTTCCTTCCTTTGTCACTGGATAATGTCCTCTCCGATTGTTCCTATAGTCAACTCATCTTTCTATTTATCATGCTATTAAGCCATCCCCCTTTTTTAGAGTAAGAGACCTATGGATTTTTTATTAAAATAAAACCTATTAATATAGTCTACATTACCCATTACGGATGAAATGAGCAGTTTAAGCTGTTTAATGAAATACATGTTCATCTATCAACCTAACTAACGTCGAAACTTCAGTCACCGACTCCCTTCCAGCTTCAACGCTAACAGATTAGCCTAAATACAATCATCTTACCTTCGTCTCTGACTAAATCTCATTCGTATATCAGGTTGTGCCCCTTGCCGATCTTTGCCGATTTGTTCATTACTCAGACCAACTATTTTAACGCCCATTTAATTCAATTCTATACCGCATGTTATCACCGGATTTAATTATTCATTTTATTGGTATAATATTTCACATACATACATACATGTGACAGTCTGTTGGCATCTCCATACACAAAAATCTTCAAGATTTTAGCACTTACAGCCTTTCCATTTACATGCCTGTATATACAGTAATAACAAGTTGGATAACAAAGCGATCAAATCAAATAAAATTTAATATTCAAAGGTCAATAAAATCTTTCAAGTGTTGTTGAAAAGTAACACCTAAAAGATAAATTAAAAAAAAATGAATAAATAAATAAATAAATAAATAAATATATTTATATATATATATATATATATATATATATATATATATATATATAGAGTGGCTCACAGTCAAATTGATGCAAGTTACTTTGAAGGTGTTTTTATAGTTTTGGGGCAATTATATAAACACCATTCTCTTGCAAGATAAGAAGAATGCTTGGGATCGTTACCACTATAAAAAGAAAAAATATTTATTATTTCAAGCTCGGTTGCATTTGATTTAAAAATATGTCTTCAGGGTGTGACACTATAAATGTTTATCAATTTTTCCTTCAATAAAATTAAGATTTCCTACCCCCGAGGCAGCAAAACACTCCCAAACCATGACATGACCACCTCCAAGTTAGATGGTCGTGCGAAGATTTTTTTCATGGCGCTCTTCATATGCCTTTCTCCAGACGAAACCTCTTCCATCAGAGCCAAACAAATTAAATTTTGACTTGACATCCGAATACAGAACACCTTTCCAGAAGTCCATGTATTTTGTTCCTTAGCAAATCCTTAGCAAAATTGATTTGAAGCTTTTTATTTTTGTCACTGATATAGGGATTTTACCATGTCACTCTACCGTTCTATTGATATTTTCCTAAGACCCTTCGAATGGTTTCAGCACATACCATTGTATTTCAATGTTTTTAACTAATGCGGTCAAATTTGGAGCACTTAATTTTGGATTTTTTGTTATTTGGCACTCCCTCTATCTTTTCTTATTATTCTAGTTTCGTTTTTAAAACTTTCAACAATATTTTGAACGGTGGCATAATTCCTATTGACAGTAGAGGCGATTTTTCGTTGCGTTTTTCCCATTTTAAAATTTTTAATCACTATTTCTCGTTCACGAATAGTTGTGTGCTCACCCATTTTAAGCAAATGCCCGATCTAGACTGATTAATTGTAATTCATATTGTTTATTTTTTTTTTAATTGAAACAACGAAGAGGGATATTATGTCTTGAGGGCTTTTAGAATATGAGTTCAGGATCAATAACTTTATTGTACAATGTAATTAAAATGTAAAAAAAAAAAAACAATCCTTGCCACTCATTAATCCACCACTCATTAATCCAATTGAACTATATCGTCCCAGAACGACCCCTTTGTCCAAAGAGGAATGAATATATTACACTTATGAAAAATATATATAACAAGGAATTATCAGGTTAATTTACCAGATATTTGAAGAATACTTGTTACTTTCTCTTTTTCCTATACGGAAGTAAACATTGCATCTTTTTCACTGTGACCTTCAATCTCTACGACTTTTAATGAAGAATTTTTTATCTCTTTCTATAAATACTGTTGAGTTGATTTGATTATATAAATTTAATGTATGGCAATGAATCATTATGGCCTCATGTGCATTGGTTGATAAATTTTAACAAAGGAAGTAAATAGCATTTGAAATAAAAATATTCCTTTGCATCATTTTGACTGTGAGCCACTGTATGTATATAATATACTATATAATATTCTTTAAACGATAGAAATGGTCTATACTAGGTGGGGGGTCCTATTTCGGAATATAGGAACATTTTATATTAAATCAAGATTATTTAAAAGTAAATAATTGGCAATCTCGGCAAGAAAAAAATAAATACTACAGCTCTATACTAGGCATTAATTAAATACAGACTAAAACATAAATTTTGAAATATATTCATAAGTTTTTAATTAATATAAATTTTTTTGAACGGAAATAATTTTATTATGTATGGAAGTAATAAAAATAAAACAATTAAAATAGAAAAAAAAATCTACATCTGAAATGAACTATGTTTGCATTTTGAAGGAATAAAGACTGTTCCAGGCAAAGAGGTATGGGAGTTAATTTGATTCCTTTCCGCCAATGAGGTTAGACCATTCTCTATAATCAAATTAGAGTTGTCTCAATGTTCCACTTCAACAAACTGTCCCTTTTTCTTTTGTAACTGCTTCAGTCTTGTGCTGTCCGCGAGTGTTGTAACTTCTCATTCATTCGAAGTGTATTATTTGACATTTCATTAATTAATTATCAGTGGATATTAGTAAATAATTATGGTTTAATGTTTACTTCACTATGTGGACATTTTCTGAATTTTTTAGAGTGCCCATGGGTGAGCATTATACAACAATATTATTAATATTATTTTTATTTCTATTATTCTTTTTATCAATGTAATTCCCTATTTTTCTTATTATATTCCTTCTTAGTTCTTAGACTATTAACATGATTTTCACAAGTATACATATTGTTAAAAACTATTTATAAATCAGCAATTAAGTTAATTACGTTTTCCCGTCTTTTGGAAATAGACTCACATTTTCCTTTAGCCTTTTTTTTTTTTTGTTGATCATTTACAGGTATTTCTACGTTACTAAGGTTCTCAATATAATAACCCTTTGGCAATTTTCCGTGTTCATTTATGATTTCATTTAATGTTTAGTTGGATATAATCATCTTCTTGGGATTAACATTATTATCTATATAAATAAAGTTGAAATTCTGTTTGTTTGTTCTTTATAGAAATCCATACCGTTTGTCCTAAATTCTCCAAATTTCGCTCAGTGGTTCTTTGATACCAGGGGCGAACACCTGTTCATATTAAAATTGCATACCTTCAGCCGATCTTCAGCTGATATTGTTTATTCTCTAAATTTCGCTCAGTGGTTCTTTCAGAACAGGTGCGAACACCTGTCCATATTAAAATTGCATAACTTCAGCCGATCTTCAGCTGATATTCTTTATTCTCCAAATTTCACTCAGTGGTTCTTTCAGACCAGGTGCGAACACCTGTGCATATTAAAATTGCATATCTTCAGCTGATAATCTTTATTCTCCAAATTTCACTCAGTGGTTCTTGCCGACCAGGTGCGAACACCTGTCAATATTAAAATTGCACAACTTCAGCCGATCTCTGGATATAATCGTTATTGTTATAATCGTTTTGATCTCGCTTTTTATTGGTTTTTACAAAATCGACCGTTTAAATCGATAAAAGTCTCAGTTTACAGATATTATAGATTTAAAAAATGAAATTCTCCGGGTGAAACCGGTATATACAGCTAGTTTCCAATAAAAGTAATTTGTGTATTACAGGTGGGTGTAAATATGTTTCATTATTTAATTGTTTTTAATGTATTTTGCCATGTTGAAATATACTAAAATTCTAATTTTAGATGTTTATCTTGATAATGGCGTGAGTACCGAAACGTTGGACAAAAAAATGTTTATAAAAAGTTATAAAAACTGTGTTTAAATAACATTAAATAAGTTGATTTTAAAGGATACATGAAGTAATAACATAAAAATAAAAATTTATAATGATGAATTGCTTCACATAATGAACTAACTAAGCGATATTTTCATTTGTATTTTCGATGGCATGGTTCATATATAAAATTGAGGATGTAGTATACAGAACCACCTCTCCACCAATTACTTAAGCATGAGATTTTTTTATTACGTTAGTCTCATACCATCCTATAAATGTAAAACTACGCCAGAAATTCTAGGAAAGAGGCCATAAAGCATACCGAACGGGACCGAGATGAAATAATTTAAAAATGATTCAAGAGCAATTCTCGCTCTGCCGACAGATCTCGGTAGCAGCCGGATGAGATTTCCTTCCGTATTGAATCATTTCTGATTCCTTCACTTCATCTCATCATTCAATTCTTTCCTTTTTTTTTTTTCCTTCACCAAGCAGCCAATTTCGTATCGATTCACTTCTACATTTTTTGTCTTTTATTTAAATTGATTTAAGACATCTTTTAACTAAGCCCACTAAACCTTAATCATAATGAGAATTACACTATCCTCAGGTATTCTCATAGGTATTTGTAAATATTTAAAGCGAGTTTTTGAAAAAATTTTTTTTAACTTTATTTTACTTAACATTAAAGAACAGTAAAGCAATCTTTAAACCAAGCTCTTTCATATATTTCTTCTATTGAATTTAATTTTTCATTGCACCGTTAGGAAATTGGCAATAATTATTTTTCCTTCCTTAGAAAAACGATAAAAACAAGTCTTATTATACGTACATATATGTATGTGTTATTCAAATTAAAATTTTTGTTGACTTAAAATATATTTTGAATATGCTGGTAAATATCTATCTTTGAACAAAAAAAAAAAAAAAAAAAAGGCGTCGACAGGGGAGGGCAGCTGCCCTGAAAAATAAAAACTACAAGTTAAATAAATTCATTTTCCTTTACAGCATCTTTTAAGAATTGTGTAAACAAATATTAATTATTTTTATTTGATAATTAATTGAGCCTCAGAATGCCTAGTAATTAGAAGTTTACCAGAATCCACCCCCCTAGACGAAACCCTTCGGACGCCTTTGATCAGAAATAATGTAAAAACTAACAATTCAGGGAGTAAAAAATTCTTTTTCAAAGTTTATCCATTCCTAACTCGAAAATGGAATGGAATAGAGGTAATATGATTAGAATATTGAAAAATATTATCTTATTTATAAAACCTATTAAAGAATGTATTTTTTATTTATTTACTTTTGGAGGTTGAACTAAGATTGCTAGAAAATACTTACATTTAGAAATATTATTTTATTCTGAGTTTTTGACCTCCCCTTCCCCGAAAAATGAAGTGTTGTTTCATAAATCAACTTACACCGCCATCTGTTGGTAATTTATAGAACTTACAAATAATCACACTCAATCGTACTATAATAAGCATTTAGTTTGCAAAAAAAGAAATATTCAGGCCAATAATCGAAATAAAACTACCCTATCTTTTTTAAGTTGGACAAAAGAACACACAATGAGCCAAATTTCATCAAAATCAGTATTTTCTGATTTTACCTCGAACCAACATCGGGACACGAGATTTTTATATATACAAAGAATGAAGTTATCCAACTCTATAATAAATATATATCTGTATAATATATATATATATATATATATATATATATATATATATATATATATATATATATATATATATATATATATATAGTTATAAAATATTAACTGAGAAAGTTAAATTTTGTAAAATTAATTTTTTTTTTTTTTTTTTTTTTTTTTTTTTTTTTTTTTTTTTTTGGGACTTTAAGGCTTCTACTGAAGCCCTATACTGCCCATACTAACACCCATGGCACTGGGTGATACTTCTCCTACGAAAGAAAAGCACCACCCAGGGCGGGACTCGAACCCGCAGCTCCGGCATGGGAGTACGGCGCTTTACCGCACAGCCACACCGGGCCCCAAAATTAATTTTTATGTGGTTGTGGGCTTAAAAATGCGTTTAGTTAATGTTTTTAAATTGGCTTTAGTGTTCTTGCGAAATTCATCAAGGAATTTAGATTCATTAAATTCAGCAAAATTGGACTATTATAAAATTTCATTATATATGATTTTGTTTTGTTATGCTTCGGAATACTTTTTGGTTTTTTTTTTAATTTATTTAAAAATATTATATGTCCTGTAATGTTTAGTATAGTAGGACCTTCACATAATTTTTTTTTTAACCCTCCTAGAAACCTTAAATCCTAAGCCGAACACTATATCAGTTTAATACTAATAAATTCAAAATACGTACGGACGTAAAAAAACATAGGAAAAGTTAATTTCTCCATATAACCAAAAACAAAGGTACTTTACTTTATAGGAAAACAAAAAAGGCCCCATCCCCATTTAAACCCCCTCAGAATATTTTTAAAAAATGATAAAGCTTACCTGATATTAAAGAACATCTAAATTTCATTAAACATGACGAATTTTATCAAAATAATTAAAGCCGTTTTTTAGATAATAAAAAAAAAGGTATAAAAATTATGAAATAAAGTGCCCCCTCCGTTTGACCAATTTTGATGAAATGTTCGCTGTCGCATCTTTGGCAAATACATCAAATAACCAGTTTCATCAAAATCGTTATTGCCGTTTTTGAGTAATTAAAAAAAACACATGAAAATTATACCAAATTTATTAAGTAAAGTGCCCCCTCCGGTTGATCAATTTTAATGAAATTTTTGCAGTCATATCTCAGGCATATTAATAGAACAAATACTCAGTTTCATCAAAATCGTTAGAGCCGTTTTTGAGAAAATCGAAAAACAAAACGTAAAAAGTTATTAAATAAAGTACCCCCTCCGTTTAAACAATTTTGATTAAATTTTTGCTGTCCCATCGCGGGCATATGCATACATCAAATACCCAGCATTATCAAAATCGTTAAACATGTTTTTGAGTAAATAAAAAAAAACACATGAAAATGAGATAAAATTTATTAAGTAAAGTCCCTCCTCCGGTTGGTTGATCAATATTATTGAAATTTTTGCAGTCATATCTCGGGCATATTAATACATTAAATACTCAGTTTAATCAAAATCGTTAGAGCCGTTTTTGAGAAAATCGAAACAAAAAACAAAATGTTATTAAATAAAGTACCCCCACCCTTTGACCAATTTTGATGAAATTTTCGCTGTCACATCGCGGGCATATTAATACATTAAATACTCAGTTTAATCAAAATCGTTAGAGCCGTTTTTGAGAAAATCGAAACAAAAAACAAAATGTTATTAAATAAAGTACCCCCTCCCTTTGAGAAATTTTGATGAAATTTTTGCTGTCACATAGTGGGCATATACATACACTAAATACCCAATTTCAGGTTCGCACGGTTAATAGTTTTTGAGCTAGTCTGTTTGCTAGTGTGTCTACACACACACACACACACACACACACACACACACACACACACACACACACACACACACACACACACACACACACGCACGCACGCACGCACGCACGCACGCACGCACGCACGCACGCACGCACGTACGCACGCACGCAAGCACGCAAGCACGCACGCAAGCACGCACGCACGCACGCGCACACACACACACAAACACACACTCACACACTCACACACACACACACACAGACTCTTTCGCGGGACTTGGTTATTTGGATTCAGGGGACCCCAAAACATGTATTTCTGTTGAAAACCGGAAGTCGAAATTTTTCACGATCGTAATACTTTCCCTTACTATATATTTCATATATAGGTAAGTGAAAGTAAAAAACAAAGGTGTTTATATTGAGATAAATATTTGTTAAAATATAATGATTGGTTTTTAATATATTGTAGGATCTTTGAAGATATTCCGAAACGTCAGATGAAAAAAAGAAAGTTAATTTAATAGAAGCCAACAGGTTACAAGAGTACTAATAAAATTTTCAAGTTTGTCATTCTTAGTAAATAAATTGCCTTCTTTAAATAGTATAAATAGGTTTCCATTCACGTATATTAGTCCCCTATAAGTTCATTTTATTTGTTTAAATTAAAAATCTAGAATACATTTAAGTCACACATCCATGACGTATGCACCTATGCCGTATTTGTTCACAAGGATGAAACTGGAGAAACATTTAGAGCCACCTCTTTTTTCCCTTTATTCCAGTACATGTGTAGTATTCAATATTAATATAGTGTATTGATGCAGTAAATTCAAACTCAAAAAGGCATATGAATAAAAAAACAAAAATGCTTGTCGGAAATGCAATAATAAAATTATTATTGTAACCGAATGTCCACATTACTAATTGATGTGTAGATATAACTTTTATATATTACGAAAGTGCTGCTGTCTACCCCCTAGAAAATATGACAGGAGAGAGAATAGCTCACTCCAAGGGAGAACGCTTCATGTTCAGGCAAGCCCCTCCTAAGTAGGCTTTCCCGGCAGCTTGCCATTTCAACTAGGGGCTCATTGTTCACTTTTTTTTTTGCTCTTAACATTTCTATATAATTGAAAGTGTCTAAAGACAAATTATTTTTATTAATCGGCATAAATATTCATAAATATTAGGTTAAATGCCGTAAATAAATTTCCACCGTTTTCAAAGGCTCTTAAAAAGCAGGCCTAAAACATTTAGTTTGCGGAGAGGTATGTGTTCACTTATCTTTATTTATTAAACTCATCATGTTGTCAATCTAGTCCAGTTTCCTTCTTCTTATGTCATATGCAATTCTTCCTGGCTCTTGCTCTGAGATGAAACCCAGTGATTTTGAGGTAGAGGAAGTGGTTGGTAAATACCTTCAACTTCCTGTTGACACTCTTTGTTACCTTCTAAGCTTTTGATCCATATCAGAGGTGGATTTTGCACAAATTCGGGGGTCGGGGTTACGTTCTACGGTCTCACGCTAACGTTTTGCCTTTCACCCCACAGCACTTTTGTTTTCAAATGTTAATGGATTATCTTCTTACAGCAGAAAGGAATGCGATTATGACTTAGTTGTAATGTAATTGCATTATTCCTTTAAAAATAAAAATAAGTATGAATAGATTATATATTAGATTGGGGAGGAGTCATTACCCCTGTTACCCGTACCTCTGGATCCGCCCTCGATCCATATTATGTACAGGCTTAACTTTTATGTAAACTGATATGAGTATATAAAATATTCATCAACAATAGTCTGATGAATTACTTCGCAGTAGGTAGGGTTTTTTTTTTTCCTTCCAACAGTAACCCTGCAGAAAGGTAGTTTATTTTTTTTTATTCTGTACATACCATACTATACAGTATATAATGTACATGTTTGGTGTCTCCCCGGTAATACCGCGGAGGCCCGCCTCCAGCACCGTACCCTGCAGCAGGTGCTAGCGCCCCGGCAGCAACCAATGTCATAACTGCGTTATGGAAGTGTTCGCCCGAGAGGGTCCAGCAGCGCTACAGGCAGGGCAGGATCCCAGCACGAGCAATACCTCCGCAGCATCAACAACGACAATATTTATTACAGACATTGATAATTGATTTGCTTTTTAATACAGTTATCAAGTGAATTAGATACAAAACAAACTAATATAAAACAAAAAATAAGAATTACCTAAATGGTCCACATAAAGCTTTGAATAGATAGATGAAATTAAATTTAAAACAGCATTCAGCAACAATCAATTGAATGCATATACTTATAAATTAACTTTTACACATATTTAGAAATAAACACATACAAATAAAATAGAAATAAACCAAAATATGCTTTAATACATACGCTTCGTAAGTAATTATGTATCAACATTAAAGCGGTTTTTTCCTTAAAAAAATGTTTGCCAACAGTTTTTAATCAAAATACATTTCGTTGATGTCTTTTATTTTTTTAAGTGCATCTATAAAGAATGATTTAATGTCTAAAAACATTTTGTCAAATAACACAGGACTATCCACCTGCCATTGTCCCTGTTTCTGTTTAGTTTTATTTATTAACGAATATCTGTAGTCTGTCAGTAATCTGCACAGTACCTACTGCCCTGCAGTAAGTAGGGTTAAAAGTGCATGTAATATTGTTATATTAATCAATAAAAATATAAGAGTAATAGAAGGTCGATTTATCTTGATGTTGAGGTAAATTTAATTAAAGATTGATGTTATGTAAAAAAAAAGATTTTTTAAATATTTATTATCAGATTATTATCGGTGGAAGTCCGAATCGTACTTGATACCTTCAGACACGGCCCCATCAGGCAAACCAATATTGTTTGGATGTTGCAACCTAAAAAAAAAAAAAAAAACGGGTTGAATAAATTTGTAAAATTATATAGTAAAATGAAATTAAATCTCTCATGGTTTTATTCACTTAGGTATCACTACAAATGTATGATTCAATGATTCTTTGACAAGTTTTCCTCGAAACGGAACTAAGTAATTGATAAAAAAGTATTGGTATGTGGCTTCTGGGGATGGTCTATCTATTAGTATGTTCCTGGGGAGGGGGTTCTTGACCTTGATGAATCTAAATCACATAGCTTCGTTTTCAATTAAAAAGGGACTTGATTAGCTTTAGGTTCCCGCTTGCTCTGCAGAGCTAAATAAAACCCCAAACGTGTCTTAATCATTCCAGATAATATCGGAAAATACTAAACGGCGAGAAGTAACATAGCAATACTAGTACTATTCTAAATTCTAACTAAGCAGAAAGCAGTTCTTTGTTTTATTTTTTCGAAAATCAGTATTTTGTAGTATTTTTTTTCTTAGAAAAAGAGCCAAAGGAATTTGAGCTTTTAATTACGCTTGGGCACTGATATTGCTTTAAAAAACCATTCGCCCATATATATTCTTTCCAATTATCCGTTCTTATAGTTCGATGTTTCAATCAAAATTTCAAAAGTGACTGTTCTTCTCTTTTTCTCAGTCTGCTGTGGTGCCATCCGGTCGTTTCATCCGTTTGTTAGCTGTTCAAATCTCGACCCACTTTTTGCTTACGGCGACAATTATCTACCATCAGTAAATTGTTACCAATTGGTGATTGATTTTCAAAAGCTTCAATGATATATAAAAACTATTTTTTTAATGAGACATTATGTATAATTTCCTAAAAGTAGAGGATCTAACTTCAACAATCCCACCTTCATACTTGAACATCTGGCTTTCTATCCTACAGTATCCTTTAATAATATTTCATATATTTGTTTAACCGAGCTACTATCTAGGATGTGAAATGAACAAATGTATAACTTGGAACCATGATCAATAAATGAAACTATGTGTTCAACGTTTCCAATCACCCCTTCAAAATTTAAGACCATTATAAGGATAATTTGGACTTTGGTTCTTCACTAAACCTCTTCTTCGCTAAACCTTCAAAAACCTCAAAACTCCATAATTAACGATAAATTATCAACTATAATGAACTAGGTCCATCCCTAACCTTGGTCTTTGTTCCAATCTTGCTTCCTCCTTATAATTCCTCTAAAGCTCCTGAAAAGGAAATGGGTTCTAGTACCCCCCAATACAAAAGTGTTTCTTTACCTACTGTTTGTCTTTGTCAAGTGATGCTTAGTTCACATTTACTTGTATTTTTAAGTTGTAATAGAGTTATAAACTCATAAAGTAATTAAATTAATCTGATTTATTTATTCATTCTTATTTCTATTTACTAAAGTCATTTCGCTACTTAGAATACGTTGATTTCTTATAAATTTTACTATGAATATTTATATATTATTTTCTTAACATATGGATCTTACCAGCGCCAGGAGTAGGCTACCAAGAACATTATCACCATTCGCATAGACTTCTGAGGTACAGCTAGCCTACAGCTGATAGTCAACAAAACAAAGATTAATGCTTCCCATAAGTAGTCCAATTTCCATGATCCAAACTGAATGTTGCTTAATTTTAATTGTTCACATTGAAATGCTATTGCTAAAGCTGAGAAAAAGTCGTTATTAGTACAAACTTCATACATTAACAACTCTGATCCGTATTTGTGTTAGTATGATCAATAAAAAAATAATATATAAATAAAAACATTGATCATTGTTCATCTTGCTTTGTGACCGTATCGATAGAATTCAGAATATGGTCGAGTTGAACCGAAAGAAGATGGAGGTGACTCGAACCGTTTGGTTTAAGTTCCACTAATTAACTAAAAGTAAACGAATGGATAGGAAAGGTATATTGACACTTTTTGAGCGTTACTGATACTTCTTATTTGAGTAATATCACAATAAAGAGAAGAGTTCCATATCGGTTATCCGAAATGGCGGCCGTTTTCTTGAACGTACGGAGCATTCCCCTTATCCGAAAGTTAAAAAGTATTGAGAACCATGTTTACGTTCAAATAAAGGGCACTAGACTCGTTCTGACCTGACCACCCAATTTCTGGGCCAACCGCGGTTTATCCTAAAACTATATTGTGTATAGTCTAGTTGGATTTAGTCCTGACGCATTGTGTGGCAAGGTCAGGAGATAAATCCAACGCCCCAACTTTTCAACGTGGGTAGCGTTTTCAGAGGATCTTCCTGACTAAATTATCCTGCCGTCTCAGGCTTATAACAATTTTCGATTGGATGCCCAAAATCCTCTTTCATTGACTCTTGATTTCATGTTGATAAACGACAAATTATTTTTTTTCAGTTATGAGCATATACATATTTCCGTTTATTAGTGAGAATAAAAAAATATATAAATAGGATCTACTGGGGCTATTCAAATAATTCCTAAGGTTTTGTCAGGTTGGGCATTCAAATCAGGGTCGGATGTAGGAAAGGCCCCGACCTGACAAACTACCTAATTTGTCAGGTAAGGGAAGTCACATCAGGACCACAAGGCACTTAAGAAATTCCCTTCACCGTAATCTATTTTTTAGGTTATGAAAGGTTATCCTATCGTATCTTTGAATAGAGACACTTTGTCAGCTGTTGTTCACAACAAATCCTCTGTTGATAACAACACGAAGTTTGACTATCTCGCATGCGCTAAAGGCTTTTTCTGTTATGTCGGTTTGGTGTTTTCCGGATTCCAGGTAGGATTTGTTCCATGTGTAACCTACCAATGCACAGTAGTAGAACTATCGTGCCATGACAGTTCAGGGCTTCTTGTTAGAACAAACTTGGTTTGGATAGTAATATTTAGAAAAAAGTAATATTGACAATAATTTATGTAACGAAATGATAACACGAAAACTAAACGAGGTATAGTTATTTTCGTTTACTCCAGCCTACCCACTATTTTCTGTCATGGATGAACCTAATAAAACCTCGGCTGGAGAATTTAAAAAAACACGGAGCATGTTTACAAAAGCGTTGACATTATCTACCCTGTGTGTTTTTAAAGCCGAAATCCAAATGAAAATTGTTTGTTTTAATTAAATTAAAAGAAAGCGACTTGTTAATGTTTATGAATAGTGTGGTTTACTGTAATACTTCGTTGTTCATTATTGTGATGTCCCGGTTTAGTTGCGGGTTGAACTCAGTACAATGTTGACACCAATCAACACTTTTGTTGTGATTTCGAGAGAAACTAAAGCATTATCATAATTTTATTCAGCCATGTTAGTTCCTGAAATAATTATCCGAGATTTTATACATGCATCTTAAACTTGTAGTTTGGAGGTCCTTTTTTTTCTTATTATTTTAAAAATTATTTATGACAAACTGCTGATTCTATGATGAAATGAAAACCGTAAAATTCGTTGTTTTTTAAAATAACTTTTTTTGGTTTTCGAGGAACATAAAACGCATATATTAGTTTAGAACCAATTTAAATATTAAGTTTCATTCATCATATGCAACTAAAACTATAGCACTTCAATTAATATAATTACAACGTGAATTACAAACCTGTTATCAAAACGAATATTCGACATAATCCTCGAGAGAGATTTAACAGCCAGTACGGCCACGTCAAGATTTCTATGACACCGAAAAATGCTTTGTCGACTAGGGTATCTGAGGCAGTCTGAAATTTGCACATTCTGAGATTTTAAAATGAAGTTAGGTGAAGTTCATATATTTTTAGTGTCGAAGGTGATTCTCTTAAAATATATTTTTAAGATGATTTCTTGTAATTTTTGTATGATAAATATGAGATATATATTGCGGTCAACTAACCTTCTCTACTAGCTAACATATGTCTAGGTCCACATATGAAATTAAATAAATGTGTGAGGTCACCAAAATTTTCAACAGAGATTTTCTTTAAATTATTAATTGATTTATTTGTTATTTTATAAAGCTTTAAGTGTTGAAATTATATTTTGAAGATTAAGGTTTGTATGAAAATGACTTCGTGTACACTGTATCGCAAGTACCCTAGAAGTGTCGCAAGTACACATGTAATAAAAATACTAAGTAATAACTTATTAAAAAAAAATAAATAGATTATATATAATACTTACATAAAATGATTAAATTCCTTATTAATTATGTATGTAGGTGTTTGATATTAATTATATTTTGATTGCCGAGCTGGTTCAATACGCTATCATCAATATGATTTAATTCTTAGTACCGTAAATGTAGAATATGCTCGATACTCTAAAACAGTTAAGAGATTGAAGAATATTAATTAGTATTGGTTGAAAAATAAATTTTTTTAATTTTTATAAAACAGAAGTTAATATTTTGACGAAGGAAATAACATTTCCATAAGACCGTACACTTTATTTATACACCTTATTTACAATTAGTTCTGAAAACGATTAATACTTTACTTATTTATTATACTTTACTTTTCTACATCCTTTAGTTTGTTAACATAACTAAACTTGCTATAAAATCTATAAAGGTTTGGAGATCGTTCGTTTTCGTCAATTTCCGAAAAAGCTCGTATTGAGATTCAATTTAGAGTGTGTTCGAAGTGATCATGAAACCAGTCGCCAGCTTTAGTTTTTTAATTGCCTTAGAAAAAAGGAAAAAATCGATCGTCTAACAATATAAGGTAAGTTATATCTTTGGAATTTTTACTTAAAACCATTAACATAAATTGATTAGTTTTTTTCCTATAAAATAACTTTGAATAGAGTAAATGTTTACCACTATAATTCATGGCCTTGAATTCAATTCTTGGTAATGAGGAAAAAGGATTAAACTTTACCAATAATCTAATAAGTTAAAACTAAAGGAAATAGATATTACTCACATCTGTAACCATTATTCCATGAACTTCATATGAATAAAATAAAAAGATAACTAAGTAATTGTAGAAACAAAAAGATAGAATAATAACGAAGTAAATGAATACTATGACAATGGATATTAAAGTTACGTTGAAATAAAATAACCTAAGCAATCTAAAATGTTTTTATTCCTATTTCTTTTAATATGAAAAATATGAATTCATACAATATGGATATGGGTGACTTCAAAATTACGGTGGTATTTATGTCACAATATAATAAATCGAGAACGGCCTGAAGGATTTTTCTCTAATATTTTAATACTAATTATCCTATTATTTATGAACATGGTTATCTCTTTTCAAGCACCTCAAGACAGTATAACATCTGCTAAAATGAATAACAGTGCTCACTTTGTACTGCCCTAGCCTGACACAAAGCAGAGGTCATATACATTGATAAATAATTAAATCATTTTCCTTCCCAAACATCCTTAAAAATCAAGCAATATTCTTAATAGAAAACTTTCTAGATAAAAAATAAAATTGAGCCGGAACTTCAAAGGGTATAGCCTAGGTATCACAACAGTTTACCCTTTTGTCACACATTGTGAGGTAACTCCCTTACTATTTTTGTATATACCCGTCAATCCCCTCATAAATGGAAATTTCGGGCTTAGAACATTTGGGACAACCTTGTTATAAACCTAACAATACGTTAAGTCACTTTATTTATCTCCAGTTTACATCAGTTGCTTCGAGGACCTGGAGGAAGGTGTCAATAATATTTTTATGGGGATACCTCATCAACATAAAGTTATATACTTATATAACTATTATATTATAGACTTTTATTTTTATTACAGCTTTGTAGAACTCTCGAATCCCTTAACAGCCATATTCTGCTTTAGGTTATTTTTGTACTTCTTCGGCCCAAATTGATAAAAAATGGCTGATTTGTCCCTCCCTAGCTAACAATGAAATTTGTAACTAGCTAGGTAGGGACAATGCCGATCGGAGAGAGACATGTAATAACACATTTTTACATAAATTTCTTATAATTGATGTATTTCCAAGTAACTCTTCCGAAAGTCTGGAAAACTACATCATCTACTCGGATTGATTTTTTAATGTCTCATGTTTAATTTGCCTGTTGGCTTGATGCATTTATTCCAGTAGCTATTTAAATTTGACAAAATCAGTAAGCACAGCATCCAATTCAATACCGATTAATAAATATTTGGTAAGGGGTCATGATCCCAGTGACCCTCTCCCCCCTTGACGTTTCAAAACAGTACCTATCAGTGACAGAACAATGATGTAACAAAAACCGTATACTTCGCTGTCCAGGCTCGGTCTAAGCAACTAGCCGATAGCTTCTTAAAAAAGGTCTGCTCTGTAAAAACCCAGAAAGACCTAGAACGTTCCGAACGTATGTCCACTTACTAAAGGTCAGGCCACACATGTCCGCACCGCAGCAAGGATCTGATTCATTTACGAAGGATAGATAGTAACCGTTCACACACGCGGATGCGGATGCGGTGCGGACATGTGTGGCCTGACCTTTACACAGTTAATAAAGATACAGTCAGTGCAGAAAGTATTCGAACAGTCTGAGTAATATGTAATTTTAATCGTTTTTATAGGTTATGTTCAGAATATTTTTAATTTAACTTAAATGTTACCTTTGGTTATGCCTAAAGGTCAGGCCACACATGTCCGCACCGCATCCACATCCGCATCAGCTTGTGTGAACGGTTACTATCTATCCATCGTAAATGAATCAGATTCGTGCTGCGGTGCGGACATGTGTGGCCTGACCTTTATACTGTAAGCGTTACAAGCATTTTAGAACTTTGTTCAAAGTAACAGAAATATAAATCTGTTTTGATTTCACGTCATATTATAAATATAAAATCAGGTAATGTTTGCTGGTGTGGAAAATGTGATAAAATAGTACATAGAAACTTAAAAAACAATCAGGTATAGGATTAGGATGTGGAGAGGGAGGGAGGACAATCACAGAAAAATAGAAGGATGAAAGGCCCCGGGGGCTAAAAGAAACCAATTTAGATTTTTATATGCCTTAGCAAGAGCATAGCCAGAGGGGAGACATATTATTGGAACCCATTGCTTGTTGGATCTGTAGATATTGGCCGATTGTTATTAGTTCGTTTTTCTTTTCTACCAATCCTTCGTCTCGACAAACATATCGGCCCCTGTTTACTCCCACAATCGATGTGTGACACACAATGATAGGTTCTTAGATTATGGATTTGAAATCAGCTTTCCTGCTTATAAAACACGATTTTATTTATTCCCTATCCCCTATTTGCGTTGCATCTGAGAGAAAATTTGTTTTATTGACAGCTTGGGGACGATTGAGGTTAGCTTTCAATCTTTCCCAGAACAATCCTTTTTTTGTATGAAAGATGTAGGATGTATTAGTAGTACTTTTATATTTTGCAGAGACTACAGAATTCGCTCACATTCATTTTTTAAATAAAGCGCGAGTAGATTTATAAGTCATTTTTCTCTTATTAACTCTGATTACTTTCTTATTGTATCTTTATTTATTTACCAAGTAATAAAGACTGAAATTGATGATAAGTAGTGAACTTTAAACGACTAAAAGGTTCTAGACAATAGATTTTCTTTATATCTCAGAGATACAACTAGCACTTTTCCTAATTTATGATAAATAATTTGTAATAAAGAAGAGAGCCAAAGTGGATAAATTATTGTTTGTGGGGACTTAGTATATTTTTGATTCGTTAAATTTGGTTGTTCATTAAAAATCTGGAGCAATGCGCGCAACACACAACTTTCACTTACCAATACAATTTAGCTGAAGTAGATCCCTAAGATATAGAGAATAAAAAAAAAATAGAGGTGAAAATAAATACTAATTTCACGAACATTCGAGATTTTTATTAACGTTTTCTGTAAATAAGTATGTCGTGAATGTAATAGGTTAGAAGGGGTGTTTACAGCTCATAGAAAATTGGAAATATTATTGAATACCAACATATATTTCATTCAGAGATATATCATGGAACTTATGTTTTAAAATAAAATATAATTATTAAGGATTATATAGAGCCATATGGTTAAAAAAAAAAACTTTATATATTCTTAGCTTTACATGATTTTCTACGCATTCACTCTCTAAAGAATTAATGGAATAGTTATTATTTTTATCTTCGACAAAGCGGCAATGCAAAACATTATTTCTACATCAGGGCTTATAATTTTATTTCTCTATTTAGTTTTATAACTTAATTTAGTTGCCGAGGAACCTAAAGATTTCCGTTGAATACATATGTTCCAACAAGCACTGAAAATACGTTGACAACTCTTTCGCATTCACAAGAAGCTTTAATTGTAAACAATGGACTGTTGGTAAAGACGTAATGAAAGAGTTTCAACGTGTTTTAAGTGCTTATAGTAACAAACCTAATATTTTTTATGTGTAAAATTGAAATTTCATCTTGGCGAACCATTTTTCTTTTTTACGGAAATAACTATATTTTCGTTGAAAACTGGAAATCAAAATTGTTCACGATCCCAATACTTTCCCTTGCTATATATATATATATATATATATATATATATATATATATATATATATATATATATATATATTTCATATATTAGTAAGTGAAAGTAAAAACATTTATCTTAACGCGAGCACACAGTTGCTGAAGCAATGGAGTGTTAAATGTTTATTAAAATTACATTTTCGGGTTGAAATATTACTTATTTCTATTTGATTTGTTTATTGATGATATTCAACCCTTTTATAATACCACACCTTTATTCAGCTTCGTCAATAATTCGGGCCCCTTCCGCCCATCTTCAAGATTATTCTTTTTATTATCTACTCACTCTTTATTGTGTGATTGTTTGTTTTAATATCACTTTTTGCCACTAAGGCTAATCGGACGATGCTACAATGGGAATCCTAAATTTTGCCTATCCAGTTATAATTAGGAGAGGGATCTTTAACGAGTATCTGACTTAATGGGATTAAAAAATCCTTGTCTATGCCGTCCCTCCGTATATAGGATAGGACGTAAAATTGAGGTCCCGAGCCTGTACGATGTCAGATGCTCGTTAAAGATCCCTATCCCAAGGATTTTTTACTCCCATTAAAAAATCCTAGGGCCACCTCGGCACGCGAAACTGCGACCTTTAGTATTGTAAGTTCCTATGCTAACCACTACACCAAAGGTGATCCCATTGTGTGATTGTAATAATTCAAATGTATCTTTTTTATTTTATTTTTCCTAACTCTGTCCTTTTAATTATATTTATGTTTAAGAGGGTGTTAATTTTTATTAAAATTAAAATGATTCATTTGAATTATGAAATTCGCTCTTTAAAATGTGAGTGAATAATAAATTATAGTGTTCCTATATAGAAAAAAATATGGAATGAAAAATACATGTATGTATTAATCCATGTATTAATTAACATGTAGTTATCAGAATTTTATATATAATGGCTATTGCAAATTAAGCAAAATTTATTACCTAAACAACTAAGGTTTGTATAAACATCATCTGCCTTACAAAAGATTCGGTGTTTGAGCTCACATGGGGCGGTTCCGCAGGCTGGCACGTGGTACCTAAGTAATCCCCTGAGGACAAGACAGATCAGCACAAGATCACTTCTATTAGCGAGATTGCCGAGCTCTTAGCCCTTGATGAGCCTTCTTCTCCCTCCGGTGTCTTTATCCACTTGCTCTCTGATTAATATATTCAGCTTGAGTTGGCATTTCTAAAATGGAACCGGAAATCAATTCAAGGGTTAGATAAAACAGTGTTGTGTAGAACATCATCTTTTATCTGAAGGGCAAGACTAAAATTACATAAGTAATAATACTAAAAGGTAAAAATGAAATATTTCATATACGTTTTTAATACGCTTGATGTATTTTGTATTAAATATAGAATTTTTCAAATTATTTGTGCTATTTCTTATACCTACATTGTATGGTGATGTTTAGATGAAAAAAACAGAACAATAAAAAAAACAACCTTTTATTAAAATATTCAAAAGGGGAGGAGGGAAGGGTGTTAAAGAATGATTAAATTAAACGTTATTACTTCCGGGGGTAGAATCTTTAATAATAAATATAAATACATGTTGATAGTGATATAAATACGTGTCCAGTGATATCGGCTATGTTTTCTGGGCTTCTGCAGGCTCATCAGTAAAAATCTTTAAATTGGACTCCGATAAGAAGATATTTGAATTTTCTTTCAAAATAACTCTGGATATTTATTTGCTATGTACTAGGGAAGTAACCCCGAAGGTACTAATACCTCATAGCATTGTCATGCCTGCTTTATATTCAGAGTTTGGGAAATCAACATAAGCTCTGGGAGAAAACTTTTCCCCGAAGAAGGAAAGATTCCTTCTCACCTTTTTCTGGTCCCAGTAAACTTTGCTGAAGTTATCGAATGTTTGTTTTCACATCCTACGTGTTTTAGTATAAAATGTATTGCAAAAAGTATTTACCTTGACTAAATTTTATATGACAACTAATAAAAATCGAATCCAATGTAATTATTATTTTCTTTTTTATTATAATACAATTCTAAGGTAGTTGTAAGTTTGCCTTAGACGAGCAGACCCTTCCACGCGTTGCTGTGGCTTAGTAGCTAAGTTTTGAATCAATTGTACAATATTCTTTTTAATACCTTCAAATCAAAGTTCATCAATAAAGGTAAAAACGTTTCATATAATCTAAAAACCAACGGGATTTAAAATAAAACTTTACGCTTAATTTAAAATTGTTCGGTAAAGAATTTAGAAGGGTTAAAGTATTTATTTTTACATCCCATATTTGACTATAGTAAGTATTAATGATCCCTTCATTAAGAACTTATTGAATTATTTCAGCCGAGATTAAATATAAATAACACACATGTAATAAGAACTAATAAAGAATATAATTGGAATAGGGTTTAGTACAATCACAACAGACAGTGAGCAAAAATGTACCAAATTAATCTTTTGACATAAAACATCTTAATTAAATTCAGAATATAACACATGATAATATGAGATGTATCAGAATGTTCTACCTGAAACAGGTTATGACAGTACTACTTATCAAAGCATAAAAAATTAATTATGAATGAGATAAATAACGTTAATTTTTAACTTTTTATAATAATAATTTACATTTTTACTTTCACTTACCTATATATGTAATATATAGTAAGTGGAAGTATTGCGATCGTGAAAAATTTCGACTTCCGGTTTTCAACGGAAATACACGTTTTGGGGTCCCCTGAGTCGAAATGACCAAGTCCCGCGAAATGGTCTGTGTGTGTGTGTGTGTGTGTATGTGAACAGACTAGCTCAAGAACTATAAACCGTGCGAACCTGAAATTGGGTATTTAGTGTAGGTATATGCCCGCGATGTGACAGCAAAAATTTCATCAAAATTGCTCAAAGGGAGGGGGTACTTTATTTAATAACTTTTTAGGTTTTTTTTCGATTTTCTCAAAAACGGCTCTAACGATTTTGATTAAACTGAGTATTTCATCTATTTATATGCCCGAGATATGACTGTAAAGATTTCATCAAAATTGATTTACCGGAGGGGGGACTTTACTTAATAAATTTTGTAACATTTTCACGTGTTTTTTTTTATTTACTCTAAATCGGCTTTAACGATTTTGATCAAACTGGGTATTTGATGTATTTATATGCAAAAGATATGACTGTAAAAATTTCATCAAAATTGATCAACCGGAGGGGGGACTTTACTTAATAAATTTTGTAAAATTTTCACGTGTTTTTTTGATTTTCTCAAAAACGGCTCTAACGATTTTGATTAAACTTAGTATTTGATCTACTTATATGCCCGAGATATGTCTGTAAAAATTTCATCAAAATTTATCAACCGCAGGGGGCACTTTACTTAATAAATTTTGTTTCATTTTTACGTGCTTTTTTTATTTACTCAAAAACGGCTTTCACGATTGTGACCAAACTGGGTATTTGATGTATGTATATGCCAAATATGTGATAGCCAACATTTCATCAAAATTGATCAACCGAAGGGGGGACTTTACTTAATAAATTTTGTATCATTTTCACGGGGTTTTTTATTTACTCAAAAACGGCTTTAACGATTAATAAAAATAAGATATGAATGTAGAAAAATGTGTGATTTTGGGAAATGATATCTAACAAAACACGTCAATTTCTTATCTAAGTAAGTTAGTAAGTGAAAGTTGTGTGTTGCGCGCACGCACCAGATTTTTTTATTATTTGAATTCACAATTTGTAGTTGTAATGGGTGCACAATGACTTTGGTTAACCTGTCTTTTGCTAAAACAAATAGATTCCATGCTTTACCCACACGTGAATAGGCGACACATAACTGTCTATGGGCAAGATACGGATTTTCCTAGTCCAAGCAGGAAAAATAGATTTGGCTACTGGATACTTACCCACCCTAAATATCGAAAGAAAACGAAACCTTGTGTCAATAAATCGACTATTACCGTCATTTGTCGGAAATTTATAGAACTTATACATAATCACACTAGATTGTAGTGTAATAAGCATTTAAGTTGCGATAAAATAAATATTGTGGTCAATAATCGAGGGAAAAACTATCCTATCTCTTAAGTTGGACAAAACTACACACAATGAGCCAAATTTTATACATCGGAACTCGAGATTTTTACATACTTATATAATATAAAGATATGTCAGATAATGACGCACCTTTAGCCGGTTTTTATTAAGAAAAACAATCTTGCTATAGATTTTCCTAAAGTAGTGAATATTATATTTATTTGCCTATTAAGAATTTATTAGAGATGACACTCATTTATTTAATTATGCTTATTTTGTTTAATTAAGCTATTTTTGCCATAAAAATTGATTTGAATTAATTATAAACTGACTTTCACTCAAATTTTGCATTTTTCCCCAGGAGAAACAACTGCCTCAGGAAAACTGATCGGTTTCATGCACTTCTATCATTCATAGTCAATATGAGCCATGTTTTCTTGGAATATGGGCTATATTGACTCCAATACTGTTTCATACTTGATTTCAATACCCATTTCAGCCTCCAGAACACTTCACTATATTTAAAATAAACTAATTTTTTAATTATTTATTTTAAATTTTATTACAACTGCGTAGATACTATATTTTATAAATGTGTCTTTAAAATTTTAAATAACAAATGCCATGTATTTCAACCATGATAAATATATTGGTTCTTAAAAAAAATATTTTTTAACATTTGAGCTACTACTTAAGGTCTGGCCACACATGTCCGCACCGGATCCGCACCGTAGCAATAATACAGGTTATGTTCAGAATATTTTTAATTTAACTTACATATTACCTTTAGTTATGCCTAAAGTTCAAGCCACACATGTCAGACAAAGGCCACTTTAGACATAATTAAAGGTAATATGTAAGTTAAATTAAAAATATTCTGAACATAACCTGTATTATTGCTACGGTGCGGATCCGGTGCGGACATGTGTGGCCAGACCCTTATCATAACGTAAGAAAGCTGAAAACAAAAGTGTATCGATCGGAATCATTTTAACATTTTATTGATTTTCATTGCATTAATGTATGTATAAATATACATAGATACAAAGTTTCAAAAAATAAATTATGAGAAATAAAAATATCTTTAATATTTTGAGACAAAGCCCCTTTAGAACTGGTATTATAAACGCTGCATGTCAGCCAACTTTAGACTTAGTATCATGCTACTAGAGTCAAGTATTTTAAAGCTCGAGATATTGGTATAATATTCACGCATTCAATATGGCATACGGCATCCTTGATTTTAATCTACTAAAACTAGTTTGAAATTCATAAAAGCACAGAGAAAGGTTGGTACAGTTCTTTATGTATTTACATATTTCTTTTCGTCTCATAACATATCGTTAGAAAAAATCATTTAATCCTGTCCGATCATCCCCTGTTGAAAACTCTAGTTTAACCTAATGAGGAAGAGGAGAAAATCAACAAAATAACTTATATCAAATTAACTGGTTGGTGCCAGAGGGAAAGGCCATTCGCTCAAATTTCTTATGAACCGTATTGTGTCTACGGAGTAGTTTAATTTTGTCTGGTTATATATTTGTTCTATAACTTACAGCCTTTACCAAAACAATTAGATTTCTCCTAAATAACTGTTCAAACCGAGTTAAACTTTTGTTAAAATTACGGGGTGAGGATTCGAGTTGAGAGATTAAGGTGGTTAGTAAGTAATTATTGAATTGTTTTACATCAGGCATTGGTCGACCTCTTGATTAGAAGGCCAACCGGGACACACTCAGCCCCTGTAAATTGGGTAGTCATTAATTAATTAATTAACAAAAGGCCGGTAACATGAATCCCACACCTAAAAAAAGGTAACTGGGGTGACGTTAACAAAAAACTTTGTTAACAAATTGATAACAATATTATTTTTTTTATTTATTTTATTTTTATGAAAATCAAATAATGTAATTAACGAGGTCCTGAAGCGTAATAATTAGCATGCGAATCTGAACCGCGCGAAAAAACCCTAAAATGAAATCTTTGTTGATGAATTATCTTTGTTTTACCATCATCCCTGCTGGGAGGACGTAGGCACGATTATAATTATGGATGGAAATGCCATGCACTAATTTTTTTAGGTATCTCGACTTTGGGGGGGGGGGGGGTGAGTGATGGTGATAATTTAATTTGGTCATTAAAAAAAAACATGTTACTTGTTACTGGTTTGAGTCACAGCTTTTTTAGGGCAAATCTTGGAAAATGCATACCTATCAGGTATATTAAATTTTCACGTTTTCCTTATTATCAAATTATCAAACGATTTTCTGAACATTCTTAAATATTACTTCGCATCATATCACTTTGGTAAATCAGAAAAAAAGAAGGTGAACGACGGTCCCCCAAGAGAGTGTTGTGAATAAACCCTGACGCTCGTGTTTCTCTTAGTGTTTTTGATAGAAATAATTAATAATAATAATGATAGAATAACTGCTAGAATGGTTAGCCACTGTTCTTGATAATATTAGGGTCTTTTCTACATTACGGCTGCCTGTTACTTTTTAAACAGCTACTTTTTATCAACAAATGATTACTTTAAAAGTAATCGCTTTAATTACCATATGACCATGTAAACAAGAATATTCTATTCTATTCTATTCATTTGGCGCTACAACTCGATGCCGAGTCTTGGCCTCCTGCACCAGCCTCCACCAGTTGTTCCGCCATCCAGCTCCTCACTCCCAGCATGGACCTGGCATCACCAGCCACACAGTCACTCCACCGCAGCCGAGGTCTTCCTCTACGCCTTGTTCCGTGTATTACGTCAGAAATTATTTTCTTCGGAATGTCTTAACAAGGTAAACAAGAATATAGGTTAATGAAATATTTATTTTAAATCAATACAATGAACATATTAAGTTCTTTAGAGCAAAATTTCGTTGTTGTGTATTCCTGTGTCCATGAATATACTAATAAAAAAGCCTTATTTAATGTTAGTCTTGATTGTTCAAACCATGTATTTGAGAATAAACTTTTTGAAGTTCTGCAACTTCTCATATTGCATATCCACTTTTTACTTTCACTTACCTATATATGAAATATATATGTAAGTGGAAGTATTGCGATCGTGAAAAATTTCGACTTCCGGTTTTCAACGGAAATACACGTTTTGGGGTCCCCTGAGTCCAATTAACCAAGTCCCGCGAAATGGTCTGTGTGTGTGTCTGTGCGTGTGTGAACAGACTAGCTCAAAAACTATAAACCGTGTGAACCTGAAATTGGGTATTTAGTGTATGTATATGCCCGCGATGTGACAGCAAAAATTTCATCAAAATTGCTCAAAGGGAGGGGGTACTTTATTTAATAAATTTTTAAGTTTTTTTCGATTTTCTCAAAAACGGCTCTAACGATTTTGAGCCCACGCATGCAGAGTACTCCTTTAATGACAGACCATTGTTCATAATTAAAGCCGTTCTGTTCATTTGAGAAGTGGCAATTAACAAAACGCATTAATTTCTTATTGCGCGCACGCACCAGATTTTTTTGTTTAAAGTTCAATTTCATACTGTGCCCTAGATCACAGTTTTTAAATTTAGGTAAAACACCTTTATCTTGAAAAAATAATGTAAAAATTTAATACATTTTTTTCTTCTTTACACAACAAAATTAATTCAATTAAATTCATCTCGGTATCCATTTTACACAGGGAATAACCTCTTTAATAGAGTTTGTTAATTTATTTTTAAAAAAAGAATGATTAACTGTTTAAAGTAATCATTTGATAATAAAAGGTAACTGGCAGCCTTAATGTAGAAAAGACCCGAATATTAGCTACCAGGAGCCGAATGACAGTGAAACAATAGAGAGTAGGTATTCAAAGGAACAGCAAAACTGGGGTATTTTTTACATTATGGCTCCCAGTTACTTTTTCAACAAATGATTACTTTAAAAGTAATCGCTTTAATTAACATATGATTAGGCAAACAAGAATACAGTTTAATGAAATATTTATTTTAAATTAATACAAATACAATGACAAAATGAATACTAAATGTGAATTTAAACTGGAAAAAAAGCAGCCGTGTCTTCAAATATTTGTTGAAATAAATTTTTGTTTGTTTGTTTACCGCCACTTTATGCCACTAAGGCTAAACGGACGATGCTACAGTGGGAGTCCTAAATTTTGCCTAGGTATAATATAACAGGCTCGGACCCTCCATTTTACGTCCTATGCGAGGGCCGGCATAGCCAAGGATTTTTTACTCCCTTTAAAAAATCCTAGGGCCACCGCGGGACGCGAACCTGCGACCTTTAGTATTGTGGGTTGCCATGTTAACCACTATACCACAAGTGACCCCAATAATTTTATGTTAAATTATTCTTCCAAATTCTCCCAGTCTTTAATTACATAGTACTTCCTTACGAAGGAAGAGTTATCTTTTTATGTGCCTTTTAAGGTCTCCGAAAAGTTGCTATTTCGCAGATTCATTACTTTATCATACTAACAATGAAGCCTAATTATTAGATGGCCTTTATACCCAGGCACAAACTGAGGGTGCCCTTCATCTAGCAGCATGGGCTGTTGGAATTACGAAATCATAAGCTCCCTTCCGCTAGCCATTATTAGAGCTACATTAGCAGTTCGTAGCGCACAGCACGCTGGCCTTCCGCCCCCCCCCCGTTAATATTCCGCCCCTGTGTCTTCTGCATTCGGTTCCATTTGCATTTATTAAAGTGTAACCAGTGTCGTTGGCAATTACTCCTTGACCGTAGCGCAGGCACCTGACCCGACCTCTCGGACCTCTCCTCTCATAATGTATTCAAATGCGTACTAGAATGGGACGATAGGTCTCTGATAATGTTTCTTTAAATATTTATAAGGCTACAGGATTGTGTTTCCTTAATTCGGATTAATCGCAAACGGCGAAATCGCAGTTTCTCTAATGCTCCGCATAACTTAAACTTTTATGTTTTACAGATTAGGTCTTATATTGTGTGAGATAAATACAATATTGGATTAAAAGGGTAGAATGGGGATCTTTTAGAGTTATTTTATTTTAGATACGTCTTGCCTTTAAAACAGATATGCACCTACCATCACACCACGTAAACTTCCTTTATTATTTATTTGGTAAAGAAAAACTGTTTCATAACGGAAAATTATGCGGGTTGATAATTTTAATATCATGTTTTAGCTATTCGCCAATCCTGACTTATACATACTTAAAATGATAAGGTATTTCAATTATTCGATAACTGAAAACTTTAGAGGGCATAGTAAGCTAAAATCAGAAGACAAATTGAAATGAAGTCCTAAAAGAATAGGATATAGGAAATATATATTTGTGTATTAAAAATTGATTGTATTAAAAATATGTATAAAAAATTCTCTATCTTCAGATCCTAAAATATAATTATATATATATATATATATATATATATATATATATATATATATAGATATATATATATATATTTATAAGATTTTAGGTAGCTCATTGGCATTGAGCTGCTAAGCTTGAGGTCCTGAGGTCGAATCTGTATTGGCAGGATATCTTCAATATTCTGCTACTGATCTTCTCCGGTGCTGGGAGACCATCAAGGCACGCCCAACCTCTAAAAGTGGGTATCACTTTGCACCAACGCTGATCAAGAAACAGTACCAAACCCAAGACCCTCCATGGGCTTTAGAAGTTTTTTTTATTTTTTATCATAACATTTTAATTATTTCATGAAAATTCATTATTCTATCTATAATTTATTTTCAAAGATGTTTTTCTCTCTCTATTTCTTTTTTAGACCTATTATGAGGTGACAAAATGAGGTGACATTGTGACTAATGTGGTGACTTTGTGACAAGCCTATTTTTCTACAGTTTTTGAATTTCCCTCCTTAAAAAGAATCAGGTTAGGCAATTCAGTGTATTTGTCAGTTGGTCAGTAATGTGCTGCAACCTACTGGCCTCATATAACTTCTTTCATTCCACTACCATGGTGCTTTATTTCATATATGTTTGATTGTGTTCATTTAGCTGAAACTTTGAAATAAAGCACGATGGTAAATGGAATGAAAGAAGTTATATGTGGCCAGTAGGTTGCAGCACATAACTGAACAACTGACTGAACCAACTGACCAAGTACACTGAATCGCCTAACCTGATTCTTTTTAAGGAGGGAAATTCAAAAACTGTAGAAAAACAGGCTTGTCACAAAGTCACCCCATTAGTCACAATGTCACCTCATTTTACGGTATATTTATCATATTAAATAAATTTATAGAATGAAATATCGGCCTTCTCATAAACATGCATTATTAAAGCTCTTGTTTACATTATTTTTATTTTCCTTTATTTTCTTGTTTAATTTTTTTAAAGATATTTGTTATGCCTAAACATTTGTCATTTCATAGCTATCAATGAATTAAAACAATTCATTTTCGACACATTTCCTCATAGAAACTCGTGGATAATTTCGACACACATGCACATTCGAAATTACACAGAATAAGAAATAAGTTAAATAAGTCTTAATATACTATAAGTGTTATGATATTCCAAATTTCTCAGGATTTCGGGTACAAATACTTCATTTCAGCACATTTCTATTGTTGTTTTTAGTAAAAATTTTCTTTTTTGGCTAAATATGGTGGAATGTAAAATAAACCCCAAATATATATATAAGTATTTTAAAATAATTATTTGCCTTTTGTATGAAACGAAAAACAACCTTTCGACCTTACATCAACTCTACCAGGCTTACACAAAAAAAAAAAAAAAATTGTAAATACATATAAAGCCCGACCGTGGTTATCACATTCACTATGTTTATACATTAATTTATATTGATTAATATATTAATTGAATGGACATTTGTATTCATATTTTGCTAATTATGCAATTAAATATGTTTCTCTTATTTGAAAAAATATAAATACTACAGAGGATACCAGTAATGTTATTTTTTTCTGAACGAATCCCTAGTTTACTCTATGCTCTCTTATAAAAACAAAATTTTTAATTAATAAATTAAACAAAAAATAAATTGCCAGATAGAGGATTCATTAGAGGTTTGTCATGAATACAATAGATTACATTTCATCTACTAGATAGGAGAGGCTAGATAATCCATTGTACCGGGAGGCAAGGAGGGGAGGATATCTACGCTGAGTGCTGCTAATTCCGTTTTAAAAGGGAGTACTTAATTCGGAAAGTTGGCCGTCCTCGCTAAGCACTGGAAATTGCATGCAAGCGCTGAGGAGTTAGCAAGGAGTTGGAAGGAACAGTCTTCTGTTCAGACAGTTAGCCCCAGTCGTTAGGCTTTATCATGGCTGCTCTAATCGTTAAGGAAGGTGGAAAGAAAAATAAGAAAGAAAAAACTCGAGAGTGCTGCTTTACACTTAACCAACTACTTTACTACTTCGGCCCCTTTCCATTAAGCACCCAACAACTAAACCGAACTATATTAGGATAAAAATGTGGTTAAGGAAAAACGTCTAGGCTAAAGGAAAGTTGTAATAAAGCTATATTTCCAGTCTGGTTCAATTACTCTTTGTTTACTTTAACCACTTTAGTCTTAGGCAAAACTAATATTCAAACTGAATACCTAAATATAAAAATAAGTGATTTTTAAAAATTTAATCATTTTAGTTCATCTATATTCTTATCCAACGTTCAGTAGACTTGAACCTTGTTAAGACATAATTCAATAAAAAAAATTAGGTAGTGTAGTTCCAAGGATCACTTCGAATACTCTAAACTGGAGGGCCGAACAAACCAAGTGTGCACAATAGTAGACGACAGACGACCTCCAATCCTTCGTAGATGAACTTTTGCGATTGCTAAAGTTAAATCTCACTTTAGCCACGCTCTCTTCTTTTTGTATTATGGCAAAATTGACATATTTTTAACTTTTAAAAAAGTTTTTCGCAATTTAGGAAATAGCCATAATTTTTATACATACTATATCATAAGCGAAATCTATTATACTAGAGGTCACTTGTGGTGTAGTGGTTAGCATAGCAGTCTACAATACAAAGTTCGCGGGTTCGGATCCCGCCTGGTGAGGAAAAAATTCCTGACTATACCGTCCTTCGGATCGGGACGTATAGGGCGGATTCACACTATCGCTCCGCTCCCGCTCCACTCCCGGTCCGCTCAAATATTCTAAAGAGAAATAGACAGAGAATTCCACTATCGGCACCGCTCCGGTCTCGCTCCACTCCCGGTCCGCTCTCGCTCTACCCCATTCACACTAGCGCTCCGCTCCCGCTCCGCTCCAGGTCCGGTCTCACTGGCAAACTATTCTACAGAGGAATAGAGAGAGGTTAATCACAATATTGGCACAGGTCCGGCCTCGCTCCGCTCCCGCTCCACTCTCGCTCCACTCCCGCTCCACTCTCGCTCCACTCTCCTAAAGTCTTTTCATATTCACATTATATAATTTTACACCGTTCACGATTGAAGCCATTAATAATCGAAGCCGTCTGTATTTGGATTTTAATTAATAATTAACTTTCAGTTATTAAAGTATTTATTTATTCATCAATTTTACGGCCAAAAAAGTTCAAATTTAAAAATATATATATATATATATATAATTATAAATTAATTTAATTAATGGTGAAGAAATAATTTAAATTTTTTTTCCGAATGTATTAGAATACGCTTGAAATGATAAAAAAAAAAAAAAATCACCAACAATACGCGCGGTTTTTCAACGTGAAAAATTCATTTTATGTTTGAGATATATTTTGCTATGAATTAATGTACTCGTAAAAAATGGTCACCGATTTATTTATTGACTACATACTCATTGCTATTATAAAATAACGTTTAATTTGAAACGAATAAAAATGCAGTATATTATGAAAAATGTTAGATCATTAACAAAAAAATATATTAAAGCAAAAAATAATTAAAATATTAATCAGGAAAAGAAGAGAACACAATCGGTAAATTTGTAGCATTTGCCGATTTCAACTTGAAATTTTCAAACGTATTCGAATACATTCCGAAAAAAATTTAAATTATTTCTTCACAATTAATTAAATTAATTTATAATTATTATTATTAATTATCATTGTGTTGCAATATATTCTTCTTATTATATTTTTATATAATATTATCTTCTTCATCAAGAAAAGTACACTTACCAGCTATTTCTACAAACGAAAAATTGATTTTTTTTTTGGCCGTAAAATTGAAGAATAAATGAATACTTAAATAACTGAAAGTTAATCATTAATTAAAATCCGAATACAGAGAACTTCGATTATTAATGGCTTTAATAGCTTAAACCTTTCAAAATTGAACGGTGTAAAATTATATAGTGTGAATATGGTAAGACGTTAGGAGAGCGGACCGGGAGTGGAGCGGGAGCGGAGCGCTAGTGTGAATGGGGTAGAGCGAGAGTGGACCGGGAGCGGACCGGGAGCGGAGCGAGAGTGGAGCGGATAGTGTGAATAGGCCCATAATGCAGGTCACGAGCATGTGGACTCCCATACCCAGTCCGTCTTAAAACTGTTGAGTTCTCACGTGTTTGTTGGAGCCAACCCTTAATTAATAATGTGTTTATTTAACGCCATTTTATGTTTCTATTGCTAATTGGACGATCATTAACGAGTACAAGCTCAGGTCCTCCATTTTACATCTCATCCGAAGGAAGGCATAGCCAAGAAATTTTACTCATTTTTTCAAAAATACTACCACTTGCCTAGCTATGAACCCGTGATCTACTATGTAGTAATTGACTATGCACTGTAGGTGATCCCGATAATGAATTGATTGATTGATTTATAGTGAAGAGCATCTTTCTCCAAAAAACAAAAGAAAAAACACAAATCAAAAACTATTTTTTGCAAACTATTTTTTTGCAATTCCTTCGTATAGTAATTACAAAAACTAATTCTTTTTTTAATTTCTTTCTATAGTAATTTAAAAATAACTATTGTTTATTAATTCCTTCCTATATTAATTAGGGACGTATATTATGTTTCTTAGTACCCACAAGCTTACTAGCAAGTTTGCTTGTGCTAGTCTATTCGCACATTTTTGTTCATTCTCTTTACTTTTGCACATTGGTGATTTCTTCTACAGCTAAATTTCTAACCCAAAACTAAATATTCAGCTCTTTCCTTAAATGACCATCGAGACTTTTAGTGATGATGCAATGGTGGATCAAGCAGGTCAGTCATAAGCTAAGCCGACTCCGGCTCAATGACAGAAGCAAATACCCCGAAGCAAATAGCAGAGCTATGATGAGCTAGATGAGGCCGGCGGGATTCCCCTTATCGGCCCGGCACAGGCTGGCGATGAAGGCTCCTGCTGGGATTTCGCTGTGCAAGATTTCTCCTGTCATCTCCCCACAACCCTTCGGTCCATCTTGACCCAACCTCGGGGCTCACTAATCTTCAATCAATAATCAGTTTGATTTTTAATCATTATTATTATTTTGTTCAATGCGTATATATTGTCTATTAGGCACTAAAATGATTTCTTCACTTTTATGCTTCTTCCTATGTGATTTCATTCGAGCTCCGTCTATACCTACCACTTTAGTTATTTTGAATGAACTTTATCTCTCTCTCTCTCTCTCTCTCTCTCTCTCTCTCTCTCTCTCTCTATACTTATATATATATATATATATATATATATATATATATATATATATATATATATATATATATATATATATATATATATATATATGTCCAATGACCTCCACATACCTAACATCACTTTGGACTGAAATTCGGCAAAAGGATGACTTGGGACTTTTTTTTAATGCAAAACTTAAACAAAGGACTGAAACTAGGTACAAAAACCTACCTACTGAAATCCATGTGGAAAGTTCATAGATTTTCTATTCAAATAATATGATGGTTGCAAAATCTTTTCAGGCTTGTCGTTTTAATAACTATTGACGCTCTTTGGTATTTGAATGACGAAACTCCATATACAGGGTGTCCCCAAACCAAACGGCCAAACTTCAGGGATCGATGGAAGATCGAAAAACTAAGAAAAAAAGTCCTCTGGCACATGCCTCGTTCTCGAGAAAATCACAAAGAACTAAAAATAGTTGTGCAAAAACTAGTTAAGGCCATGGAAGAGCGGATTACATTCCTTGAATGAATTTTAACAATAATTGTTATTCTAATACAATTATTGTATTTTAATCGTATATTAATAGAAAGGTAATTGAAAAAAAAAAATATTCAGAAAAAAAACAATAAATAGGTACTTTTTTATTCAAATGTTCATAGTATAAAGAAAATTACCTATTTAAAGTATATAACATTATGAACAAAAACTGAAGATTAAAAAATCTGGTGCGTGCGCGCAACACACAACTTTCACTTACCAACTTACTTAGATTAGAAATTGACGTGTTTTGCTAAATATCATTCCCCAAAGTCACACATTTTTCTACATTCATATCTTATTTTTGTTAATCGTTAAAGCCGTTTTTGAGTAAATAAAAAAAACCCTGAAAATGATACAAAATTTATTAAGTAAAGTCCCCCCTTCGGTTGATCAATTTTGATGAAATGTTGGCTATCACATATTCAGCATATACATACACCAAATACCCAGTTTGATCAAAATCTTTAAAGCCGTTTTTGAGTAAATAAAAAAAAACAAGTAAAATTGATACAAAATTTATTAAGTAAAGTCCCCCCTACGGTTAATCAATTTTGATGAAATTTTTACAGTCATATCTTGGGCATATTAATACATCAAATACTCAGTTTAATCAAAATCGTTAGAGCCGTTTTTGAGAAAATCGAAAAAAACCTAAAAAGTTATTAAGTAAAGTACCCCCACCCTTTAAGTAATTTTGATGAAATTTATGCTGTCACATCGCGGGCATATACATACACTAAATACCCAATTTCAGAATCGCACGGTTTATAGTTTTTGAGCTAGTCTGTTCACACACTCACACACACACAGACACACAGACACACACACACACACACGCACACACACACAGACCATTTCGCGGGACTTGGTCATTTCGACTCAGGGGACCCCAAAACGTGTATTTCCGTTGAAAACCGGAAGTCGAAATTTTTCACGATCGCAATACTTCCACTTACTATATATTTCATATATAGGTAAGTGAATGTAAAAATATTTGAAACTAAAACAAAAATTTAGAAAATAATAAAATGACTAAATATTCTTACTAGGAAAACATAAATGTTTCAGTTTTTATATGGGACTACAATAGTAAGAAAAAAAAAAAAAAAAAAAAAACTGAAAATCTTACCTTCTCTAAAATTGCATAGCTAATTTCTCGGCAGCGTCAACATAAATGTTGTTCGAAGTGCTGGCCTCTCGTTGCAATACACGCATCACATCGCGTACTCACAGATCGCACTGCATCTAAACATTGAACGAAAATTTACTCCTCTTAAATTAAGAAATTAAGCTCATTCGAAAAGCCAATATATTTTTGTAATTTAAATGCATTATTGAAAAAAAAAAAAACAACTTAAAATACACTTTTCGCACAACCATTTTTAGTTTTTTGTGATTTTTTCGAAAACGTAGGGAAAATGGGCCATATGCCGTAGGACTTTTTACTTTCACTTACCTATATATGAAATATATAGTAAGTTGAAGTATTGCGATCGTGAAAAATTTCGACTTCCGGTTTTCAACGGAAATACACGTTTTGGGACCCCCTGAGTCGAAATAACCAAGTCCCGCGAAATAGTCTGTGTGTGTGTGTCTGTGTCTGTGTCTGTGTCTGTGCCTGTGCCTGTGCCTGTGCCTGTGCCTGTGCCTGTGCCTGTGCCTATGCCTGTGCCTGTGCCTGTGCCTGTGCCTGTGCCTGTGTCTGTGTCTGTGTCTGTGTCTGTGTGCGCGTGCGTGTGTGTCTGTGTGCGCGTGTGCGTGTGCGTGTGCGTGTGCGTGCATGCGTGCGTGCGTGCGTGCGTGCGTGCGTGCGTGCGTGCGTGCGTGCGTGCGTGCGTGTGTGCGTGCGTGTGTGTGTGTGTGTGTGTGTGTGTGTGTGTGTGTGTGTGTGTGTGTGTGTGTGTGTGTGTGTGTGTGTGTGTGTGTGAACAGACTAGCTCAAAAACTGTAAACCGTGGGAACCTGAAATTGGGTATTTAGTGTAGGTATATGCCCGCGATGTGACAGCAAAAATTTCATCAAAATTGCTCAAAGGGAGGGGGTACTTTATTTAATAACTTTTTATGTTTTTTTTCGATTTTCTCAAAAACGGCTCTAACCATTTTGATTAAACTGAGTATTTGATCTATTTATATGCCCGTGATATGACTGTAAAAATTTCATTAAAATTGATAAACCGGAGGGGGGGACTTTACTTCATAAATTTTGTATCATTTTCACGTGTTTTTTTTATTTACTCAAAAACGGCTTTAACGATTTTGATCAAACTGAGTGTATGATGTATATATGTGCCCGAGATACGACTGTAAAAATTTCATCAAAATTGATCAACCGGAGGGGGGACTTTACTTAATAAATTTTGTACCAATTCATGTGTACATATTTTTTATTTACTCGAAAACGGCTTTAACGATTTTGATCAAACTGAGTATTTGATCTATTTATATGCCCGTGATATGACTGTAAAAATTTCATTAAAATTGATAAACCGGAGGGGGGGACTTTACTTAATAAATTTTGTATCATTTTCACGTGTTTTTTTTATTTACTCAAAAACGGCTTTCACGATTTTGATCAAACTGGGTGTATGATGTATATATATGCCCGAGATACGACTGTAAAAATTTCATCAAAATTGATCAACCGGAGGGGGGACTTTACTTAATAAATTTTGTACCAATTTACGTATTTTTTATTTACTCGAAAACGGCTTTAACGATTTTGATCAAACTGGGTATTTGATGTATGTATATGCCAAAGATGTGATAGCCAACATTTCATCAAAATTGGTCAAACGGAGCGGGCACTTTATTTCATAATTTTTTTTTCAATTTTTACCTTTTTTTCGATGATCTCAAAAACGGCTTTAACGATTTTTATCAAATTCGTCATGTTTAATGAAAATTAGTTGTTCTTTAATATCAGGTAAGCTTTATCATTATTAAAATGTTCTGAGGGGGCTTTTTTTTTGGAAGGGTTGGGGCCTTTTTTGATTGTTTGTTTCCTATGAAGTACATTTGTTTTTGTTTATATGGAGAAATTAACTGTCTCTCGTTACGCCTAAATATAAGAAATGGCTAAATATGAGATATGATAAAAATAAAGAAAACATAAAGAGGAGAAAAAAAGAAAAATATTCAGTCAACTCATAAAACTCGTTGAGCCCACGCATGCGGAGTACGCCTTTAATGACAGACCATTGTTCATAATTAAAACCGTTCTGTTCATTTGAGAAGTGGTAATTAACAAAACGCATTAATTTCTAATCTAAGTAAGTTAGTAAGTGAAAGTTGTGTGTTGCGCGCACGCACCAGATTTTTTTCTTAGTTTTTCGATCCTCTATCGATCCCTGAAGTTTGGCCGTTTGGTTTGTGGACACCTTGTATACCTACCCACTTAATACTTACTGCAGTTACCTATGGTATAGTGGCTAGCAAAAAACATACGGTACTTTTCTGTTATAGTCACGCCCAGAGAAAATGTTTTTAATTTAGTTAGTACATTGCTTTAAATAAATAAAACACATGTTTTCTGAATAAAACACTTTACATGATACTTAATTAAATTTTATATTTTCATTTTAGGATAAACATTTTGAAAAAAGTTATGTTTTAGAAATGTCATTGTAAAAATTTTTAACATCTTTCAATATTTCATTAAAAGGATCTTTTTCTGCTAACCTTTGGTGCCACATAAATTCCGCTAAATAAGATTTTTAAAAATTTAAAAAAAAAAAAAAAGCTTCTCCTTAAAGCAATGTACTAACTAAATTAAAAACATTTTTTCTGGGCGTGACTATAACAGAAAAGTACCAAACATACCTAACAGTCTACAATAGTAAAAGGTACGGGTTCTTATCCGTGAATATTGAATTTTTACTAAAATGTTATGTTTTGTCAGGAATAAAAAATTCTTGTATTAATTATTTAAATATTGGATGTAACAAATATCTTTTTTTTTTTTTATTTATTTATCTATGTCACATGTTTTAAATTTGCTATCTGCAAATTTTTTTTTTGCAATGAGCAAATCTGTGATCTACACGTATGTGTGATAGATACATTGGCGTTGGTTATACCAATAAGTCCCTAGGCCATCGCCTCAACAATCGTCGGGGTGGATTGTGTGGATTTGTGGTGGATTTAAGTGTTTCTGCTAGTGGGTTCATGTTGAAAGTTAGTCTTGGATGGAAGTTATTGTAGTATAGTGTGGCTGTATCGATTACTGTTTGGATGTTAAAGTCCTTGTGTATTAAGTCATTAGTCACGTAGAACGGTGCATCTACTATCCTCCTTAACACTTTCGATTGAAAGGATTGGATCCTTTGGATATTTGAGGACTTTGCAGTGCCCCATAACTCTATCCCGTATGTCCAAATGGGTCTAAGGAGCATGTTGTATATAGTAAGTCTGTTGGTTAGGGATAATTTAGAGCGTCTGTCAAGTAATCTTGATAATAGTCCATATCGTTTGTTTAGTTGTTTTCTGATTAGTGTGATATAGGTTTTCCATGTCAGTATTTTGTCCAGGTGAAGTCCCAAGTATCGTACTTCCTGGGAAGTAGAAATGGGAACATCATTGAAATATACCTGTGGACGCAGCCCCTGATTAAGAGTAAAAACTATAAATATGCTTTTTAATTAGTTCATTTTTACTCTTCATCTTTTTGCCCATGCAGAAATATCATCTAAATGATTTTGGAGAGTCGAACACGCTTCGTATGGGTTTTTGTGGGATGTGAGGAATGCTGTGTCGTCGGCAAATGTAGCTTGTAAAGTGTGTTCGTGTTTGGGTAAGTCAGCAGTATACACATTGAAAAGGAAGGGACCAAGTACGCTGCCCTGTGGAACTCCTGCTCTAATACGTTTTATGCTTGATAATTCGTCACGTACTTTTACAGTGAAATGTCTGTCTGTAAGGTAAGAAAGTAATAGTAGGTAGTAGGTAGGAGGGAGCAAAATTTTGAGCTTGGAAAGCAATCCTTCGTGCCATACCTTATCAAAGGCTTGACTAATATCTAGAAAAACACCTGGGCAATAATTTTTCGATTCTAACGCGTTGGAAATGTAGTCCACCAAACGATGACATTGCTGTATGGTGGAATGATTTTTTCTAAAGCCAAACTGATGATTTGGAATAGCGTTAATTATTTCAATGGAATTTAGACGATGAAGAAGAATTTTTTCAAATAATTTGTAGAAGGAGGGAAGGAGACTAATAGGACGATAGGAATTTAGGGAATCTGGAGGTTTATTAGGTTTTAATATCATTACAACTTCAGAACATTTCCAAACAGCAGGGAAGTAAGTTATCTTTAAAATAGAGTTGAAGATATTAGTGAGGAAAAGGATTGCTTTCCAAGGTAAGTTTTTCAGGATAAAATTTGAAATTAAATCATAACCGGGGGCTTTGAAATTTGGCATATTTTTGATAAAATTGTGTACTTCATGTGGATGGATAGGATTCGATGGTAGTGACATTTGTAAGGGGTACTGAGTTGGTGTAAAACAAGTTCGTTTGTAAGTCGGTCGCTTACATCAGAGTGTGGCCGAAACGTGTCCTCCAAATGGCAAGCAAATATTTCAGCTTTTCGGCTATCAGATTTTGCCCAATAACCGACAGGCTGACGAACAGGATGCGAGACTTCATGGTGTCCTAGTATGCGTTTAGTCATCTTCCAAATTGGTTTGTCAGCAGTTGCTAAGCTGTCAAGAAATTTATCAAAGTTTTCAGTGTTTGTACGTTTTATTTCTTCATGTAATTTCCTTGTCAATTTATTAAATTTTTGTTTGTCCGTTGGATAACGTGTCCTTTGCCAAATTTTGCGGGCTTTACGTTTCAATTCAATAAGATGTCGTATATGTAATGGGAGGTTGTCTTTGGATTGGCGATTCTCAGTCGTGTCATTAGAAATGGAAGCGCCCCAGGCAGCGTTTTGGATGGTCTGTGTAAGAAGCTGCACTGCGTTATCTAAGTCTTCCGGTGTCCGTACGTTAGTGTTGAGGTTCAAACAATTTTCTATTGAGGCCCTGAACTTACCCCAATCAGTTTTTCCCTTAGTTAAAGTTGGCCGTTGAACTTTCATAGGCTTTGTGTTCATCGTCAACAATAAGGGGGAATGATCAGATGACAAGTCAGTCAGATTTTTTATGTCACTGTGCTGTAAGTTCAGACCCTTAGTGATAAAGAAATCTAAGATGTCTGGAATTCTATTCACATCGGTGGGCCAATACGTTGGCGAATTGGGTGACAAGAATTTGCAATGCAGATCCATTGCAGCGTTGTAAATGTTGAATTTAATCGGAAAAGATGAAAAAAAAGAGATATCTTCATTTCATAATAACTTTTAATATTAACACTGAACACACATACAATAGAGAAGGATGACTAATAACATCTGGACTTTTTAATTAACAAAATAACAATTGCTTTAGAAATCTTTCAATGAAACATATGACATATGAAATCATTCATATCTCAATAGTAAAGAGTTCTGCCTCTAGGGTTACTTATTCTGCTACCCCATTCCTGATTTTTAGCGTTGTAGTCCCCACCACACAAAAATCTATGACCTAATCAATTGAGAACACCATTTAACATTTGAAGTGATAAATTTTAACCAGGAGGGCAATAATGAGATGCAAAAGTGATTTCATATTGTTGCATCTTAACTACAACTGAAGTGCATTGAATACTCTCATTCGCTTCTGGTGAATTAAAATAGTGACTTAAAGAAGAGCTTATGAGAATAAGAGTACCCCCCTTGGCTTTGTTAGAAGGGTGATCAGTCCTGAATGTAACGTAAGATGGTATGTTAAATTGTATGTTTGGTGTTAAGTGTGTTCCAGTAAGTAATGCGATGTCTACGTTATTGTCAGTCAAAAAAATTTCTAGTTCGTTTTTACGGGATAGTAATCCATTGGCATTCCCTAAGAATCACTTTGAGTCCTCTCATTTAGTAAGCATGGGGATAACCTGCTGCACCAGCGATGTAAGTAATGTTATTAGTGGTGTAATGAGGTTTTTGAAGTCATTTATGAAATTTGTCAGTTGTGTAGTTACGTCAGGGACATTTGATGATGCGTTAGGTACGGGTTGGTCATCTGTTATTTTTAATATGTGTGAGTATGTTTGTAGGTTAGGTAAGGGTGCAGCTTGCGTAGATGTAGTCGGCGTTTGTAAGTCAGGTAATTGTGCAGGCGATGGCTTAAGAGTACCTGCTGCTTCCTGAGACTTAGCTGATTTTTCAGTTTCTATTACGCTCTCTCTCTTCTCTTCATAAAATGCAGAACTCCTGAAAGGTGGGCGTTGCCTCATTTTTTTTAGCGCTTTGTGGACTGTACATCCTCTGTAATTAGCTGGATGAGCTTCCTCACAGAGAGCACATTTAGCCGGAAGTTCTTTAGGCTTCTTACAGAGAGACGAGAGATGTGTTCCTGCACACTTTACACACCTAGGTTGGAGATTGCAATAGGTTCTTGTGTGACCGTAAGATTGGCACCTTTTACACTGAGGTATCTCGTTTCGTTGTCTCGGTTCCTCCACTTGTATTTTTGTATAATATCAATATTTTAGGGAGAATATTTCTGAACTTTTCTTGGTCTTTTCTAGGTCTACGAAGAATATTGGTAACGGAGCCTTTGATTTTGGATGAAGGATATTATGCACTCCAACTACTCGAAAGTCCAGTTCCTCCAATTCTTTTTTTATTAGATCGCAACTAAGACTATGGTGCAAATTCCGAATTACAACTCGCATGGGACGATCTTCAGGCAGTTGATAACTGTGAAATTCTGCTTTTCGTTCCTTAAGGTATTTAATTACTCGCCTATATGTGTCTGAGTCACTTGTAATCTCTGTGACTTTATTGAATCCTGCTTTTATTGTGAATTTATTTGCCTACTGTTTTTACCAATTCATCACATAACAGTTTAAAATTGGTAACAGATTTGATGTAAATTGGCGGTGGGTTTAGTGTTAGATTTTCAGCAGGTTGTATGGTATTTTGCGGGTCTTGATCTATCTCCTCATTAACGAGTACTGCAAATGGATTTAAAGTTTCAAAACTGACCTGCCTGGTTGGTTCCGAAGATGAAGCGGCTCTCGGGGACTTGCATGCTACTTCCTGCCACTCGCCTTCATTAGACTGTCCAGCTTTACTAATTCCTCCGGATCTGCAGGTTGGGCACTGATAGCATTAGGATCAGAACTAGTTTTCTTGATAATCGCAACTTTCTTGATGGTTTGAGGGGCCTTCTTTACCTTAAGTTGTCTGGCTAAGAGAGAACTGTTTGGTCTCATACTAATTCTTCTAGTAGCCATTAAACGCCGTTATTCGCGTGAATTCACCAAGAAAAAATGGTGAAATCACTAAATAAATCAAAATTTATTTTTAATCAAAATTTGCTAAAGGTTTTCACTTTATAGCAAACAGTTGTTTTAAAAATAAATATGGAATAATTATAATAAATAAAATAATTAAAATGGATAATAATTTGTCAGTATTCGCTTAGCGGACTATAATGGAGATAAGCCGAAAACTATTAAATCTTAATTAAAGCAGAAAGATGAAAGATAACGAAGGGGCGTCCGCTTTGTAGTCAAAGGTATTTATCACTTTCCTTTACTATCTGTAACCGTTACTCAACTCATTTAATTAATAGTTAAAATAACTGCAACGTAAAAAAGTATCCTATTACAATTGATGAAATTTTAAGGCTTGACTCATCAACTTTTAAATCAAACTTATAAAGCCCGCCGTTTATTTAGTAAACACTCTTTTTAGACTTTTACTTTTCTGGGCGAAAATATTCTCCTTATTTTAAGGCTTCTGATCTCATTTTTATAAAATGAAAATTTATTCATGCATTAATTTAGGAGCAAATTTTAGTAGACAACTTGTCATTAACTGAAAAGGTTATTCCTCCATTAAAATAATAGATTGTTTAAAAAAAAATTAAAAAAAAATATTCATTTTTTACAAAACGTCAAAAAGCATTTATCGTATTAAGATTTTATTTTATGAACACTGAAACCCTTTAAACTTAGGCTCATTTTGGCCTATATTATTTTTATTTTAAGCTTTATACAAATTTAGCTAATTAAAATCCAAAATGTGAACATTAAAGAAAAAAAATACAGGCACAAAACCCAGTTGATTGAAAATTCGTTTGTTATGGATTAGCCTTTTTATACTACTTCCACCAGTTTGATTAATTAAATTTGTGAAACAAATAATAAATAAAAATAATATGTTGGTATGATTTTATAATTCTATTCAACTTCCTGAGGTAAAGGATGGAGGAATGGAAAGCATTCAACATTACTTTTTTTACCTTAATCATCTTTCCTTCTACCAAAAGTAAGGCGGAGCTAGGATCTTGATCTTATGGTGGAGGTGCCGCTGTTCTCGTTTTTTAAAATGATTTTTTATTATAATGATTAATAATTACAAAATAATTTTAATTATATTTATAATATTTTTTTCCTTATTGAATTCAATCTAACTGTTCATATTATGTGCTCAATCTGTTTCCTTATTGAATTTATGTGCTGGTGGAGAATTTAGTTTTTTATTCGAAACTATTTATTCGAATTATTTATTAGCTATTTATTTGAAAGTTCAATGATTAAAAATAAAAAAACAAGTTAACTACATTCAATGTAAAAACATGTTGCAATTTAAGACTAAAATTCTATGTATAATTATAATTATATAGATTATGTACAACATATCGCGATTTAAGAATATATAGTAAATGTTTAAACGATATTGTTATATCGAATTTTAAATTCCTTGAGCAAAAGTTTGGAGTCTTAAGTTTCATATTATTCTATAATCTACGATAATTGGTAGTCTTTGATTGCATAATTTTGACGAAAATCAACTTTGTTTATGATAGATGAAGTTTAGCCATACACTATGGGAGAGAGCATTGTAGGCCGCTGTAAGGAAGTGGACAAGAAAGGAGCGGCTTCACAATCAATAAATGTGTCATGGAAGGTTATCCATGTCATCCCGTAGAAAAAAAAATTTCTGTTATCTGTGAGTGATTAGTAGTCCTGTCAGTGGGGTAGATCATGTATGCCCTATGTGATATCATCTATATTGGAAGGTATTCAGATTTTTGCTACGGGATTTGAAATGTTTGTTTCAGAAAGGGTATGCTAGGAACAATTTTATTTTTGTAAATTGGTGTAATTGAAATAATGTTTAACTGAAGTAAATTTCTGTAAAGTCCTTCATACCTATATCGATTCATTCATATTTAGAAATGTTGTAAGATTCCACCTTATAACTCCATTTTATTACTTTTCCATTCATTAAACAGAAGTAATCATTGTCGATTTAGTGATCACGAATAACTTGGTGATAATTGAACTCAATCTATTCAATATTGATTATTCAAAGTAGGACAAACCATAAAAATATGAAAATTGGATAAACTTTTAAACTATGAAGCGTTTTAAATTGAACACTGCATTGAGGTTTAAAGTCAGCACCAAAAACATTGATAAACGTTTATTTAATAAAAATATAAAATACAAATTTTTCAAGAAGTCACCTGTTGTGGTTAGCATACCAACATACAATACTAAGGTCGCAGGTTCCCCTCCCGCGGTTGCCCTAGGATTTTTTAAAGGGAGTAAAGAATACTTGGCTATGCCGTCCCTCGGATAGGACCTAAAATGGAGGTCCCGTGCCTGTACAATGTCAGGTACTCGTTAAGGATCCCTATCCTAATTATACCTGGATAGGAAAAAATTTAGACTCCCACTGCAGCATCGTCCGATTAGCCTTTGTGGCATAAAGTGACGTTAAACAAACTAACAAACAAAATTTTCAATGTTTTCACTTACTTTCACTAATCACCCTCCTTCCTTTGACTAAAAATAGACATTATTTTTTTTAAATTAAGTACATAAGTACTACCGAATACAACAAAACTTTTCTCTGCAACGACAATTTTTTTGTTTGTTTATTCTAGTAGAATATTGGTACTTTCGTCAATACTTCATATTGTACAATGGTGTGCCTATAATAATGTTGGCCTCACTCGCTCATCGGACTCCGTACTTTTAGGGGATTTATTTTTATCTTTTCTTTTGTTTATGGAATAATAGAAATGACAATCGAGTTTTTTGATCATACGTCGTAAATAGGAATCGATAGAAGAGGTTCATAATTACGGCCGATTGTGAGAGGAATGCATTTGTGACCACCACCAAGTAACAAAGATACAAACGAATCAATGCTTGGTACCCGCCGTTCATATTTATCCATTTCTGGCTGGTTTCTCTACTCACCTTTGTTTGAAGTAGTCTTGATTTTTTAAAATAACCTTTATTCAATTAAATTCATTTTATTATTGTTCAATGTTTCGTTTCTATTCAATCATTTTAAAAAACAGTTATCCAAGTCTATTTTTTGGAAAAAATCTTCGTATTTTATTAAAAAACTATGTGTATCAAACACAATGTGAACTTTAGCATTTTAAAGCTTCAGGTAAAATGAAAAATATTTTATAATGTTTTTAGTTTTAAAAATCTGCATGACACATTGTTTTTTAATATAAGACAAAGGTTCTTTCCAAATAACAGACTTGACTGAGTGTTTTTTAAAAGGCGTGAATAGAAGCAAAGCGTTAAACAACAGTAAAGTGATTTTGCCGGGATAAATGTGATTAAAAAAAATCGAGACTATTCTAAGCTGTTTCTAAAACCTATTGCAATCCATCTATTTTAATCCATAAAATCCTTCCTAATTTGAAGAAATAATCAATGGTTATATGCATTTCTAAATTCAAAGAGTAAAATGACATATGTCAATCTTACTAAAAGAGCAAGTTTCTCCACATTCTAGAGCCTCAGTCTTTAATCCTAATTGCCTCGAAGGTGGAAAAATGTGCCGTATTTTTTTTAGATATACATATTATTTCTTGAGGTTAAAACGATAGAAAATTTAGAAAAACTGCAGATTTGACTATTGAACTTGACAATGTAACCATATTCGGATCAAAAAAGAGTTTTTATCAATAACGAAGCTTACTTTAGAATCTCTTCCGTGACTGCGGTGTAAAGCGGATTTCCTTTGTTTAAGAAACGCTCAACTTCCAGTGGAACTTTTCATGCGGTCTAGGACAATTGAAATGTCTATTTTGTTTGAGTAGGGGTGGGGGGAACAACTTTGAAGACCTCCCTGCCTCTATAGTTGAGGGAACACACTGGGGCTGAAAGGCACCCACTCGCCACCAACGCTCTCCCTTGGGTTCCAGGTTATTTTGAAACTTAGATTAGTTCTCACCATAGCAAAAACCACGGTTCTGACTCAAGTGAGATCTTGACTGTTTTTCACTCGAGGTATTAGTCTATCTTATTTACTAAATCTATTCGACGAGTTCGTTTCTTTGTCAATATTCGCATTCACTGTTTCTGTGTATGTAATTTTTATTCTGTCATTGTCAAGCTGATTTAAAAAAAAATCTATCATTAAAAACTTATTTGTCTTGCGCTTACTACTTTTTAACTAAATTCAACCATTTTATCACAACTCCTGCTGCTTCTAAGAGGCCTGTTAAGCTATTCTGTGCAAATCAAGAGGGGAATCTTTACTATCCGTGGCTGCCACGGTTATCTTTCGGTAAAGCCATTTTTAATTATAATGATTTTTAAATGGTAGATATCTTTTAACTGATTAGCAAATTATTAATGATTTCGTGGTTTCTTATGCTTAGTTACGCTGTTGATATTGTTGCGACTGGCATCGCAATATCAAAAAGTTTTCCGTTCTTCCCTCTCAAATGATTATGAACGATATGTCTATTATCGCTAGCTCTTATTCGATGCATTATTGATGTTTTTTTTTTTAATTAAAAATATTTTAGTAATTTAACCGACTCCATCCAAAGTTAGTGGTGATTTTTAAAATCTTAAAACTTCCCGACTGTGAATTTTACTATGCAATTTAAACGTACAGAATAGGATGCGACATAGGTAATTGAGCATTAATAAATGAAATAATGTCTTTATTGAAGTTTATTCTTACAATGTATGTATGTAAGCATGTATATATTCTTACAAATTAGTTTATCCTAATTTATGCAAATGGTGAAAAGTTTCACTCATTTACTCGGAAGATGTTTAACAATTTATTTTTATCTAGTACACATTGCTAAACATTATACTTAAATTTTAAAAATATCGCTCGTCAAATACAAGCTTCTACTAGCTAAAAAAAGCAATTTTTCAGGATAGCTGAAAAAAGTTTCTTCTTTTGATATCTGGCTCTATAAAATTGTTAAAATGTTTCTGAAATCAACATTATCGCGGTCTATAAACCCTCTTGCTCAAAGCTACTAGAGTAACTTCAGAGATAGAGAAAATAAAAAATTCAAAAACAATCTTTTTTAGATGCAACATCTAGTACCAGAGCCTAGTACCAGACGAGGGATATGTAGATTATTCTTTAATTTATTACCTTACTCTTCCGTTATTGAAATAATTTTCTGAAGTATGCTGAGGTCTGCACCTAATGTTTTTATGCCCAGATATTTAAATGTGGCGGAAAGATAATTGAAAGGACAATTGGGTGAATGTGATAAGTAGCATTTTGCTTAAATTAACATTAAATTGGCATTATTAACATTTAAATTAAATGTTTCTAAGTATTAGTGAATGGATATGAAATCCAGTAGAAAAAATTCATAACTATATATGTTGTTTTTATTAATATTATTCATTGTTATTAGCCTGTTGGAAGTTAGGATTGTACAAAGCACGACGTGCTTATCTGGCAAACCTTTATATCTTACATTATACTATGTATATTTATAATTGTACATTATAGTGTAAGTACCTAACTAAGTATAGTCGGTCAAGGCATGCATTGACAATATGCTCCTGCCTAGTAGTTTATAGAGATGATTTTAATTTAGTTTTCTCAAATGAAACTCAAAAAATATTATTTACCAACATCATCCATTAGCTACTTCAATTGTTAATGAACATTTATACAATAAAATAATGAAAAGATGCGATGGTAAATAAAAACTATCCTAAAAGATGTATTGAAAATATTTGTATTATTATTATTTTTTTAAAGTTTAATAAATATGTGTATATTCACTTATACAAATACATGTATTCTTTTAAAATCCCGAAGCATTAAAAAGTTAACTGCATATGTTATATCGGATTCAGGAAAGTGTACATTATCGGCCTTGGATCGGAATGTGAAATAATCTGTTTGGATATATTTATGTATATATGTATGAAGGTCTATATTTGACGTAGGCTGGAGTGGGGCCTGGTTTTATGTATGCACATACTAATACCGCATTACTGGATAGCTTGTTGCCCGACCTCTCAGAGCCATGGCTTCGTAACTTAAAAACCACTTAACCTTTAATAATTACTAATTATTCCATATTATTAAGTAAAGTGGTGTGATAATGAAAAAGAGCTCTTTGCTTTTCTCAACTGAATATTTAAAAAAAATTATGGTTGGATATACATTCCTTTAGTTAATTTATTTATTTATCGTCGTTCCAAATTAATAAAATCAATGTAATAAATCATAATATTATTTATAATATCTTTGATGCGCGGTCATAAGGACTTAAGTCAAAATTTTGAATTATTCAGAAAGCAACAGCAAAGTTCAAAACATTATGTAAAATCTAATTATTGATATTATTTGTAATTGTCATTTTTATAAAACAATATAGTAGTAATTCTATCTGAAGTATACATTTATTTCTTGTCTGATCATTCCGGATTCTTTATATATTTCAATCGCCATGATAATAAATTTACTATAAGAAATAAATTAAGTAGTACTTGTAAAAATGATAGCAACTCATTTCTTTTTTAATTTGGGAGTTTTATTCTTTACCAGAAGGGAAAAAATAAGTAAGAATACAACATTGGAATATTGTATTAATGTTGCTTATTAACGAAGTCAAAATTACAATTTGGGAATTAACAAGGATTTAGGGCCGTATATATGAACGATCCTAAGGAACGCCTTACTTAAAGGCTTCCTTAAAATGCCACCTTTAGCTAACCTTAACACAATTTTCATTTTATAAACGTTCCTTTACCTTTCTTATCTTAAGGACGCCTTAGATCTTAAGGTGTTCCTATAAATTTGATCTGTTTTCCTTCCTTAGTGCTAAGGTAGCTGATTAGCTACCTTTAGCCTCTCCTCAACTATTTAATAATAGAAATAAAAACAGAAAACAAATATCAGAACTTAAATACTTATTAAAAAGAACCGTTTATTAAGAACAACGACTTTTTGGAATTTTTACTTTATTTATACGAGGTATAAACAACAAAGGTGGTGAAATATTATTGCACTTTTTAAGATAAATAAAATTTTAAACTTGGTGTAATATTTTCTTTTTTTCTCCTTTATATATTTATCAAATGTTTTCATATGTAGCCATTTTTATTACTAGGCACAATGAGAGACAAATAATTTCTCTATATAAGCAAAATCAAAACAAAAGATGTATTATTTTCAATTAATGAATACTTATTTAGTATAGGTATTGATAGTATTACTTAAGTGTACAACTTTAATCACAAACATTTTGATGCAGATGCTTTTGAATCTTTTCCATTTCTACACTTCTAACATTAATTATGTTATAGTAGCCAGTATTAGAGCTGTAATTGTAAATATTTGATTAGTTGGTGATATAAACATCTGAAAGAATATTAAGTGAATTCATTTTTTTCTTCTGCAAGTAGTACTGTAATGAGAAATATAATCTTAATTATTGATAGTAAAGATATTTTCACTCAATTACTCATTGACAAAACAAAATCTTGATATGAAATATAGACTGAATCCAATTTGAGAAAATTAAATGTAATTTAATAGTACCAATTTAACATTTTTAAAGTTTATTTATTTATCTGTGCCTATTTTACATAAAAGGCTTTCATGGAATTTGTTGAAATTAGATAAGTTTGGTATAACAAGTTTTTGGAAGAGTGGTAAGAGAAATGTAAAAAGAGCAGAAATAATTTGGTAGACAACTTTTATTTATTATTATATAAAGATGAAAAATAAATAACAGAATCATAATACACACTAATAAACCAATTCTTTATAAAATGTCAAAACACATGTACATCCACTAAGATTTTTCAATAATTAATATGCTAATACAAAAGTAATAGCATTCTAAAGTAAACAATCAGTTTTTAATAATTCATATAAGAAGTTGTTGAAAATAAATTTCAGCTTACTTATTACGGAAATTGAAGCTTTAATATTTCACATTTCCAACACACATCTTTTTTAAAATAAGTTGGTTACTAATTTACACATATCTCTAACATTTACCACTCCTCATGAAGAAGGTTGGAACTAAACCATCCAAGAATATTTTGAAGAATATTAAGAAATATATAATAAACATACAATAGTATATCACAAACACCTAAGGGCAGCTGCCCCCCCCCCCCCTGCCCCCCGCTGGGTACGCCCATGCAAACATCTCAATTAGAAGAATATTGCAGTCTCTCATCCCCCAAGCTAATCTCAAGAGAAATGAAGTTTGAGAACTAACACTACCTAACATAGTTTTATCACACTTTTTCACTCTCATTTGCATCTTCATCTTATAATAAAGATATTTTTGATTGTTATCCTGAAGAATCCATTAAGTTGTTTTGTAATCGGTTAGATGAAACATTGTATACATTTGTTCGTTCTTTTACACTAACAATGTTTGCACACTATTCATCTTTGAGTGATTTCTACTCCAATTATCATTTACTTATAGTTCTAGAGCTGTAATTGCCACATTACCTACTTAAAACATTCTAAACAACACAGTAAACAAGAGTAAAGTAAACACTGATGTCAGTTTAGGGAGGTTACACCTAGCGGCAGAGTACTCTTATCAATGTTCTCTGATTGGTTGTTTAGTTAAGGTGGCCTTAAATTTGCACCTTAATAAATGCATATTAGTTAAGGAAAGGAATCGTTAAGGAAGTTTCATAAAATGAGAATTATCTAAAGGAACAATTAAGCTTAAAGGTTAGCTTAACATAGGAACCAGTTGAGGTTACCTTAACTGCTTCCTTAGGAACGTTCATAAATACGGCCCTTAATTTTTTTAACATTTTACCATTTATAACCACTTAAGCATGTCAGGAGATACATAAACCATCGTTTTGGTATAGAATAATTTTATTAATTTTACATTACAAAACATACTAATGATATAAATGAAGGAAAACAAAATTAACAAATCTCAAAATTCCATTCCTTTTATTTGGGACTACTCTAGCTCAACTTCCATAAGGTCAGGATTCTCCGCTTGGATGGCAGAATCTATTAGGAGTTGTCTATAAAAGTTGTGAAAAACTGGTGGTATCAGAGGAAGTAAATCCATGAGATCCTTTTTCTTTACCTCAGGTATAGGAACCATGGACTTGTACTTCTGTTGAACCTGTCCTATGCAAGGCCTCCCTCTTTTTCTAAAAATCATAGACTTCAAGAGTTCTTCTTCTGTTAAGGAGTTCTTGTACAACAGAGTACCGTAGTCTTGAGTGTACTGAAGCCCCTGAACATTATCCCAGGAAAATAAGTCCCCATCCGAATTCTTCTTCCTTAACACTAAATCTGTTTTGAGAAGCTCTGCAAAATCAAGAAACTCTTCTTGTTTCATTTCAATAACTTGAAATGGCATTTTCTTTCCGGTTCTCCTAACCAGTTGAAAACAATCGTGAGGATGATAAATTGGGATTTTTAGTTTTTGCTTATTGTTTTTCTATCAATGAGTGGTCGACATCACACTCCAAATGAGCGTGGCCTGGAACTAAAAATTTATGTTTTATTATCTTGATATGTGGAAAGACAGTCATGGCCTTCATAAACATTGCAGCTACATGTGAATTTTTGTTTTGACTTCCTCAGGTGTCAGAATAAAAAATCACTTCTTCAATAGTTGAAGGAAGTTTGGCCAAATGATGATACAAACATGAAGCTATTTCATTTGCTCCTCGTCCTGCTGTTGCCTCATGCCACATGTGGTTGTAAGACTGACCAGTTACATTGTCATGTATAGTGAGATTGTAGGTCCACAACTGTCTTTTGTAGAATGCAACAGATGAAACAAGAGAAGGAGTTGGGAGGCATTGCTGCAGATCAAAACTAAAACATTGCTTTCTATTATCTACTTTACAATCTTCTTTATCATTTGCTTTTGTCTTGTATGCCAAATCAGCGGATTCCTGATGGTTTTTAATTTCGTTTTCGATAAATAATGTTTCTTCTGTTGTAGCTATTTTTAGTTCCATATTCAAAACGTCACACTTGTGACATGTATCCACTTGAAGTTTCTTGAATGCGAGTTTCAAGGCGTGGAATTCTCTCTCGTATATTTTCCTGGATGTTGGGTTTTCCACCTTTTCCGCATAGAGACTGTGCATGATCTGTAGGTTCAGATGAGGTGGTAAGTATTTTATAGAGTTGGTGCGACTTGTGTAGTGGCTTTCATAAGATGGGAAAGAAAGGATGTGGCTCCTTATTTTTTCTAAATCTTCTTCACTTTTTTTGTGTTTCGGAGGATTTTTACCACGTCTGTCTTCTAGAGGGGTTCCTGTGAGGGTCCGTTTTTTATTTTGTAGAACCATTTTCACAAACTTTTCATGTTCATCTAAAGTTTCCAAAAAACTGTCCTTACAGACTATATTTCTTTCCCCTTTGATTTCGAAGCAATATTCATTGGTTACTCCTCGGTTTTTTAAACTGTTTTTTTTTTCCTATGCCTACTACTTCCTGGTTTTTTGCTTGCAACGTGTTTTGCAATAAAATTTACACGTCCTTCATGTGAACCAATACTCCAATATTCATTGAAAATTGATTTCCTAATGTAATTTTCTAGAAAAACAAAACACTTGTTTCTACAGTGCTTTAGTTGTTTCATTTGTCGTCCTTGTATTTGTTTTCCACTAACATTAATGTATGGTTTTCCAGTATTTAGCAATAATTTTCTTTCTTTTCGAATAGATCTAGCCCATGGCCGTGTGCAAGTATTCGCGCCAACACTTGAAACTATACCATCAAAAGTCTGTGGATTCGTTACACTGGAGGCACCTAGAGGATACTCATGATCTTTTTTAAGATCAGAAGGACCACTTTTAACATTCTCAGCTTGGGATTTAGCTCGTTTTACCTTTAATGTTCGAGTACCAACATCCTCACTGCTGTCGCTTTCCGACTCAGGTACAAATGTGTTTTCACGATCGCTATCATCATCATCATAGTTCATTGAGGTCCATTTTTCTTCCACTGCTTCATCTGCAAAAAAAAAAAACCAAAAAAAAGAAAAAAAAACAAGTTTTTCGAATTTTTTCTTTTATTATGAAAATAATATTGAGAATAAAAAAATTAATATGTCAAAATATCTTAGTAAATGTAAAAATATATTTAATAATATCTTCCATCTTTAAAAAGTGAAACAATACCTTATCTCTTATTATGTTCCTAACCCATTTTAATTAGTAACCATTAAATAAAATCAGATGATGTATGGAACTACATCCAGGTTATCCAAACTTTATTATTTGATTACATTCTAAAATAAGCTTACTTACCTTCATTTGTAGTCATCCCATTCGAAGCAAGCAGAACTAGCTTTTTCACTCTTGAAAACATATTGTTGAATCCCGGAGCGGCCCGATTACTTTGGGGCCGGGATAGCCGAGCGTGTAGGAGCGCGACCCGCTGTTGCACGCTCGAGCCGAACGGCGGCGGTTCGAATCCGCCTTGGGAGGGTTGACTTTTATTTCGTGGAGGCCCCACGGAATAAATCTCGACCCTCCCACCATGGTTAGAATAGGTTGGTTACACCTCTAGAGTAACCCCCCGTATGCCACACATGGCCAGGTAGGGGTACCGAACAAAAAAAAAAAAACATATTGTTGAACACTCAACACACAGCTCTGACTGCCCGAGTTTCAAGTGAACTGTTCCCCACGATGTACGTGATCTTCTCTCATACCAGCTGTACCACTGTTGGACTAGTCTTTAGGACTTAAATCGACATAAGACTATAGCGCCAATAAAATTTATTTAAGTAGTGCACGGTATTAAAGGCATATGTTGACTTAAGACCTTAATACCAGAAAAAAAGTTATAAACTTGACTTAAGGCTATAATATCGATTGGTACAGCTAATCGATTTTTAATGTTTGGCTTAAAATCTTAATACTAATCGTTAGCTCTTATTCCTGCTATAATATTACGACAAATCTCAAAATGCCCAAATAGTGACTTAAGCCCTTATGACCGCACATCAAAGATATATTATTAAACTAGCTGTATATCTCGGTTACACCCGGGAATTTCATTTTTTTAATAAACTTCAAAAAATCCATAAACAAAAAATACAACAAAAATAGCACTAATAGATTATTATTTCAAAGCTTTAGGATATACTAGATTTTTAGTTTTACCCTCTGGGGCATATACAATTAGGTCTTTAGATGAACCTACTCTAGAGCATGCAACGTTAAGCTGACCATGAGGAAAAAATGGGGTTTCCAAATTGATACCAGCTACCCTCCGTGATTGCTTTTGAACTTTATTTATAGTCATCACTAATGTGCCCTGAACTTGGCGAGGAATCATACTCTTTTGAAATCAAAGGGCACATCACTGGGGACAATGTGGATTCCAGGCATGGAAAGCAGTAAGGGCAGAACGGGATGAGCAAGGATGTGATAGATTTCATATCACATAAAACATATAAACAATCCGGGTCGTTTCCATAAATCAATCAGGTACAAAATATCAAAGAACAGAGGAGAAATCCAGTCGCAAAAAACAATGAGAAAAGCCGTTGGTCAAGAAAAGTTCGTTAGGACAGAAGAGAGAGCCAGGAGTGAGAAGGGAGTAGCGGGGAGACGCGCACTCGTCGGCCAATACTCGAAAAGGACTCATCCTTCAGTCCTAAAATTTTACTTAATACTAACCCTAATTCTTTCAATTAGTACAAGAGTACGTTGACTTTTATCCTTTCGAAAATTGTGTTCATTTGGTCCCCAGCTCTGAGTAAAGAAATTTAGATAACTCTATTACCTGTGATTTTTATAAATTGCATTTACAAAATTATCAGAACACGTAACAAGTTTCTAATCCAAGTAGGTTGGTAAGTGAAAGTTGCGTGTTGCGCGCATTGCACCAGATTTTTTTACACTTCAATCTGTAGAATGAAATAAATATGTTTTTTAAAAAAAAAATTTACAATAAATGTAATCAATTTTTGAACTGTATATAGACTTTTAATACTTATGCTTAATTAGTAAGACGGATGGTAAGAAAATAAAAAAAACTCTCTCTTCGCTGACTATACAGCGGAGAGAGAAAACTGGCTAGACAATGAACACTTTGTTTTCGTAGTCGTCGCCCTAAAAATTGCACAAGGGGGAACATTCATCCCTATTGGATGGTAGCCACAATAGAGAGAAAAGAATAGATGAATATTTTACTAAGATATTTACGTTGGTTATTCACGTTGCACCGCAAGGATGAAATATTACCTACTCCTAATGCAAAGCTGCCGGGCTAGTGTTTTTTTAGTGAAATTTCATCAAATCATGAATGCATGTATTTGTGCGTACGATTCAATAAAATATTTATCGATGCCAAAATGATAAAATTATATGTATTTTTCATACTTCTCTCTTTCCCATTTTCTCTTTGCTGATATAAGTTCGCCTCACATTAAAATATGCATTTCCTAATATATATATATATATATATATATATATATATATTTTTTTTTTTTATTTTAATAATAAAAACAGACGGCCAGAAAGAAAAACTCGTTAGTTTTAATTGTTATTGCCGCAGGAGTTTTTCCTCAGGCTACATCATAATTGTGGAGGAACAACATTCTAGTAGAGATGTGGGAAGCTCAGTATTAACAAAACTGAGAGTTGCGATTCCAGAAAAAAAAATCGGAGGGAGAAGGAAGTAATGATTTGTATAAAAGAATTAAAAAGAAAAACTTACATAAAACATCACACTTATTAATTTGAAAAAAATAAATGCTTTATTAAATTCAGTGTCTCATGAGGCGGTGCAAGTCTTATGAGGAGCTATTCATCTCGACCTTCTCAGAGAAGAGATGTTCCATTACAAAATGAAACGAGATGAATTGGCGGACCCACCACCAAACTTACGTGAGATGGATACTCCGGTGGGACACGGTGAAATCGACGGAGGGCGACGACCACGAACGTTACTACACTGAGGAAGTACTTCCCCACTGTCTGTTTGCGTCTAGATAAGACTTGGGTCTTCCAGGTCTATTGGGTCTCACAAATGGGGGATCGGGGACTTTTCAAACATGGAAAAGCATCCCAATTGACCCCCTATGCCCCAATTGTGGGGTACCAGGAACGGCAGAGTGGATTGTCGTTGTATACACCGCCAATGAGAAGCTAAGGACCAAACTGCTGAGGAGACTGGGCATTACATTCTGTCAGAGAGCCACCTCCCTAAGCTAATGACCAAATAAAACTACCCGCATTTCAAAAATGTTGCGTGCGGATGAAAGGAAGCGGTGGGCCTAACCCACTTTATCTTTGGTAGAAGGGAAGTATAAATAACTATTTATACTATTTATGAAACTATAAATTGATATACTTATATGTGTAGTATGTGTAGTGGTGTGTGGATGCGTATCATACCACGGTTGCAAAGTCCCGTATTACCATAGAGGGACGATAGGTTGGTATAAATAAATAGACTTTATTAAATTCTTATACATAATTATTACTTAGGCATAGGTTGATTCCTGAAGAGCTTGTATCTGAATAAAAGTGATATTGATACTTATTTGGAACTTATAATTTTGAAACTAATACACAATTTAATATTTATTGGTTATTAGTCCAGAGAATCGAATATTTTGTTTTTGGTGGTGGGGTATTCAATACGATTCATGTTTCTTTATGGTATGACTTTTGATTTTTAGGAACGTCAATTAGCTGTATCACAATAAAATGTTGTTGGTAGACTTACATTATTTTAAGAACGCACCCTACGTACCATGACAGTTAAGTTTTTTTTTTTTCAAATGAACTTGACGTTGATTGACGATCTAAAGAACGTCTCTATTTTACTTTCACAACGTAATGCTCCATGCTGAATGCTGCAATCTCAGCGATTAGGAAGTCATAAGTCCATTAATGAATATATCACTATTTAAAAAAAAAATATTAATAAATATATTTGCAGATCTGCCGGTGTTATCTGTACTTCTCTTCTATATACTGTTTTGGGTATGGATGAATGCAATGGAGTAAAGATACAAATAATAATAATAGAAGAATAAATAAATACCTGAAAAAAAAAAATACTAATTTTTAACCGATTCATCATAAAGAATTTTAGAAGTAGAACTAAGTACTTTTTTTTTTGTTTTTTAAGCGAGAAAAACTTCGTTTTATTAAATGTTAAAATATAATGTTAAAATATAATAAAATATAGTATAATGTTAAAATAAAATGTATTATGCACAAAGGTCTCTAGTTGTAAAATTTACAAGGTATTGATAAAAATTCTTGGCCAGCATTACTATCAATACTAAATTGTTTTTTTATAATTTATGAATTTTCCATTTGATAATAAAATTAAAAGCTATAAGGAAACTGACTAATCACTAAAAAGAGCAAAATATATAAATAGGAATTTTTCAACTTTAGCGGCGGTACAGTACGATATCTAATGCAATCTTCTAAAGGCTTGTTAATATTGAAATTTAATATATTTCTTAAATTTGAAAATTATTGAAACAATAGTTTTATTTAATTTATTTTATTAACATTTGAAACTATTATCACACACGATTTGGCCGACATACAATCTCACATAGTACGAGGTAATTTGATGCTTTAGTTGATAGAATATAGTTAATGATTAATCATAGTTATTTGGACTATCCTTAATATTTCTGATTTTTATTTCTGTAAATAGTTGGCTGGGGAAGGAATTTCCCATTACCCGCTAAGTAAACTCAAGGGAGGGCAGTATAATGTTGAACTAAGAGCCCGAGCCTCTCCGCAAGACAGTTGTCTTGGACAACTAGGACAAAATCGATGGTGGCCAGATACCGTCAGGGCCTTCTGTTTGTTGAGGATCTTTCCTCGTCATTACCCCTTACCCTACCTCTGTTTAATTAATTTTTAATATTACTAAGTTTGAACTAATTTTGAGTTTTAAAATTTATCTCTTAAATTTTCTTTATTTTATAATAATTACCACTGCAATTTGTATATTTTTATAATTATCCGGCAGAATTATAGTTTAAAAGATTTTCTTTTTTTCATATCTCCAATTTTTCATATACTTTGATTAACTTCTATAAAATACTCCTTTTGTTATTTGGATTAAAAACAATTATGCAGTAATTTTTTGGTAAAGAAATATTTGGGTTTTATAAAAATTTCTGTAGACCATGTTCCCGATGGTCCACTGTCCACTTTTAGTCTATTTTAATTGCATTAAACCTTGGAATGAAGAATTGAGATTCAGTTGAGAGTTTAAATCAAATGAGCTCTTGTATAGTATGTAACATGGGATTGCTCCAACATTGCTGAACTGTACCATTAACATTCAAAATATGTTGGAGGGACCAGATTCCAATTATCAAGTCAAATCTATCAGCCACTTTCCCTTCGTTGCTTTCAACTCTATTAAATTGAGAAAGAAATTTTGAAAGAAGAGTTGAAAACTTACATTCTAAACTGTATTGGGAGCTTTAGCAGAAATAATAAAATCGGCGTAGTGTGTATCATGAAAATGTTAGGAGAGAGGTTGGTCCACCATTAGGCCAACAGGGGATTCCCTCTCCATAGTAATTAGGTAATACATAAATAAGAAATTATATATACGTGTTTTTATTTTCAGAATTAACTAAAATATGTTGTTGTCTTTTTACAGGTGAGTACTCAAAGCCCTGATTTAGAGATTTTATGTAAGTGTACAAATTAATATACACACCTACACCTATTACTTATGTTTTTGTTAGTAGAGATGGATAAATACAATTAAACTAAATATTAAGTTAAACCTAATGAGATATTTATATGTAAATTATTATGTGTGAAGGAATATTTATAGGCTTTTTTTTTCTAGAACTCAAAATTATGATTTAATAAAAAACATTGACCGTTTAAAAGCATTCATGATTCATTCTTAGCAAAAGTAATTTTATTTACACACATTTTACCCACCATAAAATATTTGTTATATAATGAATAGGGAACGGATTTTCTTGTAAAATGAAAATCCAAATATTTACATATTAATGCAGTTATCTTTTGACAAATATGTTACGAATTTTTTTAAATATATAAGAAAAAATCTGGTGCGTGCTCGCAACACACAACTTTCACTTACCAACTGACTTAGATTAGAAATTAATGCGTTTTGTTAATTGCCACTTCTCAAATGTACAGAACGGCTTTAATTATGAACAATGGTCTGTCATTAAAGGCGTACTCCGGCGTGGGCTCAACGAGTTTTATGAGTTGACTGAATATTTGTCTTTTTTTCTCCTTTTTATGTTTTCTTTATTTTTATCATATCTCATATTTAGCCATTGCTTATTTATAGGCGTAACGAGAGACAGTTAATTTCTCCATGTAAACAAAAACAAAGGTACTTTACAAGAAAGAAACAAACAAACAAAAAAGGCGCCCCCCTCCCCCCCAAAAAAAAGCCCCCTCAGAACATTTTAATAATGATAAAGCTTACCTGATATTAAAGAAAACCTAATTTTCATTAAACATGACGAATTTGATAAAAATCGTTAAAGCCGTTTTTGAGATAATCGAAAAAAAGGTAAAAATTGGAAAAAAGTCATGAAATAAAGTGCCCCCTCAGTTGGACCAATTTTGATGAAATGTTGGCTTTTACATATTTGGTATATACATACATCAAATACCCAGTTTTGTCAAAATCGTTAAAGCCGTTTTTGAGTAAATAAAAAATATGTACACGTGAAATTGGCACAAAATTTATTAAGTAAAGTCCCCCCTCCGGTTGATCAATTTTAATGAAATTTTTACAGTCGTATCTCGGGCATATACATACATCATATACCCAGTTTGATCAAAATCGTTAAAGCCGTTTTTGAGTAAATAAAAAAACCACGTGAAAATGATACAAAATTTATTAAGTAAAGTCCCCCCTACGGTTAATCAATTTTGATGAAATTTTTACAGTCATATCTCGGGCATATAAATAGATCAAATACTCAGTTTAATTAAAATCGTTAGAGCCGTTTTTGAGAAAATCGAAAAAAACGTAAAAAGTTATTAAATAAAGTATCCCCTCCCTTTGAGCAATTTTGATGAAATTGTTGCTGTCACATCGCGGGCATATACCTACTCTAAATACCCAATTTCGGGTTCCCACGGTTTATAGTTTTTGAGCTAGTCTGTTCACATACACACACACACACACACACACACACACACACACACACACACACACACACACAGACCATTTCGCGGGACTTGGTTATTTCGACTCAGGGGGTCCCAAAATTTCCGTTGAAAACCGGAAGTCGAAATTTTTCACGATCGCAATACTTCCACTTACTATATATTTCATATATAGGTAAGTGAAAGTAAAAATATCATTAAATGGATCAGAATATTTTCCATGTATCATTGATATCATGTCTTCTTGTTTAAAATATGATTATGTGTGTGGATGTATATAAATGAAATCATAAAATTTACAAAAAATCTGGTGCGTGCGCGCAACACACAACTTTCACTTACCCACTTACTTACATTAGATTAGAAATGAATGCGTTGTGTTAATGCCACTTCTCAAAGTTACACATTTTTCCACATTCATTTCTTACCTGATATTAAAGAACACCTAATTTTCATTAAACATGGCGAATTAGATGAAAATCGTTAAAACCGTTTTTGAGATAATCGAAAAAAAGGTAAAAATCGGAAAAAAAGGTATGAAATAAAGTGCCCCCTCCCTTTGACCAATTTTGATGAAATCTGTGCTGTCACATCGCGGGCATATACCAACACCAAATACTGAGTTTTGTCAAAATCGTTAAAGCCGTTTTTGAGTAAATAAAAAAAACACGTGATAATGAGACAACATTTATTAAGTAAAGTCCCCCCTCCGGTTAATCAATTTTGATGAAATTTTTACAGTCATATCTCGGGCATATTATTACATCAAATACTCAGTTTAATCAAAATCGTTAAAGCCGTTTTTGAGTAAATAAAAAAAACACGTGAAAATGATACAAAATTTATTAAGTAAAGTCCCTCCTCCGGTTAATCAATTTTGATGAAATTTTTACAGTCATATCTCGGGCATATAAATAGATCAAATACTGAGTTTAATCAAAATCGTTAGAGCCGTTTTTGAGAAAATCGAAAAAAACATAAAAAGTTATTAAATAAAGTACCCCCTCCCTTTGAGTAATTTTGATGAAATTTATGCTGTCACATCGCGGGCATATACTTACACTAAATACCCAATTTCAGGATCGCACGGTTTATAGTTTTTGAGCTAGTCTGTTCACACACACACACACACACACACACAGACACACACACAGACACACACACACACAGACCATTTCGCGGGACTTGGTCATTTCGACTCAGGGGACCCCAAAACGTGTATTTCCGTTGAAAACCGGAAGTCGAAATTTTTCACGATCGCAATACTTCCACTTACTATATATTTCATATATAGGTAAGTGAAAGTAAAAATTAAAATATAAAATTATTACATAATAAAAGATATTTTAAATTTTCAAATTCCGATCTGAAAAAAGCGTTGTATCTTACGAAAGTTAAATCCACATGTACTTGCCTCGTTATCTTTCTTTTAAATTCAGAATTTAAATTAAATATGCTCTAATTGATGCGCGGCAAAGATGTGTATTAAAATATGACCTACCACTTCCTTTTTAATTAAAGCAAAAATCTGTTACTAATGCTTGCTATGGACCTTTTTTTATAAAGCCCTTTACCGGAATCTCAATGATCCTACTACCAAAGAGTCAGCACAGCTTGGGTAGGTAAATATCAGAAAAGCCTAATTTTGTAAGTGGCTAAATAATATTTCCTTAAAACACTTAAAATTATTTTTTAGGTTTACTATACCACGAAAACTATAGGTAGGTATTATTTTTAGTGAAAATTTCTATACATATGTAATTTTTTTTTTTTTAATAATAATAATATTTATTTGCAAAATTTTACAAATGCCATTTAGCATATATTGTAAATGGGATCATCATTTGTTAACCTCCTCTAGAGGATTGACAAGAATACTTGATAGGAGAAACCTCCTAGTGAAGGCACTCCTAGCATGACAGTTCTACAGTACAGGTCCCTGCTCCAGAGGCGTTTGAGTCTCCTTGTTGGATTCTGTGGCAGTGTTTCTGTCAGTAATGTTTGTACCAAGGGGTTAGGATGACCAGCAAGAGAATTATGGAAAGTTTTGTAATGTTTCCTAATTATGTCAGTTACGATTGGTATGTTTAGCTCTTTGTGTAATGATTTGTTGGTAACATAGTACGGGCAGTGAGTGATATAACGGAGAAATTTAGATTGAAAAATTTGGATGGTCTGTAGGTGTGATTTTTTTGCATGATCCCCATACTTGAGTGGCGTACGTCCATATTGGTCTAAGTAACATATTATATATTATAATTTTGTGTGTAAGTGATAGTTTGTTTTTATGATACAACATTCATCTTAATAGTGAGAGTCGGTGATTTAATCTTTTCTTTAATGTTTTGACATGGCATTTCCAGGTCAGTCGTCTGTTCATTGTTAGTCCCAAGTATTTTGTTTCTGTTTGGTTTTGTAATGGTATGTTATATAGAGTCAGTGGAGGGCAGTCTGATCGTATTAGCGTGAATGTAACCTGATTTGATTTTGGAATGTTAATTTTTATACGCCATTTATTAAGCCAATTCTGCAATATATTTAAATGATTTTGTACGTTGTAGGAGGCAGTTGCCGGGTCAGAGTTAGATGAGAGTATAACAGTGTCGTCTGCGTAAGTAGCGAGTTGAGTGTCTGGTGTCCGTGGGATGTCAGAGGTGTAAATAGTGTACAGAACTGGGCCCAAAATGCTTCCCTTCGGCACTCCAGCCCTGATTCGGCAATAGTCGGAGTGTTTGCCATCCTGGTTAACAACAAAAAACCTATCCTCAAGATATGACCGAATAATTAGATAATAGGTATGCGGTATGATCGATTTAACTTTACAAAGAAGACCATCATGCCAGAAAGCTGCTGTACAATATTCTTTCTTTTCTAATGTCACCGCTATGGTATCAACCACTCTATGACATTGCTGTATTGTAGAGTGTGCAGGTCTAAAGCCGAATTGGTGATTGGGTATAACACTATTTGCTTCAAGGAATGGATAAAGTCGTTTTAATAACAATTTTTCAAATATTTTAGAGAATAACGGTAATAAGCTAATAGGTCTGTAAGAAGTAACTTGGTCTGAAGGTTTGTTTGGTTTCGGAATCATCTTTACGATAGAAAATACGAGGGGGAAGTAAGTCAGTCGAAGAATAGAATTGTAAATATTGGTCAAATATATAATAGCTTTTTTAGGAAGAAGTCGTACAATTTTAGGTGTGATAAGGTCATAACCTGAGGCCTTTCTTCGCGGTAATTTTTCAATGCAAAACTTTACATCTGAAGGTCTAATATATAATAGGAGGTAGTAGTGAAAGAGAAAGAGGAGATGAGAGACTGTCTTGAACGTCAAAGAAGTGTTGTTGGTCAAGTAAGTCGTCATGTGGTTGAAATACGTCCGTAAGATGAGAGGCAAATAAATCAGCTTTCTCTTTATCGCTCTGGCCCATGTGTTGTCAGGTTTACGGAGAGGAGTCTTTGTTTGGTGGTAACTGAGTATCTTTCGTGTTTGTTGCCACAAAGTTTGTCACTCGTCTGTAGGTTTGCCAAATGATTGTTGTAAGTGTCCTGTTTGTGTTTCTGTATCAGCTTCCGCAGTCTGTTAGTAAGAGCGTTTAGTTGTCTTTGGTCACTAGGATAGCGAGATCTCTTCCACTGGTTCAGGGCACGTCGCTTTTCAATAATAAGTGACTGTATGTCCCGAGGTAAGTAATATTTGTGTCTTTCTGTCTCACGTACTTGTGCTGATTGCCAAGCGGCAGTTTGTACGGTCTTAGTGAGCGTCTCTACAGCGTTGTCAACTTCACTTTCCGTCTTTAGGCTTGTATTAAGGTTAATGTTATTGTTTATAATGTTGTGAAATTTACTGAATAATATTGGGCCAGGAGTTAGAGTAGGCATGTGATTTGTGGTAAATTTGTGTCTAGAGAGGTACAAAACAACAGCTGAATGGTCAGATGAAAGATCGTTGCTAATGGAGAAGTTATGATGAAGAGAATTTAAATTAGATGTAATAAAAAAATCGAGTAGTTCCGGTTGTCGGTTTAAGTCCGTTGGCCAGTATGTGGGTTCAGTTGGTAATATGCAGTCATAGTTATGATCTACACAAGTACTAAAAAGAGCATTTCCCCTTGAATTTTGTGTCCTATTTCCAAAACGGGGGTGTTTGGCGTTGAAGTCTCCTCCGCACAAAAAGTTAGGTCCTAAGCTGGTCAGTAAGTTAGTGAATGTCTCTTGTGAAACTAGTTGCCTCGGAGGACAATATGCACTGGCTATAGACATATAGGTGTGATCAATTTCAACTGATATGACTGAAATCTGAATTTCTGGTAAAGCGATCATATGTTGAGGATAGTGACGTAATGTTCGTTTCACGAGTATTGCCGTACCACCACGGGCAGCACCGCTGGGATAATCACTTCGGTACACCACGTACCCTTGAATGTCGAATCTTGTCGATTGTGTGAAATGTGTCTCCGTTAGTATTGCTATGTCTATGCCATGCTCGTGTAAGTAGATGTCAAGTTAGTTCCTTCGTTGTATGACTCCATTTGAATTCCAAAGAAGGAGTTTTAGAGAGTGTTGTGATATTGAATTAGGGACTGGCATTAGGAATAAAATTAGTTACTAGCGTGGAGAGAAGAGTGATGAGCGGAGTTATCATGGATTTAAAATCATTTAAAAATGAGGTCAAATATAATGAGAGATCGGGATTACTTGGTTGAAAGTTGGGTGTAGTATAATTAGATCTTGAGTATGAGGATGGAGTATATCCGGGTGTTGAGTATTGTGGTTGGGTATAATGAGATGCTGACACGTGGGGATAAATAGGTTGATGAGTTGGAGGTGAATTGAGTATTGAGGAGAATTGACTGTATATTGTGAATGTTGAGGAGGAGATGAACGATGAGTACTAGCATGGTGAGAAAATGTGTAATGAGGAGTTATCCTCGCAGTTTGTGGATTTGTATATTGGGGCGCTGTGTTATAACATGTAGTGCTATAAGTTGGCTGTACGTGTGCAGTAGTTTGAGGTTCTTGTGTTGTAGCTATAGTGTGGGTATGTTGGTCAGGTCCCGCCTCTGGAGGCAGGAGCTCTGTTACCTCTCGCCTCGAAGTTCTCTGATTCCACACGTTGAGTCTTCTTCTCTGCAACTTGAGATGTACTAAGCATCCCATGTAGTTTGCCGGATGTTCTCCACCGCAAAGAGCGCAGACAGGAGGCTCGTCACGTGGTTTCTGGCACCTCTCGCTGGGATGATCTTGACCGCACTTGACGCATCTTGGTTTGTGGTGGCAAAAAGCTCGAGTATGTCCGTATTCTTGGCATCTCATACATTGGACAATATTTCTTCTCTTGTGACGTTCCTCAATTTTAACTTTTGTATAAGCAATGTTAGTTAAATTGAAGACTTCAGCATTATTTGGAGATGGTTCCAAGTCCACAATGAAAAGAGGTTGAGGTTTAGAACGCGGATGTAATATATTAGTTATAAAACGGACATTAAATCCTTTTCTTTCCAAATCATATTTTATCATATCGTGCGGTGTGGAATAATGGAGATTTCTAATTACAAATCTATAGGCTTTGTCTTGTTGTGCTTGATAAGTGTGGAAGTTAAAGTTTTTCGATTCGAGATATCAAACACAGGCTCTATAAGCGTCACTTGTAACAGTTTTTAAAGTGACAATCGATTTATTTGAAAAACATTCAAAATTATTTTCCCCTATTAGGTTAACTAGGTCAACGCATAAACTTTGAAAATTTGTTATCCCTTTAATTTTTATTGGAGGTGGTTGATGAGGTCTTTGAACTGGTGTTTCAACTGGTTCTTCTTCCATTTCGTTAGAAAGTGGTTGAAACATATTACTAACGGGCACATTATATACTATTAGTGTAGTATACTATTATATACTACACGGGATACTATTTAATGTTGTCGAAATAACGGTTTGACTAGGACTTTGATTGAGGTTTATTTGAGTTTGAGTATTGTCGATAGAATTTTGTGGAATAGATTCCGAAATATTTATGGGAGAACTATTATCTAACTGATTCATTTCAGTAGTTTCACAATTAGAATTATTATATAAATTAACAGATGTTTTTGTTAGGTTAGGTTTTTTAACTGTGTTTTTTATCACTGAACTTTTTGAATTTGCTTTCTTTTTCTCTGGTTGTCCATTTTTAAGTGAAACATTACTATTACTAGTTACCTTTCTCTTCATAAGTGTTGTAGGAACCTTCTGAACAGACTTTCCACTGGGGCCAGCCAATTCATTCACACTCATTAGTAAAGTATCTTTTTTCACTTGAAAACTTACTTAAAACGTCCGTGGCTCTTAAAGAGATCACATTTTCACAATAAAACACCAAAGTATTCACGAATTTAATAATTTTAATAACAAGAAAATTTTAGAGCAACCGCACAGTATCAGGTATCAAACAGCTGAATACATATGTAAAATAAAATTTATTTTAAACGATTCAAAATGCCATCAAACGATTTGGTGGTACAATCTAATGTAAATTCTAAGCTCAAAAAAAAATATGCTAAATCCGTTCCCTAATCATCAATAAAGAACTATTATTATTTTTTTTTGTGACTTGTTTAGTCTTATTTTTCTAAATGCCGTTAATTATTAGTCCAGGTTTTAAATGCATTTGTACTTACATATTTTTTTAAAGAATTATATGACATGAAATATAGAGAGGGTGGGATAGCTGAAATATTAGTTTTTTTAAGTAAAAAGGAAACAACGCCTGTCGGATGCTTCCTGTAACTTGGATGCTCAATGCCCGACTCCCCCTATTAAAGAGATCGGGAAAACAATACTACGCTAATTTATTGACAGTTTGAATCGCAATAATAACAATTACTGTTGTGGGAGGAAACTAGATAACAGTAACGATGATGTCAGATTCAAGCTATAAGAAATATAAAATGCAATTACCCCTTTGCCGGGATGGGGGGGGGGGGGGGTAAGGGGGCTATAGGATAGTCATTGTGGGACCTAATGGGGAGAAAAGTAAATGCCAGCTCTAACGAGACAACAACCGCACAGCCTCGCCTAATTGCCTCTCTTCTTATTATTCTCCCGACTTGTCTCTTCCTTCCCCTTTTGTATCCTTGCTCAGGAGGAAAGTTGTTAACGCGCGGTGTAACTGTCGCCATGCAATAATTAAGAGAGAATTGGGATGAGGAAATATTGGAAAATTATAGGCATTCTTATTGATAGTGTAAAAAAAAAATGTACCGAAGGAACAAATATGAAATTTTGTTAAATGGTATTAATTACAGATACCAAACTTGGAGATATTAATGTTCAACCATGTTTGCCTTATAATCCGGAAGATAATATATCCATCTAGTTCCGGATTTCTCTGTTAACTCTTTTAATCTTTGAAAGAGAAATCCTCTGGCCCTGAAAAGCTGAGACTTGCTTGTAGAATTCGGAAGAGGAAAGAATTCAGAATGTCTAGCTTGTTGGAAATGCCTGAATATCCCAAAATTTCTCTTTGAAGGATCGGAATAAGAGGTGTGATTGTGACCAGGTTGTGACATAGTATACTAACATCTTACTGTCAAGCCAGGGATGGTAAACGGTAGTCAAAACATCGGTGTTTGCCAGTGATGTTGTTCAATAAGGAAAAATTCTGACGTTTTGTAGAATTGCCCCGTGTTTCACTGTGCCCCCCTATATATATATAAAATGATATTCCTATGAATAAACTCTCAATAGTTGCTCTGTAAAAAAAGTTTTTATTTATAATAATTACAAATAAAATTTATCACACAATAAACTTAATATTCCTAAAACATTTTTGTAAACACTTACCTGTAAAAAAAGAAACGTCATTAAAAGTTTATTCTTAGGTAAGCATTTCTTAATAACATTTCAAATTGACTGCTCACAATATTTTAAATCAAATGTTTTATCATTAACTTTAACCATATGTTTTAATTCATAAATACAAATAACCTATCAGTCACACACCTGCTTCCGCTTCTCTCACTCATGTCTATAGCAAAAATAAAATTAATTAAGAAATATATTTTCTTTACATCTCCCCCCGCGGGGAAGGAAATTTTCCAGAAAATTTTCTCGCAACTTATCCACCGTTATCTTCTTCTAATTTAGGTATTGGAATAAGTTTTGTAATATGAAAAAGATTCGATTCTATTTTTTTCCTGTGACCTGTATCAATCCTGTATATTGAATTGGAAATTTTTTCAATAATCTCATATGGTCCTATTTTTAACTCATCCAACTTCTTTCTATTTAATTTATTTCCATTTTCCACGTATACCATATCTCCTACATGGAATTCCCGGTATTTCCTATGTTTATCAAATAGTTTTTTATTGTAGTCGTGTGACTTTTTTGTGCTGTCGAGTGCTATTTTCCTGTCTCTATCCCAATCACATATATATATATATATATATATATATATATATATATATATATAGGGGGGCACAGTGAAACAGTCGGTGCGCTGGGCGAACCAAAAGGTCTAGACCAACCAAATTCAGACAGCGAGCGATTTGGGTGACTCCAAACAATGTCAGCAATTATCCCTTTTCTACTTGTGTGACAGTCTCTACTTGCTATAGTGCGGTTTTGTGGGGTAAAACTAAAAAAAATTCGTCTGTAGGTATGAGTAATTGTACATTATTTCGGTCTGGTCTTACAACTTTTTTATTATGCACGTATCTCTTAAGATTTTGGCTTTCCTACCTCTTCACATTCATCGTAGGAAGATAAAGACATCAAAATGGCTAGTATGGTGTTCCTTGAAACAGGGGCGTTCGGAGCACAATGGAACGTTTCATGGAGTCCGACGAGTGTTTACTCGTGCCGCATTTGATCTTCATTGTGCAATAAGCAGTCAGTTTTTTTCATTTTCTTACAGTTTGGTTCGAAATTGAGAGCGGAACATAAAAAAAAACCGTCTTAATTTATGAAAACTTTCTTGCCAAGTCAAACTTTTCCTGAAGAATTTTGTGGCTTTCATAAAGCAGAAGAACGAAAAACCGACTGGAAGCCGAATACAGTTATTTTGTTAATTATGGTGTTGTTTTTTTCAGCTGGCCCATTGTACCCCGGGCATGGGGCACCATGAAAAAAAATTATTTTTTTGGAAGATAGCTTCTCGCAGTCAGACATGAGGCATAAAATAATATTTAACGCATTTCTTACATAGATTAGATCCTACTTAACATGGAAATAATACAAAATTGAAAATGAAGTCTCAGGTGGGGTGCTATGGGTAAAAATAACTTTTGTGTTTCATTGTGTCCCATCTCCCCCTATATAAATATTAGTTCTTATGTTTTAAATTTTTGTACATTTTATTTCAAATTTCTCTTGCGTTACTCAATATTCAAAAGATCGATACATTTTATTTTTTTATTTGTTGCATTTTGCCTCTATTCTTAAGGGTCAGTGATGTACATTTTATTTGTTTGTTTTTTCAAACATCTTTAGACTATATGTATGTTGCAAATTCCTAATAACGATTTAAGCCAATATACTGTCTTGCTAGACTTTTCTTCGATAAACTTACTAAATATCTAGTTTTTATGAAGAGAATTCTGCAACTATTGCAGCGTGTTAGAGATATAGGGCACTGTAATTTTTGGTCGACCGGGTTTATGGTAAGAAGAAGGTGAAAGAATGAGTTGCTTAGGATGATGTGGTATTAGAGAGTGCAATTATTCGTTTTCAGGAAGTAAAGGGATACCACTCTTTTTCGGGTAAGTTTACATAAGGTGTCTAGCGTGCGGGGAATACGTGAGAATTTATAGGAGAATTTTCGTAGGCGGGAAATTTTTAATTTTGAACCGAAAATGAGCGAATTTTATCCATCCATGCTCTTAATATATTTCAAATTAAATAAATAAAAATTATTGCCAATTGTCTATCCCATTTCTTAATCCTCCGTAAGGATTGAAATGCGATGAACGATTGTGACCGATTTGTGACGTACATACAAGCCGCTTGCCACTAAATCAGGATAGGGTATCGGAAGCCAAAACACCGATGATTGTTTAGTCAGTGAAAATTCTGATTGTTGATGTGCATCGGAAGAAAAAAAAAATGTTTTGATACATTCGAATAAATTGTAGTGTTTTTTATTTCAAATAGGAAAAAAATGAAAATCGAAGAAAAAAACGAAATAAGCGATAGGATCTACATTAGGGGTAAAGTTCGAATTTCTCAATTGGTTTCTGGCATTATTTTTGAAAATACATGCGGGAATTTTAGGATGCAGTACAGCTACACACCCTGCATATAAAACGAAGCATTTTACAACAAAGGAAAATATATCACTTTATAATACTACAATAATTGGATTATCTACCGTAAATATAAAGGTTATCCAGGTAAGAGGCTTATACAAGTTGTAGAGGGCACATGAAGAGAAGCCCTAATAAATAAGGATATAATTAGAAGGACGGCTATTAGGTAGCTACTCGCTTAGGTTGGCTATTTACCTTCCTCGTATTTACGCCCAATTACCCTAAAACCGGCCTTTATATATTAACACGCTTCCTACTCATGAAATTTCAGTCGCAAATACATGGTCATGGTCAAGAACTGATGCTCGTGTACTGAACAAATACCACAACTCCGTAGACAATAACTGCTGAGGTCACTTTAAATAACATTTCACTGGAGTCACATTTAGGTACAGGGGTAGTGAATTATAATGTTAAACCTATAAAGCTAGGCAGAAAGTGATTATAGAAAAGAGAAAAAATGAGAAAGATAAATACAAAGACGGTCAGGTCCCCTTTTATTAAAAAATGATTTGGACACCTATTTCGTCAGTTGATGTCATCGTCTAGAATTTATAATTTTTTTCATTAAACAGCCGAATAGAAACATATTATTAAAAAATAGTTATTAAAAGTAGAAATTTTCGCTTTAAAAATTTTTATTTACTTTTTTCGTTAAAATAATTAGTTTTTATGACAACTTTTTAGACTTTTGTTACCAACTTTATCACAGCGAATATAATGCTGTGAAGATGGTGGGGAAGTGTATATAATTAAATCAAAAGTTAAATGTTTAAAGCAGCCATCGTTATCAAACATATAAAACATGGAAAATAAACTTTAACTAGCATTAATTTTAAATCATACAACCTCAAAGAAAGAAGAACACTTCGTCAACAATATAAATGTAAGCAACTATGAGAGGCGCATTTATTTTTTTAACTGACAATGATAATCATCAAATAAAAAAGTATTCGTTTTAAAAAATCACTTTTTCAATTCAATTTTTACTTTCACTTACCTATATATGAAATATATAGTAAGTGGAAGTATTGCGATCGTGAAAAAATTCGACTTCCGGTTTTCAACGGAAATACACGTTTTGGGGTCCCCTGAGTCGAAATGACCAAGTCCCGCGAAATGGTCTGTGTGTGTGTGTGTCTGTGTGTGTGTCTGTGTGTGTGTGTGTGTGTGTGTGAAGAGACTAGCTCAAAAACTATAAACCGTACGATCCTGAAATTGGGTATTTAGTGTAGGTATATGCCCGCGATGTGACAGCATAAATTTCATCAAAATTACTTAAAGGGAGGGGGTACTTTACTTAATAACTTTTTAGGTTTTTTTCGATTTTCTCAAAAACGGCTCTAACGATTTTGATTAAACTGAGTATTTCATCTATTTATATGCCCGAGATATGACTGTAAAAATTTCATCAAAATTGATTAACCGGAGGGGGGACTTTACTTAATAAATTTTGTAACATTTTCACGTGTTTTTTTGATTTTCTCAAAAACGGCTTTAACGATTTTGATTAAACTTAGTATTTGATCTATTTATATGCTCGAGATATGTCTGTAAAAATTTCATCAAAATTGATCAACCCCAGGGGGCACTTTACTTAATAAATTTTGTATCATTTTTACATGCTTTTTTTATTTACTCAAAAACGGCTTTCACGATTGTGACCAAACTGGGTATTTGATGTATGTATATGCCAAATATGTGATAGCCAACATTTCATCAAAATTGATCAACCGAAGGGGGGACTTTACTTAATAAATTTTGTTTCATTTTCACGGGGTTTTTTATTTACTCAAAAACGGCTTTAACGATTAATAAAAATAAGATATGAATGTAGAAAAATGTGTGACTTTGGGAAATGATATTCAACAAAACACGTCAATTTCTTATCTAAGTAAGTTGGTAAGTGAAAGTTGTGTGTTGCGCGCACGCACCAGATTTTTTTTTTTGTTTTAGTTATACCTCATTGAATAGCAAGAAAGTCGCCAGGAATATAATTATATTGATAAAACTAAATTTTTATAACAATTAAAAAAAAAAGCCTTTTAGGTGGGGATGGTCGGAAACAGGACGGACAAGTAGACTCAAATGAGGCATTAGTACTCTAAACAGAAATATATATATATATATATATATATATATATATATATATATATATAATAAAAAATTAAATAGTGTTATGTTATTTTCATGTTTGTAGGTTTTAGCTTTTTCCATCTCTCAGGAATTTTTTTGTTCTTTCGGTAATGTCCCAGTATTATCTACAACATCGTTTTTGAAAAATTCTGGCCGAGTTAATAATTTGTCGTGCATTACCAACAGGAGTGGAAAGTTGTTGAGGGCAGTTGGGCCTAACTGTGATTTCATTACTGGAGCGGATGTTACTTCGCTAAAATGGAATAACTTGATGAAGGTCGGAGTCCATCAGGGAGACTGGAGTCCTGATAGTGCCCCAGGCATTATCAACTGCTAGTACGAGATGGTATCGCCCCACCTGTCTCGTTCATCTCTAGCCTCCTGCTCTAGGAGAGTTAGTTAGCAGTATTTCATCTGCTACTAACTTTAGAGTGTGCCATTCATTCTCCTATTTGTTATAAAATTATGATCAACTAACGTTGACTCGATCTCCTTTTATCCATCAAAACTATAAAGTCATCTCAGGAATATAGTATACAGACATATTTTAAGGTAGTTGTGCATCGTAGTACATCCCTGACTTCTATCCGCCTTGATTTTTATAACTAGACACAATACAAATTGATATGACGCGGACCTGGTGTGGTATTGATTGAAATCGAATTAAAAACATTTATATTGCAAAACCAACACTTTCACATATATTGACATTGCCATCAATAGAAATATCGGTCTATTAATATCGGTATCATAAAAACATCGGAAAAGTTGATACAGGTTACCTAAATATAAAATGCCATGGATGAACAAATATAAAGGGAGTTAAGACGGGAAATTCGTGTAAGGAGAGAAAAATCTCTCCTGGGAAGACCCGTTATTCCTCATCCTTTATTCAGTATTCCAGTTTCTTTCTAATGGAATCAATCCTTCTATATTATTCAAATCTCTCTTCTCTTTTAAAATTCCTGTCATCGACGGCTAGATATCTTAGATTTTATTAATATCTCGAGGACTTTTAAATTAGAAATTTTATATTCTTCTCGAACCTAAAAATGAAATCCCGAAATAAATATAATCTATAATCTTGATGATTGTGAAGGAAAATGGAGTTAACCAATGTGGGATAGCTACTTTCATGCTTATGCTAAATGCTAAATTCTGACTTCGTCCAATCCCTTCATATTGATACACATTTAAATAAGATTTTTTTTTTTACATCAATCTCACATATTGGAATTATTCAATCTTGTTGTCACAAAGTATAAGTTTATTTTTCATCGATTCGATTATTAATCAAATAATTTATTTACCTAAATATTTTTTTTGTTCGTTACCCCTACTAACGACTAACTATACTATATTAACGCTTTATTATGGCACTTCTATTAAATTGTTCGTACATAAGAACTGACTTATTAACGGCATGGCCGGCCACACTGGCTGTCTTGTGAATTAGGACTGGGAAGATGTGCTGTACTTGTACTACCTCATGCCTTAAAATACAGGAATATACTGTATATGTCCTAAAAGTCGCTGCTTGTAGCTCCACTGCGACAGGTCCAATTGAAAATATGAAGTAAAAAAAATATAATAAATGTTAGAATTTTATAAGAAAAAGATATATAGTTAACCAGTACCGCTTTTTAAAAAATACAATACCTAATAGAGTAATAAAATGAAAACATATATATTGAATACTGTGCGGAAAGCTCAATAATTAAGGGCAGTGACGGAATTTATAGATGTATTCTGTCGTCTTTAAAGAAGACTGTTGTAGTGGAGAAAAACTATAAATACTTGTACCGCAGGAAAAAGGAGCTAATGATTTTTTTTAGGCTCGAGTAAAGACATTGTTTTGCTTTTTTTTTATCTACATCTGCCAAAAAGTTTCTTCCAACACCCAAAAGTGCATTTAAAATCACGCAAAACATTGACGAAGTACTGTGTGTTCAATTGTCCCGTCATACACGCAGCTGTTGTTTTGTCTTTTCGCCTATGTAGAGAATTTCATCTGCTGTTAATTCGTAGGATTTTGATGGATATTCATAATGTATTATCATTAATCATCTATAACGAATATTAAACGGTATTTCATTGTCTTCCTCATTTTTGTTACTTAAATTGTTACTTCTTCTATAACGAATATTAAACGGTATTTCATTATCTTCCTTATTTTTGTTACTTAAATGCACTCTAAATAAGAAAAAATTAGTGGATGTGTATTGGAGTCTAAGGAACAAAGAAAACAAGAAATGATACGTGTTATACGAAAATACAGCACTCTAATTTATTAATAAGAAGGACAAGAACTGTATTCAATTCATTTACATTCATCATACTATACTAGAACATTAGTGTTCAAATTAGATGCATAAATTTATTCTAGTAAATTTTTCTAAAAACAGTAGTTGAGGGGTTATCTATCTCCAATACCCCCTCTCGTCGTAAACAATAAAGTTACAACGCCGTCTATAGGGTTCACCTGTGGTCTAGTGGTTAGCAGGGCAACCTACAATACCATGGTCGCGGGTTCGCGTCCCATGGTGGCCCTAGGATTAATGGGAATAAAAAATCCTTGGTTATGCCATTTTTTATGATAAAATTTTCCATAGACTCGTTTCTTTAATTAATGAAAAACAAACAGTTTTATTTCGTTTACTGCTATTTAGGGATAAGAGGTTCCAATGAAGATTGCAGATATCTTAAACGAATTTCAATGAGCATCTTGAGAAATTAGCCATTAAGAATTATGACTTAGGTTATTAGGAAACATTATTCTATTAATTTAAAATTTTGTTAGTTTGTGTTTTGATTATCATCAATTAATCGCTAATAATTTTCTATATTTGTTCTATATATTTTATTGAAAAAAATCTGTACCAAATTATTATCTTTCTACGGCACTTATTTTACTAAATAAGATCCTATTTTCTTGATCAAGAAAAAATATTTGACTTTCTTCCCGCCGGACCTTCCTGATTATGTTTTTCCGTATCTAACAAGATGTTGGGAGAAGGGGAAATGAGAACTTGTTGGCTACAGGAAGCTGTGTCAATAATATCTCAGCAATGTGTATCTACTGTTTTCTTTTCTATGCTTTGTAACATAAATTTCTTTTCTTCCAATTTTTTCTTTTCATCTTCTTACACCATTCTTTATTATTTTCGTTCTTATTAAATTAAATGAAATTTGTTAGCAATGTATTTACTTTTATAATTTTTTTTTTTTACTGTTGGCTATATATATATATATATATATATATATATATATAGAGAGAGAGAGAGAGAGAGAGAGAGAGAGAGAGAGAGAGATATAGATACCGATAAATAAGCAGTTTCTGAGGAATAATCAGAGATGGCTCCTCTCTTAGACCTGCATGGAAAAAATCATTTAATTTTTCTGTAAATTTTATTTTAAACAGTAGTAATTAATAATCAAATTAAAGTTAAATTATCGTGAAAAAAAAAATAAAAATCGATTCCCCTTATTGAACGTTTGGATAACTGAGGTTTAGGTAATATAAGCTCCACTGAACATACATGAATTATTTAACGATGTTGAATAATACTGATTTTTAGATTTTTTTCAAAATTACAATGTATCCTTTTAAAATTATAATGCAGTGACCCTGTGGATCACAATACTTATAACAATAATGTGATTGTGAGATGTGTAATAAACACATGATGACATGTCCAATAACGAGCATATTATGATTGCAATAACCTGAATAAGTATAAATAATAATTTGTACCTGAATATTGTTCGTTTTTGGTATAAAAAAATCTTTGAAGTGAAATAAATATGTCAAAATTCGAAACTCATTGCAATATATTCGAGGAATTTTATTTCTAAAATATTATTGGATTATTGACTTTTATGAGGGGGCGCAGAAATCCCGTAACATAAGGACCCGTTGGGGAACAGTAAACAAACAAAAAACCTTGTTTTATTTTTTGGAAATGTAAATTAACCGAACTTCTCAAAAGACCAGATCCCATTTCATATCTCAAACGACCATTGTACGATGTCGGGTATTGTACCTGATTTCAAGAAGAGTTGAAACATCAAGATTGGCAAAGCCACGGAATGAGTTTCGGCTCTCCTCTCTGTTCAGAATAGGTTGGTTCTACCAGCAGAGTTCCCCTCCCCCCGCCTCCTCCCCCGATATCCAGGAATGACTTTTTGGGAGGGGGGAAAAAAGCGCTTTTCGTTTTATTTCTTTTATTGAGATAACCAAGTAGTAGGGTCACGTATTCAATAGCGAATGTTTTTCTGTTTGATTTCAAGGTTTAGTCAGCATAATTGAAATATTTAAAAAATTCTATAATCATACACTACCTACCAATCAGAATACACATATTTTGATGCATGTTACGAAAATCCATCGTGTGCAGTTGAATACTCTTTTTAAAGTTGGAAGATCACTTTCAACTAAAAATCGATTAATCGGATGTGTTGTGCCGGTGCATACGAATTCCATTAGCGATTCGTTTGCTCAAGCTATGAGAAACTGATTATCCAGCTAGGTGGAAAATTGCGAACCTTTCGTTGATTGACGGAATGCCTGATGGAAGGCTTTGGCCCGCTGGTGCACTGTTTAACCCCGAAATACTGATTAATTTTCGAATTGCTTCAATTCTGAGTAAAAGTTCTAGCGGTTGATTTGTTTGTTTGAATAAGAAAATTGCCTTTTCAGGCGTAAGTTTTGAGATTATTATTTATTTAATGGAAATCTGAACCGTTATTGCCGATGAATCTACTTTCAATCGTCCTTTTATTTTCTCATTTAAGATTTGTTCTGTCTGGACGTGACGTTTTAAAAATAAATACACCACAATTATTTTTAATATTGCAAAAATTGTTTCATTTGTTTATATATATTATGCAAATATCAACAACAAATTGAAAAAAAAGCAATTAGCTCAAATAAAGTTATATTTAGAATGTTTTGGTAGTTTCTCTGTTTTATATCGATTAGGGTAAAGAAAAAAAAACTTCTAAATAAATATTGGTTATAAAATGATAAATTTCTCTTAAGATGAAAATAAATGATTGAAACTCCTAAGTGAATAAATGATAATAACTGATTGAACAAAAGGAAAATCGGTTACTGCTTGAGAAAAGTTGGTTTTCTCACTGGAAAGAGTGTTGCGGCGCGATGAGACGGCCGAATAAATGGGAAAAGATTCGAATGCCTGGAGTGATTGGGTGAACCTATAGAATTATTATTTAAGTAGATATATCAGAAATAAGTGAAGTTCGGATTTTCATTTACAATATTCCAATGATCTGTGGCTAAATATAAGTAATCTTTATATATATAATATAAAAATCGAGTGTACCGATGTTTTTCGGAGGTAAAATCAGAAACTACTCAACCGATTTTGATGAAATTCGGCTTATTGTGTGTATTTTTGTCCAATTTAAAAGATAGAATAATTAGTATTTCGATTATTGGCCTCAATATTTCTTTTATTACAAATTAAATACTTATACTCCGATTAAATGTGATTATTTGTAAGTTCTATAAATTCCCAACAGATGGCGGTGTAAGTTCATTTTTTGACACAACACTTCATATTTTTCGTTATTTAGAGTGGGCAAGCAATCTTTTTTTTCCGGCTTGGCCTTGGAAAATCCTTGTTTTTCCCATGGGCAATTATGTGTCGCCTATTCGAATGTCGTGTGGGAAAAACATCGAATCAATTTGTTTTAGCAAAATGCAGGTTAACCAAAATCATTATACACCTATTAGCACTACAATGAATAGAAATTGTGAATTCTAATAATAAAAAAAATGTGAAGTATTATTATAAAAAAAGTTATAAATTAACGCTATCTATCTATGGTAGTTCATAAAATTAAATTTTTATGTTTTGATAAGTAGTACTGTAAGAATATATAGCATGGTTAGAGGTTTCTCCCGCTTACTGGTCGGTTTTGATGACCTCTTTCAGGTAGAATCTTCTAATAAGATATCTCATATCATCATGTGTTATATTCTGAATTTAATTAATACGTTTTATGACGAAAGATTTATTTGTTACGTTTTTGCTAACTGTCTATTATGATTGTATTAATCACTATTCCATTTATATTCTTTATTAGTTCCTTCAATATGTGTGTTATTTATATTTAATCTCGGCTGAAATGATCCAGTAAGTGCTTGATGAATAGATCATTAATACTTACTATAGTCAAAAATAAGATGTAAAAATATAAATATTAACCCTTCTAAATTCTATAATAAACAATTTCAAATTAAGCGTAAAGTTCTATATTATAAATCTTGTTGGTTTTTAGATTAGATAAAACGTTTCTATCTTTATCAGTTAATTTTGATTTGACTGGATTAAAAATAATATAATGTTTAATTACTTCAACACATTATAGCTACTAAGCCACTGCAAGGCGTGGCTGGGTCTACTCGTTATACTATGTAATCGGTTAATTAATTAAGCATTGCACATACTTGATATCGAATCTATTTAAGCAAAAGTTTACTTAATATTTTTCTTTTTTATTTAATTATTTGCAGTGTAACAACACTCTAAGAAAATAGGATGCCATCTGCAATTATACCTTCTACGATATACGATATACTTGCAATTATACCTACCAGCCGTGCAATATTGCCGTCACCGGTTAGTCCTGCCAAACTTGTTTGACAGAAAAAGGAAAAGAATAAATGGTCCTGAAGCTTAAGTTTCATTATTGTTTCTGTTTATACTATCTATCCTTCTCTTTTAATTTATTAATAATTATGAAATATTTGAACCTACTGCAGTTACAATATATATCGGAAATACGTTACATTTTTGTAGATGTTATTGTATTACTTGACAATAAAGACGCCTATAAAACTGAAATACCTATGCCATGTATATCTTCAGTATATAGATAAATATGATTGGTGTATTGATGATCAATGGCTCGTGATAAGGAATGGGATTGCTTTGAGGAACAAACCAATGGGAAGCAGGAGCTGGTCTCTCTTCGGCTCAGTGGGCCCGATATCTATACCCCCTCCCCTTCCACCCTCTCCCCTCTATGGGACCTTTTTTCACAATTAACTTTTCTTCCCCTCTTGAGGAAAACCTATTTGGTCATTGAATCAAACCTATATGCTTCAGTATTATCCCCCCTCTATGTCGTTCTATGTTAAACTGACTTATTTAGCAGATAGTTCTGTAATCCATTCATATTTGAAATCTAATACATTTATAAGACCAAAAGCCAACTGATTTTATTTCCATATTTATAAGATCCTTAATTATAGCCTCCTTCATTTAAATTATTGTCAAACTTTTCGGCATTCAACCCATTATCAAGGTAAAACTTCCTGAAAACCAACTTCAACTTACTTTGATAGTATAATTTGAAACTAAAAAAAATTAAGTAATTGACAATAAGCAAACTTTGAATCATTAAAAGGTTTCAAATTAAATAAGCTGAATGTCCTTGTAAAACAATCAAAATTTATACTACTCAAAAACACTACTATCTTATTAAGGCATGAAGTAAATTGGGTTACACTAATCTCCTTTTAAAAATACATAAAAAATATTAATACATAAATAAAATTTAAAAAATACTATAAAAATAAATTAATCATTATGATTAAAATGATCAATTCCAACTGGAAGCAGCTTTTAGTGGGAGCGAGGGATGGAGGATGAGATGATAAAATTAGTAATTGATTGTTATGGAATTATTTTATTTATGTATTTCGATGTTCTATATATTGTGGGATTTACAAAAATTAATAAATAATTGAATATTCTAAAATAAATGATTTTAAAATACGTTTTTAATTAGCAAAAGTTTTAATTAGAAATGTAAGCAGCAGTGAATTTATATGTTGGAAAAAGATTTGGGGAGTAATGTAACCATTTGCTATGCATTCTTTAATAAGAAAAGAGTGTCTTTGATTATTATTAATTTTAATAGTGTTTAAAAAGGAAATTTAGCCTATTTACTTGTAAACATTTTTATGATCAGAGGTGGGTATGTTTATTGTTAATTATTTAATTGTTTTTAGTTTGATTTTATATTGTTAAGATAAATTGTACCAATTGAAAAATATTCTGTGGTTGCCTGTATGTGTGTAAACACCCTAGTACCAAACCATTAGTCGTACGAAAAAAAGATTTGATATTTGAGGTAGGTATATGTTGCTAGAGTAACTTTATCGTCAAAATAGAGTAACCGAATATGACACTTCAATCAATAAATGTTTTTGATTTTCACAATTTTTCCAAAACGGCTCTAACAATTTTGATTAACTCTAACAATTAATTCGTTAGGTTGAAGGATAATGAATATTCTTTAATATCAGGTAGGTTTTATCATCATAGGATTGTTTTATAGTTAGATATAATTTATGGGTATATAAAGTCCATAGGTAGTATAGTATAAAGTGGTAGGTAGTATAGTATAAAGTCCGTAGGTAGTATAAAGGTATACACAGTCCATTATTAACCCAAGTAGAAAGAAATGACTAAATTTGAAATAATTTCATAATCTTATAAAGGAGAAAAATGATTTTCAGTAATAAGAGTTGTTATGTATATATATCGTTGGAAAGCTAAGAATTTTAGATACAATAATATTTAGCTTATAATTTCTACTTACATATTTCTTTAACGGAAAATACTTGTTTCCTATGTATTTAAATAATTTAAATGGTGATAAAATAAATGAGGCATGGATTTTAGTCAAAAATCTTAATCTTTATTTTTACATTTATGATTTGTAATACGCAAATGAAAAATAAAAGTTAGAAGCAGAAATTTAATATATATTGACAGAAAAAAACATTAAAATTTTTTTTAAATATTTGTTGTCTTTATATTTAAAATTTGAGCCTGTTAAAGAACTTCTGACAATCAACCAATGATTTGGATTGTAGTTAATCTAATAATGTAATAATGACATGTCAGGCATGAAGAAGGATGGCACTCATCTCAGTAGTTATTTAATTAAAATAATTATCAAAACATCGAATGTTTTGATAATTATTTTGATTAAAGAACTACTATATATATAAATATACATATTTAGAGAAAGTTGTGGTGTGGAGTCCTTCCTTGCTGTCGAGCTGTGTGAAGGGCCCCGCCACATAGATGTCAAAAATGGATCGATCATTCTATGCCCCGAGGCTCCGGTGCCTAAAATGCCAGGGATACCTTTTCACAACGAATCGTAAATATATATGTGTGCATTCATACTTATTAATATAGTTCTTTTTATATATATAGTTTATATGATGTATTAAAATATGCCTTAAATATCAAATGTCAATTTTTAATACTAAATTCAATCAAACTAAAATAACAGATCGGGTTATTAAACCGATTTGAGTAAACCAAAAATCAACCTTTTATGTTTTACTCCAACGATATTGTAAAAAAAAACAAAAAACAATAATAATAAAAAAAATCAATTGATAAAAAATGTTGGATTCGCCTTTGAGAAAATCGTTGGTTAAAGGCTCAATTCCGCTTTTGACAAAAATTGTACTGGAACACCCTACTTTAAAGTGAGTAGTTTAGTGCGAAATTCTTTTTTTTAGGGTTACTGTTCACACCAATACATACATACAAGAACATTTCTCGAAACTTAGTTATATGTGCTTGAATTACCTTTGAAAACACGGATTCTAACATTTTCGCGATTGCAACACTTTCTGTGACTGTCCATTAAGTCAAAGTAAAATAAAGGATTATTACAACATTGGTGAGAATATGTTTGCTGCTCAAATAGGGTTTGAGGATGTACATTGTCTCAAATAAGAAGAAATTTCATAACCATTAATCATATATGAAAAAATAAAGAATGCTACAAACTTCATAACCTTTCCCAGAAATATAAAATAAAATTTTGCAGAATTACTCATTCTTATAGTTTTCGTTAAATTAAGTTCCTTAGAATAAAAAGTTTTGTGACGCATCAGTTAAAATTGTATATCGGGTCACGCCATTCTGCGTTGTTTTGCTCGAAGCCTCTTGCCGATTTGCTCTCGACAACTTATATTTTTTTCTTTTTAAAACCCTTTAGGCGGTTGTTTTTCTCTAAACGCGGAAGGCCTTTCACGTTCGAAAAGAGCAGTTGGAATTATAATGGTCTGGTAAATTCTTGCTTTCAAGCTTCCAGACAGCAGTGGATGCGAACTGAGTAATATTATGAGGGAAAAATATCTAGCTTTTCCGGCTTTTAGACTTTCTTTCATTCTACTTGAATTTACCCCCTTTTAGATGTTATAGACTACTGCCAAACGAAAGAGGTTTTCTTCTTCTGTGGGTATGACAATATCTGAGCTATGATCACACCTGGGCATATTGTAAAATCAAAGTATTTTAATTACAAATTATATTAGATTTTTTTTAATGTTTTACTACTATTTTTCAGGGAAATCCTATTTCAACCCTCCCTATGACAGAACGATTTGATTAGCTTTGGTTATTTTAAAACTCGCCCGATATGCAAACCTGACCAGCAAAGTCCACTTTACATAGACCGTACAATCACGCAAAACAAGGCTAAATCTCTTACATGTACAAAAAAATGATACCATCGCTTCTAAATATAAAGCAAGACTATCTCGGCTTTTCAAAAACATTCTGAAACATTTTTTAAATTACACCGATTGATCGAAATCAGAAAACTAAACAGCTTCCTAGTTATAACCCGCGAATTAGCCTATAAATTTAGATGACATAAAATATGGTTGGTGAACAGAGCCGTCTGAACCTCCTACTTCACTATATATGTACCTATAATTCAGGACTCTATCGTCATAATTTTAGAATCATTTTGAGAATTAAAGTGTATAAAATGCATGTATTGGAACACCCACCTGGTACAGAAATGCAATAATTCTTTTCGGATATCCGAGAGCAGTTCAGCCTGTCCAATTCAAATGAATTCGAATCAGATTGGATTTGTGGACAAAGAAATTTGATTAAATAATTGCAGCAAACCATAGGCGAAGATGATATGAGTTAGTTACATGACTCCAAGCAAAGGCAACCGAACAAAATATAATTAAATTAAAAATATCGACTTCTTAAGGAATCAATTGCAATGCACCAGCTAACAGGTCTCAAGTTATTTGTATTTTCATATTGCTTTTTTTTTTATTTGAAACACGAAATATTTTTTTTAATTTATTTTTTATTTAAAATACTTTTGTCGGAAAGTATTTTAAATGATTTGAGGATAAAATAAATTTAATTTAAAAAAATACAATTTCAAATAATGTATTTTGAAATAGTACTTAAAGATATAGAATGCAAGGCCTCAAAGTCTCGTATAATTTCAATAATTCACTTAATCATGCAGATTACGTGCCGAATGTGGTTTCTAGCTTGCATGTGAAACTGTTGTAGCCCTGAAGATGCCTGAATAGGCGAAAATTCGGCACGTAATCTGCATGATTAAGTGAATTATTGAAATTATACGAGACTTTGAGGCCTTGTATTCTATATCTATAATCCAATAGTCTCTTCCTAAAAACTTGTTTACTATAGTACTTAAAATACTTTTCGCCCACTCTGGCAATGTAATCATGTGTGAATTTTGTTTGTTTGTTTGTTTAACGTCCATTTTTATGCTACTAAGGCTAATCGAACGATGCTACTGTGGGAGTCCTAAATTTTGCCTATCCAGGTATAATTAGGAAAGGGATCTTTAACGAGTACTTGACATCGTACAGGCTCGGGACCTCCATTTTGGGTTGCCATGCTAACCACTAGACCACAGTTGACCCCATGTTTGAATTTTTATCTTTACCATAGGTAATATTCTTACCAAAAGATTCATAATTATTTGAAATTATCCGCTTTATTTTTCTTCCTGAATTTATTTCTTTTTATGTCTGTTTGTATGGCTCTGTATGTGTGCACGCGTGTTGAAAACATGATAACAGTTGTGAATAGGCTAGCACAAAAACTATAAATTATAGAAAAATTAAAAGAAAAAACATTTAGGGACTCATAGAGTCTACATCTTCATGTAGGAAATTCTGCACTAATTACATAAGTCTGTTTTTTTTTTTGGTATAAAATAACATTAATTTTAAATATCATATTCAACATCGTATATTATATGTAGTTTTAGAATCACGGTTCAGTTTTATCTTTGCATAAGTAGGTGTGTATTTTCTCTGTATGCGGTATTAATTTAAATCATATCCACCTATGAAACCGAACCCCGACAATTAATCACTATAGGTATTATTACCAGTGTAGTGTGACCTAATTCTGCTTATTTAGCGTTTAATATGATAGCTTTATTATTAATATCTCCGTTAATTATTTGTATTATAAAATAATAGCTAAATTTTTACAGCAATGGTATTAGAAATATTTTTATTGCTTTTGGTTTAAATTTTTTGGTTTGATTAATTCACACGTGATATTGGTAAGGTATATAACAAAAAATTAAAATCATTATGACAATACAACTTGATTTTATTTAAAATTTTCCTAATCTTTAATTGAAAAAATCTGGTGCGTGCGCACAACACACAACTTTCACTTACCAACTTACTTAGATAAGAAATTAATGCGTTTTGTTAATGCCACTTCTCAAAGTTACACATTTTCCACATTCATTTCTTATTTTTGTTTTCATTTGCTCTATAAACCCCTCAGAACATTTTAATAATGATAACGCTCACCTGATATTAAATAACACTCAATTTTCATTAAACATGACGAATATGAAGAAAATCGTTAAAACCGTTTTTGAGATAATCTAAAAATTAGAAAAAAAGTTATGAAATAAAGTGTCCCCTTCGGTTGATCAATCTTGATGAAATGTTGGCTATCACATCTTTGGCATATACATACATCAAATACCCAGTTTGATAAAATCTTGAAAACCGTTTTTGAGTAAATAAAAAAAAACAAGTGAAAATAATACAAAATTCATTAAGTAAAGTCCCCCCTCCGGTTGATCAATTTTGATGAAATTTTTCACGATCGCAATACTTCCACTTACTATATATTTCATATATAGGTAAGTGAAAGTAAAAAAATATTAAAAAGCAATAAAATCTACATTATCTCAAATCATTTAACATGTTAACAAGAACTCAACTTAAAAAAAAAAAATATATATATAGGCTTTCTTTTTTGTAAAATATTTTATCGTCGATAATAAAGTACTACGAAAAAAAAAAGAAAATTAATATTATTAGGACCCCATTTTATATCTATGTATTAATACATTGGTTTCTGAGTGTCGCTCATTCGGGAAAATTTTCGATTCAGTGATTCATAATCCATAACCGGTGATAAAATTACTGTAATGGAGTATTTTTTTTTTTTTTTTTCATTTATAAGCATAGGCTTTCCTATATCTAACATTTCCACGTCTATTGTAACCTTTTCCTTGTCAAGTGTAACCTTTTCCTAGTCAATTGTAAACACTTCCAAGTCAAATGTAGCCATCTCCATGTCAATTGTTACCTATAATTTTCTGTCAATAAAAATAGATTTTCTAAATATTATAGTCCATTTATTTTGTTATTTAAAAATTATTATTTTAATTTCTGTGAGAACTTTTAAAATAATTTCGCCATACTTTTTTTCAGATAAATTATTTTCGTTTTTCAGATAACTGGTACTAAGGTAGAGGATTTAAAAATAAAATGACAATTATTATGTACTTATTTCCCAATCGATTTCCAAAACCACTGTGCTGAACCTGAGGACGGCCTCTAAACTTTCGAGTAGTATTTGGAGAGTGTATCGAAAACAAATAAAATAAAGTAACGCAGTATAAAATAAAATTAAGGGCCTCTTCATAGAGGGCTGGAACCCCGAAACTCCAACGCAACGCATTTATTATTTAATGAGATGTTTACCCAAGCGGTTGGGGGGTGATTTACTAAGTAAACTGTTCTTGCTACTGCCCAGGGACTTGCTAGTTACCAACTAGGATTAATCTTAATGAATGGGGAAGGTCCATTGCATAAGTTAAATTTATTTGCATTTAGATTAATGTCAACACTTCTCTACATCCATTTATAAAAGCGAAGAAGGATTTTTTCCAAGATGTATCATCGATAAACATCCTTTTAAGTGTGAGAATGTTGGTAAATTTTAATAAAGTAGATACACATATGTAATTTGTAATTTTTTTTAAAAATGTTCTTTTTCAAAGGATCGATAATCTGGAATCGAAGACGAAAACTTTGTCTTTATTTTAAGACCCTATGGTTCCTAACTAGACAAGCACAAGTACATAATTATCACCTTTAGTAGCGAAATATCTTATAATTCCTTAGAAAAAAAAAATATCAATAGGGCAGATATTGTGACTTCAGTTCCTAATTGATAATATGAAAAATTGATGAATAATTAAACTACATAATTCATGCTCATTTATGATATGATTACATGCAAAAAATGGAATTATCTTGTTCTTTATTATCACTAATATTGGTCTCCTAACAATATGTACTGAATAGATTTTTTCCCTTCCCTTTCCAGCATTTTAATAATTTGAATAAAAAGTTTTCAAATTTCAGGAGAATTAAAGGGTAAGCATGCTATTGTTTTATTTTATACTAGCTGTATATCCCGGTTTCACCCGGAGAATTTCATTTTTTAAATCTATAAAATCTATAAACTGAGACTTTTATCGAGTCAAACGGTCGATTTTGTAAAAACCAATGTAAAGAGAGATCAAAAAGATTATTACAACAATAAAGAATATACCCAGAGATAGGCTGAAGTTATGCAATTTTAATATAGACAGGTGTTCGCACCTGGTCTGAAAGAACCACTGAGCGAAATTTGGAGAATTTAGGACAAACGGTATGGATTTCTAAAATGAACAAACAGAATTTCATCTTTATGTACATAGATTATAGCTGTATATCCCGGTTTATCACGGGGAATTTCATTTTTCTAAAGAAAGGGCCAATTTCGTAAAAAAAAAAAAACATTGTAAAGTGAGATCATTATGATTTTTATAACAATAAAGAATATCAGCTGAAGTTATGCAATTTTAATATGAACAGGTGTTCGCACCTGGTCTGGATGAACCACTGAGCGAAATTTGGAGAATAAAGAATATCAGCTGAAGATCGGCTGAAGTTATGCAATTTTGATATGGACAGGTGTTTGCACCTGGTCTGAAAGAGAAACTTAGCAAAATTTGGAAAATAAAGAATATCAGCTGAAGATCGGCTGAAGTTATGTAATTTTAATATGGACAGGTGTTCGCACCTGGTATCAAAGAACCACTTAGCGAAATTTGGAGAATTTAGGACAAACGGTATGGATTTCTATAAAGAACAAATAAACAAACAAACAAACAGAATTTCAACTTTATTTATATAGATTATGGAGAATGACAAAACTATATTATGTAAACGTGTTATTTTTATAATTTTTTAATACTGTTTATGAATTTTTGTCCATTATATTTTTAGATGAATAATACGCTCCTTGTATTATACCAAATAAATTTATATATTAAGAGATCGTCTTGGTGGATATACTTTGAGTTTTCAAATAATTAAATAAGATTTTTTTATAATCTTACTTCCTTTCAAACGTCGACAAACTAACTTTGATGACATTTTTCTAAAATTATTATTATTATATTTTACGTTTATACGTCGACTTATTACGTATATATCTATTAAATGATAGAAAAGTATAATTATAATTGATTTTAAAGGATTTGTTTCCAATAAATTTAAGCAGGTAGAATCGTTTTCATAATTTATTTTTTTAGTAATCCCAAACTATTTACAGATTATCGATAATGAATAAAAAAATTATCTGTCATTATATCCTTTTAATTATCAAATTAAAAGTAATTCGAATGATGCCTTAACTACAGTGTGAAATGGGGTTGGCCGTGAACATATAATAAGGAAGGGGAGGTAATAAAAATCTTGTAAGTTTATGCCTTTGTGTTATGGAATACTTATTCGGCTTATTGGTGTGACTCTTACGAATACATCCTGTAAAGTCAAGATCGGACGAAGATGCTCCAAAGGATTTAAAGTGGGGAAAGGATTACGCCAAGGTGACCCACAGTCAGTAGGTACTTCTTTTCAACCTAGTTTTGGAGTCCGCAATTCATAAAATAAGAACGAATTCAGGCGGTAACATATTCAACCGCCTAACGCGACATATGGCTTTTGCGGATGATGTACAGATCTCAGCTAGAACAAGGCAAGCTCTGAAGAGTTCCTAGGGGCTGCCAAGGAAATCGGGCTTCAGATCAATCATCAGAAGAATCTGTAAATGCAGACCGCAAAAAGATGTGATGAAGAGCGTACTATACTGCTGTCAGGAATCCAAGTACCTCGGCAGCTTAATTACCACTGATAATCTGACTATAACAGATTTAAAAGCCCGAATCGCTGCTGGAAACCGCTGCCTGGGTTTACAAAAGGCCCCGAAGTTCAATAACCTCTCAAGCACACCTGGGCAAAAAGTATTTTAATTTTTATTTTAAAATACTTTATTTTAAAAAGGAAGTATTTAAAATAAATTTGAATAAAATGCATTTTAACCTCAAATCATTTAAAATACTTTTCTATAAAATTATTTTAAATGTAAAATAAAAAAAGTATTTTGTATTTTAAATAAAAAAATCTGGTGCGTGCGCGCAACACACAACTTTCACTTACCAACTTACTTAGATTAGAAATTAATGCGTTTTGTTAATTGCCACTTATCAAATGAACAGAACAGTTTAATTATAACGCATTGGTTTGTCATTAAAGGCGTACGGCGCATGCGTGAGCTCAAGGTGTTTTATGAGTTGACGGAATATTTTTCTTTTTTTCTCCTGTATATGTTTACTTGATTCTCTTCATATATCATATTTAGCCGTTTCTTATTTTTAAGCGTGATGAGAGACAGTTAATTTCCCAATATAAACTAAAACAAAGGTACTTTATAGAAAAACAAAAAAAGCCCCTTCCCCATTTAAGCCCCCTCAGAACATTTTAATAATGATAAAGCTTACCTGATATTAAATAACAACTAGTTTCCATTAAACATAACGAATTTGATAAAAATCGTTAAAGCCGTTTTTGAGATAATCGATCAAAAAGGTAAAAATTGGACAACATTTATTAAGTAAAGTCCCCCCTCCTGTAGATCAATTTTGATGAAATTTTTACAGTCATATCTCGGGCATATAAATACATCAAATACCAAGTTTGATCAAAATCGTTAAAACCGTTATTGAGTAAATAAAAAAAACACGTGGAAATGATACAAAATTTATTAAGTAAAGTCCCCCCTCAGGTTGATCAATTTTGATGAAATTTTTACAGTCATATCTCGGGCATATCAATAGATCAAATACTCAGTTTAATCAAAATCGTTAGAGCCGTTTTTGAGAAAATCGAAAAAAACTTAAAAAGTTATTAAGTAAAGTACCCCCTCCCTTTGAGCAACTTTGATGAAATTTTTGCTGTCACATCGCGGGCATATACATACTCTAAATACCCAATTTCAGGTTCGCACGGCTTATAGTTTTTGAGCTAGTCTGTTCACACACACACACACAAACACAGTCACACACACAGACACACACACAGACACACACACACACACACAGACCATTTCGCGGGACTTGGTTATTTTGACTCAGGGGACCCCAAAACGTGTATTTCCGTTGAAAACCGGAAGTCGAAAATTTTCACGATCGCAATACTTCCACTTACTATATATTTCATATATAGGTAAGTGAAAGTAACACTTACTACATATTTCATATATAGGTAAGTGAAAGTAAAAATTAAAATGAAAATACAAAATACTTCTAAAACCTATTAGCTAATGCATTGCAAATAAATAATAAATATTTTTTTTCGTATTGCAATTCATTAATAAATCGACAGTTTTTATTTAATTTTTTTTTCCGTTTTCTTTGCTTGGTGTAATGTATTTGATACTCAGATCATCTTTGCTTTCATTTTGTTAAAATTATTAAATAAAATTTATTTTCTACAGATCCAACTGATTCGGAACCTATTTAAACTAATTGGGCTACGCATTAGACTATTCGCTACCCATACACCATCCAACGTCCTCCGTCCAATAGGAATTTCGGCAAATCAGCCCTAACGCAATCCTCCCACCTACTTCTCAGCCCTTACTTCCCTCAGGCGTTTTCCATTCGTCACCGGGCTTATTAAAATATATGGAATTCGATCGATTTTTTTAATTTCGAATAAACCGGTGAAAAGTCTATAATTAACCTATAGTCTATAAAAAACCTATTTATTGTAAAAATTATGAGGAATTGGCCTTGTTATTTGACTTATGAACAATCTTTGTTTCATATTGTGACAATCCGATATGGCGGTAAAAAGTTAATATTTAACCCTCCACCCCAAAACCTATGCATAAAACCATTTATGTGAAATGAATTTATTAGAAGTAAAATTGAGGTAATCAAAAACCACCAATTTGACAAAATTTGTTGAAATCAGATGAAGCGGTACCAGGTTAATAATTGCGCCCCCTCCCAAAAAAAAAAAAAAAAAAATGCAACATCAAACTGAAATAAGTATACATGCTCAATATTTAGGAGTGAGAGCTCTAGTGCAAAGGACTACACTATCCTATTACGAAAATTGTTTAACTTCAAACAACCTATTTAAGATTTATTTTATTTTATTATTTAAAATACAAATGAAAATACTTTTTTTTTTATTTTAGTATTTTCATTTGTATTTAAAATACTTTTATTTAAAATAATGCCCAGGTCTGCTCTCAAGACTAATACTCTCAACTCTCAACTGCTAATATACAAGACAGTATTAAGGCCGACTGTTACTTATGGTAGTGAAGCATGGACCCTAACAGCAGAAAACAAAAGAATTCTAAAAGTCTTGCAGAGGAAAGTTTTTCGGCGACTATTCGGTGCAGTGAGAACTGGAGATTCCTGGCGAATTAGAAACAACAAGAAACTGCAGGGATTGTTTGGGGAAGGAGATATCGTCTCATATATATCCAGATGGGTCGATTAAGATGGTTGGGACACGTTGAGCGGATGGATCCCAGCGCAATCCCTAAAAAGCTGCTCTACGGGAAGCCAGGATGTGGACGAAAGCGAGGGAGGCCTCAACTACGATGGCTTGATGCTGTTTGGGAAGACCTGAAGGCTTTAGGAGTACATCGCTGGAGAACATTTGCAGCAGACAGAGCCGAATGGAGCAAGCTGTTAAAGGAACCTGTTGAAATGAAAGCCTCTAACACCCCTATTACCTAATTATTCCTAAGGGCAAATGTTATAAAAACAAAACAAGAATTACATTGTTTTAATTTTAAAAGTCCTTATTAAATAAAATAATCTACAATATAAATTTTGTTTTACTAAATTATTGTTCTAAAATTTAAACTAATGAGAATCTTTTAATTTTCAACAGGTCTCACGCCCCCACCCCCTAACTTTTCTAAACGCCCACTTGTGTTTTCCCCAGTTTTGGAACCACTGCCATAATGAATCCTCATGCTTAATTTGTAGAATACTATCTAATATAATTAATTCCCTGAGAATTCAAACAATCTTTGAATTTTTTTTTTTTGGTACAATAGGTAAGGTTTATCAATGTAAATGATTAATCTAAACTTTGTACTGGAATTTATCTTTGCTAATTATGATCTCTGTAATTTTTTTTTTTTTGGGGACTTCAAGGCCCCTATACTGCCCATACTAACACCCATGGCACTGGGTGATACTTCTCCAACGAAAGAAAAACACCACCCAGGGCGGGACTCGAATTGCCGCAATTCCGGCATGGGAGTACGGCGCTTTACCGCACAGCCACACCGGGCCCCCTCTGTAGTTATCTTATTACAATCTAGTTAGAAATCAAGGAACCTTTAAACATGGCGGGTTCAGCACTAAATTTAGGGAGGGGTCATTACCTCCCCCGGTTCCAACCCTCACGGCTAGTCTTTTTAAGCCTCTAGCAATTCATTTCAAATTTTTTACGTGAATATTTCTGTTTTTTTCAGAAAGGACTTCGATCTAAACAACCAAAACTGTTACATTTAGAATTTGGAGGATTTATTGATTGATTTAGTTTGTAAAAAATTAATAGATAGCCAAACAATTTTACGGGGGTCATGACCCCTCTGACCCCTCCCTTGGATCCGCACCGGCCTTTTAAGGGTTTATGATCCCACGTCCAATTATAAAACTTTTTACTTTTCCTGTTATTTACTAATAAATATTTTTCATCTTCATAAATTTATTACAGCTTTTTATGTCGTAAATATATTTTGATTTCTTGGCCCTTGAGGAGAATTTAACTTGAAAGCGATAGCTCACTAATTTTCTCTGATGAAGTATAGAGAAAGTATGTAGGCACCGTATAAAGGAATATATCTACATAAAAAGATTAAATCGATGTATGAATTTCTTTCGTCGAGTTTATTGATTCTAATGTAATAATTTTCAACCTAAAAGGGATACATTCATTACCGTAATAAGGGATTAATCTCGACGAAAATTTGAAAAATTTTGAATAAATATTTATTTGTGTTTCGTTTTTAATTTAATATTTCTTGTGCACAAAGATAGATAAGTACAAAAACAAAAGAAATACGTATCATAATATTTTATTTTTGTTGGAAATATTCATTAGGACAATAATGACCTTAGTAGTTGAGTGTCAGTAAACAATATTCATCTAACCTTCATACACAATATTCATTAGAAAAAATAATATAAGTATAATGAACATGTATCGTTACGTTGTGAGGTTATTACGAGTAATTAAAAATTAATGATCAGTTTTTTTTATTTTTTTTTGTTATAATCTCATTATAAGATAAAATTATGTACAAATAGATAAGTTAAAAATATGTACTACTTAAAATGAGGATCCCCCCAAATTTGATGTTACTAGCGAAAATTATTGACTAAATGGTCACAGGTGTTTGACACCTCCTCCCAGCGATCTGAGCATCGGCCTAATTGTGATTGCTATCTCCCCTAATACCTCACGCTTCGACGAAGATAGATTGCGATGTAAGCGGGCACATTAACCATTCCTAGTCTATCCATGTCTCTTGACATATTATGGCTTTAAGCGGCAATGAATCTCATTTATATCTATATAAAAAAATATATAACACAGATGTGCGTTGCTCCATAGTGATTTCTGGCGGAAAAATGCAGTGTGAGTATATGTTCTTCCTCAGCTAAATATAAATTCCACTTGACAACCATTTTAAATATATTTAGACACTTTCTTTTTTTCCTGGAAACAACAAGGGAATCAGTTCTGTATGTTCCATTTTGGAATGTACAACAGTAAATTCCAATCAAATTAAATACCGAATTAAATACCGGTTGAATTCTGCTAAAAAGGAATTCCTATGAAATTCCGATTACAAAATATTTTTATTAAGAGCTATGTATAGATCGCTAGGCTGAAATAAAAAAAAAAATAGTATTGATTTTCATTTCGAATTTTTTTTTTTAATATCTGATATAAAAATGAGTATAACACTTCCACATGCAAAATGCTTGTTTTATATCAGAAAAATATGAATCTGTTTCTAAACAAGTCTTACTTGAACATTTATCCAATATTAGATTATCTTGTCACTTGAAGTATTTAATATAATTTTTATTTACCTCATTTATATAACAATAATTATAAACCTGTTTCCATTTCCATTCAAAAAATTTTCTCTATTTGCTTGCAAATTAAAATATCGAATCCACAAATTTTAAATTTAATGAATTCATAATTATTAGATTTTTGCTACTGGTTCGAAATTTTAAGAAAACTAATAATAACTAATAATAGTATTCACAAATAATAGAAAAGAGTCGAAATTGTTTATTTATATTTATTCTATAGTCAGTTTCATAATAGTATACTCATGCAGGAATCTTGTTGTAGTTATTAATATGTATAAAGTAAAAATATTAATCTCAAAATAAAGTTAGTTAATATTGTATCATGAATAAATATAATATTTCCGTATCATATGCATTATGCGTGAGTATTCGTTATACACCAGCTCGGTCCAGTTTGAGGCCACTTCTACTTATTCCGGCGAACGTTTAATACTTTCAGTTGGTGGAAGCTTTCGAAGTTTACTACTGAGTCTCGCTCTATTTAAAGTTTGCAACTACGAGGCATCGGAATTCCCTAATGTCCCATGCTCGGAACATTTCGATATAAACTTGTTTTAAAGTCCAAACACTTGTCATAAGGAGAGGAGAAGGGTGTTTATGTATCCTACATGAGTGTCGTGAACTGTGAGCGGAAACTTAACTTCGTTACGGCCCTAGAAAGCTCTTTGACGCTCGGCGTTATCTTCTTCTTTAATAAAAGAAGTACACACTCGAGGCTTTTGTGCATTTTTTAAAAGCGTTTTAGTGTATATTTTTTAATGGATTTTTAAAGCATGTGCACTATTATTTTATTATTCTTAAACACTTGTAGTCTTCGTTGTTCAAAATTAACAGAGTTTTTTATTATCCTAAATATATTATATTGCTTTAACATAATATCAGGAATCATCGGACTCTTTGGGTATTTATTTTTTCTTTTCTTTGACTTTTTTAAATTCTAAATGTCAGATGTATGGTATTTTAAAATGGCTGAATTTACTTTTTTTTAATTTTCTTTCTCTGAAGAAAATTACACCTAGTTCACTACATCCCAAGGACGGATATTGGTAATCGACCCCTACCCTTTAATTTGAAAAAACAAAACAAACATTAGCGGAATAAATTGACTAACGTTATCAAAGTTTCTAGTACAGTAGTATTTATTGTATATGAATTTAAAAAAGTAAAGTAAAAATCTTTATTACTATTAGTCTATCAATAATAGTTCCGATTCGGGGTCGAGTATGGTGTAGTGGCTAGGGTAGCAGCTTACGATACTAAAGGTCGTGGGTTTGCATCCCGCCAGGTGAACCTAGGATTTTTTAATATGTAGTTCCCGAACCCGTGCGATGTCAGGCATTCGTTAAAAATTCCTCTACTAATTATACCTGATAGGAAACATTTTCATAATGTAGGCAAACAGCTGTAATATTTTTTTGATAACAGTAGTAAGAAACTATATTACTTTATCTTAATTCAGACAGTTGAATGAATATAATTCAATTTTTAGCATGCCATAACATGTTATGAATTTTATTTATGTATAACCTATCCTTACCCTGTTAACTTTCATGAGATTTGAAGAGGGAGGGGGGAGAGAAGAAAACAGTTTAAAGAGATCCTATTTTTAAGGATATTCGAGTACCTACACAAACATATATATATTCGAGTAGCTATACATGTGTGCTCTCAATAACGGACAATAATTACCTTTTATATTGAGTATATTCTGGGCATTAGTTTCAATGAAGTTCAACGGATAAAACTTAGGAGTTACTTTCCTTGCAAGAACTACAAAAATAGTAAACCCGGAAATTCCACAAGGAAAATCTACTTCAATGTTATAAACGTCACCTTCATTGAGCTTAGGCATTTGATGCCTCTTAAATTAGAAGCCCTGTCAAGTTCTCGTTTCTACTTAGCAGTCTTGACCTAAAATGTTTTTAGTCTAGTATCAATTATTTCCTTCGAATAAATGCTTAGCGAAACCCTTCCAAAAAGTTCATACTTAGAATATGGGCCCTTGACTTGGTGGTTTCCCCTACCGGTACTAGTGGATTGACATATCTTTATCACATCTGTGGCGGCTGAACGCTTTGAATAAGTAAGGCTGTTTGAGAGAAATCCAATCGAATATATTAAGATACTTTTCAAACAGCCAGTCACCTGTTGCTTCCTCGCCTCCTTAAGTTGAAGGAAGTGTGGTAATAGGTCGAGTCATTTTATTTTATTTTCCTTATTCACCTAAATAAAAGTTTTGGACTTATCATCTCTCCGGGCATTGTAAAAAAATAAAAAATATACAAAAATCTTGTATATGTCATGTTGTGGGTAATATGTCTATTTGTTTTTTAATTATTTAATTACTAACCATTTAACATAGTTATCGTTAGTTATTAACAAATAGTTAATGAATTACTTTTATACATCTTCACTTGTTGCCTCATTAATTTAAAAGTAGGTATCCTTCTACAGTAAATTCCCGAATTATCCGAAGGTGGAGTAATTCTAGGAAAAACAGGAGTTTATCATTTCTTTAATCCAGTATTCCAAGAAGAAATGTTTTTTTAACTGAAACAATAACAAAAGAAATGTTTTTTTAACTGACAGGTAACAGAAAAAAAAATAACGAGTTAAGCATTTATAAATCTTTTTTGTTATTTATATCCTAGACTTAGTTCTTAAAAAAAAGAGGCGAAAATGCTGTGCTTTCATTTAATTAAATGTTTTGGTTTTTTTTTACTTTTTATGTTGAAGAAAAAAACATTTTCTTAAGTGAATATAACTTTTGTCATTTTACGGATTATGTCACACCAGCCAATTCCGTGAGTAAAATAATCGGTTTTTTCTTCATAAAAATGTTTTTAGTCATAATTATTTTGCAAGAAAGAATTACATAATCTTATATATATATTTGCCTAAAGAAAATTTCATATATTCAAATCCTGTTTACTGAAAAAAATGGTTCACTTTGATTGTTTGATAATAAAAAAAAACAACAGGTATGATTAAATTGTAATAAAACTAAAAAAATGAGTGAGGCGAAAAATATTCCGAAGATTGTATAATAAAATAATTATTTTAAAATAATTAAAATAAAAATTTAAATTAGTTTTTTGCAAACATAGCACTAGAATAAATTAATTTGTACATTAAATGGTGCTTTTACAAAGAATACACTAAGTGGCGTTGTTTAGGAATAAAAATTATGTCCTAAATAAGTTCGTCGAATGTCTTACAACAGGTTCAAAAATACTCGTGTATAACTCTCAATTGGACTAAAATATCAAAATTTGATTAATAAAATATCCTTGTTGTTGATATACAGTTTAAAATGGCATTTTAACCTGACGGAAAACATAGCCTTTTATTTATTTTATAGAATAATGAATCTCACTAATTATATGCATTTCTTCTTCAGGGTTTGACCGTGTAACAGGTTTTTCAACTGCCAAGCGCTCACCCATCTTGCTGTGGGCTTCTTCATTGTTCCATTCTTTGTATTGGCCCTGAAGAAGCCCACAGCAAGATGGGTGAAAGCTTGGCAGTTGAAAAACCTGTTACATGGTCAAACCCTGAAGAAGAAATGCATATAAAGGATTCAGACCATGGAAGCCTAAAACAACAAATCTTACTAACGTGCCAGAACTCAGAGTTTGAAACTGTTCCCGACAAATATTGTTCTTTATATGGTTTGGTAAAACTTAGTAAGTTGTGGTGATGATGAAGCCTTCTGCCTCTTCCAGCGACTTGGAAACGTTCCAACAACCATTCCCGCTCCATTTGGAATTAAAATGATTATTAATTCCTCAACCCGAATATATTTTCCTCCGTAAGTTTTTTCCTGCACGAGGTAGCGAACCAAGTTCGTGTAGTTACAATTGATGAATTGCAATTTTAATAAGAACAAACTATTTATATAATTTTTCGGGAATTATTTACTGATTTTACATTTCGTTTTAAATGTGTTTATTGCTCACTATTGATGCAAAACTATCGATAATTATAAACTATCGATAGTACAATCAAAAACGTGTTTTTTTTTAAAGGAAAAGCAAACCTCTGCCTCTAAGCACTTATGTGCTATATAATTCTTTTAAATGTAAAAGAAAATGCTACAGAGTAAGTTTATTTATTTTGTAACAAAAAAATGCTTTTTTTTTTTTTTTTTTTTTTTTTTTTTTTTTTTTTTTTTTTAGAAATACCAAAAGGCTTTCTTAAATTGATTGGAAATCAAACGTTTAGAATTTTACAGTCGAAACTCTGTTGCATGGTGACGATATTGTACAGATTAAAGATTTGTACACAAATGTGTTTTTTATGAAAACTGTAAGATTCGTATACAAGACTGCTTTTCTCCCGATCCTCCAATTAACCCTTTAACCGGGCGGGACGTATATAGGCGTCCAACCTAAACTACAGCGCCAACGGGCAGGACGTATAAATACGTCCTTGAAATATATGTTGTGCCCTGGAACGGGTAGGACTTATATTTTCGTACAACAGAGGTATTAGTCATCGATACATGTAACGACGTGAATTTACATATATATATATATATATATATATATATATATATATATATATACATATATATATATATATATATATTTATACATATATATATAATTTATAATATTTATAATAATATATTTAATTTATATTTATATACATATCTTTTGTACTCTTTATATTGGTTAAGGCTGTAAAATTTATAATTTCTTAATTCGATACTTTTATATTTTTGTTGGTATTCCTTACTATTTGTTTGTCATTTTGTGTTTTCCTTTATGGTTTATATATAAATAAACGGAAACGAATATATTCCATAGCCTTTTAATTTATTTTAAGCATAAATAAAAAAAATAATAATATGAAGTTACATTGCACCGGGCGGGACGTATATACACGTCCTAGTGAAAGAGCTCGCGCCCGTTGTAGGATGCGCAATTTAAAAGGGAACTCCCCGGTTATAGGGTTAAGGGTCATGAACCCTGAAATTTCTCTAGTAGAAAAGAAACGGAGATATAATGTAAGTAATGTACAGATGTAGAGGAGTTGGATGTAGGAGGAAGACCGCGGTTAATGTGGTTAGGTCATATTTATCGAGTGGAGGATGAAAATGAACCATGGAAAGAAACATAAGCTCGGCAAAGCTCCCAGAACCTCCTACTCGAGTATAAACAGCAGAAGGAGGGAACAGATGCTGACCTATTCAAGAAATAAGGCATCATATAAGAGACCTTGACTCAGCATTGGCTTGAGAATTCTAGACGATAAGGATGCCAAGAAAAGGAAGACTAATAAGATTTTCTTTTTTATTATCTAGGAATAGAACGCACCCTTCATACTATGTAGATGTAATGATCTGAGCAACTGCAGACAATAGAAGGGTCTGGTTCCCACTATTTACGACTCGAAACTGTGCCAGTGACTCTCTTTTAGCTATTAAAAAGAATCCTCTATCATCGTCCAAGATTCATTAACTTTCGTGTAGTTGTCCATTGATGTAGCAACTACGTAACATTACTGTTAAAAAACAGCAGGTAGAATATGGATGTGTTTTTGGCATCAAGTTTTAAAATACATAGGACAGGTTATGCAATTGCTCCCCACGCACTAGGCAATTTAAAATAAATAAATTATAAGAAAGTAGTCTTTTCTTTGTATTCGCTCAAACTTTTATATGATTTATTGGGAGCTTTAGGGCCTATTCACACTATCGGTTTCGCTCCCGGTCCGCTTTCGCTCTACCCCATTCACACTATCGCTCCGCTCCCGCTCCACTCCCGGTCCGCTCTCCTAATGTCTTACCATATTCACATTATATAATTTTACACCGTTCCCTTTTGAAAGGTTTGAGCTATTAAAGCCATTAATAATCGAAGTTGTCTGTATTCGGATTTTAATTAATGATTAACTTTCAGTTATTAAAGTATTTATTTATTCATCAATTTTACGGTAAAAAAAAGTTCAATATTTCGTTTGTAGAAATAGCTGTTATCTGTACTTTTCTTAATGAAGAAGATAATATTATCAAAGCATATAATAATAAGAATATATTGTAACACAATGATAATTATTGTGATGAATTATCACATGATGAATTACCATCAACAGAAGCATTACGTATAAAAATCATTGAGGAGTATGAAGCTCGGAAAAACGATACACAATTCATACCGAATGCTTTCTTAGCAAATAACAATTTTCGAAAGCAAAATTTCTTTAAATTCAGAAAATTCGAAAAACATCCATCAGTTGAAGCTAATAAATCGAATGAAAAGTTTAGGTTTCGTTGTCACAGTCGTAGGGAAATCGGTCATAAAGCTTCTGATTGTAAAAATAAATCAAAGAAGAATCGGATAGTGCGAATAATGCACATTATTGCTTTCATATTGCTCCAAATCATGGAAAAATCACATGGTGCTTAGATAGTGGAGCGAGTAAACACCTCTGTAAAGATATTGAACAATTTACTGAAGTAAATTAATGGGTGAGAGAAAATCTAAATTCAGCGTTTTTCAGAAAAGCGTTTTAAATAATATTTCTCTTTGGAAATCTCGTACCTTTTTATGTAGTACATATATTTTATTAAACTGTTATGTTTAATAATAATTATAAATTATTATTTCTGTCATACTATTACTAAATACTACTAAACTTAGCTGCTAAATTAGGTAAGAATTTTATACAAAAAATATTAAAAAGTGCTTTTCTGATAAAGTTTTGAAAATGGGTTTAGTCATTCTGTCAACTCAATGGCTCATATTTATGACAGACAGCCCATCATAGGATTAATATCTAAACTAGATAACAGATAAGGGACCAATTTAAATATATCATTTTCGTAACCAGTTTAACCCTTAAATTGACAGTCTTTTAGACCAACTTGATAAGATATTAATAAATAATTAACCGTTTGTCAATCAAAAGCCTGTTGATTAGGTTCGAAAGCGACTCCAGCCAGATTAATAGTTGATGGGATGGAATGGTATGAATATTGTAGTAATAGAATATCAGTAGCAGGCTTTCAACTAGTCAACTTGATTGTTTATCTATAATTTCCGTTCAGCGCAGTTAATCTTTAATAATAATTTATTTTCATAACAATAGTGTTGTTAATAAAAAAAAAAAAAATATGGCAAGAATCTTATTATCGCTGTTAGTCCTGATTTACTTTTCTTTTGTTTTTTTATATAAAGTGATTTATATGTTTATCAGATTATTTATGGAAAAAACTAAGGCAATTTATACGGATATGGAGGGGGGGTAGGCATAGTAACGTGAATAGGATGGGAATAAATGTTAATTCCAGGTTCTAATTGGGAAGCGGGATTTGTACCGGCTTAGTACCTTTTGGTTCTCTTCAGCTCGCCCTTCAACCTCTCATAAATTATTTAAACTTCTACCTCTTTTGTTTGAATAATCCATTTGAAAACAGTGAGGCTTCGCGCCAATCCTCCTTTATATCGCTAACAACAATAGTCTTTTCAAAACTGTGGAAGCGAAAAAAGGCCATAAAAATAATTAAAACTTAATTTTAATTTGATAAAATTTGTAAGTCGTTTTTTTAGGATATATATTTCACTAATATGGAGCCTATATCACTATCATCATACCCTCTATCACTAAATCTATTGCCATAATATGAATAACTCTGCTAGTCGTATTATGATAGTAGTAGACTTACATGCGAGAACCTTGTGGAAACATTTCATTTTGCCAAAATCAATCGTTCTTATGTGCGTAGAAAGGGACTTATTCTCCCGTATTGGAAATGGTGAAAAAATCCTTTGAAATAATATAATGTTGATTATTTAAATAATGATAGGTTAAATGATTATCAGGATTTTCAGTTAAAACTTTGTTATTTTGGAAAGCCAACGTTTCCATCCAATTTGTGGATCTTCATCAGGGCTAAAAGAAAACAAATATATGAGTATCTATGCTAGAGGATGACAAAAAATAAAAATCTGATACAAAACTGATAATAATATAAAATATGGTAAGCATATACATGAATATATAAATAAGTAGCTGGTTAGCAAGAAAAAATAAAATCCGATATTTACCTTCTGAGTCCAGAGTGGTACAAGGACTGAAGGTAAAATAAGGTGAGAGGTAGTAGTAGGGGGTTAGTTTGACGACTTCAATCTATGTATCTATGACTATCTCTTACCTCTATAATTAAATATTAATATTTCTATAGTTCTGATTCATTTTCCGCGAATGTCCTATTTTAATTGATATACTGTGTAGACTATGGGTGTTTGTCTTTTCAAGGATTCGTGATTTTTTTAAGTATTTATCGAATACATAAAGTACGTAATTCAAGCAATAAGGTATAACATCTTACAACAATAGAGTGAACCAAACAATCTATAATTTAGTTTCTAGTGGAAGTGCGAAAAATATTTATTGGGATACCCCGAATTCATGTTTGATGATCAGAATAAATTCCAAAAATCTCCCAGAAAAAGGAAAAAAAATGGTACAAATTTATAGAACATTAAAATAACGCGTTTGGAATAATGCATGGTTCTCAAACTTTTATTGAATTAGTAAATAGATCTCTTATTTCTTCTTTTCTTTTTTACTTTAATGCATAGGTACTTATTTTTGTTTTTTTGTTTTATTTTGTAAACTGAAATAAAAGTTATAAGTTTGATTTGACGTGTCATTTCTAACTCTCTAGAGACGATGGGTTTTTCAAAAGTTTCAAAAACCTATATTTCCCAAAATATCCAGTAAAGTGTGTGCGTGCTTTTAGGGCTAGTTAAGAGACCGATATAGAGGCACATTATAAAAAAATCCCGGCGAAAATGAAAGATTTTTTTCTTGAAAAAAGTATAGATCAAAATAACCTATAATTTTAAAACGACCCATATGTCTTTAATTATCTATACTATGTATGTCTCTTATCTACTATTCATAATAGATCACAATAGATGGACAGACAGATGAAAAGAATGTGCTTAATAGTCTCATATTTCATATGTATAGGGAGCGCTTTTTACAAAAAATACCAAGCTTTATGTTAACCCCACCATTTATTTACTCCTTCATCACGCCTTACGCTTTCAATACCTTTTGAGTCCAATATCTATCCTGCTGTTTTTCCCATGTTCCATTAACAATTTTTTTTGAGGAGACTGTTAGGGTTTTGAACATTTCTGAGCGATTTAATCAAAGGGCTATAACTTCCGACAGTGCATCTTTGTCTTTAGAATGCATCAAAAAATAAAACAAATTTCGTTAATGACTAGAAATCCATTTTGTGACATCTTTATTAGTCCTTGCTATTAAAGAAATATAATTCAAACTTAACTATACACAGTGCATAACTACACTCATCGTGAAATGAAAAAAATATATACTCCAACATATCATCAATGAGGAGTTTGGATGTGCCGTCCGACCAATTTCGAATAATTTTTATCTTAAATGTTGTTTCAGGCTTCCATGGTCTGAATCCATTATCCGCATTTCTTCTTCCAGGTTTGACCATGTCACAGAAAACCTGTGACATGGTCAAACCTGGATGAAGAAATGCGGATAATTTTTATCTTATTTTCTTATCCTAAGAAAAATCTAGAGCGATTGTAGTGCTGTTGTTTAATAGAATACATACAGATTTCGTGACTTAAATAGGTTGGTTTGCATATCTACCAATTTTAGCAAATCCGTTCTGGATTAAGTAATCCTGGTTTTCGGTGAGGGATCAGGGCCAATTAGTTAGAATCTCCGAACTGAGATTTGTCCCGGGTATTTTTTTTTTATTTCATTTAGAAGACCCTTCGGTTGTTTAATGAGAAATTGATGAAAATACCCCTCCGTCCCTAAACATTCGTTTTCTTGTTTAAAGAAAAAAATAGAATTCGCTTAGTTAAAAATAATTTCTTAGTTTTTTATTTGCTTTTAATAGACACAAATCAGGTAAAGCTTTCCCTATGTTACTCGGGAGTTTATGTTACCTTGATATAACGGGACTCTGATGGCAACCTTTTCAGTTAAAAAAGGCCTTGATTAGCTTTATTGAATCCCAGCTTTCGACTTCCGCTCGCTACGCTCCTCTTCAGAGATGCATAGTGGTACTTTTCTTTCTTTTTTGGAGATCAGAGCCACACTAAACGGCACCATGATGGCTTTGCCAAGGAGGATCGGATAGGCTTTGGCTGTGTGAAAGTGAAACAGAAATTATTTAGAAGATAATAATCAATGAAGTATATCCCGCCAGTCATATATTATATGCCATATTTTTTAAAAGTACATTTCAAGATTGCCGAGATCATTTTTTTTTTCTTTTTATTTCTTGCCCCATTAATAACGTAGGAGAAATTGATGAAAATGATTTTAAAATTAAACTATCGAAAACCTCATTTTTTATAGTTATTATTAATGGCTGAGAAGTCGTAAGGAACGTTTAGAGATTGTTAGAGATTGTTAATGGCCCGGAAAGAAAATTATTCAAAATCAGAATCCATTATCCGGAGTCCTAAAGGTAAATAGCAATTGGACACAACTGCAAAACAGCACTAGGCACTAATAATCCTTCAGAAATCCTTGTAGAAATCACTAAATTTATTAATTAAGGTAATTTAATTGAGGTTAAGGCTGAAGAAAGTAATATGAAGAACCGAACATTATAGCCAACTTAAGAAGAGGTGGAATAAGATGGTTCGTTCATATATGAGGCATGGAGCATGGTAGTCTTCAACAAATGATCATGGAAAATGAATGAAGGAAAACGGTACGCCAAGACTAACTATGGCGGAGGATTGTTGAAAAAGCCAAGTTCCTACAAGGACAAGATTGTCATATACTAGAAAAAATTAATCAAAGTATCCAGTTATTAAAGATATACTACGTCCAAACCATATTTAAATATAAATAATTAAAAAGCAATGATTAAAGTAATAATATAAACATTTTATGTTTGGATGTTGACCAAAAGGGAGGAAGTTGTACACAATTTAAAAAAAAAAAATGTTTTATGACACTAATATAACCAAAAACAGGTCGTAAAACAAGAGCGTAAGTATGATCCAACAGTAGGTCAATAGCAGTTACCATATCGAAAAAACACTTTTTACAACTCCAGCCTATAACACAAATCACCAGTTTCGCGTATCATTTATGTTAGTTAAGCAGAATTTTCACTAAAACAAATAATAACAATATAATTATTCTTAAATAAAGTAATAAGATAAAATTATATAAGAAATAAATATAAAACTGGGAGTAATGGCAAATGTATAATATAAATAAGAAAAGAGAGATAAAAAAAATTGATGATGAAGATATAAGTACTTATAGTAATATATATAATATCTTTACTATGGCAGGACATAAATGGAAAAATGAAAATAATAAGATAACTTGTCAATTGGTAAAGGAAAATAAAGTTTCTAATATGAAAAAGAATACTTTTTTTTTTTGTTTTGTTATTCTATATAACTCAATGTAATATAAATAAGGGGAACTAATATATTCTTTTCTTGTAAAAAAATATAAATATCATTCTAAATTTTTACTTTTAAATAAAGCCTCGTAGAAAACTGCCACGGGCCTGGAATCTACTTTTTAAAACAACTTTAAAAGGCAGACTGGAGAACTATTCAAGATTATTTCAATATATTCCATGAAAGTGTTGCAACTTTGTAACAGAAATAAATGAAAGAGAGAATAAATCAATAGCTATATTTGAAGTTATTACTTGAAAGTTTCCCCACAGCAATCTGAATCAGTCTGTAAATAATCCGATAATGGCTCCCATTTGAATAACTTGGAAAGCTTTAGATAAAACTTTTCTTTTTTTTTTTTTGTTTTTTAAAATCATTTTTATTTCTCGAAAAGAGTAACTTTTAGAATTTCGCCTCAATATCTGTTCCAATTCTGCTTCCCAATAAAGAATTTTTATGAAATCAATATTTAGCTTACATATATATACACACACATGTACATATATATGTATATATGGAGAAAGTTATACTATAAATAACTTAAAAAGCCCGATAGTAGCTGATAGATTTTCGTTTTAATCTGAATGGGCAAAAATTACTATGGTCAACATAAACTCTAAGGGAGTAGTCTTAAAAAAATAAAATATTAAAAATCAATTAACTTGAAATCTATTTAATAAATGAAATTCATAAAAAAGTAATTACAAAGAAAAGTATATAAGTAGTATTAATGAAATCAAAAATAATCAACATATTTTATTTAAGAATAAAAATGAAGAATGCTCGTTCAATGCAAGACTAGCTTAACCAAAATCGCATTTTGTTTTAGTTTTTTTTTTCTACAATAAATCTTCCTATTTTTCTCTATTATTCGTGTGCAAGACCGTTTATAGACCGCGATAGTTTTGACTCCTGAAAGATTGTAATAAACGAAAATCATTTTGTTTTAGATTGATCAGTCTTGCATTGTTGGAGCGGTATGGCCTTGAAGACTGCCATGGCCTATAAACATGTACCAACGGACGAAATCGAAACTAGATATTTTAGCTTATTTTTTATATATTTATTTATACAAAATATATACTGCCTAGAATATCAAGTAATCAAAATAGCAATCGGACGCTACAGTTATTGTGTAATAGAAAGATAAGCAGGATTTTAATTCATAAAGAACATAATCTAATAATATGTTTAAGGAATTATTTTTTTTAACCCTAGACCAGGCGCGCCAAATATTTTTACACTACCGGGTGCGTGGTTGACTTTCGACACCGTTACTTTAAATTGCTTAAAATTAAGAACTGGTGTATGAATAATTTAAAATTATTTAATAATGTTGTATTATTATGTTTTTTACTACAAATAAAACAAGAAAATAATAAAAATCAATTTAAAAATATTTAAAAAAAATAAATATTTTGAAAAATCTAAAAACAACTATTTGAAACTATTAAAAACTATTTTATCCACAATATTTACATCAATTATTTGAGTAAAACATTAAATTTATGAAAAAGCATTTTTTGCCTCCTCCTCAGGGCCAGGAAATGTTTTTAAAATATTTTTCGACTTCGTTCTGGAATTAAGTTTCGAAAAATCTTTCATTGACCAAATTGTTTCACCGTCCCTTTCCAAAAACTCCAAAACCCAAAAAACTCATCTGACTACTCACGTATAATCCTTGGAATGTCTTTTGGCCATATAATATAGGCCATTGAAGAGAATAAGTTTCGGATATATAACATAAACCAAAAAAAAAAAAAATTAGAAAATAAAATAATAAAAAGAAGAACCTTATAACATGTCCGGGCGCGTGGTTGCTTTAGGACACCACCGTGATTTTCAATAATAAACACGCAATAACTGGTCTCTTATCACTCGAACAAAAGCCAGTGTTAGACTTAGCTAGGGAGGGGAAGTCCACGGAAAGGTACTAAGGGCGGGGAGGGGTGATTCAAATTGCTACCTGCACGACCGACCTATCATGAGAATTGGTTTCCAAAGTCAACCAGCGCGCCTGGTCTATGGTTAATATTTGATGAGTAGTTTTTATGGAGCTATTAGTAAAAATATTTCAGAAAAATTTAACTATCAGAAATGTTGCTTGATTACAAGAGCTTGGGATAAAGATATTGTAATAAGTAAAAAAATAAATAGGTAACTCAAAAGTAGGTCAGGTTTCTTAACAAAGTGACTTTTACTAACTCAGGTTGAAAAAACTTGCAGAGACTTTGACAATAACCATAGAGCAAGAAACTCGAAGAAAAATACTTGTCAAAAACTTCAAAAGAACTAGATGAAAACTGTTCCTGTTAAAGTGGGCACTTTGTCGTGGATCTACCAGAATGCTACACCTCAGTGCTCACCTTACAAACTTCTGTATCCTTCAAAGATGTGCCCTCTACGCTTTACTCCATAAACTTTTTCGTCAAATGATCAACACCTACCATGCTAATACCTCCCTTTCAAATTATGCACCTTCCAAATCTTTAAAGAATTTTCATTCTCATCACGAGTATTTTAAATAAAGTTATAGAAAAGTTTCTACAACAAACATGTGTATCTCCTTTTAGCCCCTCGCCAAATGGCTAATAACAATAATAATAAGCTGCACAGGAAAAAAAAAAAAAAAAATCAGAATATTGATTGCACAACTCTCTTTTACAATTAACCTGATGTTATATACCTAAGATGGTATGGCAGTTCGTATTTTACGTCTTTGATTCTCTAAAACCATGTTACTAATAAAATTTTAAAACAAAATTGGTTGCTTTCAGCCGAAAATTTTTAATAGAATACAATTCCCCTTTTCTGTCTTGGTCAAATCCGCAGCATTTGTTTTTTCTTGAAGTTGAATTGTGAATTAATTTCACACAAACAAATTTTATAATATTTCAGTCTATGTAGGTATACATTTTAAACCTAACATAACACAAAACGCTCAACCTCATTTTTTATTTTTTTTTATTTAATTTCTAAAAGGAGGATCATGTATATTCTAATCATGTATATCAAATACCAAAGTTACGAGGGTAATTTTCTGTACGAAAACATAATTTTTTATTTACTACAATAAGACCCATTAGCAAAAAAGAAAAAAAAAAAAAGGAATCTGATAGTAAATTAATATTCAGAACAATAAAAAAGAAAGTATGAATTTATATAATAAACGAAAAGAAAAACAAAAAAAAAATGTAAGAAGGATATGACTAGTTAAAGCTAAAGCAGAATAAAATAACTGGATCTGTGAAGAAGAGTGATTGAAGATTTGAGAAGTTAATTCTTCTATCTATGAAATGAGTATAAGAAGTTTTCAGAACCAATTACAAAAATAATGATCATCTATGATTTTTTAAAATAATTTTTGACTTAAATTTCCATATAAATAATTTTATTCCAGCGCTTATCTGTGAAATTGTTGAGCAGATTAGGATACTTCTGTTACAGTATCGATTTTCAAGTTTTCCTAGCCTCATCGAACCATTCTAAAGATCAAAGTAAACTTCATTAGATTAGAATCAAATTTAAAGTCATCACTTCATCAAATCTTTTAATATATATATTTTTAAATAATTTGTACGCTTTATGTATCCTGTGATCACCTGCAGACGTTGTTAAACAAATAAAATGTTTTCTTCTGTTACAAAAAAAAAAAATAAACTGTTGATTTGTGCCCTAGCGCTGGCGGGGAGTGATGGGATCCTAAATAAAGGCTACTTTAAAAGCACATTACTTCAGGGAAAATAGCCGCCGACAGCCGCAGGCCTCGCTACTAGCTACCCGCCTCTTCCCAATGGGGCTAAAAAAAAGTAAAAAATAAGCCATATTTTGAAAAGCTCACTTTCCATCAGCATGCCCTTTATAGGGAACTAAACCAACCTCAGCGAAACCCCACATAAAAACCCGGGTTACACACGGATCCTAATAAAGTTGGGGATATAAACGGCTCACTGTCAGGCTAGTTTGTACATATAGCCATAGAGGCCCCCAAAGCTCACAAAACTGAAATTGAAGTTGGGTCTATTGAAGGGGATTGTATAAGAGAAATCCTTCCCATCCCCCTCCCCCTCTTGAGTTGAGTTTATTATTTAATTCCTTATTTATATCTATCTATATTTGATTGTATTCAAACAGTATTATTCTAATTAAGTATAGTTAAAGAAATAAAATAATAAAAAATTCATAAATTTATTACTAATATATTCCTATTATAATTCCAAGTTATATAACTATTTAACTCGAAAAGGCTGAAAATAGGTTCTGGATGTGCACTGAATATTTTGACATTGGAGTCTTTCATTGTGGTTCTTAATAAGTTTTGACAATGCCATAAAATGGTTAAAATCTTTTTAAAATATAATGAAAGCAATTTTTTGTACATTAGCTGGATAAATAAGGATGGCTGATACTAACGGGTTCGCGCCACGATGTGGCACTGGGATTTTTTAATGAGGGTAAAAAATCCTTGGCTATGCCGTCCCTCGGATAGGACGTAAAATGGAGGTCCCGAGCCTGTAGGATGTCAGGTACTGCATAGGCAAAATTTAGGACTCCCACTGTAGCATCGTCCGATTAGGCTTAGTAGCATAATGGAGCGTTAAACAAACAACAACAACAAATTTGTATTTAAAAGTAAATCAAAGAATATTATTAATAAATATTAATAATAAAAGTTATTTTATGTATTTTATAGTTAAATTGTATTTTCAAGATGTAGCAATAAATTATTGTACCATTACATGTTATTATATAAAATATTAGACGAGTGCTTCCTTTTTTAAAGTTTTTAAATAATTTTAATATTAAAATAAATCATTTTTAGACTGAAAAATTGCCGCAACGTTAACGTTTTAACAAATGAAGAAAATTTTGTTCTGGTTGTGGGTTTCAAAAACTATTGACAAGCCGAAGAGGTTTGAGAATATTTGGTTATTTGTTTAGAAAGCATTAACTGTCCATGATTATTTCTCTTGAGCAATTTAGGATTTCTGAAAATTTAAATTTTGGATAGAGCTATTCTAAGCTATTCGGGCGATTAACCATCGTTTTCAGATCCTTCTCGAGAAAAGCTATGAATAAAACAAAACATGATTTGTGCATAAACACAAACTTTTTGCTATAATGTAATGTATCAGTGAAAGACCTCTGTATTTCCTACGATTTTACCCCCCTTATAAATTTTGATGTCTGAATCAATAAGCTGTAAGACAAATTAATGTAGTTTTAATAGCTTTTCTATAAGGCTTGACTTGGATGGATGATGCTCACAATAATATTTTTATTTCTGCAGTCTACGTCTGTTGCAGTTAGATGTTTTGTTTTTTTGAGTCAGAGTCTCAAAGCTTAGAAAAATCTCTCTATTTTTCCTTTGGGTGGGATATTGGTTGCACTTTGTAGCTAGAGGAGAGAAGCTCTCTGTATAATGAAAACCAGCGGGGACTGCTGTTCGTGGGTGTGCCACAAACATGGTGGATGTTTTTATCAGAAATGAGCCAATCTATAAAGTGTGCTATGACGATTTTTTGCTGGTTTTGAAAGGGGTTAGTTTTTTTTCTTTTTTTCAGAGAAATATAACTTGTTTTATTCAACGGATAGTCGAAGTTGGAATAACAATGAAATGTTTTTATTTTAAACATAATGTATGAAGTAATAATAATATTTTATAGTGAATTATTTATTAAATAAATGTATGAATTTCCTTATAATTAGTATTTTTTCTTTTAATATAATACTGTTTCAATATTCCAAACCATTTAATCATATTGTACATTAAAGGAAAGCTCTTTTATGATTAGTTCTTTTTTTTTTTTTTTTTTTTATGTCTTTGTGATTTTCTGCTTATAATTTTTGGATACAAAAAATCTAAAAATTCTTATTTTGTTTTTTGTTGTTACTAGCATAGTTATCATAATTTTGATTAATTAATAATAAGTTGGCTATCTTAAAAAAAAAAAAAATCAATTTTAATCTAATTCATCCTCTAATAACTTAATATAGGAAAGGGAATAATCGAAAATAAAAACCATTGTTCTATCCCTGAAATTTGCAATTTAGTAAAATTTATTCATCCTGTATAATTCAACCCGTGAGTTCCCACAGGCACTTTCAGGTACCTTGTTTTTTTATTCACTTAATAGCATTATTGAAAAAAATAAAAAAATAAAAAAAATATATATATATCCTTATATATTGAAGAAACAAAAAAAATATATTTAATCACAAGATGTGATTTCAGGATAGACATTATGATATTAAATCAGCCTGAATTTAACGTAGTTCTGAAATTAGAAATAACAGAAAGTGTTGAAATATTTTCAAGTCAGAAGTGAAATGGCCAAATATTTTTAAGATGTACGTTTTTTTATTGGTAGACTTGGAAATTTCGACTGTCTAAATGCTTGGTTATAGAAAAAGGAACTGGAAAAAACACTAAAGTCATAAAGCACTATGATTTTGATGATGATGTATGGAAGTAGGAAAATGGCCTGCAGTTTTTTTTTTATGAATTCTTCACTATTTAAGTTAATTTTTATTCCAGCTTGAGTTGCAATTAATTAAAATTTATTTCCCTATAAGGAAATAAAAAATGAGCTTAAAAAAAATTATAATTTGTTTATTGTAAAGTTAAACCAACATGCTATAACTATAGCACCTCAGGCTGTATACATGGTACAGACAACTCTCCTCCCTAAGGCACCTAAATGTTAACTTTTTATAACCACCTCTTAATCATATTTAATTATTAAAAAAAAAAAGATTTACGCAATATAATATTTTGTAAGTCGTGTATTTGTCTTGGAAATCGTTTAACCGAATATGAATATGGAAGTACCCTGATATTGTATTAGTAGTACGGTAGAAAAGCGGAAATTTCCTCCCGATAGGAGCAGTCAAAACCTACGCATGGATAAAACAAAACGGGATAGAAGTGCTCAACGTTGGAGGCCTTTGGATAAAGTGTTTGAAGCAGACTTTATTCAAAGTTGCGGCTAACACGCTCAACGGATAAGCCCTTCCTTTATCTTTATTATTTTACCCCACACTCCCACAGCTCACTCAGGATTCTATCAAAACGTTTCCTATTCTATGTTCCATGGCTTAAGGTTATATTCAGTAATATTTGAGAATATATTCAGTGAGAGAGAACTGCCCTTTATTTCTCCCAGCCTTTAAGGTCGTGTTTGCAGTTTTAATTTATAGAAGATTGGATAAAAAATATAAATTCAGTATTACCTCTCTAGTCTTGATGACATATATCATTAGTTCAGATGTAATTATAATATAATTAACTATGCGATGTTGACTAAGCCTGCGTATTTCTCCCTATTGAATACTCTTTCTCCTTATGTATTTCAAAAGAAATCTGTTAAATTATTTTATCTGAATAGCAATGTTTGGCCATGTCAAACCAGGTTCATCACTGTTGTAGTACTCTAACCAAATGAGCTACCAATGTCCGTGTCCCAGTAAACCTCCTCTCTTCGTTAATAGTCCGGGAGATGAGGGCCAAAAAGGTGCCTGATTTGAAGAAAATTTTTGATCATATAGGTTAAATGTACTCTTTTCATAGACAACAAATGCGAACGTCTGCCACCTCAGATCGGTTGCCACCAAATTTTATAGGCGAACAAAATCGAAATTTTCTAACTTTTCAATTGTTAAAAAATGAACTAAAAAAAGAGTATTGGTGAATGAACTAAAAAAAGAATAGTTTTTAGTGGACCTCAGTCGACGCGAAATTTAATGCTCTTTTATTTTAGACAGAACGCAATTTCTTCTGCGATAAATCGTTTTCGAGTTATTAGCTAACAATTGAAAAGTTAGAAAATTTCGATTTTGTTCGCCTATAACATTTGATGGCAACCGATCTGAGGTGGCAGACGTTCGCATTTGTTGACTATGAAATGAGTACTTTCAGCCTATATGATCAAAAATTTTCTTCAAATCAGGCACCTTTTTGGCCCTCAGCTCTCGGACTCTAACCTCAATAAGCAACTGAAATCGCCACAATGCAGCGAAATTTTCAGGGGCTGAACATTGGTAAAAAGTGGGATCTAATCGACAGTCTGTCACTATTAAACTTGTATTCGTTTAACACCAATACTTTTTTTTTAGTTCATTTTTTAGCGATTTTATCTGAAGAGAAAATATTGGCCATGCTCGGGATCAGAACACGGGTCTCGGCTCTACCGTTGCAGTAATTTTTTAACGAAATGAGCAACCGAGGTCTGTATTAAACAATTTTTTTTTATATTTAGATCCTTTTAGTTGGACCTACAGTAATTTTCTTATTAATTTAATTTCGTTTATATCTAGAGGTATTACTCAAAATTATATTGAATTTACAAAACATCAAATTGCAGTAACACTTATCCTAATATTTTTATATATATATAATATTGTTACACCGTAGCATTAAAATCATCGTCAAAATGTTCCCGACTTCTACCAGGTCATTCAAAAAGTCCTGTCGTTTTTCGTTTTTTCGTTGTTTATTTTGATTCTAGAGTGTTTGCTAATTAATTCCGTTCAATACAACTTTTATCCATGTAAACACAAATGTTCATACTTTATGAATAGGAGGCTAAGGAGGATTAATTTAATGCAGTCACCATCCAACTGTCTAGTTAAAATGATTCCAGTTGAAACTCAAATTCGGTCGATTTTGCTCTATGAGTTTAAACTTGGCTCAAAAGCTGCCGAAACTGCTAGAAAAATATGCTCCGTGTTTGGGGAAGATGTGCTGTCTGAGCGGAAGGCACAATTTTGGTTTTCAAAATTTCGTGGAGGCGACGAGACATTAGAAGACGAGGCACGCTCGGGTCGACCAACTGTAGTTGATAAGGAGGACGTTCGAAGAGTAGTAGAGTTGGATCCGCGTCAAAGTTGTTCAGAGATAGCCTCTCAACTTAATCGGAGTTGGTCTGCGATCGCCATATTAACGGCAGCTTCACTAAAGGCTCTCTGTTTTAGATTGAAATTTTACAGTTTTATAAGTGTTGGTTTGTGCTGAAACTGTGCATGCATGAAGTGTTAGTGGTGTAGAACAGTTATTAGTGATTCAATTTAATCATAAACATCTATCATTAAATATATTAACTATACTTTTTTTTGGAAAGAAGAAGGATTGTTACAGCAGTTGTGGAGGGGATAGACTTGCGCAGTGAACGTGAGTAACAATCAATAAGTATTATCAATATTAGTGCTCCATTGGAGCTCAAGATAAGAAGAGGTATTTGCGACTCTATGCTTTATTTTACGTAAATAAATAGCTAAATCCCAAGAAATTTTTGAATTACAATTTCCCAACATGGTTTGTACTAACGATGAAATAATGGCCGAAATAAGGAAAAATGCTGAAGAGACATCTAGTTTGAAAGCCAGTGTTGATAAGATGTTAAATTTACTGGAGGCTATCTCAATCCAACAAAAAGATCTTAATAATAAAGTTAATCAGCTAGAAGCTAAAAATGAGAGCATGCAAGCCGAAATTAACCATTTAAAGAAAGAAATGCGAAAAAATAATTTATTAATATTTAATGTCCCGGCTGATGAAAATGAAAATGTTATTGCAAAAGTTAAAGAAATATGTGCTTCTGTTTGTGTTCCTTTACCTGAATACAGCATAAATGACTGTTTTAGAATAGGAAAAAATCAAGAAAAACGGCCAATATTGTTAAAGCTTAATAGTTCTATACTGAAAAAAGAAATATATAAAAAAAGAGATGCCTTCCTAAAACATAACTTTAGAATAAGTCATGACCGATCTCCTGAAGAACGGAAAGAAGCCCGAAGAATTTATGAATGCATTTCGGCTTTAAAATTAATAGATGCATCCGTAACATACAGAAATTATTTTTTTAAAATTCGAGGATCTTTTTATAGATTGGATGAAGCTGAAGAGATGGCAGGAATAAGACAAGTAAATGTACAGGAAGAAAAAGTAATTACTGATGACCAAGTCAAGAAAAAAAGAAAGATTAATGAAGTAAAACAACAACTGGAACAGTTTCGATTTCGATCCAGAAGTAGCTCTACATCCGTTACCGAGAAGTAAGTTAAAAAATTCTTGCCACTCTGAATTCAGCCTCCAGAAGTTTCATGGACGTCATGTTAGGAATAATATAAACAGTGACATAAGCGCTTTATATTGGAATTTAGGAGGATGGAATATGTTATTTAAAATCGATTCCGAAGTGATTGACATTCTAAAACAAAGTGTTGTTTTGTGTTTTTCCGAAACTCACCTGCTCAAAGAACCAACGACAAAAATGGAATTAAATATAAGGACAAAGGCCGTGCAAGCGGTGGTCTGGTTACTCTTGTTAAGAAATCATTTTGTACAAAGGTAACTAATATTTATTCAAATGAATATTGTTTAATTTTACTAATTATTACAAATTCAATTCAAATTGTTGTTGGAAATATATATCTGAAACCAAGTCTTAGTACTGATCAATGTATAGAAATTCTAGAAAATATTTTCATGTATATAGTAGATTTAGTGAATTATGATTCAAAAATAATCCTTGGTGGTGACTGGAATGCTAGAATTTCAAATTTAAATCAATTAGACGACCAATTTTTTTCAGTAACAACATTAACCGGAAATAGAATATCTTTAGATACTGTTTGTAATGGACGAGGGTTAAATTTGGTGAATACTATGGAAAATCATGGTATGATAGTTCTAAATGGTAGATCTCGCAGTGATAATCCGGGTCAATTCACAGATATCACCTATAATGGCGCTAGTGTGGTAGATATGGTATGGGCTTCTTTTGGTTTAATTGGCGAAGTATTGGATTTTAAAATAATCCGAATTCCAGAATTTTCTAATCACCTTCCGATTGCTATAATCCTTTCACATACTTCAGTAGAACACAATAATAAACTAAAGAATACTTACAGAAATAGAAATCGCTTAAACGTTAATAAAACAAGCATAATTGGCTATCTTCATGCATTAACACAAAATACGAATATTTATTATAACTCTACAGATCCAAACGAGCTAAATGACAATTTAGTTAATGTACTGACAAATGCCTCCCTGGAATCCATGTTAGTTGAAGAAAAGAAAACTGTAGTTAACAGCACGTTCGCTGTAAACAACAAAGCATGGTTTTCTAAAGAATGTAAAGAAGCAAAAAGATTAGTGAAACAAAAATATAGATTGCTCCGGAAAAACTTTTCAGATGAAAAATTGGTCACTTTTACAGAAACTAAAAAGCAATATAAAACAATTACAAGAAATTCTAAGAAAAATTATTTTAAAGAAATAACCAGTGCCTTGAGTAATATAAAAGATGCGAAACTATTTTGGAGAACAGTGTGGCAATTTAGGAAGAGACCCAGAATAAACAACATTCCGGAAGAGCTTATGGAATCGTATTATTTAAATTTTTATAAGCCATGCGTAATTAACTCTGAAATATTTGATAATACTGATCCTATTCTCGACAAAGACATTACGCTGACCGAACTCCAGCAGGTCATAAATAACAGTAAGAAAGGTAAAGCTCCGGGAACAGATGGGTTGTATAATGAGCAATATAAAATGTTAACACCAGAATGGGAGCATTATTTACTTAATCTGTTCAACCGCGTTTTTAATGATGGAAATATCCCAGATAAATGGGCTGAAGTAAATATGTTCCATTTGTACAAAGGAGGTGACCAAGAAAATCCAGAAAATTACAGGGGAATTTCTTTAATGAACACTATAACTAAACTGTTCACTTCAATCATTTCTAAGAGAATCATGCTTTGGGCCGAAACTAACGACATCCTACCAGAAGAACAGAATGGGTTTAGGGCTGGAAGAGGATGTGTGGACGGTATATTTGTCCTCAGCTCGATTATAAATATGAACCTACGTCTAAGAAGAAGTTCAGTGTTTGCCCTCTTCGTAGACTTTAAAAAGGCTTTTGACATGATTGACCATGTAAAACTATGGGCTAAACTACATAACCTTGGTCTCAATGCTAAAATAATAAACGTCATTAAAAGTTTGTATGACAAAGCGATTTTAATTTTACCTAATTTGAATATTAAAATAACTAAGGGTGTACTTCAAGGAGATTCACTTAGCCCCTTACTATTCGCAATTTATTTGGCGGATATTTTAAGATTCTTGGACCAAAGGGATGTTCAGGGTTTGAATATATTGGGATTTAATAGAGATGTAATAGGACTTTTATACGCAGATGATTTGGTCCTGCTTGGAAGGTCACAGTTGGAAATCAATAAAATGATAAACAGCCTTTCGGTTTATTGCTCATTAAACTCTTTGGAGATAAATGTAAACAAAACGAAGATAGTCCATTTCACTCGAGGAGGACGGCGCAAACAGTTGAATGAATTTGTATACCAAAACTGCAAAATTGAGGTCAAAAAGACCTACCGGTTATTTAGGAGTTCCCTTTTCGTCATCATCAACCTTCTTATGTGCAACCGAAGAATTCATCCGGAAAGCGAAACTAGCGTCAACACAAGTCAGGGACATATTAATACAAAGCAAAAATAATCAAATTAAGACAGCATTAAAATTATATGAATCTTTAGTAGAATCTGTCCTACTTTATTCATCGGAAATATGGGCGCCAGTTTATATTGCTAAATTAGAAACAGTCAGTACCGGTTTTTTCAAATCAATTTATCAATGGCCAGCTAATACTCCACACCATTTTATTCGCCTTGAACTTGGTCTGCAACGACTGGAGAATAGAATATTAAAAAGAATGTTGAATTGGTGGACAAAAATGAAAGAAATGCCAGAAACCCGTTTGCCAAAAATATGCCTTCAAGGTTTGATGCATCTTCACAAAATTCATTACAACAAAAGACAACATAACTGGTATACACAACTTTTTGAAAAACTCTCAACAATAAATTCTACCGACATATTATCAATAACCAACTCAGAAACATTAGCAAAAGAGATGGAAAACATAACTATAAAAATTAACAACAATAACATTTCTGTAGACATTCAATCAGTTCTGAATTCCAGTTTCAACCCACAATTTCGAAACATGAGTGATTTGGGGAGAGGGGAGATGTACCTGACATACAATGTTTCAATATGGAAAAAGCGTATAATAAGCCAACTGAGGCTTGGCTGTCCACAGCATTTATCTTTAATATTTAAAGGCCGCAGGTACACCTTCTCTATTAATAATATTTGTTTGCAGTGTAACAGTTTACAGCCGGAAAACTTAAAACATCTACTCTTAGACTGCCCGACTTATAATAATTTGAGAAAAAAATATATATGTAATTACATTGATGAAAGTTTGGATGATTTTGAGAATTTAAATGGTTTGTTAATTATAAAGGATGTAGTCCATTTGAATAAACTCTATTATTATGTTACCTCATGCCTGTTGATAAGAAAATTTATAGATGAGTTAACGCAGTAGAATTATGTTAGATTTAGTCTTTTTGTATTTTATGTAGAATTTGTTAGTAATTAGTTATTTATTCACATTATTATGATTTTTAGCGTAATTATTTTTTTTTTTTTTTTTAAATTGAGTTGATTGATAATTTATGTAAATTGTTGTTATGAAAAGTAAATTGTTATTATCTTATGTATGAACGATGTTAAATGCCTTATATTTAGTTGTTTATTTGTTTGAGAGTATTAAGGGAATTAATGATGGTAATAACATAGCTGTAAATATATACCTAATGATTTTATCGTCTCGGGGATTTTACTTAAAGTTCTTAAAATAGTTTCATAAAATTTATATTGGCATTATTAAACAATTTGTTTTGGTTAAAATTATAATATTCATAATTTGATCATATTATTGTTTGCATGTGCATATCCATATTATTATGAACATAATATGTTCATGTAGATACTGTTCATGTAGAACTGTACTCATTAAATAAAAAAGTTATTGGCTAAACTGTAATATAACAAACATTATTGTGAGGTCAAAAGACCAACTTCTATTTGTATAGGGAACTACCCTAAAAACAAATAAACTATATTATTATTATTATTATTAGCCTCTCAACTTAATATCTCAGCCACCACTGCCTGGAATTACCTTAAAAAACTGGGAAAAGTGAAAAAACTGGATAAATGGATTCCTCATAAGCTTTCAGATGCCAATATGCTTGTTCGCTTGACAACTGCATCTTCGTTAACTTCCCGCTTGAAAGTCGAACGAAGTTTTGCCTCACCCACCATATTCCCCTGACCTGTCACCCACTGATTATCACCTATTCAGAGATCTCGACAACAATCTGAGACAGAAATGTTTTCAAGACCGTGACAACCTAATTCACGAACTGACCACTTATTTTTGCAGTAAAAATCAACAGTTTTTTAAGGAAGGAATTTGGGCTTTACCATCTCGTTGGGAGAAGGTTACCGACTGTAACGGTGGATATTTTGATGAATAAAGGTGATTATTTGAAAATATTTATTTATTTATAATTTCCCCCAAAAAAACGACAGGACTTTTTGAACACCAAATTTCATTATGCATTCTCATCAGATTCACAAGAAATCTTATCATGTGTTTAAGTAGCTGTACGTTGATTTATTATTATATTCCTTTCTTAAATTTAGTATAAAAATCACATTTTTCTTCTCTGTTGGATTTAAGTTTAACATCTATCCACTATTTTTTTATTTCTATTTTTATACCTTTATATTTTTTTATAATATCGCCATGGTTCACATAATGTTCATCTATCACCCTAAAAAGCGACGAGAGTTCCGAAAAAGATTTCGGAAAGGTAAAGAATAACATAAAGTTATCTCCGCGTTTAATGATTAAATACCAACCTTGTTGAAGACTAACACTGTAGAATAATCAACAAAGATGCCATTTTTTTTTTATCCCTTCATTCTGATGTTTTAGGGGCGATGATCGTTTGTACTATGAGGCACGAATACTCCCAGCCCGGTGAGGTAATTCACATTTAGGGTCGTTCACCAACCACTGACATCTCACCCATATAGCCACGTTCCTGAAATTCCAGGTGCTGGATTCCTTTTCCAAGCACAATACCGCGTATGAGAATCAATACATTTGGTGGAGGTTTAATTAATTTATAGGGTATTTCCTATGTAATCTGCGTTATTTATATAAAATAATAAATTGGAGATCGCAATAATTTTTTTTATTTTTTTAATTTGTTGCGAAGCGCGCAACACATAATCTTTCACTTTTTCTTGGGAGAAACCTACCTGTTTTGATATTTGAAATTGAATTTAGAAAATTCACAGAAAATAGCTTTATTCTCAGTTATTTACTTATTTTTTTTCATTATTCTCCAGCAGGTATAGACTTACGTATAACAACTATTGCAAAACTTGAAAGTCTTTAGTAATTTTCGATCCATTATTTATTCATTTTTTCAGGGGGTTATATCCTAATTTCATCATTAGTTTAATATTATTGCTGTTTTTTATTAGAAAATGTTGAAAAGAAAAGTTTCAATACTGGTTGATTATATATGTTTTCTTTTTTGGCGATTAACTTAATATTCCATACTAGAAAATAGTTTATTTGAATAAATGAAAAAGTCCTGGTATAAGTTTCATGGAAAAGGCTGATGAAAATTAGTTTATAAATGGAAAAGTTAGATAACTAGGATTAAAGTAAGAGTTTTGACCGAGTAAAACTTCTGATCCTTATACCTGCAACTATCTTGTCCCATCTCAACTTGTTATCCCTGATTAAGGAATAGATCCCGATCCAAACTCCTTTAAAGTTTGGATAGATGTCTCTTAATCTTAACCTGATGCTGAGGACATGATGGCCGAGGACATAATGACGTCCAAGAATGAAGTAAGGATCGATGGGGGTTCGATACCCACCTGGATTGGATTATATTCATTTTTTGGCAATCTCGCAAGATATACCTATGCATGTTGACACCCTAAGCCTGACCAGTACGCTGCGGCAGACTCTTTGAAGGATGGCCGAAATAAATCTACACAAGCCTCCTCACCTGACTAGCTCTACCATCAGTACAATTACGAAAAAACGCTATGCTTTTATATTATATTAGATGAAAATAATTTAATACTTTATTTTAAATCAATCAGAACCTGTACAAACATTAATAGAGAGGTCAATATATATAATATTTTGATTGAGGAGTTATTAAGTAACCCAAATTGAAATAATCCTCTTCGAATGAACGGCATCCCCGAAACCTTCGGTAAATTACGGATATTAGAGAAGTCTTTTTGTCTTTAGCTCGTTTCTCAACTAAATGCTTAGCGTCTTAGTAAATAAATATTGTATAGTATTTGTCCTTAAATATTATGTTAAGAATTATTGCTATTCCTTCTTGCTTAAAAAGCTTCATCAGTCAGATCAGGGAATAGTATTTGTACGCAAGAGAAAAATAACAACAAAAAACATTCTAAAATAAATACAATTTGAATAACATGAGTTTAGATTTTTAATGCATTGTTGTGATTATTGCTATGCTACAACAATTAAAAAATATTTTTCAGTTATAATCAATCCTCATACTAAACAACATTAAAAAAAAAAAATATATATATATATGAAGAATTGAATTTAACATTTCAATGGGAGTAATACACTCACCACAAGATGAATTTCACAAGTGCAAGGTTAGTTTATATTTTAATTTTTACTTTTATTTTAATCATACTACAATAAATAAGTGCTACGGTTCAAAAAAAAAAAAAAATACCAAGATTTTTAGCTTGAATTTATTAATAATTTTATTTTAGCAGATTGATTACTGTGCAAGCGGTAGTAAATATAAGTGAACGGTTAAATTAATAAGCTATAATTTTAGTTACTTAGTAATTAAAATATGCTATAATTTTAGTTACTTACTAATTAAAATAAGCTATAATTTTACTTACTTACTAATTGAAGAAAGTTTTGATATTGTTCAAAACTGACACAATCCTTTTTTTTTTAAATTGCTCTTTTTTTATTTTTCACTAGATTTTGTGTACAGCTAGTGTAATTCATCTGTTAACAAAACGTATTGCCTAAATACGTCTTCATCTAATAAAAATCTGTTGAGAATATATATATATATATATATTAATCTAGACGTCTTGTATTATCAGGTCCCTAAACAATATATAAAAATGGAATAAGTTGGTTTTTAAAAAAAATCTCAATATTTAATATTAACTTTTTTTAGTAATAATTTTCGTATATTATATCGTTATTTTCGTATATTATATTAGTTATATCGTATGTATATTTGTTTCAGGTGAGTACCTTTCGATTTAATTGAAGATGAAGATAACGCAAGATTTGAAAACTATAGCTAGTAAACATATCAAGTAAACAAATTTATTACCCTAAGTTTTAAACATAGTGTATTGAAGTTTTTAAAATATTAGTGAACGACTAACTTCTTAATTATGTTAGGGCCAATTTAATGAGATTTGCCACTGATTACAGTTTTATATATATCTATTACTATTTTATTATTTAATCTTATTATTTTATTTAAGCATAATTATTTTTGTTATTCTTGTTTTTATTAAAAAGATTTTTATTTATGATCAGTGTTAAATACCTCTTAGCAAACAATGAAGTGTTAACGTTGTTGGTTAGAAATTTTTTGTATGATTTGACTTTAGTAAAGTGTTTTTTTTGTGGATTTACTATCTGGTTCTGTTGCCTAGCGTATTTAAATAAATTGTTCTTGTGCAATTGGTTTATTTGTTTCCGTTTTGGACATCGTTAATAAAACTTTAAAATAGATTTTATTTTGAAAGTCACATTAAACATTAAAAAAAAAAATAATTAAGATATAATTGCAAAGTCAATATCAATTTAAATACACATTAATTGTGGCGTTAGTTAAAATCAAATTTATTTCGAAGGAGCTCTTAAGAACTTAATCCAGTGCTAAACTAATGAACAATTTATCAAGATTATAGACTTTTTCCTTTTCTCCTTTTTAACTATTAAAATTTGCATTATTGTATAGATTTTGAATTAAAAATATCAATATATAATCAATAATTAATTAAATTATTTTTATTCTGAAATAAAATTTAAATTTCTTGGAAAGATATTGTATATATTTGAACTATCATTTAAGATTTCAAATTAGAATAGCTGAAATGATCTTAACTGGTTAGATAATATAACATTTTTCCAAACGTTATTTTGTTATCTACATGTTTACAGATTTTTTTTAACCCAAATTTTTATTTACTCTTCTGGATCTAATTTTTTCGTTGTTTCCCCCTTATACACTCTCAAAACTTTTCTGTTTAAATTGTCTGTTTTATGTTTTTTTTTTTTTTTTTTTTTTTTTTTTTCTACGGCCTAGAAGGGTTTAGTGGTAGGTGTCACTTTCATTGAAGTTTCTTAAACTAAAATTATTGATTTGGTGGATTAAATTTTTTACAGTAATTTAGAAATCCCTCAAATTACTGCAACTTAATAGTTTAAATTTCGAATAGTTATAATTATTGCATAAATAATAATTGTGAAAATGTAATAAAATACAGCTGCACTTTCGCTAAGTGGACACTATCAGTACACATTAGGGATGCAACATAGATTTTTTTTTTAAATTTAAAAATCGACCAAAAAAGATGTATGTTTTCCGACGTCGATGTTTTTAAAACATCAATCACTTATTGAATACTTAAATGGTAAAAACTGGGGTAACTTAATAACATATTGTAAAATAGCGTGGGCCTACAGAACAACTTTAATAACAGAGTTTAACTTCTAAGTTAATTTAAATTCAGTTATCAATTAAAAAAAAAAATAAATAAAACTAGGTAATAAGCATAAGCAGATAGTGTATTTTCGATTTTGGTTGCATTTGATTTTAGAAAGTGAACAGTTTTATTAACAATAGGAAGAAACAAAACAATAATAACAATTGTAAGCCATTAGTGATGATCATTTACATAGGGGCACTCTGAGGATTTGTTTGCTTTTAAAATTTGTATTGATTGCTTGATTTTAAATTGTATGTGTATATATTTGAATTAATTGTGTATATACGTATATATTTTTAATTTTTTTTTTATATTAACATTATGTATTCAATATCAGTAACCAATACCGGGCTAACGGTCAAGAGACCAAGCCCTAATAATGGTTGCTATATTTTGTAATCATGTATAATAATTAAATAAATAATTTGCATATTGTATCGCTATGAGATGCTAACCCCAGAGGACTTTACGATTTCATGCTTGTACTGCTGGGAGAAATGAACGAGATGGGGGGAAGGCTACTGTTATATATTTTAGTATATGCCGCATTAAGGCTAGTATAATAAATGAGCTCTGACCGACGCAGCTGTGCTAGACTACTCGCTTCTAGCGGCGTACCTAATCCCTACCTTTTGTCTCCAATATTAAATGACCGATATTTCAGTCTGCCGCCTGAGTTATAACAATATTATTCAATGGTGGCAAATGTTTTTTGTTTATTGAATTCCGTGGTTTTGATGAATAAATCAATTCCAAAATTTATTATATGTGTAGATAATCTTTGTAATCTATAAGCGACAATTAACCGAAAAAAAACAACAATATATTATTTTTGAGAATAATATGCAGGGTGTCCCTGATAAGTTCAGGAAAATAACTACCAGGAATCCTACATAAATTTTCTACGGGAACATCCCGCATAGAAATAGTCTGCTTCACTGTTTTTAACTTATCTCTGTTTTTGTGATTTTTCAACTGAGAGTTGTTTCATATTGAAAATCTCCTGTAGAGTTCACATGAAACGACATAGAAATTTTTAGGTTTTGAAAATTCAAAATAGAACAAAATTTTGATTAAAACTATCTAGTTTATAAAAAATTTATATTAAGTTCCTGTTATAATATTTCGTCCTACGCAAATTTTGTTGGCTAAAGAATGCAGTCAAATTTTCATGAGGCAATAAGAATTTAAGTCGTTGGATCAACTGATAGTTTTTATTTTTCGGGAAACTAGAGAAATCGATAAGCTTCAAAATGATATAAAGTGTTTTCCTATTTTTTGAAAGTTCCACTGAAAGCCAAATAGAAAAAAGAAAAGGAACCGGGTGTTAGGTAACTAAAATTTTTTAGGATAAAAAATTGTATTGATGATAACTAAAGCTCGGAATTCCGTGCAGTAAAAATTTGAAAACGTGCAATAAAAACTTTAAAACGTGCAAAACCGTGCAATAAAAACTTTAAAACGTGCAAAAACATGCAAAATAAATGTATTGCTCTAAAATCGTGCATTGAATTATTTATGTGAACAATATATAACTACTTTTGAAACAAATAGGTAGCGGAGAGTAAATTGAAGTAAAAACTTTTATTTTTAAAATATTGGTTTTAATATAGATTTTGGTAAAATAATGATATTTTTATTAGTAAAGAAAAATTAATGGGGAGTACATTAGAAATGTACTCCTTATGTTTAAAATATTGGTTTTAATATAGATTTTGGTAAAATAATGATTTTTTTATTAGTAAAGAAAAATTAATGGGGAGTACATTAGAAATGTAACTACACTTCATTATTTTTTTAATTAAAGTTTAAAACTAAATACATTTCTAATTTTTTTCTGTAAAACAGTGCCTCCTGTCACTTAAACTTTCTTTCAATTTAGAAAAAGATATCTCAACTTCTACAATCGTTAGAGGACAATATTTATAGCGACTAAGCAGCTAGGGATCTCCTTCAATTCAATAGTGACTGTGAGTGATTTCCGTTCAGGCAGTCATTACATTTTTTTAACAGTTTGTATCCAGGATTTTTTCAAAAATTATTTCGAAATTTTTCGTAAATGATAATTCCTTTTCGCTATTGATTATTTCCAATGATTTTCCAACGTCCTTAACTATTTTTATATGGTCATATAGAGAAAGAGAAAGATAGGGGCCGGGATGGCCGTGTGGACAAGGGCGCTTGCAATAGATAATCAAAGTTAAGCAACGTCCATCGTGGTCAGTACTTGGATGGGTGACCGCTCCATTCGGGTGACCGCCCACCAATAAAAGCCACGAAGTCCAAGTCTACCCCCACCCCCGGGTATGTGAGACCCGTCAGCCTACTGGAGGCGACTCACACCGACCGGGCGTAGGAGTGATGAACCTTCCCCGTGTATCTCATCGAGAATCGTGGTGTGGTTTTCCGGGATGTCAGTAACCGCCCGGAGGTTTGGTTCAAGGACGGTATGCTACGGGGAAAGAAATATAGGTCCTCGGGGCCTGCTGACTCTGAGCTACCACAATCCTTGGGCCTAGACCAGTTTGTCACTGTCCTTGAACCCGAGAGAGCTGACGCCATCGGTGGGAAGGACACTGCCAAATTGGCCCCAATGGGATTGGTTATGGAGCTATGGGCAGTCTGCTGCTGCACCATGGTGACCATGGCCTGCAGCAACGTGAGGTTTGGGCTACCCCCTCCAGGTTGTCTGTGCTCTCGCAAGCAACACAAATATCTGTAAAGAAGACCACACTGCGCGGCCAAAGGTCTTATTAGGCCTAATGCGCCAACCGAAAAAAAAAAAAAAAAAAAAAAAAAAAAAAATAGAGAAAGATTTTTCTCCTCTAGTTCTGTAATAGCAACCGGCAAAGCTTCTAAATTCGATCTAATAAATGCAAAATCAGATTGAATGGTTGGATTCATCAAAATGGTTCTTAATTTGATAATTGACTGCACATTTTCTTCCAATTCTATGTTTGAAAATTTTTCCGGTAAAAAAACAAAAAAAAAAAAATCAGAATATAACATATTTACTTAACATAGTAATAAGATGTGGAATACAGAGTCAAACACTCGCATGTGAGCTATAATTGTATTGGAAATAGGGAGATCTTATAAATGAAAGATATTACTCAAACAATGGAATCACTAGATGCAATATCCGGTGCTTGGGCTTATTTTTAAATCACCCTGATGACAGGCACTACCCCTAGTACCGTTCTATGGTTAAAAAATAATTAGTTACTTACTTGTGCTGCAGTGCTCAATTTGTGATTTCCTCTCACATCCAATATTTTTATCACAAGATTTGCAAAACACTACACTACCATCCCTTTTGAGTCAGGATATTTTTCAACCCATCCCGCGATTTTCGAAGACGCACTTCCAATTTTTGGCATTATAAGTAACAATATACTCGACAGAAGATAGTTTGATAGTGACAGAACGATGAGAATTGAGAAACAAAATGTAACCATCCAGGAACTACTGAGCCCTTAGTTCTTGGAAATTGGAGGTTTGTGTTTGTTTACATCTCCGAAATTCCCTTTATTTTTTCCTGTTTCCTTTCCGTTATTTTTTTATTCATATTCCTAATTCCCATTTAATTTCCCACTGATTTTTTGATGTGTTTTTAGAAAATTAAGATTTGTAATAATTTGTTTTCTTCAAATTATAAAATGATGCAATTTCTTGCAATAAAACTTCAAAACATGCAATTTCGTGCAGTAAACCCCAAAACGTGCAATTTCGTGCAGAGTAAAACTTCATTAAAACATCCCATTAGGCTTGATTCGGATAAGTAACTTGAATTCGCTTTAATCTGACTTACCAATAAAAAGATGCAATTGCACGGGAATCCGAGCTCTAGTGATAACAATTAAATTAAATTATTATTAATATTAATAATAACCGTTCCTTATTCCCCCAGTTTTTATCCTTATATCCCTGAAACTTGAAAAATTAATAACATATCTTTCAACATTTTGGAATGTCATTTATTGATTCCGCCATTTTTTCAGAAATAATTTTTTTTTTTTGCATGCTCTTTTTGGTTTGCATTTTCTTTCTTCTTTCTTTTCTTTCTGTGGAGGTACGATGTGTCCCTGAGTCATGAACCTTGTTGAGACTTATAGCCTCAAATATAGTTTTATATATTGTTGAACAGTTAGGTATGCCTAGTAAACGAAGTGCATTTTCTTTCCCCAACACAAAGTGCGAAGCGTCCTATATATATGGGCCCTTAATATACCTTATTTTACCAAGGAGATAGCAAATTATAACGAAAATTTAGTTTGATTTTAATAAAAAAACTAAACATTTCTATGTATTTTTATTTGCGATCAGTAAGAAATTATCGTTTACAAACATATTTTTCCGCCTCTCGGACTAATTCTTTCCTCGTTGAATATACGGTCAACTATACATTATCCAACAAAATACAAATCATTGCTCATTGCTGCTTACACCTTACCTAATTGAAGTTATTCTTCACCGCTTGTGAATATGAGGTCCCTTTCTGACCGTTTTCCTCCTAATTACCTAATTACGAGAAGGGTCAGTCAGACGTTGGGGAGCTGCCCTGAGCAACTTCTTGCCTTGAGTGGTCCACTGAGTAGGGCTCAAGGCATCAAAGGGATCTTCTTATCTATTCGGAGCCTGTCTCAAGGGAGTCTCACAGATTGGATCGTCAGGCACTTATCCGACCTTCCCTTCTTCACCTACAACAATGCTATAACTATTTACTGATTTTCTGAGGTTTATTTATAAAACGATTAATCATTTTTTCTTTAATTTAAAAAGCTCTATGTATTTTGCATTTCATGAAAACAACTTTTGGAAAAAGTAACGCAAATTGAAATTAATCAAATCCGAAGAGGGTAATGATTACTTAAAATAATATAATACTGAGTCGGAAACCCTTATGAAATAAGTGAATGTTAATAGAGCTAAAATATATGATATTCTCTCTGTCCGTAGGATATCAAAAACTTGAATGGCTTGAGCCAAGGTTGGAGAACAGATTGAACCTTAATTAACTGTGAAAGGTTTTTTTTTCTTCTTTCTTCCCTCTCTTTGCAAAGATTAAATTTTCCTTTTTATTCAATTTCGCTTCTGATCATGAAGACAAGACTCCTTTACAAGGGATACCTTTTTTGAGAGTACTAATTTCAAGTTGAAGCTCCATTTCCTCTAATTAGAAGATCAAAAACTTAAGATTATTTTTTCAGCATTTCCTTTTATTTCTTCCTCACTTAAATCAAGAATTTATTTAAATTAACTGGAGTACTGTTTAATTCTGATGATTTAAGGAAAAGTAGAGTGAATTTTTTAGTGTTTAATTGTATAGGGTGAAATTTTATACTTAAAATCCTTACTGAAATTCACAGAATTGAGAGTTTATATGCCTACTAGACATAACAATAGACTGTTGTAATTACATCATTAATTAACAATGAATATGCTAGGTTAGGGTAGGAGTTCCAATTGTCTAATATCTCCACTCAACATATTTCTGCCCTACACAGTACAATTAATCAATATATATAATATATAAATAATTTTAATGCAATATGAGTGAACAACGATTTAGACGAAATCTTTACTGTCACATCATTATTGACAGGCATATACATTACGGTGGGTCGAAAAACAAAATATTTTTTTTCGAAATGCAATACCGCGGAAAACTTGCCTCTGGGGTAGGTAATAAAAATGCAAATTAAATAAAAAAAATATTGAACCCCCAGCTAGCGCATCGCACTTGAAATTTTTCTCGACAATCAAGTCTTTTTACACATTTTTTTGTATTGCTCAGCCAATAATATTTTAAACTGCTACAGTGAAAATCCTTTATTGTAAGGGTTGAAAAAAAAATTAAAACCATCAAACTCTTTTGACTTGCGGTAGCGCATAAATTGCTAAATTATTGCATTTATGCTGCTTACTAGCACCTTAAAGAAAGGTGAAGTGTAGCATGCTGAGTTTTATGTTAATGGCCCTTTACTTATTTTTTTTACTTTAACAATTAATTTTATTGTAAATGATAAATAATAGAACTTAACCCATAGACAAAGTTTTCCGCGGTATAGCGTTTCGAAATTTTTTTTTTTTTTTCGACCCACTCTATGGTAATACAGATACCTCAACTGCCAAATTTTAGTTTCGTTGACTTTATAGTTTTTTAGCTAGTCTGTTCTCACACACAGACCATTTTTCGGGACTTGGTTATTTGGACTCAGAGGACCCCAAAACGTGTATTATGGTATTGTTGAAAACCGGAAGTCGAAATTTTTTACGATCGCAATACTCTCCCTGACTATATATGTCATATATAGTGGTGAAGTGAACGTAAAGATGGTCCTACGACATTTACATAAAAGGGGATTTAATTGAAGATTGATTATCCGATTAAGATTCAAGATTACTGAAACAGCAATAAAAAAAAAAAAATAAATAAAAAAAATAACCAATACCAATACATAAGTTTTAACGTTCCATCTTAGGGTTAATAGTTAATTATAAATATTTTAACGTTGGCTATTGATCGTTCCGAAAACATTTTTAGAAGTGGTTGTAGTATCAATATCACATTGGTGGTAGGGTGGCAGGGGGAAGTAATGCCGAGTGAGCAGTATGAAGTGTTATAATTAAAGATAAGGGGGGGGGGGGGTAGGTTTGGGTCAGCTCTTGGCCGGCTGACAAATTACCACCCTCTCGCGGCAGATGGACTGTAATCCCTCCGGTTTCGGGGGAATCCTGACTTGGCATAATGATGGTCCAAACCCATGAGCTTAGCAACTTGTATAGGACATATTAGATATCATTCGCCATAAATATGTTTCGTCCTCAAGTTTCTCCGATGTCATTAAAAATCAGAAAGTTAAGAAACCTTACAACATACAACTTTCAATTACTTAGTGTGGAAATTGACTACTTTTGTTTAATGTGTAAACGCCATTAGCAACTTCACAGAAAACATCTTTTTCCACATTTATTTTCTTATTTCAAAGGCCTCCTTACTGTTTGTTTGTTTAACGTCACTTTATGCCACTAAGGCTAATCGGACGATGCTACAGTGGCAGTCCTAAATTTTGGCTATCCAGGTATAATTAGGATAGGGATCTTTAACAAGTATCGTACCTGACATCGTACAGGCTCGGGACCTCTATTTCACGTCCTATCCGAGGGACGTCATAGCCAAGGATTTTTTACTCCCTTTAAAAAATCCTAGGACCAGTGCGGGACGCGAACCTGCCATCTTTAGACCCCAGGCCTCATTACTTTTCGATTCATTATTATTGATATCATTTTTAAGGAACCAAAAAAATTCATAATTTATTTTTTTTTATTCTTTTTTTTTTTAACCTATTTTTGTAAACATATCTTGTGTGGGATTCGGTAGCCAGTGTATTAACTTCTCATAGTAAATTAAAATATATTATTCGAATTTTTATCTATAAATCCTTTTTTTAAACCTACAGCGATTAGTGTTAAAAATTAATTAATATTTTATTTGTACTCGGAAGTGCAAACCTCTTAATTATCAAGGATGAAATATTTATTCACTACAAAAAATATTTTTAGGCAATTTTAAAACATTTTTTTTTTTAAAAAACTCAATATTCATTTCGAATATTATCTCATTTAACACTTAAATTGCAGCGCATTGGTACCTTGGTTCAAAAGGTGTTAAGTGACACTATTGAAGAAAATGAAATTTTTAATGATTTTAAGATAATATTTATTTTTTCTATAGAATAATTTGTCACTTTAGTTATATCTTTGTCGATTTCATTTTTACTTATGATACTATTTTACTACATGTGAGATATTGCACAATAAAGATGACTATGCTTTTCTAAGTGGTTTTAATAAATTGTAACAAATATTATACATACACAATTATATATATATATATATATATATATATATATATATATATATATATACATGCATTTTTTTCCACGTTAAAATATATTAAAATCGTTTAAGAAAGCATATTTATCTTTATAGTGGAATACGTCACATATTGTAAAATGGTATCACAAGTAAAAATGAAATCGACAAAGATATAACTAAAGTTTCAAATTGTTTTATAGAAAAAATAAATATTATCCAAAAGGAAAGTAAGAGTATACATATGTTCTAGTTGATTCAGTCTAAATGTAAGGATTGGCGGACTAGAGAGTTGGTCTTGCTGTGATGATCGAATCATATGGTTATTTTTGTGTTACTGAATTGTTATAAGTTGATTCTTTTCGTAACCTGTTTGATTATTTCAGTTTTTATTGTTTGCTTGACATTTTGAATTATTTTCTTCTAATAAAAATTATTTAAACCCGCATAAGTGTTACAATATTAAAGAAATACTTTGTATATACATAAACAATTAAAAATTGCATGTATTAAATAAACAATTACAACAACTGATTTATGTAGAAATAGCGCCTGATTTGATTATATCCTTATAATTACCAAAAAAAGTGTTTGCAGCTTAATTCTTGAATTTTTTTTTTTCTAAAAATGAAGTCTACAGCAGTTTCAACATTGCTAAAAAGAACGTAACCGTCATGCTGCAGACCACAAAGTCTCTATTTTTTTTTTATTTTCACCATGTTTCTTTCACATGTATTTTATTGCGGTAATATACTACATCTGACAACCGTAAGCAATAGTCAATAATCAGAGGTATTTTAAAGTATTTTTTGCTAACAAATTTTTAATATTTTTTTATAAAAAGTCTCTTTGTAATAATCGGATTTTTGGTGTTCATCAATTGTGTTCCGTATTAATAAAACTGTACGTTGTAATGTACGTACGTAACGTACTTTGTAAGTTTTACATTCGGTGCAGACAGGACAAATTACGTGTTATTATAGGTCACTATTATCAGTAATTACCTTAATTAATTATATAAAATTAATTATATATCTAATTCCAGGATTTTATTGTAATTAATAATAATTAGTAGTTAATTGTGTAGTAGCCGGGTCGGGGACGAGAACTGGAAGCCTTTGTCAGTTAGGGGCCCTTCAGATCCTCGAGCTAATCAAGTTACCCGCCTAACCAGATCTGCGGCACGCCCATTTGCTTGTCGAGATCTCAGCGTCGGTTTGTGCAATATACCGTGGCCTATAATTGCCTTATCTTTAGAAATATAATTATTCTAACTTAATTTAAAATATTAATATTAATTTTCTATTATATCAATGTGTTTTAGATATATAAATATTGCTGTTAAAAAAAAAAACAACACTAAAACTATAGAATGCTTCAGAATTTGTTATATTGCAATTTCTATCTGATTTAGATCATTTTTAATGTGCTACGGTATAAATAGAATCTAGTATTACCTTAATATCTAAAAAAAACTATTTTTGCCTTAAAAATAAACCAGGGATGATTTAATGCCAATAGAATGATGAAACCACTCACAGAAAATTCATCGATCTATTATTTCAAAAAGATTTTTTAAATCATGCACGTACATACTTTGTGTGTAATCTTCGATTTCTAATTAACTAAATTATAATTTTATGCAGAATTAACATTTCAAATTTTAGAAATTGTTTTACTGTTTATTAATAGAAACAAGGATTTTGTAATAATGTGACTGTTGGGGAGACGGGCGTTTCGTAATTAAAACGCAAACCTTCCCGGGTGAGATTTTAAATCTCCCCCTCCAAGCGGGAAAAGAAGACTAAGTAAGTGGACTGCAAAGAATGTGGTGGGTCAGTTGTGAACGGCAAAAATGACATTACAGGAATAAAAATTAATAGTGACTGTCCGAAGTTTCGGCTTAATATAAATATTGATATCTGATCTCGTAAATGAGAAGAGAACGAGACTACATGATTTCAGCCGATCTGACATAGCCTTTAGCTTTTTTGAATTTAGTAGTGTCTGTTAAATCCAAGTTAACTGCACAAGAATTATAATTCGACTAACCATGCATTTCTGTTATACACTTTGTAAATGTTTAACACGTTCAGGCCGGGACTGTAATTCACGCTCCTCGCCCATTGGCGACTGAGTTTAATTCTTTTCGCTCTGTGGGACGGGAGTTATTCCAAGGCATATCCATTATGCAGTATTGGCAATCCAACAATAATACTATAAATAATAAAAAATACTATCCTACTAGTTATGTTTATAATACGATGTTAGTTATAATTTTTATAAAAGAATAAATGTTTATACGTTTATAAGTATATGAATATAAATAAATACAGATAAATATAAAAATAAATGAATTTCATTAAATTTTAATTATTTTAATTTTCAGCTATATAGAAATTAATTCTAGTTTCATTGATCTTTGCTGCCATGTAACCTGAAATCGATTAACTGTTCTCTTGTCAGAGAATTAAATATTAAAATTGTTTCGAAACGAGAGCGTCACTCTCAGGTTTTCTTTTTCGGCAGTCAAAGTGTTAAAGATATAATTATTTGGCCGAGGAGGCATTCTAGAGTGAGCCATCGGTGGTACTCGCCGCTCGATGAGGCAGTCAAGTGTGAGCCACCGGTGATACACGCCGGCGTGAAACGTTTTAATCAATCCAAAACAACTTCTTAAGATTAAAAATCTTGTGCGGTGCGTATATAAGTGCGCGCAACTTTTACTTACCACTCACTTTTTTATTAAAAGTATACTAAATTTCCACCGGAGAGGGAACATTAAAAATTCGTTGGTCCCATTCTTTTGATTTTTTTTTTTTGTAAATATTTTTTAAAGGGTTTAAAGAAATAATTATCGAATTTCAGGTACTTTTCATAAAGGTACTTTATTGGAAGATTGTTTTCTTAAGCCCTTCCAGATCTTTCTTATGGAGATAAAACCAAACCTACTTCATATTAAAGTAAATATATGAATGAATATATAAATATAGTAAATATTAAAGAATGCTTCATTAGGATTAAACGAGATAAGTTTAATCGAAATCCTTGGGGTCGTTTTTGAGAAATCGTTAATAGAAGAATATACGTTGGGATAGCGAGATCCGACGTTTACTCGATTTAGACGAAATATTTGCTGTCACATGACGGGCATATACATACCTCAACTACCAAATTTCAATTTCGTAGGCTAAATAGTTTTTGAGCTAGTCTCTTCACATACAAACAAAGACTATTTTGCGGGACTTGATTGTTTGGACTACGGGGACCCCAAAATGTGTATTTATGTTGAAAACTGGAAGTCAAAACTTTTTACGATTGTAATACTTTCCCTTACTAAATATTTCATACATAGGTTCTTGAAAGTGAAAAATCTAATCAACTCTGGGTCGAAATTAAATTCGATGCTCTTTCGTAAGGTAGAATCATATTTTTCGTGGCTTTTCAATATCTATGTAAACAGCAGCAGTTTTAACGCGAAAAATAGTAAAATTTAGAAAAACACAAAATACCAAATATTTATCAAATGAAAAAAAATCTTCGAGTAATTTTTGACTTCTTTTAAACAGCAGAGTCGACTACAAGAGTTAAACATTAAAAACTCTAATTAAAATAAAGTAAAATAATTCTAGCCCCATTTTTTTTTTTTTTTTTGGTGAATCTGGATGAGTCGAAAAAAAAACAAGGGTCAAATGGTAAAAATCTAATTAAGTTACTTTGAAGAGGAATAATTGCTTGTAAAAGTCCGTCGTTGAAGTCCGACAACAAAGGTTATTTTGAAAGCTGTACAGTAAATTCAAGGAAGATTTGAAAAAAAAAATTAGAAAAACACTCAACATTAGAAATTAAAACTTCTCTACGGGATGCCTTTTTCTTTTATTTCATTAGAGCGGAAATTAAACAAAAAAAATCACCATCCATATTTCCTCGACCAATAACCGCAATAATCTTTAGGTGAATAAAAATAGTTGCCCCTAAGTATTCCAGTGATATTTTTCTGTGATTCGATAGGTTATTTTGGTTAGTTTTTATGTTTATTAATAGTTTTTTTGCGCATATTATAATAAAAAGCGCACATCTTTTTTGCAATAAATTACAAAATAGGTTTTTGCGGGATAAAACTATTATTGACCAAAATAGAAAACTAAAGATCCTTTTCAAGGATCTGAGAAAACAGTTATTGCTCATCTATTATAAAAAATTGAGTTAGACAGTTTTATATACATACTCCAATTTATAAATATAATCAGAGCATGTATATAAAACTGTCTAACTAAAATTTTTATAATGGATGAGCAATAACAGATCCTTGGCGGTCACCAGATGAGGAAGATATCGCAATATTAGAAGTTGAAATGCTTGGCTATTGGAATCGGTATGCTGGAGTACTTTTTAATGATCTTCGGTCCCTTGAGCACCAAGTGCATCGTGCAATCAACTGCCTTCAAATAACCCAGGAACAACTTCAAACAAGCAATAAAGCCGGGAGAGATGATGGTTCTCTGAACTAACCCCGGCAAAAATGAAGGCTTGGAGTTAAGGTCGATATTTATTTGTTTATTCCGTCTATACTGCGCATAAGGAACTGATTTGGAAAGTTAGTTGCAAGAATCCGAAATAATTCTTTACATACATAAATTTCTCGTGTCAAGATGTTTTTCGGAGGTAAAATCAGAAACTACTCAACCGATCTTTATAAAATTTGGCTCATTGTGTGTAGTTTTGTCCAACTTGGGATGGGTTTTATCTCGATTATTAGCCTCAATATTTCTTTTATTGCAAATTAAATACTTATTACTCTACAATTGAGTGTGATTATTTGTAAGTTACATACATTTCCAACAAACGGCGGTGTAGGTTGATTTATTGACATAACAGTTTTATTTCTATATTTAAGGTGGGAAAACATCCAGTAGCCAAATCTATTTATTCTAGCCTGGACTAGGAAATCCTTTTTTTTCCCATTAGTTAACCAAAATAATTTTGCACCTATTAGCACTACAATAAATATGAAGTGTGAATTCTAATAATAGATAAAATGTAAATTGTTATTAAAGAAGTAATAATTAACGTTATCTATCTCATTCTAAAAATTATTTTTTGATAAATACTACTGTAAGAACATGCAGGATGGTTTGAAGTTCCTCCCACTTCGTGTTCGCTTTTCATAACCTGTTTCAGGTACAACCTACTGAAACGATATCTCATATCATGTGTTATATTATGAATTTAATTAATATGAACTATGACTAAAGATTAATTAGGTACATTTTTGCTGTCTATTGTGATTGTACTAAACCCTATTCCAATTATATTCTTGATTAGTTCCTTTTACATTTGTGTTATTTATATTTAATCTCGCCTCTGCTGAAATAATCCAGTAAGTGATAAATGAATGGATCAATAATAATATAAAAAGTCAAATATGAATGAAAAAAATGAAAACTTTAACCCTTCTAAATTCTTTACCAAACAATTTTAAATTTGGCGTAACGTTCTATTTTAAATCCCGTCGGTATTTTGATTAGCTGAAAGCTTTTTATCTTTTCAGTGAATTTTTATTTGACTATTAAAAAAATTAGGATATAATTAATTCAACGCATGGTATCTACTGAGCCACAGCGACGCGTGGCTGGGTCTGCTCGTAGTTTAATAAATTAATATTAATTATGCTGATCATTTATTAAGTGATTGTAATAACAATAACTTCTGAATGATTAATAAATAAGGTTTCCGATCAGTTTTATTTTTTATTTATCTATGTAAATAAAGATGAAATTCTGTTTGTTTATTTGTTTGTTTGTTTGTTCTTTATAGAAATCCATACTGTTTGTCCTAAATTCTCCAAATTTCGCTCAGTGGTTCTTTCATACCAGGTGCGAACACCTGTCAATATTAAAATTGCATAACTTCATCCGATCTTCAGCTGATATTCTTTATTGTTATAAAAATCGTTTTGATCTCGCTTTACATTTGATTTTACAAAATCGAACGTTTGAGTCGATAAAAGTCTATCTTTATAGATTTAAAAAATGAAATTCTCCGGGTGAAACCGGTATATACAGCTAGTGTTCGATAATGTTCAGGAACATATGAAAAATTACCCATTTTCTTAATTAATGTTAATCTTTGGAAGTTGAGTATAATTGTAAAGTACATCGAATCTGATCTAGTTTCTAGTGTTTTCAAAAAGGCCGTGTGGGAGAAAAACGTTGAGACCGCAAAAGCACTTCAATAACAATATTAAATTTATAGGCGCATTTTAAACACTTTTACTTCTTCATGGATACCTCTAGAAAAATAAAAAATAAACCTGGGGAAAATAGATTGGAAAAGACAACTTTGTCAGAATATCACCGAACTTTTTTTATTTTTTCATTAGTTCCTTTCGGCCTAAATGGTGATCATACATTCCCTAATGGAAAATCTCATCCTTAAAAAGAATGAGATTTCCATCTCATTCTTTCAATATAAAAATCGAAAAAGATAATAAACTTTTTTCTGGGACTCAGTCACGGAGGGGAAATAATAGAATATACTTAACAAATAAAAATTCACTAGCCAGATAATTAATGTAAGGAAACTTAAAGTTGATATTAACATAAAATAGTTAAAGAAATAACATATATGCTATTTTATTTTTAGAACTACATTCTGTTTGTAGATATTGAACCGTTAATTGAAAATATCAAGTTAGCAGCTGTTGACCAGCCGAGAGAAAATATTTCCAGAGGACTGGAGACAATTAAGCCCCGTCCACACTTGGAGACTTGTCTCCGGAAACATTGTCGGCCGACTGTCTCTCCGGTGTTTTCTATTGTATCCGGCGATGTCTTCAGCTAGTCTCCTGACTGTCTGCCGACTGTATGCCGACTGTCCGCCAACATTCGGCCGACAAATATGTGTGTTTCTGGAGACAAAAACGCTGTTTCCTGTTTCCCAAATGAAGGGGAAACACGGAGACAGGTACAAGTGTTTTCATTCAGTTCACAGCCAGGATTCACATCGTGCGCATCACTGCCAGGTATCTCAACGTTACAGCAAGCCGGATGGTTGCTGAAATCGAAGCTCTGTATCGCGTACATTTCTTTGAGATCTTTGGCCCAACGAATCCTAACAGAATCTCAAAATCTGTCGGCGTCATTCTTGTGAAGTTCCGGAAACCTGCACCATCTTCTAATCGGAGGTCACCTAATAAATTGTGGCCATAATGGGAACTTTCTAGAAACTTGCGAGTCCACCATCGCCTCTTCCTCGGTAAATCAGCCACATTATTAAGGACGATGAAGCACGCAGAGGCTAAAACCACGTCCTCTTCGGTCATCATGTCGTCAAACACTGGCTTTCTAGTGTGGACGCAAAACAAGTCGGAAACTTGAAACAAAAACTGTGTCTGCAGACAATCGGCCGACTGTCTGCAGGCAGTCGACTGACAGTCGGCAGACAGTCGACCGACAGTCTGCTGACCGTCGGCCAATTGTCTGCATACACAGTCTGCAAGTGTGGACGAGGCTTTAGTGTCTTGGCATCTGATGGTGACAACATGGGCGAGGGATGGCTGAAATATGGTTTCCGCCATTGCGATCGGCCGTTCGATTGGATTGTTTCTCGGCTCTATTACTAATTTGACAAAGTTTTCCGATTGTAGTAAAAAAAAAAAAAAAAATCAATCTAATATTTGTTTCTTTGTTCACTCGTATTTTTTTGTTTTGTTAATCTGTACCTATTATAATTATTAGTTTGCTATAAGTAACCAAATTAGGTAATCCTTGATTTAGGTAATCCTACGAGAAAAAAAACTTAAATGATCACAATAAAATTAATGGTAACGAAAAGACCAGAAATTATTGGTAATAATTCACACTAATAACACAAGTAAGGAAGGTTAATAACTACTTTGTTATTGATTTATAGTATGAATGAAAATATGTTAAGTGAAAATAACGAATCTGATTCGATTTTTCATTCAATCGAACTGGATCAGTAGAGGACTAATGAATAATGCCCTACCAAATAAAGCAAGAAATTAGTCAAGTTAAGTGTTGTCGGTTTTTGATTAACAAGTTTCTAAGTCTGTAGAACCTAGGGAGTGGGATAGCACAAAGTTAAGGCTTTGAACACCTGTGCTTAAGGTCCCAATTTCGAATATGATTATGGCAGAGTCTCTTATATCCTGTCACAGATCGCTTCTGGGGCAGTGAGAACCAACCTCCTGGAGCGAACTCAGCTTCTATCAGCTAAACTGGGTACTCTTAATTGAAAAATCAAGGGGAAAACTGACGTTTGAGCGTCTTCACGGTCAAATCGACCAAGAAAAAGTACTTCCTTACAGTGCTGCACCCAAGACCCGTCCTGGGTTGGTGTAGTAAATGTTTTTTTTTTTTAATTAGACCACTTCCTGTAGAATAGTATCAATATTTTCAAAATTCTGACCATTTCAGGTTAATAACATACGAAAATAAAAGGACAACTTAAACGATAATTTTACCTATTACTATATTGTTTTCATCCTCAGTTTAACCAATAAATCATTAAGAAAAAGCTCACCAATTTTGACAAACTTGGAACATTTCGGTTTTCTTTTAGCTTCAATGACAAATCCAAATTTTATGTTCTCATTCAGGTTGGACTTCTTTCAACTTGGACGCAGTGAACATTTTTTATTTTATTATTTATTGAAATTTACAACTGTATAATGACAATAAAGTAAATAAATATCATATAAGTATACTAATGACATATGTGTACAGGTATGCAGAGAAATCACCTATTGGTAGTAATTGATAAATTAAGATAATAAAATTTGTCCTCACATTTGTAATTGTTTCTTCGATTTGAACTTATATATTTATCTATCTATTTTACGGCCAAAAAAGTTCAACTTTAATATATATATATATATATATATATATATATATATATATATATATATAAAAATATATAATTATAAATTAATTTAATTAATGGTGAGGAAATAATTTAAATTTTTTTTACACTTACCAGCTATTTCTACAAACGAAAAATCGTTTTGTTTTTTTTTGGCCGTAAAATTGAAGAATAAATGAATACTTAAATAACTGAAAGTTAATCATTAATTAAAACCCGAATACACACAACTTCGATTATTAATGGCTTTAATAGCTTAAACCTTTCAAAATTGAACGGTGTAAAATTATATAGTGTGAATATGGTAAGACATTAGGAGAGCGGACCGGGAGTGGAGCGGGAGCGGAGCGCTAGTGTGAATGGGGTAGAGCGAGAGTGGACCGGGAGCGGAGCGAGAGTGGAGCGGGCGCGAAACCGATAGTGTGAATAGGCCCTTATTGTACCTAGTCTGACACCATTTCCATCCATGCCTTTTTTTTTTTTTTTTTTTTTTTTTTTTTTTTTTTTTTTTTTTTTTTTTTTGGGTCGTTTTCTATCTAATTTTACCGAAACGTTTTAACGACATAATAAATGAAATGTATAGAAACCCTTTTTTTCTTGAGAGGATTCACAACCTCGAACATTTCGGCAAACGACTATAGTTAAACACCATATTATGAGCTGTAGATTTTTTATTTTAATATCAGTTATTCTTATGAATGTTTAATTTTGGTTTCACTAGTATAGCTAGCAAAATTGGAATAACTATTTTGTTATATAATAATTCTTAAAAAAAAAAATTAATTTTCAAATTAAATTTTGTTAATGTGGGTTAATGATGGAGGCAGAGGAAGTAGGGGGACTTGAAGAATTATCAGCTGTTCAGTAGTCTAACCTTACTCCGAGAGGTTATGACGGTCAGTGGTTGAAAGTGCTTCATCTGAAGTTTTTGGTGGTCTGTGGTTTTAGTTAGTGTATATTAAGTTTTATAGAGGAAATTGATATTATTTAGATTGAAGGGTCCAATTCACGATCAATAAATGTGGTGGTCGCCTGTGTTTTTCATTGAAAATATGTTTAAATGCAGTCATGTTTTAACCATCAAGTGCTGAATAACTTAAAAAAAATGATCATTTTATCTAAATTTAAGAAGAATTCATTTAAAAAGAGTTTTGAGCTCACTATTTAAGCAGAAATATGTTTGTTTTTTACTATCCCATGTATTTCGGATAAAATAAGGAAGGTGCTCAGACAATATTGTTATATTTTATCATAAACTGTTATCATGGATACATCAAAGGAGAAAGTTGAACATTTATTAGCTCTGAAAGTTATGCGATTGACTCGGCCATCCCTTCTTAGTCCTCTAATTGTTACTACCGATCAGAAAGACTTACCAGGCACATTGCTGAATGATTTTCTTAAAAATGATGTGACATCTGTCCCTGGATCCGAAACGATAGCTGCTAGTGGATTTCTTCTTCTTCCTCAGTGCTTTGGAAGTATATATTTAGGAGAAACATTTTCGTGCTATATATGTATACATAATCATAGCAATCAAACTGTAAAAGATGTTACTTTTAAGGCCACGTTACAGACAGGAACAAGCAATATATTGTTATCAAGTGATCCTCCGAACTCAACTGACTTAGTTCCTGGCGCAACTGTCGACGAAGTGATACACCATGATGTTAAAGAATTTGGTCCTCATATTTTAACATGTGAAGTAAGCTATTGTTCTACTACTCTTTCTAGTGATTTGTTGTCTTTTAGAAAGTTTTTTAAGTTTGAGGTTTTGAAACCGTTGGATGTGAAAACAAAAATTTATAATATTGAATCGAATGAGGTTTGTTTAGAAGCTCAAGTACAAAATATCACATCAGGATCACTTGTTTTGGAAAATGTTTCACTTGAGACATCCCCTATTTTCCATGCAGAAAAAATGAATATAAATGAAGGTAACAATGGCATAAGTTTAAATATAATGGCACCCAATGAAAGCAAACAATACTTGTATTGTACAAAACCAAGGCCTGATGTGAAGTGTGATATCAAGGAACTTAACAATACTACATACATTGGAAAACTTGATATTGTTTGGAGATCTAATTTTGGTGAGAGAGGGCGTCTTCAAACTTCGCAACTGAACAGGTTGGCTCAGAAATTCGGTGACCTTTATTTGTCAGTCGAGAAAATTCCTAGTATTATTTATATTGGTGAAGAAGTTGAGATAGGGTTTAAAATTACAAATACTTCTGATCATACTATGGAAATAAATCTGTGTTTAGTGCAGTATCCGAAATTTGCTTGGATTGGTGCCTCAGGTATCTCATTAGGAGTTCTTGGATCAAATGCTTCCAAATCATTTTCTTTAAATATAGTTCCTTTATGCCTCGGACTTCAGAGCATTTCTGGTATTAGAATGAATGAAGTATATTCCAAAAGTACTTATGAATTTGATGATATAACACAAGTATTTGTCGTAAAAAAACCTTTGACCAACGAGCAGTATCAAAAAATTCTTACAAAAGCCAATAATTAAATGCCAGTTACGCAGTTATGTTTTTTCATATATGTATATATTCAGAGATGCTTTTGAATTTACACTTATTAAGTAAGGTGATAAGAACAACCTGGTTCGTCAATTTTTGTTCTGTATGTATTATAATGGCTGTGTTATATATTTATGTTGTTTATTTGATAATGTAAAAAGACCAAGCGTGAAAATATATTTATCTAAAGGCTATTTATAGTTTTTTAATATTTAAAGTATAATAATTCATTTTAATAAGTTTGTTATATTTAATTTAAAAGTATACAGGTTTATTATTAATTTTAAATATACACATTTTTTAATATATAGTTACCAAATGATTACAATGCTTAATGCCTCAGAAAAATATATTATTATGATATAGTTATTTAATATAATATTAATAACTTACAGAATTCATGTCTAACTTTGGGTTATATAGATGTAGACAATTTTACCCGACAATACTGATAAATTGTCAATGTATTATTTTAAATTGATGAATACATTTATCTATTTATCTATGTTTTATAAATTGTCAAATTGAAGATATTGGAATAAAATATTATTTTCTTTTTTTGTATTACCTATTTTATTTTTTTTAAATTTCCTAGCTACAGAAATCTTATGAAATTATATCCATAATCAAGAACTTCATTTGTTTATTTCCTCCAAGATTTGTGAATTTTAATGATTTGACATTTATTTTTCCAATGTTAAAGTAATAAGTGATAATGATGAGTAGTTTAAGCATATTCTGCTATAAATCCTTTAAATTTAACTTAACTAGAATATTTTTTGGAGTATTAATTTAGTTTCTGCCAAATAAAAGCATTAATTTAATTAAAAACCAGGGATTGGATTTTTATTATTTACTTTCTTAAAAATTCTTATGGATGCCCTCTTATGGGTGGGTTCTTCTATTTCCATTATGCCACTTGTTGAGGGATTGGTATGAGAAATTATCAGTACACTGTTGGAGACGAGAATGGGGGAAATTAATTTTATTATTAATATTTTATATACAATGATCTGAGGGGACTATGCTGGTGGCTCTAGCTGACTAGAATTTCCCCCTAAAAGCTCACTGATACCAACATTTTACATAAAATTAATACATATATTACTGATTAGAAGGTCATGTTGACCTGTGAAGCAGGAGTGATATAAGGGATTATTAATTTATTATGTAATAAAAAATTTAAACTTGCATAATAGTGATTAAGTAGTCTCTGCTTAATCGCAGAGTGGTCTTTTTTACTACTGGCGCTGGTCTTTTTTAATTTAGCTACAAGGGTTATTTTTAGATAGGAAAAATATCTGTTATAAAAAATTTTGGCTATAATTATGCTATATCTTTGATGCACAGTCATAATGGCTTAGTCAAAATTTTGAATTTTTCAGGAGAGCAACAGCAAAGTTTAAAACATTATGTAAAGTCTAATTATTTATATTATTTTGAATTGTTATTTTCATAAAAAAGAAAATAGTTTGACTTAAGACCTTAATACCAACCGGTAGCTCTGATTTTGTGCTACAATATTATGTCATAATCTCCAAATGCTCAAATAGTGACTTAAGCCCTTATGACCGCGCATCAAAGATATGTTGTTTTATATTTAGAGCAGGTTATTTTCTCATTTCCAGCATTTTCTCCAATTTGAAAATAACATTTACTGTGAATTTAATAAAGTCGGGGTTACCTGTGGTGTATAATACAATACACCCCTAAGGTCGCGAGTTTATAGTCCGGGTGGCCATAGGTAGTTAAAATCCTTGGTAATGTTTTTCTTCGGAGGGGCATGTAGCATCGTCCGAATAGCCATAATATGTAATATGTGCCAAATGACATTAGATAAACCGAGCTAAGTCATTGCTTAAAATCATTGCTTAGAATGCTTCGCAGGAACAGATAATGTTGGAAATGATATGTCCTGAAAGTGTATTATTTGTTGGATTCTTTTGGAGAATGAGGACTTGTTTAAAAGAATAGTAGAATCAGTAAATTGGTCACACACCAAAAACAACACCGACATAGTATAAAAAAGTTTGTTTATAATTTGTTAAGATGTTTATCTGATCGAAAAAGGGGTTTTCCCAGTCTTATTTTCAATGATAAAATAATACATATACCCATGTAACAATTTATGAAACTTAACAACAATTCAACTACAACACAACATGTTTAAAACTAATGATATTTTTTAAATAATTCTTTTTGAGTGGGAATGGTGCACTTGATTAATTCATTCCCTCTTGGTGTCGAATGTCAAAGGCAGTCACTGCTAGTGAGATTAGTGTATGAATGAAATATTTAAATTTTATAAGGCTATGATAGCTGATTGTGTTAGAGCATTGCCCACTTAAGCATTTTGAATTTATTGGTAGCAGTTTGAAACCAAACTTAATCGGTTTAAATTTATTTTGTTGTAAACATATTGAATCTACTAAAAGTGATATTCTTATTTTATTTGTATTATTAGAATAATACTGAATCATACTATTATTTTTTCAATAGTATTAAAGCTGTCAAGGCTAAGGATAAATCATGGGTGTATAGCTAAATTCCTGAACATAATGGCTTAGGTTAAGATAACTGCTGTAAGGCTAACTGCCCAACGTTGCAACGTCCCAAAGACCAAGGCACATCTTATTTCATTGTAAGCAATTTGAGGAACCGAGATGTAACATATTGCGAAAGCTCATTATAAAATGGTATACGTCCTTTTATTTTAAAAAAGCAAGTGTTTACTTACTAGGACCTCATTTAGAATTTGGCAAAATGTCATTAGTCTTTTCTTATGTTAGTCTTTTGTGCCAAATGTCAAAAGTCACCAAATAGTATATTGAAAGAATTCCATCTTGTATAATTAAAAAAAAACAACATTCAAAACATTTTATCATACACATTGCTCATATGAGGCGTTTGGTTTCATAACCAGTTACATCCATTTTTTCCAATCAATTTTTTTTTCAAGTTTTTATTGTTAAAAAAAGATGTGTTGGTCCCGTTTGTTTCAAAAACATCTAGATCCTTCAAAAATCAATAGTAAAATGTTCCATTTCTTTTCAAAAGCGGTTCCAATTGATCCTTTTTGATCAGTCCTCAAGAATTGTTAAAATGGATGTAGCCGGTTTTGAAACCAAACGCCTCATATGAAACAGAACAGAATTTCACCTTCTATTGTTTCTAAAATTGTATTGTATCCACTATATTTGATCAATAATAGCCATTTCATTGACACATACAATTTTTTTGAAGATTTTAAAATCTGTCTCAATATTTAAGATTTTTTTGAGTTATTCTCTTTGTATTTCTTCTTTTAATATTATTACCTAAAATAGGATTGGCACAATTTTGAAAGTAAAGGACATCTGATTTAAATGTTTAACTATTTTTAAGTTTATGAGAGTAAAAAATCCCTAGCTATGCTGTCCCTCAGATAGGAAGTAAAATGGAGGTCCATCCCAACCAAGCCTGTGACATCAAGTACTCTCAGGTACTCGTTAAAGATCCCTATTCTAATTATATATTATATTATTATATTTAATATTATTATACCTGGATAGGCAAAATTTAGGACTCCCTCTGTAGCATCGTCCGATTAGCCTTAGTGGCATGAAGGGACTTAAACAAAACAAAGTTTATAGACTGTTTGAAACTTTTCAGGTGAAATTAAAATTAACTACATATTTTAAATATAGTGAGAAATAGATTTGTTATTTCCATGGTATTAATATTTACTGTGATTTGGCCTGATGTGATTAATCCAATATGATTTTTAAAAAATAGTTACATTTTCATTCAAAATGTTAAAATTATTCATACCAATTCAATTATTGAATTGGTCCTAACGAATTGCTCGTTTATTTATCTTTTTTTCATATATTAATAATTTTGGAATTCTCCATTCATGTTTCAATTTCGAAATATTCTTATTCATACTTTTTAGTCCTGTCTTCAAAATATAATTATTTGATCAATTATTTGTTATACTATTTTATATTAAAGCATCATTATTAAAATAATAATTCATTATTTATCATTTGCAAAATAAGCAAATGATAAATAATGAAATAATGAAATCTGGAAGCAGTTAATATTTTAATCTATGTTTGATCAAGATTTTTTATTATGAAGTAGTATAAATTAACCTTAAATTTATTAAGGTTAATTTATATCTATTCAGTATAAATTTAACGTAAATTTTCATAATACAGGATCATACATTAATTGCAGAAAATAAATTAACTTTGGGAGTTTATTATTATTTTTTTTAATGATCGCATTGATATCATAAAAGGATTTTTTTTTTTTTTTTTTTTTTTTATGAATAGCTTCATATTTTAAATTATTAAATGTTCAAAATACTGATCTTCGTGGTAGTATTAGTGGAGGTGTAAATTCAGGGGGAAAAATAACACAGGCATCCTTCATGATTACTCCAAGAATTTTCGTTTTAAGATGTATACAGGGTGTCCCCAAACCAAACGGCCAAACTCCATGATCGATAGAGGATCGAAAAAATAAGAAAAAAAGTCCACTGGCATATGCCTCATTTTCGCTTCGTTTTCGAGAAAATCACAAAAAAGTAAAAATAGTTGTGCAAAAAGTGTATTTTAATTCTTTCTTTTTTTCCAATAATGGTATTTTAAATTATAAAAATATACTGGCTTTTTGAGTAAGCTTAATTTCTTAATTTGAGAGGAGTAAATTTAGAAAAGATGAATATTCTCACGCTTTCCTTTTCAATAAAATATCGCAGACGGTTTCCTGAATCGCAGACGGTCTCCTGACGGAGAAACCCCACACAGAGGTGTTTTTACCAGCACTTTCAGAAGGCTTCGAGAGACTGGGTCCTTATCTTGTAATCGTGGTGGAAACCCTGTGAAGGCTCCGATGGAAGCTGACCAGAGGTTGAGGGAGATGATACTGCGGCACTTTAATACCAACCATGGTACAAGCGTCCGGAGAGCTGCTTCAGTTTTTGGCATACCAAGGGTAACTATTTGGCGCACATTAAGGGCTAACCGCAGGCATGCTTACCATTTACAAAAGGTACAAAATTTAATACCCGCTGATTATCCCCTCCGATTAAATTTTTGTAATTGGTACAAAGAACAATTGCAAAATGATGTAAACTTAAGTCCGAAAGTAATCTGGACGGACGAAGCGACTTTTACACGTGCGGGCATATTCAATCAAAAAAACTACCATCTTTGGGCACATGAAAATCCCCGCGTTGTTAGAGAATTTCACTACCAGCATGAGTTTTTTGTAAACGTGTGGGTCGGTCTTTGTAATAATTGCATAATAGGTCCCTTATTTTTACCTGCTCGACTTAATGCTGGTGAATGAAAGTTATTATCTATTCCTCGAGAATGACTTACGGGCACCTTCGGAAGATATCCTTTGGAAAGAAGGCTTGAAACTGGTTTCAACTCGATGGTTGTCCTGCACATTACGGAAGGGCCGTGCGGGACTGGTTGGACATCAACTACCCAGGTCGCTGGATAGGACGTGGTGGGTTGGAGCCATGGCCCCCACGGTCTCCGCCACTAGATTTCTTCGTGTGGGGATACGTGAAGGAAAATGTCTACCGAGAGCCCGTCCGCACAATAGTCCGGGAGGTGAGGGCCAAAAAGGTGTCTGATTTGAAGAAAATTGTTGATCTTATAGGCTGAAAGTACTCATTTCATAGACAACAAATGTGAACGTCTACCACCTCAGATCGGTTGCCATCAAATTTTATATGCGAACAATATCGTCATTTTCGAACTTTTTTCAATTTTTCCATTATAACTCGAAAACGATTCACCGCAGAAGAAATAGTGTTCTTTCTAAAATTAAAGGGCACACGTCGAATGAGGTCCTCAAAGTTAAAATCCGGTTAGTCTTTTCGCTAAAACCAATTGTCAATTTAGTCACTTTAGCGGAAAAATGAATCCCGCTCATGTTCCAAAGCCTGCAATTTAAAGAAGGTTACTCCAAATAAAAAAATGTTACCTATAATTATCCGATGGTATATTCGGATAAACTGGAGTTTAACTATTAACATATTAAGTAATGGGTCCTTAGGATATCTCCCTCTAATAAACTTGATGTTTCACCGAGGTCTTCAGAGGAACTTGGCGATACTTAATTAGTAAGCAGGTAGCGGTTTGCAGGAACAAGGTTTTGCCATTAGTGAACTGCCCTGAAAACAAAATGTCGTTTATTAAGCTAAAAACAAACAGTGACTGGGAGATAGTGTTTAATGGCTCCGGTGACTGTTATGGATGCGCTCCCCCAAGTGATAAATTAAGAACCCCTTCCATTTATCTCTACAAATGTTTGGAAACGCCATCAAGAATATTTCAAAATCGGATATTTGAAGTTTTGAAAAATTTTAGCATTAATTTAAGTAATTAGAAGAAATGTTACAAACAAGAAGCCCCTTCAGAAGTCTTTATTTTGCTTAATATTACGTTCTCTCATTTAACTGTGTGTATCATGAATACAGTGGTATAATTTCAATATATCGCACGTCGACAAGAAGATGGTTACAACTCGAAATGCATAACAGTTTTGAGTTATGCATGCCGCTGGAATCAGAATGACCTAACTTACGATGCCAAAGTATAGTCAAGGCGAACTATGACTATTTTCCCTAGTTGCTGTTTGTGGTACATAGTAAAATTTAGAATGCAGGTGAAACTTCATATGTGATTACCCAACAAAAAGGTTTTTAGAGTTGTAAACGAGGTTGCCGGCCTGCGATATTAATAAAAATAAAATTTCAGCCTTATATAATGTGAATTAAATGCAAGGATTCCAATGCATAGTTTCCATTACCCTTGAATTATTTATCAATCATCTTAAATTTCGTCTGATGAAATTGATTTTTTTTTTCGTTCAATAAACGTGAAAACGTTAACAAAAAAAAAAAAATCAAGATTGTAAATATAACAATATTTAGCAGATGACTTATGAAATTTTATTTATGCCTAAAATTAAGGAAAATTGAGTCTTGAACAAAATAATTGTTACTTTTACCAGTTTTAATGGTTTTTGTAATTACTTTTCTGTTAATTTAATATATGAAGTTTTTTCGTTGGAAAAATCATGAATTTTTATCTATTTTACATATTTATTTTTTAGTAGCCCCCCTAGTGGCCAAATGACGAGTGTTCTGAAAGACGGTGTCAACGCTGCAGAGTTTGGGTTTGTTCGTGCCGAAATCCACAACCACACAGCTTGTTTTTTTTTTTTTTGAAAATATGGTTAACCACTTGACCGCAGATGCTTTGCACCGCAATCGCAGTATCTGGTATATTTTCACAATCAAATGAAAGTTTGTAGTTCGTGGATTGGTTTTTTAATATTAATAATTAATTTATAATATTAATTCCAATTATCGTAATTTTATGATTATTTTTTTTACTATAAAAAAAATATCTTGCTATACCTTTAGCCTTATATTTTTAAATGTAAATTTCTTTTGTGATTAGAATAAAGCGACTTTTTTAATGTGAAAGGGGGAAGGAAGCAAATTGTTTAAGAAAACGGGATCATTTCATGCAGAAGGGAGAGGAGAAAAAAAGGCTAAGTGAGGCGAACTAAAAAAGCTGAGCTAGCAACCTTCTAAATTAGGATTTAGACATTGTCTTATTCTTTCTTGCTCGTTTTAAATCACTAAAAAGCTAAAAGAATAAATTTTGCTAATGGCGCACAACATTTACATGAAATTATGTTTTATAATGTTGTACTATGTACTATTATTTTAAACTTTTAAAGGTATTTTTCTTCTTTTTTGTTTTGTTAGTATGATTCCTAAAATATATTACCCTTGTTTTGTTTTTTTTTTCGGGTAAATTAAGGATTGTTGGATTCCTTTTAAAAAATGTTTTCCTTATATCATTATTATCGACGTTTCGGGGTTCATGGTTTATTCTGAAACATTCAAAAATTTGTTTTTACGTTCCCCAAAACATGTGCAGTATTTCGTACAAAGTTGATATCTCTCATTTTACTGTCAAGCCTTTTATCACTCTCTGGCATGCTTTAGAATGGTCCTATTCTCCTTCCCACTTTCAGCTCTTAACCTTCACTTCCTATCCATATATCTCCTACTTCACTTGCATTCTTTAATTTAACTTAAAGATCATATCCATTTTTAATATATAATACATTTGTATATTTTATTTTTAATAATTGAATAATAATAATAATTTCCACATAATGAGCTTCTATCCCTCCCAGATAGCTTTTATAATTTACTGTGGAGTACAAAAATGAAATTCCTAACTTGAGATATAACACAAAATAAATTTTACATAAAACATAACACAATAAATTCTTTTGAGATGAAAAAAAAATAAAAAATCAGAAAAAAATAAATAAAATAACAATAAAGTAAGCTAAATGAAAATAAAAACAAAACATCAAAGTGTCCGACTTTTCAATTTTCTTGGTCTTGTTGAAGAAATTCAAAATCGATTTCAATTATAACTTTTTTCACTTCCTTATTATAATTTTTGTAAATGTCCTTTTCACTTAACGGCCAGCTGTCTCCTTTTAGAAGGATGCTTCTTATAAGATGGTATCTTTTATTGTCGAAAATTGGGCAGTCCTATAGGAAGTGATGAAATGTTTGTGAAGTTTGACCGTCGCCGTGGAGGTACGGAGCACCCCTGAGTCATGAGAAACCCCATTGACTTTCTAAAAAAACTCCATCAACTCTCACAATAATATTAAGGTTTATAATATTCAACATAATCATTAAAAATTTGATTTAAATGTCTGGTTTGACTAACTATCAATATACTGATGTATGCATTTTTCTCTAATAGTTTTCAATTATCGAGGCATTCGACAACTAGGGACAAAACGTCTCATAGAAAATTGAATATAGAAAACTTGTTTAAAAAAAAGTATTGCATGGTTAGTTTACCGGAAAAAATAAAACAACTCTAGTAGGGGAGACCGAGGGGAGTTTAAACAGAGGTGAGTTGAAACAGTGGCGATTTCTCGGAACTTAAAATCGCTAGCGATTTGGCAACTTCGCTTATCAATCACTTCCCTCCGCCCGCTGACATGTCAGTTCGCGTCGGTGGCGTAAGTCGCGCGGCTTTGGTGTTCAGCGTGCCATGTGACAAAAATCTTGAAAAGTTGGTTTTTTTATGATGCCTATATTTTGATAAGGGTTTTGTATTTTGGCTTGAGTTACATCTGTTTCGAAAGCTCATTAACTAAAGATTTATTATGTATGTTTGGCACAATTGATTTCTGGGTAGTTGCTTCTTGATTGTGGATTGATTAAAAATTGGGAGGTTTTTTTCGTACCGAGGAGATTTGAAACAGGCTGTTTCAACTGACCTCGTTTTGCCCGACGAGGACAAAAACAAGTGAGTGGCATGACTTCCGCAGAGAGGGGAATATCGGTTACTATAGCACCTATTCTGCAGAAGAAGAAGAATCTTTTTGCCTTTGTTTTTCGAGCCATTTTCAAATATCAGAGCCAAATGAAAATGGGTGCAATGTCTGGAATACAACCACGGGGCTCATGAAACTTGCACTGGTGGGGAACTTTATATTTGCCAATACTGTTTGTCAGATTGACCTTTTTTATTATCATAATATTTTTATTTTTGACGTTTGTGAGATTATTGTAACATAATATTTGAAGAAATATTGATCAAAACCGATTTTAATACTTAAAAAACGGCTGAAAGTTAAAAATTATTTTATTTCAAAGATTTATAATTCAAAACCATTTTTTTATCTTACTGTTATTTTATATTAATGTTACGAACAGGACGTTATGGTAATTTTAAATACTTTAGAAGTTGATTATTTGTATTAGACCTGTAGTTACCTACTTAACTGATATATCTGCACAAAATATTAATAGAATTTTGTTTTGTACTTCAAAAGTATAATTTTAATAAATACCTTTCAATTACACCATCATTTTTATTTTACGGACCTTAACACTTCTCAAAAATCACATATTTCAACTCTCCTCGACCCCTGTTTCATCTCACCTCGGTATGAGGGGAGTTGAAACAAGTTGACTTGTTACGGTTAAGTAGGTTTTTTACCACAATATTTAACGCTTACAATTTCTTTAAGTTTGCCATTCGCAAGTGTAAAGAATGCCCTATCGATTGGTACTAATATCATACGATTTCTGTCAATAGGATTTGGGGTATGAAACAAAATGTGAAAATTGTTTCAACTCCCCTTGGTCTCCCCTACCTATATCTAAAGTTATATATATTTTAATTCTCTCCTCGACATAACCCTTTGGGAATCGTATTTTACTTTTTCCTTAAAGAACAATAAAGAAAATTTCCCTGCATTTTCGAGAACAGAAGAGGAACCCCCAGAGGGCTTAGCATTGAGCCTGTTTACTAAAGAATCCCCTTCGCCCTAGAGAGTGAGGAAGAAAGAGAGAGAGGATCGCAGGGTTCCGGTAGAGAAATAATACAAGGGCACTTGATTCGAAGCGAGGGAGGTAGGAAATTTCATTTGAACCCTTTTTTTTTCTTTTTTGGAAAACAAAAATTTCCCTCGAGTCTGTTGTTCTGGCCCAGCCTTCTTTCCCGCGGGTACATTCCAGGCCGAAAAATAAATAGGCTCCCTGTAAATAATGCAGCGACCCTTAGGAAAACGGTCCTTTACTCTCGCCTTAGGATTTCATCCCTCTCACAGTCCTCGAATACAAGCGACGACATAGCGAAATTCGGAATGTTTTTTTTTACCTTTAATATGGAATAAATCATATGGATTTCATCAACAATTAACTAAAGCTTTGTAATGAAGATAGCCCGACCAAAAGTGTATTCATTTTATTATAATTTTTAGTCTGTTGTCTTGTACAAATGTCTATTCTTGCTATATTTTGAAATAGTAAAATGCCATCTCTTAAAAAAAAAAAAAAAAAAAAAAAAAATGATACTGAGTACAGTATTTGCTACAGAATGAGCAGCTTTCCATATGAAAAATTCCTTTAAAAATATACTACCAATCCTACCAAAAATTACTTAAAAAAAGATATGTAGAAATAGATTACCAGTCTATCGTAATGTCTTTAAATTATTTTATTGCATGTGGCCAAACTTCGAAGGATCATTACAACTTTCATGGCCTAAATTATAAAATAAAAATTGGTTGACTTGAATGCGACTTTACTAACTTCAGTTTTCCAAATCGTGTTTGTTATTTCAATGTCAGAAAATTCGGATTCAATTAAAAAAAAAAAAAACTAACTACAGTAACTAGAATCCATTATAATCCAAACTAAACGGCATTCAATGATGTTATTTATTTATAGTCTTTGGTTGAATAATTATGTTATAATTTTTAAACTATTTTACTTTTTTTTATTTCTTATTTGATATTTATTCTATTTTCTCTTTTTTTTTATGACTTTTATCTTCTAATAAAATAGTTTAAAAATTATAAACGGCATTCATTCGTGTCAGTAAAAGAAATTATTATTTCATGAAAAAAAATTCCAAAAATGTTTTTAAGTATTCTTATCACATTCGGCAGTTGGATTGGTTTCGTGTAGCTATTGTTCGTGATACTGAAGGCTTTATCATTATTATAAAGAACTATACACGAGAATGGCTCTCTCATTCACCAGTGCTGGGCAAAATATTGCCTTCTTAGTGGATCTTCACAATTAGTATTGACAACTGTATCAATTCAAGAGTAAATTTTTATCTTGGTCTCAACATTTCGAAAATCAACACCCTTGATTAATATGCTCCCTACAAAATGTAGGGAACATATCAACAAATCAATAAAGGTTGTAAAATACAAATATGTTGTGAATCGATGTGAAATATTGCGGTGTATAATTCCAATTACGATGAAATATTTATGAAGTTATTTGTAAGTTTGTTTCCACTCCAGGTACGTTTGACATTACGACTTATAGAAATCGAGGTACAACTTATAGAAATATTCCTTCAATGAAATTCTTCATCAGAAAACGGTTCAGCACACCAACAGAAAGGTGAAGATATTATGTTAGGATTCCTTTGTCTTCCAACTGACGCTTAATGAGTTTGTACTCGAAAGAGTTCTTTGGGGGTTCGAAGTGATTGGAAACCCAAAGGCGACAAAGTAAGTAAGTCTTTCGTAAAGCTATCCCCCCCCCCCTCCCCGTTGGGGATTAGCGAATGCCCTTGTAATAATCAAAACCTCTCTTTTCTTTTTCTGTCTGATTTTTTCTGGTCTCTCCTTTAGTCTTGATCTATTTCTTCGGTTACAATTCGATATTTTCGATTCTTTAAAATAATTATTTAAAAAAACATAATAATTAAAATCAGAAGTTTAGTAAATGAAACTACGAAAAAGTTTTAAGGAACTCTTGGAGAAATAAATCGATTCAAATTCAATATTACGTATTACTAGCTGTATATCCCGGTTTCACCCGGGGAGTTTCATTTTTCTATAAACAAAATGGTATCACTAACAATTAGATAGCAAAGAGATAAGAAGAATATAAAGAATATCCTACTAAATAGCTGTACCGCTTATATGCATATTTATTTATTTATAATTTAATAATTATTTAAAATTAGCCGTATATCCCGGTTTCACCAGGGGAATTTCATTTTTCTATAAACAAAATGGCATCACTAACAATTAGATAGCAAAGAGATAAGAAGAATATAAAGAATATCCTACTAAATAGCTGTACCGCTTATATGCATATTTATTTATTTATAATTTAATAATTATTTAAAATTAGCTGTATATCCCGGTTTCACCAGGGGAATTTCATTGATTTTGTTCGACTCAAACAGTCGATTTCTTAAAACCAATGTAAAGCGAGATCATAATGATTTTTATAACAATAAAGAATATACCCAGAGATTGGCTGAAGTTATGCAATTTTAATATGGTCAGGTATTCGCATCTGGTATGAAAGAACAACTTAGCGAAATTTGGAGAATTTAGGACAAACGGTATGGATTTCTGTAAAGAACAAACAAAAAGAATTTGATCTTTATTTATAAAATAGCTGTATATACCGGTTTCACCCGGAGAATTTCATTTTTTAAATCTATAAAGTGACATTTTTATCGACTCAAACGGCGATTTTGTAAAAACCAATGTAAAGCGAGATCAAAACGATTTTTATAACAATAAAGACAATGCAATTTTAATATGGACAGGTGTTCGCACTTGGTATATAACAACCACTGAGCGAAATTTGGAGAAATAGAAAAGTATGGATTTCTATTAAGAAGAAACCGAATTTCATCTTTATTTACATAGATTATAGCTGTATATCCGGGTGTCACCCGTGGAATTTCATTTTTCTAATGAAACGGTCGATTTCGTAAAAAAAACATTGTAAAGCGAGATCATTAAGATTTTTATAACAATTAAGAATATCAGCTGAAGATCGGCTAAAGTTATGCAATGTTAATATGGACAGGTGTCCGCATCTGGTATGAAAGAACCACTGAGCGAAATTTAGATAATTAAGGACAAACGGTATGGATTTCTATAAAAAACAAACAAACAGAATTTCATCTTTATTTATATAGATAAGATTCATTGGTTATAAAAGGAAATAGACAAATTGAAATTAATGGTCAATATTAGAGAAGGAGGTAGTGATAAAAATTTAGTTATTTATAATATCTTCTAAACTAATATATTAGAAATACATGTGCGAAAAATGGAATGGAATACACCCAAAATAGTAGGATCTTTCCGCATACTAATGATAATAGTTATTATTATCACCTTTAAACTTTGTTGAAAATGACTTTGAAGTTAAATAATTATAATGTAAAGCAAACCAACAAAAAATCTGAAAAAAAGAAGTGACATAGACCCGTGAAATACGCAAATTATTTTTTCCTATGGTTTGAAGAATTAATGGTGGGAGGAATCGAGCTTGGTGGGGTGGGTGCCTTTGTGCTGTGGTTTGCTGCATGTTGCCTCTGCGAAGAGCATTTTGGAAAGAGATAAGGCCGCCGCCCATTGGTCATGTTGTACAAGGTCATCCGACCGTAGCGAATAGAATTGTAGTTTATATTCCCTCAACAGAAGGGTCAGTGCCTGCCTCCCCCGTCCCTTTTGTCTTTTATTTTCTAACTGGAACCTCGGTTATAACAGAGTCTTTAAAATATTATTGTTGCTTTTAAAGGAATATTCACTGGAGCGTTTCAGATTTTGCTTTATATACAAGATTTAATGCTATATTTATTCAAAATTATTCATGCATAAGGAAATTTATGGTTTTTAAAATAAATAATGTATTTATTTATTATATTATATATAAATAAGTTATGGGATGTGCAATGTAACTTTCTTTTCTTATATGTGTTCTGTACATACCATACAAAATGTATATGTTAGCTGTATCGTCGGTGGTACCACAGAGGCACCAGCGGACCTGTGTGTTCCTCCACAGAGGAACCCACCCCATCCCAGTGTCCTAAGGGGCCCGGCAGCGACCACTGTCACAATTGCGAGAAAAGCAGTAACAAAAATTATGAGATAGTGGTATCGTTAGATTCATTGTGAAACTTTTCATACGATGCTCAAAATACATAAGATAATAATCATCCAATTATAAGCCCCATAAAGGCTATAATCAAGAAAATAACGAAAGCAAAATTGAAATAAGCGGTTTCATGCATTTCTATGGAGCATAGAATGGGTAATTTCACAACGAATCCAAAAATACCATTTTTTCACAGTTTTGAGTTAATGCTTTTTTTCCTAGTATATAGTATATGGGTCATTCTCACCAAAGTGGGCACTTTTTATGGCGTTTTTATTTTAAATTTTATGGTTACAAATAAACATTTTTTTCGGTGTAATACTATTCCTTAGACGATAAGAAGCAAGGAGTCGACGTGGTAGGACACCAATCCTCGTTAAACGTGATATAAAGATGACTAAAAAAAATTATAGAATGAATAACCAGACCTTAGGGATTAAAAGGATCGCAAAAGTGTTTGCAAGATAGCATTGATGTCCTCTTTGAATACATTTCGTGCCAATAATGCCTCTATAATAAAAGACATATGTGCATATTTTTTACATGGTAAATCGGTTTTGTCGTTCAAGCGTTATGTTTTTTTCGCGCTACATAGCATTGTCTTTGTACACTTTCGCTTTGTTTTTATTTACCTGTTTCCTTTCACGTATGCATTGAGGAGTGGGTGGGTCTATATTCTCACCAGCGGTTGAACGAGGAGATTTTGTATCATCAAATCAACTCCCTTTCAAAACGTTTTTTTCTTAACAAATATACATTAGAATTCGTTGTCAATCGAAATTTACGGGGTCATTTCACAAACCAATTTTTTTTTTTTTTGTAACTTTATTTTATATTTTTGATTCTCTTTCTCAGAATAATTGGATCATTTTCTTTTTTTGATATCGAAATATTTCAAACACGTCCTCTCTTGACTTGTATTTTACTAGGGGCATCTTTTTTAACTATCTGAAAGAGTGATAAATTTGTTACAAAAGATTTTTTTTCCTAACTTCTTTTTTTTTTAATTTCTCATCATTAAGGACTGATGATGCTTTAAAAAAGTTGAGTAGCAAAAGAAAGCTTCAATTCACGTCGCTATCTTCATTTCCCTGCAGCATTTTATTTACAGTGACAGGGGAATGAATATTTAAGGTTTATTTGATAACCGTTGAAAGGGAAAAAAGATATAATATTGCTATTTGAAAAACAAAATCCGTGCTACAAAATCTTTTATCTCTCAAAAATTAGAAAAGAAAAAACTTACCTGACCAAAACTATAGAGGACAGGGGAATGAAGACTATTAAACGAAACCTCTCAAGTTTGAGAACTTATTTGCTTCTGGAGATCTTGGATTTGTACTGAGGTTAGGTTAAAAGTTGGGGTTGCTTGAGGAAAGACCCCTTCCTGCTGACTGTATATTTTTTACTAATTTCCCGCCAGAATAGTGTGGTGACTAGGGAATGCAATACCGTTTAAAATTTTCGATACCGGTATTTCGGTAGTTTCGCTTTTAGAACCGGCAATACCGGTAATAGTATTATTTTAAAAAATGTAAACAAAATTAAAATTTACTTACTATAGGTTATGATATCATTTAAGGGTGGTACAAATATATGTCAAAAACAACTAAACAACAAAACATTTATTTTTAAGAATAATTTAACAAAATTAAATCCTTATTAATTAAATCATTAATTTGTACAAGTGATTATTATTTTTCATGCAAATTGAAATGTGATTTCAAAAAACATATAAGATCTAACGTACCGTCGTCTAACCTCGATCTTATTTTTGTGGTTACATGTTGAGCAGCCGAAAAGGCTCGTTCCGACTCCACACTTGTTGGTGCTATTGTTAATAAGTATTCATATGCAAGCTTTAGGTGCACCCCCCTAATTCCATGCTCTTCAAAAAATTCTAATTCTTTTTTTAGTTTATTTTCTATATCTAATCTTTTGTTTTGTTTCTTTGGGTTTGGAACATTCGTCATTGCTTTGTTAATCACATTCTCTAATTTGTTTTTTAATGAAACAGTTGCAGTATTAATAGCGGAGAGAGATGTAACTGGTGTATCTTCATCTTCAAGATCAAAATCTTCACTGTCTGGTACATTGCTTTTAACTCCTAGGCGTTTTATAAGAGGAATCAATATTTTTATAATAGAACCTTTTTTAAGTTTAGGACATAAATCTGTATCCGTTTCGATTTCGTTTTGTGAAGCGTTGTGTAAACATTGCAAAACTTGAGATATGTTTGTTCGTCTTTGCATTATTCTATACTTCAGAGCATTTATCAATTCAATACTTATTTTACTTTTTTGGGCAACAAGCGTGTCAATCGTAAATTTAAACGTCGCGTCTGCAACAAGAAGATTAGAATCTCTTCTGCATAGTGCTTCGACTGCTAATTTAATTGGTGACAATGCATCAATGATTTCGGAAACTAATAGAAACTCCTCTTCGGAAAATACTATGTTTGATTTTAAATCAATTAATGCTTTTTGAACACGATACCGTAATTGGTAAAACCTTTCCAACATAATAAGTAAACTATTCCATCGTGTTGTGACATCCAATTGCAAATTCAATTCTTTTCCAAATTGTAGTTTTACATATTTTTGTAAATATTGATCATTTTTTGCTAGAGATCTTCTGAAAATTTTAATGACACTTCTAATTTTTGTTACCAGCGGGGATAAATTTGCATAATTCAAATTTATTTCAGTGTCAACAGATCCAAACTCTAGGACAACACCATCATCTGTAATCTTTTTATCTTCTTCATTGTCAGTTTCTATGTCATTGTCATCATCTACATCACTGTCACAATCGCTAAATTGGGATTCAATTTCATCATCAACAGTCACTAAACTGGAGTTGTTTTTGTAAAGGACATCTCTAACAGCTAGGTGGATGTCATGTGCAAAACATAACTGATGTTCGACTTCAATTAAATGCCCGAGTTTTACCATAACTGACGCACCATCTGTCGATATACAAACAATGTCATTTGTTAAGTTGAGATCAAATTCTTGTAATTTTATTTTTAAAATCTCCAAACATTTTTCCGTTGGCACTTTTCCATGTAAACGGGCTAGTCCAATGTTCCGTATACATCCTCCATTAGAATGTACGTTTATGTTTAAATACCTCCGATTGCGAACCGAAGTCCATTCGTCGAATGTTAAGCTAAATCGGTTGCCTTTCGATTTTAAATCAGACATTTCTTTAATAATTTCTATTCTTATCTTCTTGCTATATTCAGCGATCATAGATTTTATTGTTGCAGCTGATTTTGGTAGATCATTATATCCTCTTGCATGCAGCCCTTTTCTTATATCCTCCGAAGAGCAGAAAATTCTAAATGGTAGTCCATCACGCGTAACCATACGAGCCAGGAATTCTCATAACTGTTCCTTCTTTTGATTTTGAAAATAATAATTTATTGATTTTGGTGACATACAAACATTTGACTAGAACTAGACGCATCATTTTCATTATCTGCTACGTCGCTTTTAGTTTTTAAATTTATGTTATGTCGAGTTTTCAAGTGGGTGTGAAGGCTTGTGGATCCTCCCTGACATTTGATTTCTTTTGAGCATTTCTTACATTTTGCTACTTGCCCTTGATTAGCAACTAAATAATAATGCCAAACCGAATTAACGTCGCTCCCTTTTTTGTGTTCTTGAAATATATTGGATTCCAAATTCATACTTTTGATTCTAAAACAATTATTTTAATTAATTAATCATTTAAAAAAAGTAAATCTAAGTTATTAAGGAACCATAAAATAAGTTATTTATAGGAAATTAATTTATCTGCAGCATATTTAATAGTGCTGACGTTTATGTATATAATAGTTATTGGTAAAGCTCAGAATTCCGTGCAGTAAAATTTTGAAAACGTGCATTAAAAACTTCAAAACGTGCAAAAATATGCAATACAAATGGATTGCTTGAAAATCAAGCATTTTTGTGAACAAAAATAGCTGCTACTTTGGAATAAAATAAGTAACGGAGAGTAAATTGAAATAGAAACACTTTTTGTTTACAAATTATTTTTATATATATTTTTTTTATATACGTTTTGGTAAAATGAATTTTGGATCTTTTGTATAACACTATTGATCTATTTTTGAAAATATTTCCTATAGAAAAAATCGAAACATAAAATATTTACTTAAAATAATAACATCAAGATGTGGAATAAAGACTAAAATACTCATATGTAAAATGTAATTTTATTGGAAATAGGAAGATCTTAAAAAAATAAATAAGTTACAATAAGTTATTTTTATCACTAGATATACAAAACACTGCACTACCATCCCTAATGAGTGCAGAATATTTTTCAATCCATCCCGCAATTTTCGAAGACACTTCCTCCAATTTTTGGCATTTTTAGTAACAATATACTCGCCAGAAGCTAGTTTGTTAGTAGCTAACTAACAGAACAATGAGAATTAAGAAACAAAATGTAAACATCCAGGAACTACTGAACCCTCAGTTCTTGGAAATTGGAGGTTTGTGTTTTTTACATCTCCCAAGTTCCCTTTTTTTTCCCTATAATATTCACATTTATTTTTCCACTATTGTTTTGATGTGTATTTTAGAAAATTAAAATTTGTAATAATTTTTTCTTTAAACTATCCATTGATGGAATTTCGTGCAATAAAACTTCAAAACGTGCAATTTCGTGCAGTTAACCCCAAAACGTGCAATTTCGTGCAGTATAAAACTTCCTTAAAACATCCCATTAGGCTTGGTTCGAATAACTAACTCGAGTTCGCTTTATTCTAACTTATCAATAAAAAGTTGCAATTGCACGGGAATCCGAGCTCTAGTTATTGGTTATTGTAAACACATAAATTTACAATCAAAATTAACACTAATATCCTTCACCAGTGCATGTAGAATAGATATTTTTAGAACAAAACGTAATTGCAAATTATTGGTAATTGCAAAATGTTGCGTATCGAGCAACATAATAGTTGCAAAATTTACAAGACAAATATTTATTTAATCTTATCTAGGATACACATATTTCATGGTACTTAAACTCTAGGACTACCAAATTTACGTACATATATTAATTATTGCACAAGCACAAAACTAACAACTTTCCCTCTCAATTGGAGTTTACGTACTGAAAAAACACTCCTCACTGAACTAACAGCCTCAGCTACAGTAGACGGGATCTCATTTGATTCTAAGTAAGTGGGAGATTCCCCGAATCAAGCTTCCGTGTAAGCTGTATCAACTAGCGCTAATGTTCCAATACCGAAAATACCGGTATTTTTAAGGTGAATACCGGTATTAATACCGGCGAAAATTTGGACGGTATCCCGGTTTTCGGTATACCGGTATACCGGTATTGCATTCCCTAGTGTTGACAATTTAATTTTAAAAATTGACAGGGGAATGAAAGAAAACTTGTGGGCAAGGGCGTACCTAGGATCAAAACTAGGGGGGGGGGCAAGCTATGGTCGTTCAGGTTGTAACACCTTACCGCGGAAAAGGTGAATGAAACCAAAATTATGTATAATTATAGAATTGCTTTATCAACTAAGTTATTACAATTATTTGCTTGAAACAAATGTATTCTATTATTGCTTCCAGTCTTAAAAGCCTAAAAAATCTTTGCTTCCAGCCTTCCAGGGGGGGGGGGGGGCAGCTGCCCCCCCTGCCTCCCGCTGGGTACGCCCATGCTTGTGGGTAATCATAAAAATTAGTTTTTTTCAATTCTAATCCTTTATCATCAAGGATTCGACTGCTTTTATGAAATTGTACAGTATTTTGAACAAATTGAGCAGAAAAAAAAGTAAAAATTGACCTAGTATACGAACACAGAACTCTAACTTTGAGCAGAAACAGACCTCGGGACATGACAGGGGAATGAATTTCGACCTTTTTCTGGCGTTTTTAAGGTACGTGAGTTATATAATTAAAATAAAATCGTATGGGGTCTACCTTTACATCACGCCTGGATTTACAAAATTGATGTCTTAGAGTCCTAAGTTTTTCTAAATCGCTATAAACGGCCTGGGACACAAAAGTGAGAATGACCCATATAGTAGTGCAGTATTATTCAGAAATAATTTTCGTTATCGTCTTTAATTGTTATAAATATAATTTAACCTCTAAAAACATTTAATCAATTAACAAAGGACTGTCCACCGGCCACTGTCCCAGTTTCTATACAGATTTTGGTTTCATTGTATGTCTGGAGTGATATAGTGATCCACATTTATACATTATATGTCGTGTATACTTTGTTATTGTGTAAAGTTATGTAAGCTTATACGCGCATGTACAATCAAACTGAACTAAGCGAAGTAAAATACTTAAAGTTATGTCGGAGAACGACCTGTTATGTAAATATAAAAAGTATTAATAACGAAAATGTTATTAATTTGTTTTATGCTAATGAATAGAAGTCACATGTGGTGCTCCATAAATTAAGTGAAATTAAAATTGAATTCTTAACATTGTAGCATACGAACAAAAAGCTAAGCGTCATCGGGTTATACACTTAGTAGATTAAAAAGAATGATAATAAGAACGAAATAAAATGCAAATATGCCGAAAAAGGCAATTTCATGATCTAAACTTAAACCTAAATTTCATGAACACTTATAAAATTGGAATAAACGGAAAGTTAAATAAAAAATAAATAAAATAGAAACCATAAAAAGAAGATGAATTGTTATTATTTTAGAAATATTAGAAAAAGTATTATACACGGTGTTTAAATTATCAGTTCTTTTATCAAAACTTTCAAATCGATATGTGCGAATTATACTTCTACTTATTTATGTTTTGTTTGTTTGTTTAACGTCACTTTGTGCCACTAAGGCTGGCTAATCGGACGATGCTGCAGTGTGAGTCTCAAATATTGCCTATTCAGGTATAATTATGATAAGGATCTTTAACGAGTACCTGGCATCGTACAGGCTCGGGACCTCCATATTACTACCTATCCGAGGACGGCATAGCCAAGGGATTTTTTACTCCCATAAAAAAACCCGGAACACCGCGGGACACGAACCCGCGACCTTTAGTATTGTGGTTACTATGCTAACCACTAAACCGCTGGTGACTCCATTTATATTTTATGTCGTTTTTACTTTCACTTACCTATATATGAAATATATAGTAAGTGGAAGTATTGCGATCGTGAAAATTTTCGACTTCCGGTTTTCAACGGAAATACACGTTTTGGGGTCCCCTGAGTCAAAATAACCAAGTCCCGCGAAATGGTCTGTGTGTCTGTGTGTCTGTGTGTGTGAACAGACTAGCTCAAAAACTATAAACCGTGCGAACCTGAAATTAGGTATTTAGAGTATGTATAAAGTAAGCCCGCGATGTGACAGCAAAAATTTCATGAAATTTGCTCAAAGGGAGGGGGTACTTTATTTAATAACTTTTTAAGTTTTTTTCGATTTTCTCAAAAACGGCTCTAACGATTTTGATTAAACTGAGTATTTGATCTATTTATATGCCTGAAATATGACTGTAAAAATTTCATCAAAATTGATCAACCGGAGGGGGGACTTTACTTAATAAATTTTGTATCATTTACACATTTTTTTTTTTATTTACGCAAAAACGGTTTTAACGATTTTGATCAAACTTGGTATTTGATGTATTTATATGCCAAAGATGTGATAACCAACATTTCATCACAATTGATCAACCGGAGGGGGGACTACTCTTCATAAATTTTGTATCATTTTCACGTGTTTTTTTATTTACTCAAAAACGGTTTTAACGATTTTGATCAAACTTGGTATTTGATTTATTTATATGCCCGAGATATGACTGTAAAAATTTCATCAAAATTGATCTACGGGAGGGGGGACTTTACATAATAAATTTTGTATCATTTTCACGGGGTTTTTTTATTTACTCAAAAATGGCTTTAACGATTAACAAAAATAAGATATGAATGTAGAAAAATGTGTGACTTTGGGAAATGATATTTAGCAAAACACGTCAATTTCTAATCTAAGTAAGTTGGTAAGTGAAAGTTGTGTGTTGCGCGCACGCACCAGATTTTTTTTTTTTTAACGCTAGTTTTACACTAATTAATTTGATCAATTATTTTCAACTCCAATGTTACACAATATATTGTTTCTGTGCATGATGTGAAACTTTCTCACAGCTCATATTTTTTTTTCCTTTTTTAATTCTTCATCGTAATTCACTTATATTTATGATGTAGAAATAACCCTAAAGATAAAGGGATTTTTTAGAAGCATGTAGAAACTAAAGTAGACTTTTGGATATTTTCGTGGAGTCACCTGACCTGCCAATAATAGGGTATATGATAACGCCAAGTCCATTAAATAACAACACCAATGATGTAGCTAATGCATTATTGATTAGGATTAGCGTTGAGACCAGATAGGTGATTGTAATCTGTAGCCTTAATCTGGCTTAGGTTATTGTAAAGTAATTTTGAAAGCAATAAATTCCTTCTTATTAAAACTTCTTTTGTTCTGTATATCTCTACTTTTGATAATTATAGCATTTACAAGGCTAAAAAATATAATTTCGATAACACATGAATCTATATTAACACGGATAATTAAATATGTAGGTAGATATTAAAACTTTTTTATAAAGTTCATCAAATCTTTTATAATTTCAACATAAAAAATTTCAACATTATTTCTCTAGCAGTCGTTGAAGTTATCATAGAACTTCCGATGGGATTCTGTCAGGGGTGGGGGCGGGGAGTAACATAGATAAGCACTTATCAGTTTTCAGATCGTTGATAAACAAGAAACTTTTTATTCGAACACTCTGGAAAATCCGAGGGTTAATCCCTTTCATTGAGCTTTACAATTCTTTTTTTTAGTCATAGATATTTTTATCAACTATTTCCTTGCTCATTATTCCGATCGTCTTAATTCATGGTTTTTATTTGAATATTCTTGTAGCCAAATTTTCGGAGCATAAATATTTTTCTTTCATATGAGGATCTATATTCAAATGTACAACTTTTGAAAAAAATTCATCATGTGCCAGTATATTAACATAATTTTGTTTTCCTTAATAATTCAATTCCTTAATAATTCTTCATTCCACGAACTCCAAGAATATATTGTTTTTCGCATCTGATTTAAGTATATTGATTTGGCGATTTGACAGTTGTAAAACAAAAGCTTCGTGATTCTTAAATGTTACATTCCAAGAATTTTTATTTCATCATGTGAAGACGGTTTTAGCGTGAGAGGGAAAACTGGTTTGAGAGTAATTAACCATATCATACAAAACTCAAAGCCGAATTGAGTTTTTTAAGTACTGAATTTTGAAATAACATTGGTCTACTTCCCCATTTTGTTGTCTGTTATTTGAAATAAGATCTAGATTTATAAAAAAATGCTTGATTCTATAAAAACTTAGAAAAAATGTTCGGACTTATTGTGTGCTCGCAATCAAAGATTTGGAGCCATTTTATGGGTTATAAATAAACGATCGGCTTAGGTTTTTTTTTTTCATTGTATGTTCTCAGTATTTTTTTTCCATTATGCTCGGTACTTGAACCCTATGATCAATGAATCGGAAATAGTGAGCCAGAATTTTTGATCCTAGGCGATATAATTTTTGAAGCACCCAATTAAAAATGAATAAAAATATTATTGTTTGTCAACTTGAAACTTTTTCTGTAATAGGCTGAAAGTACTAAAGGGAGACTCTCGAAACGTTCGTTTTTTTCATACTGAAACGAACCATGGAATGGTTTTTTTGCAAAAAGTTGCTTTAAAGGCATTTGCATTTTATTCTCTGAGAAATTTCAAAAATCCTAATTAGGCACCTTTTGGAAAAATGAGACAATGTCTCCAAAAGTAAACTAAAAAAAATGAGGTACTACATTTCTCATTTAATCTTCTCATAATTTCTCATATCCGAGGGTTAATCCCTTTCATTGAGCTTTACAATCCTTTTTTTAGTCATAGATATTTTTATCAACTATTTCCTCGCTCATTATTCCGATGGTCTTAATTCATGGTTTTTATTTGAAGATTCTTGTAACTAAATTTTCGGAATGTAAATATTTTTCCTTCATATGAGGTTCTATATTCAAATGTACCACCTTTTGACAAAAATTCATCATGTGTCAATATGTTAACATAATTTTGTTTTCCTTAATAATAGATAATTATCCTTTATTCCACGAACTCAAAGAATATTTTGTATTTAGCATCTGATTTAAATATATTGATTTGGCGATTTGACAGTTGTAAAACAAAAGCTTCGTGATACTTAAATGTTACATTCCAAGAATTTTTATTTCATCATGTGAAGACGGTTTTAGTGTGAGAGGGAAAACTGGTTTGAGAGTAATTAACCATATCATACAAAACTCAAAGCCGAACTGAGTTTTTTAAGTACTGAATTTTGAAATAACTTTGGTCTACTTACATGAGGATTCCCCATTTTGTTGTCTGTTATTTGAAATAAAATCTAGATTTATAAAAAGATGCTTGATTCTATAAAATCTTAGAAAAAATGTTCTGACTTATTGTTCGTTTTTTCATACTGAAACGAACCATGGAATGTTTTTTTTGCAAAAAGTTGCTTTAAAGGCATTTGCATTTTATTCTCTGAGAAATTTCGAAAATCCTAATTAGGCACCTTTTGGAAAAATTAGACAATGTCTCCAAAAGTAAGCTAAAAAAAATGAGGTACTACATTTCTCATTAAAAATATAATGAAAATTTACAAACTTACTAAGATAAGCGTATTTATATAATAGAATATAATAAAGTTCTTATCCATTTCTTAAATATATAAGTATGGTGTGTTTTTGCTTTATGTGTATTTTTTTTTTTTTTCAATACATAACATTCCCTTATTTTCTTTTTTGGGACTATCACCTGCTATTTCAACGTGTTCAGCAACGAATATCTTGGGTCTAATATTCGCTAAAAGTCAAAATTTGTTGTTGTTTTTTAATTTTTCAGGTAAGATCCGACATGGCATCACTGCGTGACAGTAGATACATAATCAGTTGGTCATTTCCGGTATGAATCTTTTTCTTTTCATCTTCTTGGTTCTAGATGTTTTTCTAAATGTGAGTTATACCATCATCCTCTCCAAACAAACGCTTTTCATTAACAAAAACTTTCTCCTTGGTGATTGTATCCTTTCTTTATTTACCCTCTTCTTGGTAGATACACCTTGGAAGGAAGAACGCTATAGATTGGACGGACTTGCTTTCCACAAAGAGGTCATCGAGTGTAGCTAATCTTTAGAGTAGTCCATTGTCCTGGATGACAATGGTGTTCTTCTAAGACCTAAGACCAATTACTGAAGGGCTTGGTGTTGAAGCCTCGGTGAAGTATGGCCTTCGCCCGCTATTGTTCAACGTCTTCATACTTGCCCTAAACAATGTACAGTATTTATGTGACCTCTCCAATCCTGTAACTGGAGCAGATGAAAAAATGGACGTTGATGTCCAATTCGTTCGATTCTTCAGCACTTTAGCTCTCATGAATCAAATGGTTGCAAAGGAAACTCAATAATTACAAGGGTTATACAAATGAAGATCTGCTTTGATGCTTTTTTTTATAATCAACCATTTACTATCACGATCACCATTGACTGCTACTTCTCTTAAAAATATAAACAACATACTCATATCTGACTTATTTATTTTTTTATTTGATTTTCATCTAAACAATTATTCCCACATAAAGGAGTTGAGGGCAAGTTAGTACAGCCCGCATCATAGGGGCTGCCAAAATCAGCATCAAAAAAGTTTCTTTCTTCTTCGTTAACAGTTGTTTGGTTGGCAAAACTAAAATCAGACCGATTCCTATTTCACAAAATGTTTTTTTTAATAATAAAGTATTAATAAATCATACTACCTTTCCATCTACCCTAAATATAAAAATCTTTAAATCATGATTTGTATTTATCATTTGATTTATCATAGTCTAATATCAATTGTTATTGTAGAGTAGTCGATTAGTCTTTATTTAGTTAATCCGTATTGTTTAACTTAGATTTCAGAAGTTTCTTCACTCTTTACATATTCAAAGTATGTATTAAATTTGCATTAGGAACTTTTAATGTAGTCTTGCCATCACCACTGATATTTTTGTTTTTTTAAAACTGCATGAGCAGCGAAGTTTTATTAAGTTAGTAAGGGAACCCATTTCCATTAAAACTTTAACTTTAATTAAGTTAAAAGTTTACTAACTACTACTGAACGGTTTATTTTTTTTAGATATTAAATATTCATTTTAGCAATAAGGAGGAAAAATTTTCAGTTATTTGCACATTATATTGATTTACGACATTGCTTATTGTTTATATTCCTGGTGCAGAATATTTCCCTCATAATTCTACCCTGATGCACTTTTGGAATTTTCCTGGTGAACGCAAACTTGTTTTAACTTCACACAACATTAAAGTGTCGTTGTTTATTGATACATTTTCATATGCTAAGTCTACATATTGACATTTGAAGCGGTTTACTTCTATTAATGTGACCTTACTTTGTTTTATTCAAAGCGGTTATTCTAGTTTTCTTTTTCTAGTATTTTTTATAATTCAGTGACAGTAATCCAATAATGAACCACCATTAGTGATAAATAGAGGTTTGTTTCCTTCACACATTTTTCGATAAAAACGGATCCCCATCCCATGCTTGTAACTAAATTAAATAAGCCATTTTGTACATACTTGCTAGGTACTAGGTTACCTCGAAATATCATTGAGAATAAAGTAATGAGGCCTAATTTGAACTTTGGGTTAAGGGAAAACACGTATGTATAAAGAGAATTTTTATTATTTTTTTTTATTTGGATTTATTTAGGGTGAAAAACAGCAAAGGTTATCATCACCCGCGAGTTAGAAAAGGTGTACCTCTTATATAAGAGGGTAGAGCCCCACTTCTTTAAGATAACTTAAGAGTTCTCAGATGATATCCTGATTTTCACCTAATGCTCCAGCGATAGCGAGGAATTCCCATCTGCATCATCTTCTCATTATAAACTGGGCACTCTTTGATTATGTGCCTCACAGATATTATTGTTCTGCACTGTTAGCATTGAGGCGCTGGCTCTTTAGCCATCAGATAGCCGTGGGTAAGGCGGCAGTGCCCTATGCGGAGGCGAGTAATAACTCGACGAACTAGAACATAAATTCCATCTGTTAACTGTTCCCTTAATCATGTGAAGTTTATTAGTAATTTGCCCATCCCATATCACCTGCCACTTCTTCCAAATCTCTTTTCTAATAGGCAAGAATACCTACTGCTTTCTTAGATTTTTTCCTTCTTTCTTATGTAAATGATGATTCCTTTTTAAGTAAATGATTATAAATTTCCATGTCGAGTGTTTTTTTCGAAAAAATATTTCTTAAGCTTTTTAGGGCGCTTTGTGAATCCGAACAGATCACAACCGAGCCTTCTTTTGCCGTGATTCCATATTCGAGTGCTTTTAGTATAGCTGTTAATTCAGCCTTAAATATGGAGCAGAGGTTGTTTAGTTTAAAAGAATTAAAATAGCAATGACCAAAACATTTTGAAATACTACCAATGCACCATGGTGCATTTCAAATCTCACCATACCTAAATAACATTACAATAAAAAATAACATGGTTTCCCTTTATGACAAAATCAAGTTAAAACCTTAGCCTCTTCCCTTTCATTCTTCCTGTTACCCGGTCGGCCCAAATATGGGGGTACAAAATGAGGAACGGTCTGCTGCTACCTCGATCGTATCTGTAAGAAATAAATGGGCTATGTATTTATCTCACATTTTGTGATAAAGCGGACTCCCTCCATATGTTTGTAACTAACAATTTAATAATTCATATTTTACATTCTTCTACTATTATATTAGACACTAAGTTACCTTGCGATATAAATTACGCTAGTCCATAACACTGTGATGAGGCCTATAACAACTTGAAGGTCATGAAAAACATCTATGCGTAAACAGAATAAAAACAACACAATCCAAAACTTTTCGAAAAACAGCCAATACATCATGGTTGAAATCAGATTTCACCTTAGATCTTGCGACCGCATCTTGTCTATGTTTAGCTGTTGATTGGAAACGATATTTTCACTTCTAAATCAAAGGAATAGTTTTGAACTAAGATTTGTGAGAGATTAAATTTAAGTAGATTTAGTCTATTAAAAGTTAAGTAAGTCATCTATCTTCGTGGTAGATGAAGAACAATTTTTTTTATTTATCACCTTTGTAAATCTTATCATTTTACTATTTGTAAATCATTTAACGAAAAACCTAATCTTAATTATTGAGAGGATTACTTTTTTAAAGGTATTGGCCAAGGGCGTACCCAGGATAAAAACTAGGGGGGGGGGCAAGCTATGGTCGTTAAGGTTGTAACATCTTACTGCGGAAAAGGTGAATGTAACCAAAATTATGAACTAAGTTATTACAATTATTTGCTTGAAAACAATTATTCTATTACTGCTTCCCGCTTTTAAATCTTAAAAAATCTGGTGCGTGCTGGCAACACACAACTTTCACTTACCAACTTACTTAAATTAGAAATTAATGCGTTTTGTTAATTGCCACTTCACAAATGAACAGAACGGCTTTAATTATGAACAATGGTCTGTCATTAAAGGCGTACTCCGCATGCGTAGGCTCAACCAGTTTTATGAGTTGACTGAATATTTTTCATTTTTCTCCTCTATATGTTTACTTGGTTTTTATCACATCTCATATTTAGCCACTTCTTATTTTTAGGCGTAACGAGAGACAGTTAGTTTCTTCATATAAACAAAAACAAAGGTACTTTATAGGAAACAAACAAAAAAGGCCCCAAACCCACTCCCCCCAAAAAAAGCCCCCTCAGAACATTTTAATAATGATAAAGCTTACCTGATATTAAAGAAAATCTAATTTTCATTAAACATGACGAATTTGATAAAAATCGTTAAAGCCGTTTTTGAGATAATCGAAAAAAAAGGTAAAAATTGGAAAAAAAGTCATGAAATAAAGTGCCCCCTTAGTTGGACCAATTTTGATGAAACGTTGGCTTTTACATATTTGGTACATACATACATAAAATACCCAGTTTTTTCAAAATCGTTAAATCCGTTTTTGAGTAAATAAAAAATATGTACACGTGAAATTGGTACAAAAGTTATTAAGTAAAGTCCCCCCTCCGGTTAATCAATTTTGATGAAATTTTTGCAGTCATATCTCGGGCATATAAATAGATCAAATACTCAGTTTAATCAAAATCGTTACAGCCGTTTTTGAGAAAATCGAAAACAACGTAAAAAGTTATTAAATAAAGTACCCCCTCCCTTTGAGCGATTTTGATGAAATTTTTGCTGTCACATCGCGGGCATATACCTACAATAAATACCCAATTTCAGGTTCCCACGGTTTATAGTTTTTGAGCTAGTCTGTTCACACACACACACACAGACCATTTCGCGGGACTTGGTTATTTCGACTCAGGGGGTCCCAAAACGTGTATTTTCGTTGAAAACCGGAAGTCGAAATTTTTCACGATCGCAATACTTCCACTTACTATATATTTCATATATAGGTAAGTGAAAGTAAAAATTATTGCATCCAGCCTTCCAGAGGGGGGGGGGGCAGCTGGCACCCCTGCCCCCCGCTGGGTACGCCCATGGTATAGGCTAATGTAAAAGGGCTTGATGATCATTATTCGGCCTAATGTAAACAAGCGAATAACTTAAGTTTTTTAAAAAACTTTTAATTTTGTCTTCATTTGGATGATATAATGGCTAATAAGATTATTTAAATAAATGGTTTTGCTATCCATGAGGGCATGATTTAAGGGGGACAAGAGTAATGCTTCGCTTAAGGTATCATCTATTGGGTCATGAGGACTTGCTTTGAGCCGAGTTAGGGCAAATTTATCCTACTTTCCAGACGAGATGTCTCCTTATTGCTTTTCTCTTTCAATCTCAAGGAGCAGAAGATAATCCTCATCTCCTCTCACTGCCTTACTCTACCTTTTGAATATAATATCATATAACAACTGACTGAGTTTTATATAATATCCTCTCAAACTACTCCTTTGATGAAAGCTTTTTTTTGTACCGATATATGACATATACTTTTTTTTAAATAAATGGCGCAATAAGGCGCTCTAGATTCCAATATCTGAGTGAGGTGCTATGCTGGCACAGGTATACTTACTGGAAAACATTAAAAAAAAAAGTTTATAACGAATAAGTTTTACTCTGCTTATTAGATTTCTCGAATTGGGGGTAAATAATTTTATTAATTTATGTATATTATACAGCGCATCTTTCAAATCTTTTGTGGGAATCCTTTCTTTTTATTACTAGGATGATCGAGGTAGCAGATCGTACGTCATCTTTTATCCAGTTACTTTTTAGTTTGGGCCGACCGGGTAACTTGATTTTGTGATAAAGGGAAAACAAATTATTTGTGATTGCAGTATTTTAATTTTCTTTTGCATGGTATGATTTGAATGAACTGTACTGTGGTGCATTAGTAATTCAAAATATTGTGGTTTGTGTTATTGTAAATCTGCTTATGCATACGTGTTTTTTTTTCTAATTCTTAGGCCTCAGGTTCAGAGTTATGGACCAGTGTAAATGATATCGCATGGTAACTCAGTGCCTGCCAAGTATTTACAAAATAAAATATTTTAGAGATTTATTTTAGAAATTTATCATAAAGTAAGCATTAATCGCCAAGATCCTTATTTATACAATAAGGTTACTCCTGCGTAGAAATACAAATAAAAATGTGAATGTATTATTAGCGCTTTGAATCCATCCGCGTTGTCCATTGAATCGTATACATTTAACCTGTAATTAGGAAATTATCAAGTAATAGTACCTGATTAATGAAAAATCTTTTTCTTTAGATGAATAGTTTCATATTTTGAGTCTGATTTGAAGAAAGTTTTTGATCTTATAGGCTGAAATTACTCGTTCCAAACACGAATGTCTGCCATTTCAAATAGGCTGCCATAAAATGTTAAAGGCAAAAAATTCAAAATTTCCTAACTTCTTATAGTTTTTTTTTTTATGCAGTTTTTATCTTGATGTGACGATTCTCCAAAGATAATATTATAAAGTATATCAATATAAATGTTTTTAAACATTATCAACAAAGTCTATAATGGTTAAAGTATCTAGAATCCTCACTAGAATTTTAAATTCCAATGTCCGAATCAGTTGAAAATTGGAGCACCCCTTCAAAAAGGCAATCGGAGTCATATTGCACATGAAGCCATTGTCCGGAAATATGAGCTGTCAGCCGTTCCCAGTTGAATGGATTCTGATTTTGAATGTCCATCGACAATCGGAAATCGGCAATCTGCCGCCCTCGAGCCATTCTCGATGGCTCGCCGAAGTGGAAGTAAACTCACGTTTCAAATCCCTATCACGGATAAAGGACGAAATTAACCAATGCTTATTATTCTAAAGTCGATTTACTAATAAAAAATCTATTTATAAAAAAAAAAAATTCTCCTTTTTTTAATAAAGCTTTTTAATATATTTCATTTATGATGTACCTCTCGTTTGGACGATGAAGAGTTATAACTCTTATATGGATGGAAGGGTCATGTGGATGGTGGTGATCGTTGATAATTTTTAGTTCAGAGAATGCTGAATTTGAATCAACTGTATTCAATAAAATGCAGACGTACATCGTCAATAAGTACTGCTTTCAATCCGCATTAAACCTATTTCGAATGATTGCGAATCGAAGAAAGAAAATCATGTGAATATTTCACTTTATTCTCTTTACCATTCAAATTTAAAAAAATCTGGTGCGTTCGCGCAACACACAACTTTCACTTACCAACTAACTTAGATTAGAAGTTAATGCGTTTTGTTAATTGCCACTTCTCAAAGTTACACATATTTCCACATTCATTTCTTATTTTTGTTTTTATTTGCTCTATAAAAAACACTAATTTATTTATTATTAAATAAAAGTTTTTCTTTTGATAATTCGGCAGTGGAAGCATAATAGTCAAAGTCGTCTGATTTTATAATTCTCTATGTACTTGTTGATGTTTCATTTAGTTATGTACCATGAAACAAATAATTTCCATTAAATGAACAGAACGGCTTTAATGATGAACAATGGTCTGTCATTAAAGGCGTACAACACATGCGTGGGCTGTATATTTTTCTTTTTTTCTCCTCTATATGTTTACTTGATTTTTATCATATCTCATATTTAGCCATTTCTTATTTTTAGGCGTAACGAGAGACAGTTAATTTCTCCATATAAACAAAAACAAAGGTACTTTATAGGAAACAAAAAAAAAAAAAAAAACAAACAAAAATGAACCCTACCCCATTTAAGCCCCCTCAGAACATTTTAATAATGATAAAGCTTACCTGATATTAAAGAACACCTAATTTTTTAAAAATTTGAAAAAAAGTTATGAAATAAAGTTCCCCCTCCGGTTGATCAATTTTGATGAAATGTTGGCTATCACATCTTTGGTATATACATTCATCAAATACCCAGTTTGATCAAAATCGTTAAAGCCGTTTTTGAGTAAATAAAAAATATGTACACGTGAAATTGGTACAAAATTTATTAAGTAAAGTCCCCCCTCCGGTTAATCAATTTTGATGAAATTTTTACAGTCATATCTCGGGCATATAAATAGATCAAATACTCAGTTTAATCAAAATCGTTACAGCCGTTTTTGAGAGAATCGAAAACAACGTAAAAAGTTATTAAATAAAGTACCCCCTCCCTTTGAGCGATTTTGATGAAATTTTTGCTGTCACATCGCGGGCATATACATACACTACATACCCAATTTCAGGTTCGCACGGTTTATTGTTTTTGAGCTAGTCTGTTCACACACACACACACACACACACACACACACACACACACACACACACACACACACACACACACACACACACACACACACACACACACACACACACACACACACACACACACACACACACACATTGGTCATTTGGACTCAGGGGACCCCAAAACATATATTTCTGTTGAAAACCGGAAGTCGAAATTTTTCACGATCGCAATACTTCCCCTTACTATATATTTCATATATAGGTAAGTGAAAGTAAAAAAAATTCATACATACACATATACAGTACAAACGCTACGCCATGATTTTGTCCCTAGGATTTTGTATTTTATGAATATGCTCCTAGTTTGTATTTTATTGCATATTTCATCCTTCCATCTATAACTAGTTTTTCCCTTATTTCTATTCACACTTGGCAGTCAAATTGTATTTTTATTTATTCACATACTAACATGTCAATCATAGTAGTATCTTAAGGTCAAAACTTTTTTTGTTTGTTCCATACGTGTTTAAGCCTATCTTTCTATTTTTCTATATCTATACTTCTATTTTTTTTGTTGTGCCGATACATTTTTGATCCACTGTAAATTTTCTAGTAAGTATATAATGAAAATAAATAAAAGTGTGCCAATTCTGTATTGCCTGCAAAACATCAGGTGAACTCCTCCAACCCCACTCAGTCGTGAGGAAAAGACGAAAATTAACTATTATTATTTCAATAAAAGTAGTGGTTTAATTTAATATTATTTTATGTCCTTTAATTAATTGTATTGAAATTTTTATTTTTAATTTACACGTTATTTTTTAATCATATTTTAAATTTGGTTCTTCAAGGCTCATTCCCCGTACACTCCATGGTTAGTCAAAAGGCGCCTACAAACTAATTTTAGCATAGAATATGATGCGGTGTAATTCAAATCCTTCTATAGAATAAACTTTCATCATTGAAAATTCTTCAGCAGAGATCAAAAGATACTAAAGGATGGAATTCAGTTGATAAAACAAAAAAAAAGCTTTTAATTTTAAGGTTGTTGAAATCTCATGACTATGTATTTGTTTAAGGGTTCCATTTTAATAAGAACAATGTTCTACCTTTATTTTGTTACTCAGAAGATTATTTATTTAATTTAGATCTAAGCCCTCCCAAATCCTTCTTGGCATTCCCCTTATAGGTCGCGCAACCACTTCGAGAACCACAGATTAAAGTAGAGGGAACGTGGGAAAAAACAAAAAATAAAAGGCTGGAAGTGGTTAATAAAGTCCGATTTTCATATTTTAATATTTTATTTATTTTATTATAATTTGCTTTCAGGGAAACACCAAGCGATTCTATCGGTAACCATGATAGAGTGTGGATCGGGTCTCTGTTAAAGTTGTGATTTTGGTGGTTTTTAGTCGGTTATCGGGCTATCATAATTGGCACAGTAGTGTAATTTATGTACGAGGGGTCATCAAAAAGTTCCAGGACTGTTGAGATTGCGCGGCAATGGAGTGTCATAGAGCAGTGCGGTTGGCAGCATTGTTTAGCGTGACTCTTCCTGAGCTCAGCTGTTTATTCAGTTTGTTGATAACCTTCTTCATTGCAAAGTTACTGCTGTTTTCGTAAAAAAAAGTTTTTTTGTGTTCGGCGATTCTTTCCCTTCATGGGTCTCTTAAGTTTTGGAAACAAGAAAAAGTCTGCAGGGGCAAGGTCAGGTGAATATGGAGGCTGGGGAATGACCGTCATTCCATTTTTGGTGCAGTAGTCGCGAATGAGCAGTGCGGAATGAACAGGCGCATTGTCATGATGCAGCACCCACTCACCGCTCCGCCACAACTCTGGTCTCTTCCTCCTTATTGCCTCGCGCAAATTTCTCAGGGTTTGAAGATAACGAAAGCGGTTAATGGTCTCATAACATTTTACCCAACTTCACACAAAACTTTACGCAAACGCGTTGCTCTTCCTTTACATTCATTTCACAAAATCGCCGAACACAAAAAACTTTTTTTTACGAAAACAGCAGTAACTTTGCAATGAAGAAGGTTATCAACAAACTGAATAAACAGCTGAGCTCAGGAAGAGTCACGCTAAACAATGCTGCCAACCGCACTGCTCTATGACACTCCATTGCCGCGCAATCTCAACAGTCCTGGAACTTTTTGATCACCCCTCGTAACTACATAAAATAAAAGTTAATTTTATCCAAACAGTGAACTTATTTTAAATTAGGAGTTCGAAAGAGTGGTGATAACTTGAAATAAGAAAGGTACTAGAGCAAGCAATTACAACACATTCAGCTGAAAGCTCTCAACCACCGCATTACTAATAGTATTCATATTTTAATATTTTAACTTTAATTTTACATCTTTAACAAAAAGTTGATAGTTTCCGAGTTATGCGCAAATAACGCAGTTTTAACACCTGTAGGACAAGTTTTCTTTTTTTGTTTACGTAGCAACCTGAGGCGGACTATTACGAACATTCAAAAGAAAAATTTGCCAGATCCGTCCAGCTGTACTCCCGTGATTCGGTTACCGACGAACACCTTTTCATTTTTATTATATGACTATTTCTTTTTAAATGTGTAACCTAAAAAAGCTTTGTGTGCAATTCCTGTTTTTGATCTGCTGTAGGAAATAAAATACTAGCGAACCTTAGTACTTGGTTTCTATTTACCATTCAGGTAGGTTATTTTCTTTCTTTTATTGCAGCTTTGTTCCACCTAGATTCATAGAATTCGGTTTTCGGTAACTACACACTTTTCTTTCCGTCCTTTTTATCTTTTTTTATACTATTTTTATTTATGATGTTATTCGTTCCCTTGCCTTCTTCCTTTATATATACGCGAAAGTACACATTTTAGATGTTGTTGCTGTTTCATCGAAGTTCTTTTGACAGCATCCGGTCCATTAATGTTCATTAGATTGAATGTTACTTATTTTGTAGGTAATTATAATTAACATCATTGATCAATTATAATTAATTGTAGGTTGATTTATAATTAATTACTTGCATTAGGGATCATTTATCAATCTTATACATTCCTTTGGTATATTTACAAATAAGAAGATGTTTTAATACGACTATAAACGGTCATACAAATTTCAAAGAAAGTTATTTCAAATATAATTTTTTGACTAACATTCAACATAAACATTCTTGATTAAAATAAAGATATAAAACCACCACTATGGCAATTATAAAAATATCTATCTCCATCTACTAATAAAACAAAACTTGTATTTATCTTAATCTATTTCATGAGCGGTTGGTTTTATGTTCCGAGGGTGATAAAAGAAACATTTCATAATCATAAAGGAAGCTTGTGAGTTGAAAAATTTAAATTAATGATATAAGTTGGAAAGGAGTTAGCTGTTGGATGGAAGTTGTGAAGCCTGCTACCACATGGGATTTTGTCGGGGAGGAGCAAACTCAACATTCCCATTAACGTTAATGCGGGTTTGAGCCAGTTCTCGGGGGGACTCTTGCGGAAAATAGGAGATGGCTCTTTCTAAAGAGCTCAAAGCTATTGAACTATAGAGAGTTCGCGAACAGTTGGGTTACTGTTAGCAGTAGTTGTTGAAAATTTAAAATATATGTGTGACATGATCATTAAATTTGTTATTGTCATTTGTTTTTATTATTATTACTTTTTTATTGTCATTTGTTATCAATATAGTTTCTTATAATGTTTATAAAAGATTTATAAATTTTACAGAAAAAAAATACTGTAAAAAGAATGTATTTTCTAAAGTTTAATCTATATAAATAAAGATGAAATTATGTTTGTTTGTTTGTTCTTTATAGAAATCCATACCATTTGTCCTAAATTCTCTAAATTTCGCTCAGTGTTTCTTTCAGACCAGGTGCGAACACCTGTCCATATTAAAATTGCATAACTTCAGCCGATCTTCAGCTGATATTCTTTATTGTTATAAAAATCATAATGATCTCGCTTTACAATGTTTTTTTATGAAATCGACCATTTCTTTAGAAAAATGGGGTCTTTTTTACATTATCCCCACATTTATATTTTAAATTAAAACATGTGATTCTAATGATAACTGTGACAAGTTATTCAGTTACTTGCTTCAATAACAGTTATTAATTATTTACCTGTAACCAATGATTCCCTAATAAATATCCATAACCTTAACCTATATAAAATATAGTAATCAGAAAATTCAACATAACATGATTTATTTAAATACAAAAATAAACTATAATGTAAATATTATTTGGGAGGCCAATAATCTTTTATGTTGTTCAATATGACTTTGAAAAGATCCTCTTTTTCATGTCTCCTTCTCCACACAAATTCACATAAATAGGAGTCCACCAAACTTCTTCTTGTCCCGCATTCCTTCTTAGTTCTTCTTTTTAATGTCGACCACAGTGACTCAACACGTTGCGTATGGGCCCCAGACGTAATGTCAACAAAATTTTTTGAGTGGTCTACTCTAGAATGTTTGTAATTCATGCAGGGGATTGTTTCAGGGCCACTGTACGCCCTCTAGCAATCTGAGTAAGTAGTGCTTCCTGGTCGTATTGATTCTATGATGCACTTAGTTAAAGTTTCTTAAGTCCTATTAGGGACAGCATAGAGGAAGCAATCACTTGTTTCCCGGCACACCCCTCCAAATACCCCCTGGTGCGGATAAACCCTTCCAACATTATACTTCCTACGAGTGTAGCACGTCTCATCTATTTCTAGTGATAATCCTTCTCCTCCGATAACCATAGTCTTTGCTAAAATATCACTTGCACAAACCTCTCGAATCATGTTCTTCCAATCGGTGACGGTTCTGGACCTAATACCAAGTTCTTTCTTGCAAAATTTGATGGTACAATACTCATTAGCCCACGAATAAATTAATAAAAAAGATTTTCTTAAAGATAAACGTGTATTTTCAAACCAAGTATTCTTAAAAAAACTTTCTTCTGTTCTGCAACCAGCCCTCGAACATCTCCATTGCTACGTTCCTGGTCTCCCGCTTTTCTAAGGCGGGTGGGGGTTACCAGAAACGGCATATATCTAATTAATATATGTAATTAATGAAGTTAATACACCTTAATGTAAATTGGATACTTTTCCAACGGTGACGTGTTTACCAATTCTATTTTATTCTTATAAACCTGTGGCATAGGGTAAATGATAATAAATAAACAAATCTAAATTGAACTATATCTTTAATTTTATTGACCCATAATGTAAATTATTTATACCCCCTTTAATATATCATATAAACATATTTTACTAGCACAAATTAGTTAATGGATGCTGACAGGCAATTTAACAAAATTTAAATAAATACTAACCACACAATATTACAACTAGTACTGTATATGTATTAACCTTATCTGGTGGGCACTCTCTGTTGTTATCTCTGGCCTATCTGCTGGATCAGTCTCTGCCATCTCATACGCTCTCTCAGACTCAGCACAGCATCCCATCTCAGCCTGTCTCGGAAATCTGGACTCTGCCGCTCGCTCTCTCCCTGGACCTCCGCACTCCTCGTACTTCACTCTCGCCCTCTCGGCACTCTCCCCGACCTCTGTCCACCTCCGAACTCTCTCTCACCGAACTCCCAACTCGACTCCTCCACCAACTCTCCTCTCCTCCCCCTTCGAACTCCCTCTCCTCTGTATAAGTCTTCTTTCCCCCACTCTCTTCAGACTTCCTCTGATTAGCTGGCTGCTGACTTCTCCTGATTAGTTGGTTGCAGACTTCTTCTGATTGGCTAGCTGCCTCAAATTTCCATTCCTTTCTATATTCACCGTGTTTCCCAGCGGCCTCTTTGCCGGGGCAAAACCAGGGTTTATGGCCACAAATTTCTCTAACAATCTTCTTAGGTATTTCCCTAGGTGATTGTCGGCAGCATTGTCGGTCTTAAGCTTTGCTTATTTTGAATTTCTAACAGAAGGTTTATGGCCCCAATAACTTACAAGGGGGTATTTCCAAGTCCTAGCCGCCTTCAGGTAAAACTGACCACCTGGTTGACCATATACAGTACTTTACATATTTTGATATTAAATTATTAATTCAATTTACTTTTATTATCATGGCAGCATCCACAATACATAGCACCATCTCGGACATTTATCATTTCTAAATGCAAGTTTCATTAAATGTCCTTTTCTACATTTTCTTCTTTTATGTATTATTCCGTAATTTTGATAAAATTTTAGCACTTTTATTTCACTTTTAAAAACACTAGAAAGTTCAATACCTCACCAGAAATATTAAAATTTAGATACCATGAAATAACCGAAAACTTATATACAGACCATGAATTGATCTTCACCGACGGATCTAAGGATGAAAACGGTGTGGGATGTAGCAGGTGACCAGGACGAGTGTTGATAAATGGAAGTTAAACGACACAAATTCCATTTTCACTAGCGAGTCAGTGGCAATACTTAAAGCGTTTGAATACATTAATAACAAAGGTATTCCAAAATCAGTAATTGCGACTGATTCACTGTCTGTAATTAAGGGACTACAAAATATATGGAGCAACAACGAAATACATAAACAAATTCAGGAACTTAACTTCCAACAATTGAAGAGCGGGAGGGAAGTAACGATGCTGTGGGTTCCTTCTCATGTCGGAATTAAAGGAAACGAACAAGCTGACCAATTGGCAAAAGAAGCAGCCAACAGCTCTGACCCTCCTGATCTGAAATACATAGTTCCCTCCGAATGGGCCAACAGATCAAAAACAGCGTAAAGGGAAAATGGAACGAAGAGTGGCAAAATACAGAACGTAATCACCTTCGCCTGATCAAAGAAGAAAATCGTGCCTGGGTGCCACCAAAGAACCTAAGTACGAAGAAAGCAGCCATAATAACCAGACTTAGAATTGGTCACACGAAGCTTACTCACATCCACCTGCTTATTGGACTTCACCGGCCAACTTGCCAAACTTGTGATAATGCTCCTCTTACAGCGGAACATCTCTTCGTATGTCACAAATACTCGAAGGAACGCCGCGACCTCAACATCATAATGCCGTATCCCTATAAAACAAACATTGGTATAGAAAAAACCCTAAGATATCTAAAGAGAACAAAATTAATGCCATACATTTAAGAAGATCAGTCGTCGCTAATGGCCAGAGCAGTCGAAGCGACGTTAAATAACATCAAATAAAAAAAAAAAAGTTCAATAATAGGTATTCATTTTGACTATAATATTAACAAAAATATATTTGAACACATGTTAATATTAATTACTAGTAACAGTTACTCAATTTTTTCTGAAAGTTATCTATAAAAACCTGCGTTTTTATATAAAATAGAGATGTGGGGATAAAGTAAAAAAGACCCGAAAAATGAAATTCCCCTTGTGAAACCGGGATATACGGCTATAATCTATGTATATAAAGATGAAATTTTGTTTGTTCTTTATAGAAATCCAATTCATCTGTCATTTGTCATTTGTTATCAATATAGTTTCTTATAATGTTTATAAAGGATTTATAAATTTTACAGAAAAAAAATACTGCAAAAAGAATGTATTTTCTAAAGTTTAATCTATATGAATAAAGATGAAATTCTGTTTGTTTGTTTATTTTTTTGTTTGTTCTTTATAGAAATCCATACCATTTGTCCTAAATTTCCAAATTTCGCTGGGTGGTTCTTTTATACCAGATGCGAACACCTGCGAACTACATATTAAAATTGCATAACTTCAGCCAATCTCTGGGTATATTCTTTATTTTTATAAAAATCGTTTTGATCTCGCTTTTGATTGGTTTTTACGAAATCGACCGTTTGAGTCGGTAATAGTCTCACTTTATAGATTTAAAAAATTAAGTTCTCCGGGTGAAACCGATGTATACAGCTAGTATATAAATAAAAATAATTAATTAAATACTGGGAAAAATAATTAAAAATACTAAATTTTTACTTCTCGGTTTAATTTGACTACGAAATAAACTTTTATTCGTTTCCTCTCCACTCCCTCGAATCTGTCTTACAGGGACTTAATTTTTCTACAGTTGACATTCGGACTTAATTTTCTGACGTTCTTCTCCTCAAAATACTTTCCTGAAATCTTTATGGTACTATTAAATTTGTCAATTATCCGCCACTGGAAATTAATCATTCTGCATTCTGATAACTTCCCTAATATTTGTTTGATTTCCGCGATTATTTTTTCATTTCTTATATACGGATTATTTTTTACATTTCTTATATAAGTACGGTCGTGTAGCGGATGGGCTTATTGCGTTTTGTAAAAGACATTAGGTTTTAGATATTTAAAACTAAGGGCCCAATAAGTGAAACGTCTCTCTCGCTTCGAAACCATTAAAATGAAATTTTTTCCATTTTGATTCGTTAATTTACTAAAATTCCTGCTATAAATTAATTTTATTCATTGAAAACTGAAACTGCGATTCTCAAACGTTTAAATTTAAATCAAGTGATACCACTTTACTGTATGGCTTTTGAGCATCACAGGACCACTTACTTGATCAAGATCTGAATTTGAGGCTTTTTGAAATAATATATGTAGGTTTTCAGGTTTATAGTTGAATCTATCGTTTGAGAGATGTCCATGTCAAAAAAAATAAAATAAATCCTTTCTACATTTATGTATTCTTGACTTCAATTTTTTTTCGCTGACAAATGTAATAATATATATAAAATATATATTACTATATTCCCTTTGATTTTATTATCGGCTTCCAAGTAGCCGATAATACCGGCAATATGCTATTTTGGTTTTTTAGTATTTGTCAAACGACTGATTCAATAATTTCATCTAAAATTTCAATCGAAAATTCCGTTGACAAGCGAAAAAATGATGAAGTGATGATAACTGTATAATGTTTATGTTCACCATTATAATATTCTTCCGTACTGATGTTTTCTAATGTGAAATGGTATCTTGTAGATCTCTTTGCAAAAGTAGAGACAACTAAAAATGTTACATTATTAATAACATAACCTGAATAGTATTAAAAAAATTCTAAGAATAATTTAAATTTTATAATTTTTATTAATTCCGGTACTATTCTAATCATCTTAAAAGAACGCCCGAATCACCATGTAATACCTTTGAGGTAGATTTAAATTCTTTTTTTCAACCGAGGGGGATATTTCCATTATACCAAGATTAAAGGATTTCCTCTTGACCTCTGAGTCTAAACCAGCCGCTTTCCTTTTCTTTATTTTCCCTACGTGCAATGATTCTAAATTGATATTAAATTATATATTTATGTTTTTGACGTCTTGAAGATTTATTTCTAATATTATAAAACATCCCTTTGGATATAAAATTACATGTATGATTAATCATATAGAATAATATTTAGGTCTGTTATTGAAGTTTAGGGAATTTTCTTCCATTGTTAATTAGCAAACTCTGACAACTGATGTTTATGTTTAAGTTACTTTGATTTCAATTCAAATAGACCTTTTGCTGAGCCAACACATGTAATATGTTAATCTGTTGTCAACCTACTTGTGAAATCAATCTGTATTACGTTACCAGTGATCATCCGTAAATATTACTCCTACAATTTTAAGAATTATAATTATTAATTACATTATAACTTATTTTTATGTTGTTTCGCGCAGAGTCCTTAGAAGGATTTCAGACAAATATCTTGGATGACAAAAACATTCCAAATATCGGCAGGCTTGGGTTGTTGCCCGAATTTCGAGGCGTTACCTCGCAAACCAGGCAATTGCGAAACAATTTTTCATGAGGAAGTGCTTTCCCAAAACATGTTTTCTTTTCCCCGATAATTTGGATAATCTTTCATCTGCACTACTGGAGGAATCTCCTCGTCATTTGTGTCTGATTCTGACTCAGATGCACGGTATCGTGTTCGCTGAAGATTTCAACATTTGTTTCCGTAACTCCTGAATCATATTAACTTCCTTCGGGCTCAGGTAAGCCATCTTCCAAAATAAGTTTGAGATTTTTTTGGATCAGGATCAGCAGTGAAAAGAACAAAATCTTTCCTACTTGGAACGGCTTATGATGGAGATATTTTGGGATCCATATAAGACAGAGCAAACTCGAAAAATAAAAATCTGTTTGATACATTGAATAAAGAATAATTAATAGAGGATCTCTAACTTTTTGGAACTTCGAATTGACGTTTGAATGAGTTTCAGGAAGGAAAAACGTTACAGTTTCTGAGAAGACCCACGTTACGTGTAATTACACGTAATCTACTGCCACACTTTTACAAAAAGATTAATAACAAATATTGGAATCACCAAAACGGCATGAAATTTTAGGAGATGTTTACCCGATATATTTAGCAAAACTACTGGTATTGGTTTCAAAGAAGTATTTTTTGAGCTGTCCTCAGAATAGTTTGTGGAAAATCCCGTAGCGGTAAAAATTACGATTGTGTCAAAGGTAGACATGGGCGGATCCAGCCGGTTGGAAAGGGGGGCTGCAGCTCCCTGAGCCCTTCCCCTGGATCTGTCTATCAGCCTTTTTACCTATGTGTTCCTTTCCCACAACTGAAATTCATCTTTTTTTTTTTTTTGCATATTATTTGTTCTTTACCTTACTTTCTTATTTTTATTAAAGTTAAATACTAGCTTTAAATGACAAAATATTTTTCAAAGTGGGGGGGGGGCTATGGGGCTGCAGCCTCCACAGCCCCCCCCCCTGGATCCGCCAATGAAGGTATAGGGTGATATTTAAATGAAAAAAACATTTTGAGGTTCTTCTTCCGACTTCCTCCAACTACAATGAATCAATTGGTTTGATATAATTGCAGAAAGTAAGTGAATCGAAACAGTTCTGGATAGTATTTTTTGCTGAAGACCTATTAAGGAGCGGGAAGCCTTTGGTTGCAGTGGGTTTAAAGATAGTGCTAGATGTTATTATAGATGACGAAGGGGGTTGGAGCTGCAAGGGCTTAAGGGCGTGTTTGTTTGGAGGCTCAAAGCTCATGGCCACCGATAAGGGCCACAGTAAACATGGCGCCCATCCACACTTCTATCAAAGTGTACCCAATCGGGTCACTAGCCCTCACAATAAATAAAAAGGAAAAAAAATGGTTTTATTGTTTCAACTTGGGAAAGCAACATTATTTGAAATGGACCAAAGAGTGTGATTAAGTTTACGTATAGTACCAAAAAAAAATAATCACACTCTTATTAAGATTATTTTAGAAAAATTGAACATTAACTACTTTCATAACTTGATCGTTTAATGGGTAATTTTTATGACACTTTTAAAGGGTCTACATCATAAAATGTTATATTGCCAAAAATATAACGCAAATATAACGCAGATTAGTAGTTAACAAAACACTGAACAACTTCATGAATAAGATTAAATTAAAATTACTGTTTGAAACTATTATCATCGAATGAAAATTCCACGTGATGTAATACTCATCACACTCCAATTTTGCAGACACTTTCACTTTCGTTTTTCCTATCCTCACTCCGAGATACGCACCAGGCTAAAAAAGCTGACCTCTCCGACCGCAGATAGCACTGTGGAGGTCTTTGGTACTATTATTAAAAAAAAACAAAAAAAAAAAACTATTTTCATGTATTTTGCTATGTAAAACTGAATAAAATAATTTTATAATAACCCGATTAATTTTGAAAGCTATGAAAAATTTAAAATAACTATAAACCCAAAAGACAATAGGTTTAATCTATATCAGACAGTTTTATCCCTTTGCTGAATTGTTTTTAGGATGGATAATATTATGGGAATGGCTTCTCTACCCACTCACTCTTATTCCTAATGTTAAGACATTTATACATTATTAATTGTAAACAACATTTTTTTCCACTTAATTACACCCTTTCGTACCAAAATATGTTGATTCATTAATTTTCTTGGTAAGTTGGGAGGGTCTCCAATTAAATAGAGAAAAAAAAAAAGAAAAATATGAAATGGTGGTTGGGTTGCGACCAAAAAATAACCAAATAGTTATAAAATATATATTGGGTCATTATATTACGGCTATTCATTTCACTCATTTTTAATAATTAGCTTCCTTGTTTTTTTTTTTAAGCTATGAAAAATTTAAAATAACTATAAACCCAAAAGACAATAGGTTTAATCTATATCAGACAGTTTTATCCCTTTGCTGAATTGTTTTTAGGATGGATAATATTATGGGAATGGCTTCTCTACCCACTCACTCTTATTCCTAATGTTAAGACATTTATACATTATTAATTGTAAACAACATTTTTTTCCACTTAATTACACCCTTTCGTACCAAAATATGTTGATTCATTAATTTTCTTGGTAAGTTGGGAGGGTCTCCAATTAAATAGAGAAAAAAAAAAAGAAAAATATGAAATGGTGGTTGGGTTGCGACCAAAAAATAACCAAATAGTTATAAAATATATATTGGGTCATTATATTACGGCTATTCATTTCACTCATTTTTAATAATTAGCTTCCTTGTTTTTTTTTTTAAGCTATGAAAAATTTAAAATAACTATAAACCCAAAAGACAATAGATTTAATCTATATCAGACAGTTTTATTCCTTTGCTGAATTGTTTTTAGGATGGATAATATTATGGGCATGGCTTCTCTACCCACTCACTCTTATTCCTAATGTTAAGACATTTATACATTATTAATTGTAAACAACATTTTTTTCCACTTAATTATACCCTTTCGTACCAAAATATGTTGATTCATTAATTTTCTTGGTAAGTTGGGAGGGTCTCCAATTAAATAGAGAAAAAAAAAAGAAAAATATGAAATGGTGGTTGGGTTGCGACCAAAAAATAACCAAATAGTTATAAAATATATTGGGTCATTATATTACGGCTATTCATTTCACTCATTTTTAATAATTAGCTTCCTTGTTTGTTTGTTTTTTATAGGTTTTTAGGATTTTTTGGTTTCTGTTTTTTTTTTGGTTTTCCTAAAAAAAAAAATTAGGATCCATTCTTTGCAATAGAATTTGATGCATTCTCCGAATTAATTAATATAAGTTATAAAATAGAAACAGTACTTTCTGGTTTGCCAATTCAATTCAGTTAAGGAAACAGCATCTTACAGGAGTAACGGAATAACTTTCTTTTCATGTTTATGGTCCATGCGGACCATGTTGCATGTTTATTGTTCTGATTTATGTGAATTTACAGCTAAATGTCTTTGTTCACTAGCCTCTATGAGCGCTGACCAGACGGAGTCATACAGAAACATCAAAGCCATTCATCATGGTTTTGTTGGTTTTGTGTGGGTGACTTTCAATGGAGTTAATTGGGCACGATCTGATGATCTGAATGAGGGCTAACTAACTAGTTTTGTAGTCGGAAGTGTGTATTAAAGTTTTCATCAAGGCATAATTGACAAATGAATGATTCTAAAATTTTCTCAAGATTGGTTAATTTACATTGTTTAAAAATTCCTTACTCAATTGAGGAAATCATTTTAAGGAAGCTTCGATACCTTGCTTGGCTTAGAGCTATTTCATACATCATTCCGGTTTAAAAATAAATACACATTTATTAATCAGAATATTATTCATTAAATCTTAAAACATGGGATGAGTAACCTATTTCAAACTCATTTAAGTGCTAATTTTATATTTAATTTTGATTTATTTATTATTGTTGATTTAGAATTTCGTATTTCGATTTTATATTGATAGTTTCCGTTTATTATTTATTATTTTTAGTGGATTCGTTTTGATGTCGATAACCCTTTTGATTTTAACTTCGCGCTGTCCTTAAAAGGTACAAACATAGTCATTTGGTGGATTGAAAATCCTAAAGAAAGTTTGAAAAGAAGAAATGACTAAGAGATAGCGACGAGGACTGGAGATATATAGGAAGAGGTAAGAAGCGAGGCGTTCGGCGTTCCTTCATCCATCAGCTCCCCTCTCCATTTATCAGTCATCCTTCCTCATCTTTCTGTGTATTGTTTCATCTTTCTTATAATTACTTGCCCCCGCCTCCAGCCTCTCTTCAATTATTTGTTTCTGCACCTCCATCATTCTTCTCTTAGAAGTTTTAATCTAGTTTCTCTGACTGCCAGGCCAACAAATGGTGAAACGTTATCTGTAGGTATACATTACACAAGGAATGTTATGATTTATTTCGCGTTTCTGATAATTTATTTATTCTGACGTGCTTTATGTCAAGAATGAGAATGCTCTTCCAATTCTATATGATTAGGCCAGTTATTTTCTGTAATGTTCTCATTACAAGTCTGATACTCTAATCATCTTATACCAGTTTGGTGTTATTATGATTAAATAAATAAAATTAGGTCTCTTTTCACCAAAAAAAAGTCAAGTTTATTTAGCTAGGCAACGTTTCGGCTCCAAGAGCCATTTTCAAGCCATGCATCATATTTGATTATAATTGAGTTTTGATTGTTGTATATCCCATACGCATCATAGTTGATTGTGCGGGCATATTTTTTTTTAGCTAGTTACCTCTCGCATAGGTTATTAGCCCAAAAATCTTTACCACTTACCCTAACTCGTTGCCCGCGCGCTGTACGGCTCCCGCACAGTAAATTTTCAATACAAAATTAATACGGTTTTTTTTCCTAGCTAGTTACCTTTAATTAACGCATCATATTTGATTATTAATTGATTGAAAAAACTATTGTTACTTTTAAAGCTCTAGTGAATTTTTATTTTCTCTAATGTAATATTTTTTGTTTATAGCAGGGTCTTTTATCATTTTTATAGGTTAATTTTTTTTTATTATTATTGAAAATTAAATTGTGAATAGTATATTTTCATCTTAAATATGATTATAAGAACCATACTATATTCGTGCCAGCTGTTGGGGCCAGTGTATTAAGAACAACAGAACAATGAACACGGCGATAAGGCCATTAATATTTTGCCAGTTGCTTGGGGAACAACATTCACCACTGTGCATAGTTGGTAACGCCTCACCCCACCAACCCACTTCACCTCAAATATCGCCATCGCCTAGAAAATTAAATCATTTCAGACGCAGCTTATGATAGCTGAGGGTATATAACGAATGCGTTTTTTAAAGATAACTCCGATATAAGGTATATATAAGGTACCATGTATTTCCACGATATAAGGTACCATATATGTATTCCTTTCCATCAGAATCTACAAGGATCGAAGAACCTCACTTTTTTCTCTCTCTCTCTGATGAACTCTGATGAACAGTTATTTTATTTGTGTACCCATTGTTATATTTTTTGTTCAAGAAGTTTGTTTATCTTTTTTTATTAATTTGAATTAATAGAAATTTAAGATAATTTAATTTACACTTTTTTTCTATACTTTCTTAAACATTTATTCAGCGTTTAAATGTTATTAGTTTTATTCTTTCTCAATATATTCTCTGTTAACATTTGGAAGGGCCTTTTATTTTACCTATTATCTTTATTGCTTTTTTTTCCTGTAGGCATATAGGTACCCACCTTATCCACCATATTTTTACAGTCTACTTACTCCTCTTATCTCGTTTGGAGGGGGAGACTTAAAATCAACAGCGAAGGTTTGAATTACGCAAAGCCCCTCGTACAAGTATAAAAAACTGGCCGTTGGAGGCGTCATTCTAATGTCATCAGTTTGTCAAACCTCCCACTATATTTTGTTTTGGCGAAAATTGGCCTAATTTATTTATTTCAATCCTGTTATTTTCATTCCGATGAATAGACCATTCTTTGAATAAATCGTTAGTTCTATTTTTTCAGGTTAGTTAGAAATTATCCATTTGCTATTTCTTAATATTTTAAAAAATCGTTCATTTTAGCGTCATGGCGAACTTAATTGTACGCAGTTTTTCTTTTCTTTTTCTTTTCTCTTCTTTCCATTTGCATTGGACTCTGTTGGCCAAAAGATCGAGGCCTGTTGCCTCGAAACAGTGAACTGGAGGTAAGATATGACGTCGTTAGTTGTGATTAATGACGTCACTCTATAGGAGCAGAAGGAACTTTTTCCCGAGGACTGAGCCGGTATCTATATTCATTAGTGACGATGATGCTTTGATGATAAACGAGCCAGATGCAGGTTTTGATGAATTGCCCGTATCTGATTCCGGATTAAACCGGTTTGAGTAATAGGTGACTGACTAGGATCTCGCTCTCTCGTTTTTCACCTCTCCCTCCTTCCCTTATGACCTCTCTACTGACTGATTCAGTTTCCGGTTCTTCTTAAGGGTTGAAACATAGTGCTCCTCAAGTTTGCATTAGTAGAATATAAAAAAAAAAATATTGTGAGATCTGTCACATTTGATATTGATATTTTTTATTATTAATATATTCGAAGAATCGAAGACACTGAAGTACATCATAGTATTGGTAAAGCTCGAAATGAAATAAACATAGATCCAAAGTTTCCCAGTTAGTACACAGTTGAAATAACTCAAGGATGATTGGTTAGATGAGGACATTTATACAATCTAGATTTGCAGCGAAAAACTGATGCAACTTTGTTCTTCAGCGTTCGAAGTTCTAGCACTAGAAAGGAACTATGGACTGGTATCCCAGGAACATATTTGGAAAATAAGGTACAACCTGAGCTGAAATATTTTTATAGTGAACACTCATACAAAAGTAGGACGCAAAAGATGGTCAGGGCATGTCTAGAGGATGGTAAGCCACTGCAGAGATTGCTGCAGGACATTGAGGAAGATCTGAGGCAGCTTATTGTCAGGCGATGGACTTCAGCTGATGCTCTAGTCGACTGGCGGGTTGAGAAGGCTCAAGTCCTACGCGGTACATAACACTAAGTAAGAAGAATCAATGAATCTCCGTAATTGATATTAAAAAAAAAAAAAGCTGAAAATTACCCAAATCCTCCATCTTTCATGAAAAAAAAAATTGTCATTTTACAATAAAAACCAAGTTTTCCACTTAACTTAATTATTTAATTACAAATCTCCACCTTATAGAGACACGGTGTAAGAGTCATATAGCGAAAAATCAAAGGTTTGAATTATTTGTGAAATTAATAGAGTAATAGGAAAATAGTTAATAAGAATTTCGAATTTACTAATAAAAATTAATGGTAAAAATCAGTATAGAAAGAACACCTGTGAAACAGGATCTTTAAACAAAAAAAGGGTCCCAGCACACTACAGCATTGCAGAAATTGAAAAGCAGCCCATTTGGCAGGTAAAGGAGAAGCACCAAGAGTGCTAAAGGAAAAAAAAAGAACCTTAAAAGCCTGAGTGAACCATGCCAAGAAAACGCAAATATTATATTAAAGTATTGGAAGAGCATAGATAGCAAATTATCAGAAATTAAACTTAGCAGCAAAAAATGGAATATACGTTGCTGAACATCCATCGATAAGTGAAGATGTGATACTTTGCCGACATTCTGTCCGACATTGCCAGTTAAAATGACTTGTATAGGAAAAGCAGGAAGAAATTAAACTTCCCGAGATCTTTAAAATGGGCAATAGGAGATGATGAAGAAAAAAGTCTTTATATTGTTTACTTCTTCAAGACCACCGCACACAGGGGTATTTGGCCCTAAAAGCTGGCCAAAACCCATTTTTTGAAATTTGAAATTTCTGGTAAATAATGACTCGAAGTTGAAGTAGAGGACCTGTTGGATCATGCAAGATGATTCTTATCTCTTCCAGGCCCTTAATCCGGCGGATATTCTAATTCAAATCTGACCATAGCCTTTACCTCGTCTCTGCTCATAAATATTGGTCTACAAAATATATTAATTTTCTTTGTTCTTACTGAAGTATCGGCGTTATCATATGATGGATAGTTCGAGGCAAGGTTTGTGCTTGTTATTCAGATAGTTATAATTTTTTAGTATTCAATACTAGTATAAATATCTTTTTGTTTTTTTGGTAGGTATATTTTAGAGCTAAAAATTAAATTTGAAGGTTAAAAAGTTATACTTCTGGGCATTTCTGGGCAACGAAATATTTTTTATGATAATGTATAATTATCGTTGATTATATTTCTTGAAAAAAATTCTGCGAATAGCTGCGATTCGGAGACTTATAATTTTTTATTACTAAAATGTCAATTTCATTAAATATTAAAAAAAATTCAATTTTGTTATATTTTCATTTATTTATATTTTAGGATCTTCTGGGATAATAATAATAACTAGAAGGGAATTATTTGACATAATTTTAAAGTCGAAAGCATTAGCTTTAAAAAAAAAATAAGGAATTTTCGTAGTCTTTTCTCATTGGGAAATATTGCCTAGCTAATAGCCTAGAGAAGGTGAAACAGCTAAAACATAAATGATTAATTTTGAGGCATGATTTCTAAGTAAGATGGAATGCTTCTTCAAGGAAAAGAAATGTTTTTGAAACAGCAACAAGAAATGGCTAAGTGGGACGATATCAATTAAAAGCTCAAGATCTGGTGGACGCTCTGAAAAATCATTTGTTACTTTAAAGTTTACAACGGATTTATCAATGGTATGCTATGGCACCATCTGTTCACAAAATTTTAAGAGATGGTTTTGAAGTGATAAAAAGCCCTCTTCTTCATATTGGTCTTTTATCTGAGGAAGCAGCAGAAACTCGAAATAACCATTTCCGGGTTTATAGGGAAAATAAGACCAGAAAATTTTACCGGATAGAGTGCAATCTGGATGTAATTAATAGATTAATATTGACATCAGATCCAGTTATCACAGGTATGAGAAGTTCAAGAAAAAAGGTATCAGGTTTTGTAAGGAAACTTTAGAAATGTTGTCTCCCCCAACCAACTTAACCGATAGTGGTGATTCCGAAAGTTCATTAAGTGTCGAGGAAAGTGAATAATGAATGATTAAATTTAATATGCATTTTTAAGAAAGTTTGGTGCGTTTCTTCCTGGGATATAAGTTGTGTTTTGAAGAGGTATTAAACAATTCTTAATGAATTAGGAAAACACATTTTTTTTCTTTATCACCATAACTTTTTATATTCACCTATTTTACTATATACCTAGTGGATTTATGTAAAAATTTATTTTATGAAAATTTTCTCCTTAAGATATTTTTTTACACTATTTTCATTTTTAAAAAATAATAGTTTTAGATAAATGATAATAAATCTTTAATTAGTTACAAGCATATTTCATGGGTGCAACGCATAAAGAGAAAATAATATCAACATAAATTGTAAACCCATGGATGCCTATTTCACAGTCGGTGGAATTATGTAAAAATTTATTTTATGAAAATTTTCTCCTTAGAGTATTTTTTTTAACTGCTAAAAAAGCATTTTTAATGTCTATTACAAATATAGAAGCCATTTTGAGGACTTTTGAATTAATAAAATGGAAGGAAATAGTTTTGGCCAGCTTTTCGGGTCAAATACCCCTGTGTGCACCGGTTAATTCAATTAAACCTAAAATCTATTCATGAACCCTTCTGGGTAGGTGTTTTAAATAAAAAAAATCTCTAGAAATATTGCCAAGAATCTTTTTGACATCAAATCGCTATGTACAACACATAAACAAACACATTTCATGAAACTTACTTATTTCTTAAGGACATTACTTTTAAGAAACGGAATCGAATAAATTCTAACGCAGCTACATTAATATTTTTTCTATACAGTTCCTAACTGCTATGAAAAGCAGAAAAACATTTAGCATCCCTTTTTGGGGGTGCCAAGCCGCAAGCCCTAATATGTTACTACGAAGACTGATCGTGGGAAGCCCTTTAAGAAGATAGCTGAGGGGTGGTAAAAAGACATTATCCTGCGGTTAGCAGAGCATGGAGTTTGCCTTATCACCACCACTGGTAGGCCAGACCTCAACAGCTACCGTCCTATATTTATTTCCCTAGGATTTAAAAGCTTTACCTCTCACTAACTCTACATAGCGTAATTTATAATAAATTGTTAAAATTCGTTTTAATCTATTTATTTCGTTTTTTTATAATTATGTATCAAGTGCAGTTATATTACATTGGTGTCTCCTAATAGAGATACCATGTACGTTTTATTTCAAGGTTTCACAGCACTTTTTGACGGTATGCTCAAAAATATTTACTTTTGGCTTCTGCGGTCTTTTCGGAAAGCTGCTCTACAGAAAAGAATGCATTTTATTATTATGATTGCATCATGAATAAAGATTTTATGCTTTTCTTGTGTCATTGGGTGCCAATTGTATAAACTGACGGATAGGCGAGCAGATTCCATTCATATTGGTCAGATTTTTGGGGATCAATTATGTATAATTGAGAAATTGACCAAAAACTATTTAAAAAACGCATTGTTTTTTCTTCATTTTTATTACTTTAAGACCTCAAAAATGATCAAAATCCAAGACCAATACCTTCAGGTTCAGATCACTGGTTGTTTGGATGTGAAATAACCCCTACATGAAATTTTAAAAAGTAAACATCCTGTTACGGACTTTTTTGTTTCTTTCTTCTTATTGCTTCTTCCCAAAGAAACGGATATCCATTTGAAAAATATTGATTAATCCCCCCCCCCCCCACTTAATTAATATTTTGATTAATCCCCCACTTGGGCCGCGGCGTGGCCGAGGGGATAGCGTCTCCGACTCCCACGCTGGCGGTGCCGGTTCGAATCCCGCTCAAGCCCGCTCGATTCTGTTCGGTGACGGCCTCAGTGAACAGACTCAGCAGCTTGCCATGGATTAAAAGAGGTTGGTTACCCATAGATAACCCGTCATAACTAGTACAACAACAAAAAAAGTCCGTTATCATCGCCTTACCGATTGTCCTATAAGCCTCAAATAACAATGCTAAGCCTGTAAGAGAAATTTAGTGAGAGGGGGGACTGCAATAGTTCTTAGTTTTTCATTAGTTATTGTCTAAAAAAATAACTTTGAGATCAGAAATAAAAACTAAGAAAACTTTTTATAGTTTTTTGCCCCTCAGTTTGAAGATGTTGATGGACTAGATACTAAGAAGTACAGTTCGTGGTTCGAATAACATTTGCCTTTGGAGTCGAGACAAGGTGACCCAATATATTACATTACCATGGATCCTTTGAAAAGAAAAACCTGTCAGTTGATCGCGTTGGTGACCACATCACATGCCATTACCGCCCTTGGTCAAGAATCAATACTTGCTCATCAAGTACTGTACCCACTCTTCGGGTCGCAGAGGTGTTTGATCTCATATACTCAGGCAGCTAACATATAAAATAATTAAGTTAAAGCAATTAAGTTATTTGTTATTTACTAAATATTCAAGTTTATGCAAAAATTATAATTTACAAATGGAGGAGGGAGTAAAATCACCCCCGTTATTATAATATTATACATGCATTCTTATGATATCACGGTTAATGCCAGCATTTACATGGAGAAGCCCTTTGTTATATCACTCGTTATCATATTGTTAGACACTCATGATTTCATTTTTAATTTGAAAGCTACCTCATAAATTTAACTTGTTTTTAAAAATTACGTGAAATGGCTCTTTCAGTCGAAATATCCCATTCCTATGTTAATTTTTGCATATAAAAGCAATTTTATTTATGTATTTTATGTTTACGGATTAGAGGTTTACGGTTAGAGAGATATGTATTTGCATTTAGTAATTAATGTGTTACCAGTAAATTGAGACAGGTAATGCATTGATGTTTGACACAACACTACTGCAATTCTTCTCGCAATAGCACATGCAAAACTTAAAATCAATAGAAAACTCCTGAAGTTAATATATACTCTGTAAATTCCTGTGTTGATCAGTAGTTGGTTGGTACATATTGGAATTTGAAGTTTTGATTCTCACGAATCATGGACCGCCTGTTTTAGAAATTTGTTATTGTTTATAAATTTTTGGATTTAAAAGATTTTAGTTTATATACGTATTTTTTCTTACTGGTAAATATTTAAGATGTATTTGCATTTACGTAGGTATGCTTATATATTTTCAACTCCTGATGGCTAAACTGGTAATTTCAATTTAGTAATAATGTATAATAGGAAAAATATGGGTATATATTTGTTTTCTGACTAGTATTTAAATTTAACCTTTTTAAAAATAGTGTGTATGAGGAATGATAATTTCAGTCGTCTGCTTTGCGTTTGACGAACACATTATTGTTTGACGTGTGGGTCCCAAGTCCTTCTTCGGTGGAATATCGTTTCGGGTAAGAGTACTGTCACCTTAGCCGGTACAAACATTGGGCACATGGATCTTTTAACGGATTTATCATAATTTAAAGAAATGAATAGCTTTTTCTTAAATTTGATGACTGATTTTATTTATTATAAACAAATTTAAATGATTTGCTTTCTTAATTTTTATTTCAGATTTTTTGTTATTGATGTTTTGCCGTCGTCCATTTTCTTACCTTTCTTAGCAGAACCAGCTTATTGCTCTATATCTTTACTTTTATTGTCCCAATTTCTTCCACATTACTTCAATAATTAGAACAATAATTTCATTAGGTTTTTTGCTCATAACTCAAATATATTCAATGTTTGCTTAATTATATACACGTTTAGATGAAAAGTTGTCTAGAAGAACTAAAATAAAAAAATGGACAAAAAATTGAAGTTAATTAAAAATAAAAAAAGGTTAAAAACAAAACAAAAAATTAAACTAAAAATTGGAAAAAAATGCAATTTTTCAGTCCGTTGGACATATTTTGAATTATAATTTAAAATTCAGCCCTTCTTCTTAAAGTAGAAATTCGGAAACCAGAATATAAGCCACCATGCATGCCTACTTTTCTATTGAATTAAATTTAACATCAGTTATAATTAACACTTCCAATTACTTATCAACGTAAACAACAAAGTGAAAAATGTTCATTGAGCTGTCTATATAAGGAGCAAAAACACTGTAACAACACTGTGGGTTTTGAATAAAACTTATCCATTTTATTATTGTAAAATTATAATTCACAACGTCAAACTAACAATAAAAGCTCAGACTAGGAACACGTTACGAACAATAACTAGAAGTAACCGAACAGTGACTCAATTAAACTTCTGCTGTGATGCCCAAGGCCAGACTCCCTATCCATGACAAGCCCCTAGTCCCCTCTCTTCTTATATTTAGTCCAAATGGAACAATCCAGAAAGGCCTAGAATATTCCCGTCACGTCTAGAACATGTGATTACGAACTAATACGATTATGTAACGGTTCCAACAAAAGTCTGGAACTCTTAGTTTTAACAGAAATAATCTTCTTTTTATTGTTTCACGTCACAATAATAATTTTAATCGATCAAACTTCAGAAAAATTGTCATACAGTAGTTATTACCAAGCATACAGTAGTATGCTTACTTTTCCTTTGTTGTATCGATATTTGGATACTGACTTTCAAAATATGAATATTATTTTTAACGATATACTACTACAACATAAAATTACTAGGACCTGCAAGGCTTCCGGATGAATGAATATATCAATACATATATATGTTTTTGGTCTGGTGATGATTTCGTTGCCCAGCTCGTTATCGAGCATTGAGTTATGGGTGTAGCAATATAGTTGAACAGAGACTGTTGGAGACAGAAAAATCGATGAGTGTAACCCAACTCGGATCACGTAAACTTGGCGGCGGTTTTAACTCGCCTCTGGGTGATGTCCCTACGTGCTATGCAGCGCCGATTTGTTTTAGGTCATATTGTTATCTAACCTCTGGTTCTGTTAAACACTGCCGGTAGGTCTTTTTTTTCCGAACCCAGGTGCTTATAGTCCTTTCGAACATTTTTTTCCCCTTTCTTCCAGGTAAATACTCGTCCCGTTTAATTCCAAATATCTGAGAGCCTGGGAAAGGTTTGTTTTTGCTTACATGCTAATTTGATGGACGAAAAATTGATAAATTTTTTGTGTACATACGTTGGATTAGTTCGTCAAAAACTAAGTTCAGTATTATTATCTTCGATTATTCCAATTGCTATTGAAAATAAACTACAGGATTTTTTTTTCTTGTAATAGAACCAGTTGTTGCTAAGTAAGAACTGATTATTAAATGCTATTTTTACAGCAATTATTATAACGTTCACATTAGCAAGGCAATAGAAACTTTATGCATAAATAGAAAAACAGAAAACCGAAAAGGAAGTACAAGTTTATTTATTCTTTTTTCCATAATGATAAACACGACTATTGCTCATAAAAATCAACTCTAATAACTCTATAGTCTTCTAGTTTATTTCAATTATACACCTGTTGCATTGTAGTGACAAGAAACAAATTGTAAAATAGAAATTTTTAAGCAATAAATTAGGTAAATATGGCATAACGAACAAACAAATACAGTTTTTTAGCAATAAATTAGGTAAATATATCATAACGGACAAACAAATACAGTTTTTAAGCAATAAATTAGATAAATATGGCATAACAGACATCAGGAAATATATCCCGGAAACACCCCTTTCAGGTTTTTATTCAGAAGTGGAAGGAGTTCTCCATAACGTAAACTTTTAAAATTCGGAAAACCATTGTCATTTACTATGATAATCTTATTCTGATATAGCAGTTGACGCAAACTTCTTCAGCACCTAAAAATGGAATATATAGTTGAAGAGTATAAATCATACTGGTTTTTATTCTCATAGAACCACCAATCTTAAGAACATTTTACCCTGATAAAATTTTTAATCTGATTTAAATTTAATCTAATAAAATTAACGCTATGCTCTGATAATTTTTTTTAATTAATGATTCATTGAGGGGTCACTAAATAAAATAAAGTAAAACGCAAAAAAAAAAAAAAAAAACACGTTCCTTAAAGAAATCGTAAATTTTCTCCAGAGTGAAGAATATTTCATTGGCAAAATATTTTTAAAATATTGAAGCAGATAAAAGTATACTTATAATGATACCAACTGCAAGGTGTTACTTTATGATTTAATGAGTTTTTTTTAGATTTAAACATCTCCAAGGTTATGTTCTCACATAATAGACCACATAATAGTTCTCAGAATATCATTGTTTTATGTATGTATTTATGTATACATATACAATCTCCCACAAGGATATATTACCTTTAATAGTATGTTGGTGTTTATAAAGGAGACACGATGTCCTATTAAGGGTCCTTTGTCGCTACATTTTCTTTATCGCCGCGTGGAATTCAGGCCGATACCGCCATGGTATTCAGGAAATGTCCTCGGTAAATGGAGTCTTTCATCGCCTTTATATGCCCTATAAATCCACTCGGCCTCTCCGATGGCTCTAAAGTCTTCAAACCCTCCTCTCGAGGCCTTTATGTTGAAAGTATTACATTTTATTGGGGTGTAGATTACTTCTTGTAATTCGAAACGGAAATTTTATGAGCTCCCCTCCATTTCACAGGTCTTTATTTTTCTTTCTTTTTTAAAAATGTTTTCCATTTTTCGAATTATCTTAAATTTAGATTTATTGGTATCGTTTAGATGAGAAGTTATTGTTAAATGAATTACTTTTTATATTTGAATTGATTATATGTAGTAGATATGAAAATATTTTTACCTTATACTTTTTTTGTTCAAAGATGTTGTAGCACTTATTTGGGTTTATCAATTTTTATCAAACCAATATAATAATTTACAACGTCACAAAAACAATGTAAACACGTATAATTAGACAGGTTACAAAAATTATTACTTTGTAACTCAAAAATAACCGTATGACTTGAGCTTCAAGTCAAGTCTAACTCTCCAGTCCATCGCTCCTTATATTTAGTCATAATGAGAACAGCCTGGAAGTTTCTAGGCCAGCTTAGATGGTATTATCGAACTTAGTAGTCACAAAATGATAGGTTGTTCCAGCTCTTAGTTCGTTCCAACAACAATTCTAGAACTATTCTAAACCACGTGTTTTGTGTGTTTTTTCACGTTACAATATGTTTAAAGGTCAGGCCACACATGTCCGCACCGCAGCACGGATCTGATTCATTTACGAAGGATCGATAGTAACCGTTCACAAACGCGGATGCGGATGCAGATGCGGTGCGGACATGTGTGGCCTGACCCTTAGGCATAACTAAAGGTAATATGTAAGTTAAATTAAAAATATTCTGAACATAACCTATAAAAACGATTAAAATTACATATTACTCGGACTTTTCGAATACTTTCTGCACTGACTGTATCTTTATTAACTGTGTAAAGGTCAGGCCACACATGTCTGCACCGCATCCGCATCCGCGTGTGTGGACGGTTACTATCGATCCTTCGTAAATGAATCAGATCCGTGCTGCGGTGCGGATGCGGTGCGGACATGTGTGGCCTGACCTTAATATGTATATTAAAGATAGTAGAGAAACTATATTCATATTCATCTTAAAATTATTTTCTTCTTCACCTCTTTTGAAAAAATATTTCTCGTAATATGAATAACAATTTATTTGTGTATAAATTATTTATTTCGAAGTGCTCCGGAAAAGCTGTAATAGGGATTTACTATTTTTCATGAGCCCATTTTCACCGTTTATTCGCAAGCATACCATGGAAACTCTACAATACAGTATATAGTAATGTAAATGATAGCTGAAAACGTTATAGTGCATACATCCGTAACTATTTTTATAAAATGCAAAATAAACTAAACTTTAAGTTGTGTTATGATTAAAATATTATATAACCGAGCATTACACATCTTCTAATAGCTGCCACATTTTTCAAAGAAATTCAGTCTATAGAGATAAAAAAAAAAAAAAAATGGAATGGAATATATTAGTATGATATAAAAACATCTAGAAATATTTTTTCAAATGAAGTTCAATTTTATGTTTAATCAGTGACTTGTATTGGCAACAATAGGCAATTGAAATGGTTTTTTATTATAAAAGAAAAAGAGTTTGAAAAATCCTTTAAGCGCCAAACGTTAGAAATTAAATTGAAAAAATCTTATATATATATATATATATATATATATATATATATATATATATATATATATATATTTATATATATATAAATATTTGTATCGATTGCTGAAAGGTTCAAATATTAATAAAATGTATTAATTTATGATTGATATTTAAAATAATTAAATAAGGAATCCAACTTAAAACTTACTACACTAATGAAGTTGCTTTTCATCATTTAAATTATGATATTCTAAAATGCAATACCTGTATCTTACTGAGGATAGCAGTAAATACGGGAAGTGCTCATAGAAATATTAATTGGTAGGGCATTCCGGCATAATTAAAATAATTATGGGCATCACAATGAATTGTGTAATTATTTCAAGAATTAGTTGTTTTGTGGATGAGCTGTCCCCTTACAGAAAACAAAATTATCCCAAAACGAAGACACTAGCCCTAATTCGCTATGACAGGAACATAGAGGATAGGAACATATTGACTTAGGATTGGTAATGAGGGACAGGTGTTTGCCCTACCTGCCTCGTTATCGGCTATTTGCTCTGGTCGTTCGCCAATGACTCTTTCATTATCCCCTGAATGCATAATCGATGAGCCTGGGTACTAAAGGATCAATAGCATGTCTTCTCAGCCCTTCTTAGGACCCATTATCAATATTATCATGTCATATTTACTTATTTTCTTTAAGGATACTACGGCGTCCTCTAGTGGGGACTGGTAATATTTTCCTCTAGGGAGGTAGGCTGGTAAAATTCTAATGACCAGATGATGTGGGTCGAGGTATTCTGACTCAATTAGTGTTTCAAATAAAACTTATAAATATTTGAAAATTAATTTTTTTAAAAATAATAATTAATATAAGTATAGGGTCAACCATTTTTCAAAAAAATTATATATTTACCACCAATTACGTATGAAATCAGAAGGTCAAAACAAATGTTTTAAAAAATTTTAGGGTCAACCGTTTAAATGATAGCCATCTTTGTTTCCTATTTTTTAATTTTGTAAGCTCATGTTCTCAAGACTGGTAAGTCATGGACTAATAATTCAAACACGATTGTTTTCCTTACAGTCTGCTCTATGTTTTGTGTTCTCTTTATTTTTTTCAATATTTTGAAGTACAATAATTGAAAACTGCTATTGAAAACAACTGCGTTAATATCTCATAATATCTGATAATAAACCTATTTAAGTAGCTTTCATTAATAGTACTCTTAACCTTGATATTTGTTACCTTTTTTTTTACGAATTTTTAAACTTCAAATTTTCGAATTTTTTGTTAACTTTAGGCTCTAATAACTCTGGTGGGGGGCTTAATAAAAATCACATTTTTCTTGTTATGCTTACATGCAACATACAACTCCTGTAAAAACTTTAACCTCTACTTTGAGAATTTTTGAAAAGTATGTAAACATAGCTAACGAATGCCTGGAATAAAGAACGCTGGTTGTAATGTTCAATATTATACAGCTATGTATGTTTAAAATTTAAAGCGTATTCAAAAATAGCAAGTTTTTATAATATTGGAATTATACACTTATATCTTGCAAAGTCCATAATTGAGAAACATAATTAATCAACATTAAATTCAATTAGTTAAAAAATTCAAACTTTCAGAAATTGTCCTTATTATTGTTTTAATCGAGTTCTCTTGTTGTTGGAACAAAGGGTTATAGTACTTCTTTATGATTGTATTAATTCATATTCGTGACTATTCTGGTACCTACTACGCTTGTCTGTGACTTGTTTGTGTGGCTTTGTAAAATATTATTTTCACTAAGCAAAAATTATTTAAACCCAGGAGTTGTTACAATATTTATAATTATTTTTTCAAAAAAAAATACTAAAAATTTAATAAAGTAGCTTTCAATGATATTAAAACCCAATAGTATTTTATGTTGCATGAAACATAGATTAAAAAAAAAAACAATTAAAAAGGGTTATTAAAAGCGAAAAATTCACAATTAATAAAATTTTAATGAACTATGATCAAGTTTATGCATTGTTAAAGAAGCACGAATGGACCATTTAAAAAAATTCGTAGCTACCTTCTAAACTTCTCAACTGTACAGGTTTTAGGTGTTTTATGTTGCATGTAAGCTTAACATTTAGGTCATGCATCTTTTTTTTTTTTTTTAATATTCAAAATGAACTAAAATAAATGGGCAGTTAGACTGTGCATTGAATTGCACTGGAGACAGATTTAACAATAGTCGTAAGTCTTCGCAAGAAAAAATAAACAAGTATATATTTTATTTTACTTCCTACTGCCCTAGTAACTAATGGAAAAAGATATTCTATAGTTGTACATTGCATTCAAACTATGGTCTACGTAGATTGCCTTTTTGGGAAAAAGAAAAATCAAAAGAAATTTTCGCAAAGATAAGGGAAAAAAATAAAAATAAAATTCGTGGTTTAAATTTTGTGGAAGGAAATAATTCCTTATACATCAAATATATGCTTCGAAATCTTTCAAAATCAAACCAAACATATAATAAAAAATATTAACGGTATAAAAGCGATCTTCATCTGTTCTGTCCTTTTGTCATATTAATGAAGGTCTAACTGTTAATTAATTAACAACATAAAATTAACAATCAAATGTAATTTGATTAATTTAAGGAATTTAAATAGATCGAGATTATTTTTGAAACATAAACTACAAAGAATCCATTTGCTTTTTCTCCATTTTTCCATTTAGTTAAAACGAGTTTCAACGTATAAAATGATTGCTTGACATATTTTTTTTTTTCTGGAACGGTTTCAATATATGAATCTTTAAACATATAGATTTATGTTTATTAGATATAGATTAAGGTTGATAACGTTGATATTTCATTTGAATATCAATTTTTATGTTCGTAGTCTATGGATGAGACTATTTATCATTTAAAATCTAATCTGGATTGAAAATATATATTCTGTGTTCTCATTAAAAAAGGTTGTATGTATAAAAGAAGTGTACGTTAAGTATTCATTTAATTTTAGGAGCGATCTAAACCAGAAGAGAATCAGTGATTAAATTTCATATTTCTCTTTTATACTGAACGTATCCTTGTTAGATCAGATATGACGACAGCGAAATTAAAATCATTTTTGAATATTAATGTAATATAGGTATTTATTGAGGATTTTTATTTCGGATAGTAAAGTTATATATTATTTACGAGCAGACCAGGCCACGCGTTGCTATGGCTCAATAGCTATAATGCATAGAATTAATTATATCCTATTCTTTTTAATACAGTCAAATCAAAATTCACTGATAAAGATAAAATCTTTTCAACTAAACTAAAAACCAACGGGATTCAAAATAGAACTTTACGTTAAAATTATTTGAGAAGAATTTAGGAGGGTTAAAGTTTTTATTTTTTACATCTCATATTTGACAAAACTAAGTATTAATGATTCATCCATTTAGCACTTACTGGATTATTTCAGCAGAGGCGAGATTAAATATAAATAACACAAATGTAAAAGGAACTAATAAACAATATAATTGGAATAGGGTTTAGTACAATCACAATACAAAACAAAAATGTACCAAATTAATCTTTTTGCCTAATATATATTAATTTAATTCAAAATATAGCACATGATGGCATGAGGTATCATATCAGTAAGTTCTACCTAAAACAGGTAATGAAAAGCGAGCATGAGGAACCTCAAACCACACTGCATGTTCTTACGGTAGTACTTATCAAAACATAAAAATTTAATTTTATGAATGAGATAGATAAAGTTAATTTATAATCTTTTATAACAATAATTTCCTTTTTTTTATTATTATTAGAATTCACAATTTCAATGTATTTTAGTGCTTATAGGCGCACAATGATTTTGGTTAATCCGTCTTTTGCTAAAACAAGTAGATTCGATGTTTTTCCCACACGTGAAAAGGCGACACATAATTGCCCATGGGAAAAACACAGATGTTCCTAGGCTAAGCCAGAAAAAACAGATTTGGCTAATAGATGCATACCCACCATAAATATCAAAAGAAATGAAGTGTTGTGTCAATAAATCAACTTACTTTGTTGGAAACTTAAAGAACTTACAAATTATGACACTCAATTATGGTATAATAAGCATTTAATTTGCAATAAAAGAAATATTGGTGTCAATAATTAAGATAAAAGCTATCCTATCTTTCAAGTTGAACAAAACTACAAACAATGAGCCAAATTTCATCAAAATCGGTAGAGTAGTTTCTGAGTTTACCTCCGCCAAACATCGGGACACGAGAATTTTATATATATAAAGATATGGAAAACCTATGGAATGGATAATGATACACATGTACAATTTAACTAGCATGTTTAAAAGATGGGGTATATATATGATTTTTCAAGAACTAATACTCGCATCAGAAAATATGATAACCATAAATGTAGCCTCATCTTTAAGAATGCTGAATTGTTGGATATTCCATTTTTATACAACGACTAAGTAAATCTATATTCGAGAAATTTTAGAAGCTCTAGTATCGGATATTTAGGTAAATACAGGACGATATATCTCCTTCAAAAGGTGGGCAGAGGGATGGCGGTGGCAATATAAACATACCCGAGGGCGCCATACATATGTATCGGCCCTTCCCTGTATGACAGCGCCTCACCTTTCCCCCTAATGCAGTTTCCCTGTCCTCCTAATGTTAGGCCTGTAGTTGAGGAGAAAACCTTTTATCAATATCTTCTTGCAGTCCAAGGTAGAAAGAAAAAAATGTAAAAATCTACATTTAAATATAATTTTTTTTTTGTATTTTATTATTGATTCCCACCACAGCAGATGATGGTGAGATGGCCATAGAGGAAGTAATAACATTTAAGGCGAAGTGTTCAAACGATATGAATTCATGGTTCTTCACGATGTAGAAACAAATATGAGAACGAGCCGTTATTAATTTTATAACATTTTAAAATTTACAACCCCAGCAAAACCAATATTTTATTTTTGTAATTGTTTGATATTACGTTTGAAGTGCTCTATCTAGGAATGGCCTATTTTGGCACTGTCTAGTGTGACCCAATCTCAACTGAAAAGGACACCCTGGGATCGAAGGCTGGTATTAAATAAAGTTAATCGAGGCCATTTTTAACTAAAGTTCATTAACACCACAGTCGAAATAGGTCACGCCCATAAGCCGCAAGTAACGTTTTTTTTTTATGTTTCCCTTTCCAGTTACCCTGGTCATGGGGGAGTTTATTATTATTTTTATTACATAAAGTCCTGCACGTTCCACGGGATGAAACTGCTTTCAGGAATGTTTACGTTTTATAATTATTTATTTAACTGTCCGTTTACTGTTGAGGAGGAAAATTAAGAGTTAACATGAATAAAAAAAAATTGCTTTCAATGAATATTTGCTGAACCATCTATAATTTTTATTTTCACTTACCTGTGTATTGAAATAACTGCCTCTTCAAGGAAGTTTGAAATTTATGCGATGCACGCATCGCACTTGCATTTTCCTGTTTTTCAAATCACAACACTTACCTTCTTAACGTCGAGAAACATTTAGAATTATGAGTATTTTATAACTATGTCTAATATTTCTTCCGACCACCCATCAACATGTTTCATCATTCCAAGAGATATGTTAATGATAGCCTTTCAAAACATGTCTTAAAATTTATGTAAATCCATCTTGTTTTGATTTCAATCCCTTCATATCTGAATAGAAGGGAATCACAATAACAAGCATTACACGAGGCTTAGACAAAGAAGGATCCCTCGGGAGTGAATTCTGCGTCACTTGTGCAAATGAGAGGCTTGCTTAGGTTTGAAACCCGCAGCTGTCATATCAACAAGAAGGCTCTGATAAAACAGTACGTGATGCTACTCGCAAGCTCTTCAATTGTGGAGGGGACGTACTAGCTTCATAAATATTCTAAGCTCACGCTTCGTGTTGTTGATAGATCAACCTTGATATTGCTCAACCAGCCGACACCTCTTATCGAATAGCAAAATAAAATTTTGAGTTAACATAGATAATGTATATTGTCTGGAATACATAATAATATAATGGAATATAAACTATTATAAAAACTGTGCTATTAAATAGAACTTAGTAAATTATTAAAGAATTAGACGCAGAAATCACACCAACACATCGACGAGGAGTCTATTAAAGATCTTTTAAACTCAGTTTATAAACAATATACAATTATGTTATAATGATTAACTAATTATTATTCAAAAGTAATTTTTTTAATTCCTATTCTAAAAATAATACAGTTCCTATCTTTGTATAAATTTTATCGAAAATTTTCATTACTATTATTAAATTCTAATTTGGAGAGTCTCGCTATTTCAATAAAGAAGAGAGTAATTTCATTTCAGAACATTAAATGAATTTATTTTTTATAAGATTTTTATTCTAATCAAACGTAGGATACGTTGATACTCATTTAAAAAAATCTATTATATGTATATATATATATTAATTAATCCAATCTTAAATTGTGGCTCACCACCAATTTTAAATTATTTTTAAATAATTTATTTTTTGAAGAGAAAAGATTTGGCTCCGCCGGGAGTCGAACCCGGGTCTCCTGCGTTACATGCGAGGATGCTAACCGCTACACCACAGAGCTCGGCTCAAGGCAGAGCAAATCAGTGAAGAGGAAGGATTTGCTCTGCCTTGAGCCGAGCTCTGTGGTGTAGCGGTTAGCATCCTCGCATGTAACGCAGGAGACCCGGGTTCGACTCCCGGCGGAGCCAAATCTTTTCTCTTCAAAAAATAAATTATTTAAAAGTATGTATATACATTTATATAATATTTATATAATTTATATAAATATATATATATATATATATATTTATATGTATATAAAAAAATCTATTATATGTATATAATAAGGAAAAATAGTGAGATAGTTACTATTCTATTAGTAGCCTACGTTTCCGGCCAGCAATGAAGGTATTCTTCAGAGCTATTAGTTTATTTAGCCACAAAGAACTTCATCGTTGGGTCGAAATTTAGACGACTAATAGTTTTGTCGCTATATGTAATTCTCTTGACCAAATGTTTTTTTAGATAGTCTTAGAATGGGTTTTAAGGATTAGATTAGTCAAAGAACTAAAATATAAATTATATCATGTCCCCCGTCAACATGGCACTAATTGTTCACCCACGAATAGAGTATTCCATCCTACATTGAAACATTATCAACTCAAATATCGCACATCCCTTTTAAGAACATTATATCTCAAAAACATGATTTTTCAGGAAAGCTAATATTAAATTGTCTCAAAGTAGATTGAAATTTGCTTAGAATTGATTTTAACCCTCCGATTGCACTTTTCACTACATGAAGCAGATAGTTTTGGATAACAGCTGACGGTTCTCTAAGTTTTAAGAAGAACTAAATAAAGAATTTAAAATTTTAACAATCCCATCCGATTTCTTACATTCTGGCTTAAAAACTTTTACTGAAAAAACATAGATTTTGCTTAGATGAGTTGAAAATTTGACAATCGTGCAAGGATGTGCGACTCTTTCAGCGCATTCATGAAAGTTGCATAACTAAAATTAGCCGATTTTTGAGATATGAAGTTATTGAAAGGAATGAATGACATGTTAAACCAAAATATGTGTAGTCTCCTAATTAATCATAGAAAAAAACGACCAGTTACATTCGTTGATTTGACCATTTTTTGTGAACGATTATATAACCCAATGATCAAAAATGTCCATTGTCTCAAAGAAAATTAATAATTAAAAAATAAGAAATGCAATTCGGTATTTTCTTAAATAATACAGATGATTGGAAAAGTCTAAATGAAAAATCACTGGTGTTTGGGCAAAAGGGCTTAAGTGCCATTTTTATGAAAATGAGGTTTTTATGGCTTCTTGACAAAAAAAATCTTTCTGTTTTTAATGATTCAATCGGCTTAAGTGAAATCAGCTTACTAAATGGTGTAATTAAGCTGATCTTAACGGCACAAGTGTTATTTGCTATTTGGCAATGATCCAAAGGGGTTAAGTGACACTTGATAAAACTTACATCCTTTATACCAGAACGTGTGCAGATCAAAAGGGTCTATGTAGTTATGCCAATTCTACGCCCTTTGGATTTGATACACAAACGTATGTCTGGTACCAAGTTAAGCAGCATGCATTAATTTTGATGGAAAAACAACCGATTTGGATCTAAGCTAATTATGCATTTATTAAATTGTGTACTCCTTGATCTAAAAAATAAAAATTAAATACTCAGTTTTTATTATTATATCATTTAAATATTCAGATTCTTAACAAACTATCAAGATTTCATTCCTAAAATTAAGATAACTGACTGAATAAGACATACATTTTTTTTGAGAAAAAAAAATGAAAATAGAGCTCATTTTATGTGGAGGGAAGCACAATGGTTTCGGTACGACAATGATGTAATACTTTTAACTACAATTTTAACTACAAAACAAAAATACAATGGACATATTAGTTTTAAAAACAGCCTGAATAGAGAATACCCCTTTGATTATGTTTCATTTAAAAGAAGAGGCTTACGGTCAAGCACATTCACGTTGAAAAATACCTACAGTGAGCCAATCCCAATATCCAAGGAAAAGAAAAAAGATCTGCTAGATCTTTTACAACTAATTCTCCCCTACTTCCACGATTTTTACAGAAACATTAGGTGTAATAATGATGAATATATTGACCCTATTGGAGATATTTAGTTGATGTAGAAACAGTAGCGGAACCAGGGGAGGGGCAAGTGGGGCAAGCGGCCCCCCCTGAGAGGTGAGGACACTCATAAAGTATTACTATTCCTTTAATTGATCTAATCTTAATTTGTGGCAGACCACCATTTTTAAATTATTTTTAAATAATTTATTTTTTGAAGAGAAAAGATTTGGCTCCGCCGGGAGTCGAACCCGGGTCTCCTGCGTTACATGCGAGGATGCTAACCGCTACACCACAGAGCTCGGCTCAAGGCAGAGCAAATCCTTCCTCTTCACTGATACCTACTCCCCCTATCTCACAAGTTTTGCGAGTAGTAGCGGGAGGTGGACAAATTTTGTTCAATTTATGATATTTTATTGACTTACGTCAATTTTTTTTTTTAAATTATTTTAATTGATCTAATCTTAATTTGTGGCAGACCACCATTTTTAAATTATTTTTAAATAATTTATTTTTTGAAGAGAAAAGATTTGGCTCCGCCGGGAGTCGAACCCGGGTCTCCTGCGTTACATGCGAGGATGCTAACCGCTACACCACAGAGCTCGGCTCATGGCAGAGCAAATCCTTCCTCTTCACTGATACCTACTCCCCCTATCTCACAAGTTTTGCGAGTAGTAGCGGGAGGTGGACAAATTTTGTCCAATTTATGATATTTTATTGACTTACGTCAATTTTTTTTTTTTAAATTATTTTAATTGATCTAATCTTAATTTGTGGCAGACCACCATTTTTAAATTATTTTTAAATAATTTATTTTTTGAAGAGAAAAGATTTGGCTCCGCCGGGAGTCGAACCCGGGTCTCCTGCGTTACATGCGAGGATGCTAACCGCTACACCACAGAGCTCGGCTCAAGGCAGAGCAAATCCTTCCTCTTCACTGATACCTACTCCCCCTATCTCACAAGTTTTGCGAGTAGTAGCGGGAGGTGGACAAATTTTGTCCAATTTATGATATTTTATTGACTTACGTCAATTTTTTTTTTTAAATTATTTTAATTGATCTAATCTTAATTTGTGGCAGACCACCATTTTTAAATTATTTTTAAATAATTTATTTTTTGAAGAGAAAAGATTTGGCTCCGCCGGGAGTCGAACCCGGGTCTCCCGCGTTACATGCGAGGATGCTAACCGCTACACCACAGAGCTTGGCTCAAGGCAGAGCAAATCCTTCCTCTTCACTGATACCTACTCCCCCTATCTCACAAGTTTTGCGAGTAGTAGCGGGAGGTGGACAAATTTTGTCCAATTTATGATATTTTATTGACTTACGTCATCATGTTGGATTTGCTCTGCCTTGAGCCGAGCTCTGTGGTGTAGCGGTTAGCATCCTCGCATGTAACGCAGGAGACCCGGGTTCGACTCCCGGCGGAGCCAAATCTTTTCTCTTCAAAAAATAAATTATTTAAAAATAATTTAAAAATGGTGGTCTGCCACAAATTAAGATTAGATCAATTAAAATAATTTAAAAAAAAAAAAATTGACGTAAGTCAATAAAATATCATAAATTGGACAAAATTTGTCCACCTCCCGCTACTACTCGCAAAACTTGTGAGATAGGGGGAGTAGGTATCAGTGAAGAGGAAGGATTTGCTCTGCCTTGAGCCGAGCTCTGTGGTGTAGCGGTTAGCATCCTCGCATGTAACGCAGGAGACCCGGGTTCGACTCCCGGCGGAGCCAAATCTTTTCTCTTCAAAAAATAAATTATTTATTACTATTCCTATATGAAATGAGCTATATTTAGTCATTTTTCAAGTCCACTAATTGAAAATGAATTGTATTTAAAGGTTTTCAGTAATTTATAACGTCGTTATGTACTAATATGTATTTTAAATTAGGGCCTTCATTACTCATGAAATTAAAAAAAAAAAAAAAAGTGCGCCCCCCTCAGAAAATTTCTGGATCCGCCACTGTGTAGAAATAAATCGGTAACTTCATCAAGAGTTTCATTTTTAAACTAATAATGTACCTTTACCTTGATTTTTCATCATTTGTGTAATTGATTGTGTATTTTTAGTGTTAGCACGTTTTTATATAAAATCATAATTTCAACATGAAATAAAATATTTTTGATTTTTCCAAACTTTTGGACATCTTTAAGGCAAGGTCTATTTCTCATATCCTTGGTAAAAAGGAATTAGGTTGATTATTGTTAAGTACAAAGGCTAATGATCAGAAGGTCATAAGAGACAAAAATATTAGATACAAAGGGCTTTAGTGCACTTGAAATAAATAAATAAGTAATATTTTGTTTAAATTTGTATTTCGCTATAACGTTTAGTCTCTTATGAGATAATATAGTGATTCATGAATAAAGAAATCCATAGACAGAATTTAAAATGATTTTTCAAAACTTTGAAAAATCGTTGTGTAAACTTCACATTCCAACACTTAAGCCCTTTTGCCAAAACACCGGTGAAATAATTTATTTAAAAATCAGATTGTTTGGAATAAGTTATCAGGGTAAATCCTCTTCTGCAAACTCAGAGATAACTATGTTCGAAATACAGTTTATGTTCTTATTTGTTTTGAATTGTGACTCCTGATATTAATGAGGAAATATTGAAATATTATAATTATATAAATATTAAATTTGGAGTAAACATAAGTTCAGCAAAGGATTGAATATATTAATAGTTTTCAACGAAAATGAACATTTTCTTAAATAATAAATCACTGATAACTTGATATAAGGTAAAACCCGAAAAGTGCGAATGCGAGAACTCTCACTACGAAAAATCCTTCTGTATACTTCAATTTAAAAAAAATGAAGAAAAAAACCAATTGGATGATGAACTAAGATATCAAGATAAGTTAGTTACCTAACAATTCAGTAACTTAGATGTGAAAATTAAAAAACAAAATTGATATTGTTCAACCCAATTTATGCAAAAAATACTGATGATTTTTTTATTATCTTTTGGGAGTATTTAATTTATTATAAAAATAAATAAATAAATAAGCGAAGTTATTGGAGCGGCAGAAAAATGCCGCTTTGTTTGAAAATATGGCTTAAATAATTCAGCTTTCAAAGAGAATACATTTAAATATGTATTAAATAGTTTTAGCTTATGGATCCGTACATGGACAAGCGAGTGGGTTCCTCATTATTCTGTTTACTCCTAGGTTCCTTAGTGACGATTCCCTTCGCAACCTTGGCTCTGATTGGAGGAAGGGACGTGATGTAATTAGTTGGGTCAGGGAGTGCGAGGAAGGCTTAGAGTAAACAGAGATCGATAGTGGGAAGATAGCTTGAATCCAAATCGGGAATTGAGTAATGGAATAAGATGTTTACCACCTCCGGCCCCTCTGCCTTACCAGTAGCTACTCTAATCAGCGGGCCTCTGTCGGCTTTGTAGCCACCGTCTGTCTGCGTCCTCCATCCAATGGAACGTTTCAATCCTTAACACTTAAATCGCTTTATACTCATATAAATGTGTATGTAAATCGCATTCCTTATTAGGCTTTATTATAATTCTTTGTTTTAATTACAAAAATTATAAAACCAAAAACAATTATTTACTTGTAATTTTCTGGTCCCCCCGTTCCTCGCCGTTCAGGCTATACGGGGTTTCCCCGGCAAGGGAACAGGGTTGGGGATTATATACCGAGCATTATTAAATATTCTCTGGCTCTAGGTTTTGAACTGGCTATCTTCGATTTTCCAATCTTAAGTTCCTTGTAATCGGCAACGACTCCTCGGCATTCCCGCCAACTTCCAAAAACAATTACATAAATTGAAACGTATACGAGCTTAGTAATCTTAGGTGCCATAAAATGATTTATGAGGTAAATCAACAGTTCGATTTTTGAAACATAATGCTTAAAATTGTTTCTTTGATGCATTCATTATATAGCGCGCAGGGGAAAAACTTATAACAGATGAAATTATAAAACATATATAGTTGTATCAATATATATGTATATATATAATTCTATTTTAACAAGCGCTTTCTATTTCTATACGATTGTTGGGACGTGTTTGCGCGTTTTATTATAGTAGAAATAATATATGACATTCATACAACTTTTGTTTTTACAACAAAAACAAAAAGATTTGTTAAAAAATAACTCTAATTCAATATATATTTAATCTCCTTTTTTCTAGACTCTATACAACCATGTATATATATAAACTTGCCATAACCGTCTCTGTAAATTTTGGATTACTGCCTAGAAGTCCGAAGCTCTGCGACATCTTTTTTAACCCTGTCTACCCAGGTAAATATTGTAGCGTTCATCATTGAGTTGAGGCTTCACAATGGATAATAAGAAATTTATGCCTGCTATTTCACCTCCTTGTCTTGCTACAATGAGCAATTTCTTTATTGTTCAACCTTCTCCATTAAAATATTGTGTTGCATGAACAGTTTTAGAGTTTATAGCAAGAATTTGCTCCAAGAACATTAACTAGCTACCATGGGCAATAAATGTCAGAACGACTGGAAAAATAATTGCGTTTGGAATTAAATCAATAAAGGAATGACGATTGGTTTTATTGATAATTTAATATAGATATTAAATATAAAATAAGAAGTTTTTCTTATTTTATTGTCTATGGTCGAGTGGATGATCTTTTCAAGAAAGGGAAAAATGTTGAATCTTCAACAAAAATACATTGTAAATACTAATACAAATACTAATTTATACTAAAATACCAAATTGTAAATACATAAAATATTTGTTAGTGACATAAAAATTTGGGTTTGAAAATTAAATCACTTTGGATCTAAAAGTATAGCGTAATTAATTATTTAATGAAACCTTCCAAGACCGCATCTCTTTGGCATCACATTTCAGAAAAGAGTGTTTTCTATATATATATATATATTATTTTCCACGTACTATTGTTGGTTTGTAGCATATTAAAAATATTTTTTTAATTTATTAGCATAAGAAATAATACCTTTTGGAATTAAAAAGAAATCAGATTGAATAAGAATAAACATTCCTTTGAACACTTATAACATTAAAGGTTATATTATTCGACTGAAATAACAACGCAAAGATCAGCTTTTGTCATACTCTAACTTCCTTGATCCCTTCTTTATATTTTATGGTCGTCAAACACAAAAGCTTAAGCTCGAACATAAGTATTGGACTCTTAAAACATAAAGTGCTTCACGATTGCATTAATATATTTTCCTAATTTTTCTATTCAGCCCGGCTCGTGTGAGCACCTCCTTTTTCTTTTATGCCGGAATAGTTTCTATTCCAGAAGGAGACTATTGAGAATATTGCCCTCCCTATCTACATTCCTCCTGGGAATTAGTTTTATCCCTGCTCTATCCGTCCGGAAGGGGGAATAGCTATATCCACTACTATACGATGATACATCTGCAGTTTTATATATATCCCAAGAATAAATTCAATATAGCGGGTTTTTACATCTCTGTGCCCCGCAGATAAGCTACACCATCTACATGTTTTTGTTGAATTAAGTTTTCTAGTATGAATTTAAATAAATATTTACTAAATTTCTTTTTTCGATACTTACAGTCACTTGCGTTAGCTTGCTGATTATTTGCTGACGAATTTTCATCTTACATCGTTGGTCAATAATTCCTGATTTCTTAGATTGTTTAGCATTAAGCAGTTAGCCAAAATTAATATATTCAAAATATTTATCAGCGTGCTGCTGGTTACATTCCCTCTGCTGATCGTCAGCAGCTTGCTGACATGTATGAATTTTTATTGAAAGTAATATATATACATATATATATATATATATATATATATATATATATATAGTCTATAGTTTCAACTTGTACACCATTGCAATTTGGATTCGAAAGCAATACGGAAAGGAAATTTTGAGGATTCCTTTTTCGTCAAGTTCAACATCAGGAAACCTATAACCCAATGGATGAGGAAGCTTGATAAAATAATTTTAACCATAAATCATCAAAAGCAGCGAGGGATTCTTTTGAATATTTATAAATCTAAAGGGTTTGTGAAAATGTAAGAAATTGATGGTTAATCAAACATATTATACAAAGTAAAAATAAAATAAAAAACATTGTGCCTTATTTGAATTCTAACATTTCTTTTTTGAGTTATAGGTCAATTCTTGTTTATATTTATTGATTTTTTTTCTTGTTATTTGATCTTGATTATCTTCATTTTTGTTGTTTAGTTCTTATTTCCTTTGCATTCCCGCGATCATATTCTCTAATCTCTATACTAAATTCCCTAAATTTTAAAAACACCAAAAGCCATATATACCTAAATAAAATCTCTTTTTTCCAAATTATAATTATCATTGACGAAAACATTAGATGAGTCACTACTATACATAATAGTTTTATTTGTTGTTATTCGCTCTTCTATCGAATATTAACACCATAATTATGAAAGCAGTCTAAGTATGCTTCAATGTAATTTTTTAGATGTCAAAAACGAACCCTTAGATATTGGTTGTAATTTGTACATCATACGGTTTTCAAAATATGGTAATTTGGTGTTGTCAATTAACTGTTTTTTTTTTATTTTTTACTTAGACCAGTTACATAATTATAGAATCAATTATATGATTGATTTAAGTTCAGTTTATTTCCTAGAGAACTTGATCAATATAAATTTCATAAATGTAATATCAGATTCAGTGTTATTTAACCTGCTATATATTGTAATTTCCTTTTTTGTAAATAAAAATATTAGGCAGTAAAATCAATAACAAACTTGGAAATATATATATGTTTTCCATGGATTAATTTATACTTTATTCTATTTTGTCTAGTTTTTAAAAAATGTATTTGCTGACTTAATACAATGTGAAATTATTACCGCATCAATATGAGCTCGTGGTTTCTCGTAAGTTAAGAGTATTAACGTTAGAAGCGAGAAGAATGTAGAAACGCTAAGAACATTCAAATATCTCTACCAAGAATTTCCAATCTTCCAACAATAGCCTTGGGGGAATGGGCAGACTACTTTGTGGGAATTCCTAGTGGTTCAATATCATTTTGGTTTGCTTCCATGAAGTTCTTATCTATATGGAATCAGTTTTTATTAAAATAAATGAAATATAGAATAATATTATTTGATTTGGTTGCCTAAATCCTCAGTCTTTCGATAAGCAGCAAAAAAAAAAAAAAAAAAAAAAAAAAAATTAAAGCAACTTTTATCCTATTCATCCATTGGCAGATGATAAGACTTCCCAAAATTGCTGCAACAATCAATTGCATCAATTGCTGCCTTTAACGCTTCCCTACTACCCTTATTTTCTTAAATACGGTTTATTTTTCGGGGCTAAAAAATGCAAACAATTTCTATGGAACTATATTCATAAAATCTTTAATTCGGTATTTTTCTTGTTGTGATCTGCTAACTTTACCATCGTCAAAGTTTTTATAGCTCTGTGCTTTTATTAAAGCCCAAGTGAGAATTCACGAATAAAATATAGTTAATACGATGATTCACCATCCTCTCTGAAGTTCCCTTTTATGCGATACCGAATTCATCAAAATCCTTCGCTCCGAATGACGAAAAAGAGATCTGTACTGGTGTATCTTGATGGGGCCAGGATGGCCGAGTGGACAAAGGCGCTTGCAATAGGTATTCAAAGTTAAGCTACATCGAGCGTGTTTATTACTTGGATGGGTGACCGCTCCATTCGGGTGACCACCCGCCAATGAACGCCACGCAGTCCAAGCCTACCCCCACCCCCGGTATGTGAGGCTCGTCAGCCTACTGGAGGCGACTCACACCGACCGGGCGTAGGAGTGATGTACCTTCCCCGTGTATCCCATCGAGAATCGTGGTGTGGTTTTCTAGGATATCAGTAACCGCCCGGAGGTTTGGTACAAGGACGGTATGCTTCTGGGAAAGAAATATAGGTCCTTGGGGCCCGCTGACTCTGGGCTACCATAATAGATCAGTTTGTCACTGTCCTTGAACCCAAGAGAGCTGATGCCATCGGTGGGAAGGACACTGCCAAACTGGCCCCTATGGGATTATAGAGCTATGGCAGTCTGCCACTGCACCATGGTGACCTTGGCTTGCAGCAACTTGAGGTTTGGGCTACCCCCTCCAGGCTGTCTGTGCTCCCGCAAGCAACACAAATGTCTGTAAGAAGACCACACTACGCGGCCAAAGGTCTCATTAGGCATAATGCGCCAACCGAAAAAAAAAAAAAAATGGTGCATCTTATATATTTTAATAATAAATTTTTAATACTTTCAAAATACAACTTTTAGATAATCAAAATAATAAATTGTTAACATAATTTATTAATTATTTAATTTTTATATTTAATTAGTAATTTATCTTCATAAATGGTAACAAGTAAAGCTTTTCAATATCCTGGTGTATTGGGTTACCTTAAGTGATAAAATAATCATTTTATCTTCAAGAAGGTGGTGCCAGATAAAGATTATAGCGCATCCAGATAAGTTACCTTACTTGATGATGGTTTGATTAGTTAAGTTCTCTTTATGTTACATATATTAAACCTATAAAGGGGAAAAACTCAAATACTTTTATTTCACTCGTTTCTAGATGAAACTGCGGACTATAAGGCAGAAAGAGGAGATAAACTGGCATAAAACAGGACAACGGCAGATGTACGGGCCTGGTATTTGCAACCAGGAGCCATAATTCAGCGTTTATGGTCTTCATACGAGGATATGAGAACCCCGCGAGGGTGTGGAAAAACAAGAAGAAGGATGTTTCGGCAATAACATATTGCCTTGTTTACCACCCCCTCCCTTACTCCTCCCCCACCCCACAATCGGACCTTAGCGTTAATCATATTTTCCTTTATCTCGGACTCCACTTGTACTTACGGATATTTATCTATTTGAGTAGTAGACTTTATCTAGCACTAATCAATAACTTGTGTCTTATCATGTATCTCATTTGTTACGGCATCGCTTATATTTTATGAATCCCTCATATTTTTCAAGGCATTAATAAATTTTTCACATGACGTTGATCCGGTTGATTTTTCCATTCGGCTATTTATTTTTTTTTTACTTTCGCTTACTATATATACGACATGTATGGTAAGGTAATGTATAAAAATTTGGATATGCTACATGGTTTTCCAATGGGTAAACATTTTGAGCGATGATTAAATAATTATTTTCATGTTTTTCCCCGATAACTTTGTAAATAAATTAAGAACTCAAAGAAGGTTTTAATGGGACCACCACGAAAAAATACTCTTCAAGATGCAGGTTTCGTTCCAGTTGGTCCATCCATCTCGGAATAATCGGTGAATATAAATAGAAATAAAAAGCCACATCCGTATCGAATTGTGTAACCTCCTCGTTTGAAGTCGGTTAAAAATAGTCATCATATAATTAGAGGTATTTTTTTTTTTCGGACTTTTAGTTTCGTTTGTAATCCTCGTGAATTTTGCCTTAATATTGTCGACAGGTTTGGTTTTAAGAAGATGAACACTTTTGAAAAAAAAAAAAAAAACCATAAATACCCACGATACTTACATTACTCTATTAGATTAAGCAGTTTTAAAGGTAAGGTTTACAATAAAAATAATAAAAAAGTAAAACAATTTAGAAGAAACCAATTTTCAAGCGGATTTTCATTAATTAACGAAAGTCTTTAAAAGGCACCAAAACAAAGATAAGGCAATGAACGTTGAAAACCACTTTTTAGATATTGTTTTTCTTGACACTGATGGGTCATAAGAAAAAACACTTTTTTGTAAGTGATGTAAACCTTGAAGAGGTAATTCCGATGTGTTTGCCTGAAGATCGATGCGATCAAATGTACATTGTTTATAAGTCCTTATAAGTTTTAAAATAATTTTTTAATCCTCCAAATGACTATTATAATAAAACTATTAAAACGAAAGTTTTAAAAAACTTGATGGTGGATTGATCCAGAAGGATCATTCTTTTTGTATCCTTAAATAAAAATTACACTACAATCTATACAAGCACAATACAATACAATACAAGCTATTGAGCAGCTTTTGAGTTCAGTAGTTTCTTACGGGTTTCGTACCGTCTTGGTAGGGGAAGGAGAGGAGAGTGAATATCTCACTGTAAACTGATCGCTTTATCACACTATAAACTCAGAAAATCCATTCCTTTGATTGCTAGTCTAATTTGAGTTGAATGTCAACTGGAAATGGAATGGAATGGAAAAACTGGAAATCCCCGTATGTAGGGAAATAGACATTGGGAAAACTCCTGTAGACTTCTCATGAGTTGATGATTCAATCGCTTACTAAAAACTATATTTATAGTAAACACCTGTACCCCGGAGGTGATCAACACCACGGCCATATTTTTTTAAAATTAAATTTAACACTAAGGATTCAAAGTGTATTATTCTTAGTTAATTTTCCCCCCGTTATTTATAGACACAGATTAATTGAAGTTTTTCACATTGTTATTGACCTTGATAAATAAAGGATGCATTTATAGTAATATATAAATCCTTATTGCAGAGGATCTGTGTTCGATTCCCGGCCGTGGTCGAAGAATCCTTAATGTTAAACTTAATTCAAAAAAAGTAGTACAGATACCTAAGTAAAACAAATTTTCATTAAATATTTTCTAAAGAATTGCTAAATTCCAATTCAATAATTCCTCATATAGATATCACTTATATTCCTACTTCGTGGTGGGAAGCTCCTTCAGAGTCAGAGGTTTAAGGTTAAGAAGTCGGACTCGAATACTACGAAGATATTTAAGTAAGAAGAGCACAGAAGGTGATAGAGGATTTTCTTTAAAAATGTAGGGCAGAAGGAGAAAGGTGTAGATACCTTAGAAAGGTTGGCTTAGTAGTAATCGCCTGCCTCCTACGCTTCCTGAATCTCAATTCTCCAGGTTGCTAGTAGTATGTATGAATCCTGGAATGTTCCTTCTCTAAACCCATCCTTATTTTCTAGGGACATTCCTAAAGTTAATCAACATTCTAGGAGTTTGATATAAACTCTGTTTTCATTTTTAAATAATGTCAATTATTATTATTTTTTCTTAACTTCAGTAAGTGATTACAGTAAGTTAATTTTTTAGTTTATAATTATTCAATAGAAAATGTTTGCCTGCAGCATGTGGTAACATGTGTTTTATGAACCACTGCTAGTATAGATTATAATGGATGTTGATTACTGAGGTATCATTTTACTGATTTACTTCCCCTCCAGAAGGTAAAGATGGTCAGTTCCTCCGGGAATTCTAAGCTATGAATAAAAGAACACTTTTATTACTTTATTAAACTTATTTTATTAACTATCGATTTCTGGTCGATTATGTAAGTACTAAAGTAAATGGTCTGTCTATGTGTTCCCTACAGATTCAAAACAAATATATCATGATAACAAGACGTATCCTTTTATATACAGTAGCCTCATCATGGCTTTAATACAATAAAATATAAAATATATCCATGTAGCCGAAACCACGACTTTCTAGAACATTCCAGAACATTGCTACACAAAACGTCACAAGTGAACTAGCTTTTAGTCAACCATTAAAAATGTCTTTCTTTCTTTATTTAATTTTTAAAATTTAAATATGCAATCATGGGTCATAATAACAGTTAAAATAAAAAAAACATCAACTAATATTTATGATAAAGGTGAGTATGTTATAATGTAGGGTTTATAAATTAGTGATTTAATAAAAATATAACAAGTACTGCGCTAATGGGTATACTTTCTGATTTTTAGGCCGCAACGCAGATTTTATTCCTTCAGTATTTGATTACTAGAGTTTTAACAATAGTCAGTATATCGCTCAGGACCGAAACGAATGGAAAAGAATTGTTGAAGAGGCCAAGGTCCATTCAGGACCGTAGCGCCGAGGAAGTAAAGTAAAGTAACAACAGTCAGTGAAGGATGACCCTCTTCCTACTCCAAAAATTAGAATTTGTTTAAACAGAATAGGTACTTACCTATAAGTGTGTTTATTTTTTCAAAACTAACTGCTAAAGATATTTTTTCCGCAAATTAATAACACAAAATATGCTCCCACCCCGCCAAAAAAACTCTACTGGTTATTAATGGAGGGGTGAATGTACTGCATTTTAAAATTCTTGTTTCAGAAATAGAAAAAATAGTTAGTGATATGTATTTCAAAACAAAATATAAAATATAAATATTTACTATGGTTTTAATGGAGGAGAAAGAGGAAAAGCTTTTAATTATTAGTAAATTTAAAATTTTAAATTAAGAAGATAGATGATCCTTATAATGAAAAGTAATTGATTCGGCCTATGCATTTCAAATTTTGCATTTCAAATACATTAAATAATATATATAAATACAATTGAATTTTGATTCCTATACAATTAATAAAATAAATTCATTAATAAATTAAAGAAATAAGATACTCCATAAAAAATATGAAGGGATCGTGGCAAAATAGTGCCAAGCAACATTTTTAACAAAAATGACCTGTAGCTGCAGTCTGCTGTATATTACGTATGACTATATGTCTATGAAGGAAATTCCACCTAAATAATATGTCTATAGAGGCTCTATATAATATACGGCATATATACAGCAGACTGCAACTACAGTTTATTTTTGTTAAAAATGTTGCTTGGCACTATTTTGCCCCGACCCCTTCATATCATGTATCATGTTTACAAGCTTGGCATAATTGTATTTCCTTTATTTGTTTATATGTTTGCTTACCACTATTTTAAAATTATTTAATTTTCTTCTTGGATGCCCAGCTGATTTTGAGTAAATTAATTTGATGAGAGTTCCTAAAGTAGCCAGGTATTGAAGAACATTTACAGTATGTTATAGTTGTCGACATTATTTACAGTTTGAATTTCTAAACTCACCACGAAAATTGATTTATTCATTCAAACATAAAAACTGACGAACACCTATTACAACCATTGCCGTTTTTAACATTTGCTATTAACATTAATGTTTCAGGTCTGCCATCGCCCTCCTGTTCGCTGATAAAGTATTCCAGCTGGGAGGATGTCAAGCACAGTGACATCGGTGTCTTCTGGTCTCCCTTGGAGTTCACTCCTTCAATCATCACGAGAATGAGGTATGTTCTTTATTTTTTTAAATAAAATTAATGAATTTGAATTTACATTGTAAAAGTTTACGGTTTAACAGAATAGGATAGGATCAAGTTATAGGGTGATCAACAGCGGAGGTTATTACACCCTAAATAAGTAACTATCTTAAATAATAGAAAAGTACTGCAGTACATATTACTACAGACATCTTAGATAATTTTATTGTTCGTATTATAAAAGATATATACCTTTGTTACATTTGACAATGTTTCGGGTTCGCGATAATTTAACCTTATAGTATGGCACCGGCATGAGATGGTACCAGATAATGTTTAAAAAGCTTTCTTAAAAAAAAATAATTACGACCATAAATTGTCCATATCCTCAAAATGAATATGATGCTCCATTATAGACAGAACAAAAAATTACTTAGTAAGTGATTTCTCAGTAAACTCACGAAAACTTTTAAGTCCTCAGAGTTGGATATTTATGGATATTTTTATTTTTTATTTTTTTTTATTTAATTTATTTTTTTTGGATATTTTTATTCCAATTACTTATTTCTACTTTTATAAAATAAACTATTTACTATTTTTACAGATTTATTTTACTTTCTTATTTTACCTATTTGCTTTTTACTCATATATTTTACTTAAGATGCGATCATAGCCAAACAAAACAAATTTTTCCTGAAATTTGCTGATTGTATAATAATAGCTATAAAATAAAGTTGATTTTAGCTATTATAAATACAATTTTACTCATCATAAACTTATATCAAATTATTAAAGCATATAGCACACCCCTAGCTTTAGGTGAATTTCTTTGTTTTCAATCATTTTTTCATTAGTTTTTTTCTCCTTTTATATAAATATGAAAATAATTAACTTCATTAATTCATTCGTGCAATCATTTCCTCCTGGGTCATCGTGAATAATTAAAATGGGGAATTTAAATACTATGTTGATGTAACCATGATTTTTAAGATTTGGTCGGTAAGACTGTTTATAATTTTTAAATGAAAAATAATTTTTTAGAATTAATATTTTTTCAATTCAGGTAGAATAATGATACAGATAAAAAGAAGAAAATAAAAGAAAGGCGAGAGATATGAAATATATTTTACTTAAGTTGGCCTCAGTCCTGCATTAATGCAAATGAACTCATTGTTATAAATCAGGCCCTAAAATAAAGGGTTTCATATTTATCACACCTTCATCATAATTCTCAATGGGGAATTTTTAAAGGACTTCTGGGCTTCGTTTTTGCCAGATATGATATTTTCAAACTTATTTATTTACATTATTTTCAAAATATTTTTTTGGCTTTATTTTTATATTTGTATTGGCTTTTTTTTTTTTTTTTTTGACTTTAATTATTAATCCGCACCTGTCAGCAAGGTGCTGACAATCAGCGAATGAGATGGTGGTAATAGGTAATAATGAAATGTCAGGCATGAGGAGGGAAAGCACCCAGCAGCACCCCCTTCCTGGCTTGAGTCAATTACCTTGGCTGTCTAAGAGAGCAGATCTCTCATCCAGCGCCTTTTTAGTCTTCTCGTACCCGTGCTTATGTCAGCCATATTACTGATTAAAGAATTTGGATGTCCGTTTAAATTAGCAAAAAATTGTTTGTATAGTGTCATTATGTGCTGCTCGACTGTTAGTACATGGAGGTCTGTATGTAAAGTTTTGTTAGTTACGTACCAAGGTGCTTTTGTAATGAGTCGTAACAATTTTGATTGGAACGTTTGAAGTTTTTGTAAGTGAGTCTTTTTAGCTATACCGAATATCTGTGAGGAACATGTCCATATGGGTTTGAGTAAGTAAGAGTACGTATTTAGTTTTTGTTTCAGTTTCAGTTTTGATGATTTAGAAAGTAGTGGGTAGAGAAGCTTGAGTCTTTTGTTAAGAGTCCTTTTTTTCATTTTAACATGTGGGCCCCATGTCATCCTTCTGTCGAAAGTGAGTCCCAAATAGTGTACTGTGTCCGTCTGTGGAATTTGGTTATTGTCAATATAAACTGGGGGGCAGGTATGTTTTCTAAGCGTGAATGTAATGTGTTTTGATTTGTCATGATTGAGTCTAATTTTCCATAGTTGAAACCAATCGTGTAACTTGTGTAAGTGTTGTTGTAATGTCAAAGAAGCCTGTGTTGAGTCCTGATGTTTCGTGATAATTGCTGTATCATCAGCGTAAGTTGCAGTCAATGTCTCGTTGGTAATAGGTATGTCGTGCGTGTATATGATGTAGAGTAAAGGTGCTAGTATTGAGCCTTGGGGTACTCCCGCCAAGATTGGATAAATTGAAGAAATTTCCGAACCCTGCCGGACAGAGAAAAATCTATCGAAGAGGAAAGATTGTAGGATAAGATAATAAGTGTACGGTAAGATGGTCTTGAGTTTAAAGAGAAGACCCTGGTGCCAGACTTTGTCAAACGCTTGAGCAACGTCCAAAAATACTCCAGTTGCATATAGTTTTTGTTCTAGAGCTCCTGAAATGTAGTCAGTAACTCTGTGTAGTTGATGCGTCGTCGAATGGTAAGTGCGGAAGCAGAATTGGTGATCAGGTATCACTTTTTGGTCTGTTAGTTTGTCAACTAATCTTTTGTGTAGTAATTTTTCAAATAATTTGGAGCATATTGGGAGGAGGCTAATTGGTCTGTAGGATGAGGGATTATAAATGTCTTTACCTGGTTTGTGGATCATTCTTATGAGTGAATATTTCCATTGTATTGGGAATTTGGACGTTCTTAATAAACAATTGTAAATTGTCGTGAAAATTTTTTTTTTTTTTTTTAAATTTTAAAACCCAAACGATTTTTATCATTTAAAGCCTAAATATTAATTAGATCTATCTTAAACATCATCTAATATAAAAATTTATTTGTTTATATTTTCTTTAGAAATCCTTTGTTTGATTTATTTAAAAATCAGATTAACTTACCATTACTATCACAAACGTTTAAAATTAGAAGACTAAGAAAAATATGACTCAGATTTTTTTTTTTTTTTTTTTTTTTTTTTTTTTTTATATTATGTTTAACGTCGCTTCGACTGCTTAGGTCATTAGCGACGACTGATCTTCTTAAAAATCTGACATTCATTTTGTTCTAGCATGGAGTATAAAAGTATATTATCATCTGAGCAATTTAGGTCTAGGAAGGTTAATAAAATGAAAAAGAGGAACTTAAAATATAAATCATAATTGTTTAAATTCGAAAAAAATATATTTTGCGTTAAGATAAGCTATTTCTATGATTTTAAGAAACGCTCTGTACTTCAGTTTTTAATAAAAGGCTCCTATCCTGAATGAGATGGTATATGAATACATCGAAATCATTCCAGATTTCTTAAAATTGGCATCAGTAATATTCTAAATGACGCAATAGGTTCTTCACAGTGACAATAACGTTGGAAGAACGGAGTGACATCGATAGAGTATGTATCACTCTCATATATTGGAGAAACTTGTCGAGAGAGAAGGCTCACACACTGCGGTCTCAGAATAGCAGAGCGAGGAGGCACAATGGCCGATTCTCAAGCACATAGGCAATCAGCCGGCGCAGTATTATTTCCTCTCGTCTTGATTGCTCTCGAGATCCTACTCTACCCTACCCCTATTGGTTCACTGCGGTTTGAGGTCTTAGAATATACAATGTCTAGATAGCATTGTAATATGTTCATTATGTTATATGTTTATTTCTCAAAATAATTAAGAAATAGTAGAAGTTTGAAAATTTTTATTTAGAATATTATAAATAAAGAAAGAAGATGTCTTATTTCAGAATTAATTTTTTTTTTAATAAAGAAGTTAGGACTTTAAAAAAAGGAAGGGGAAACGAGGATTATTGACTGTTTGAGTAGGTATGTAAAGCATATAATATTTTAATAAAAAATTAGAAAGAGGAGTAATACGGATATGGGTTCTACGTTCACTAGGAACAATTTTCAATTACTGTTATATTCTTTAAATTATATTATAATCAATATACACTTACTAACAAAAGTCTCTGCACACCCTCCAGCTTTTCTTTTATTTTACCTTAAGATAGGTTATGAGCCAGATATAGGCCATGAAACTCACACATTTTTTACATAATTTAATTTATTTTAACTAAAAATAGCCGCCCCCCGTACTCCAAGCTCACCACAAGAGGGCTATCATAAAGAATGTGGCCGAAGAACCCCACCCAAGTGCTCTAAATTTAGCAGGTATTGTGTAAGAAAATTACAAGATTGGGGTATCTTCACAAACTATTAGAAGAACCCTAAAGAAAGATGGCTATAATGTGCGTAAGCCTAGGTGTAAGCCATTCATTAGTAAACGAACCGGATATTGAAACTGCAGTTCGCAAAGGAACATGTAAACAAGCCCTTATAGTTCTGGGAACGTTTTTTATTGACTGACGAGAGTAAATTTAACATTCATGGATCAGATGGAAGGGATAAACTTCCGAGAAAACCAAAAAAAGAGCTCCTGGAAAAAACATAGTTGGTACTGTGAAACATGGTGGAGGGAGTGTTATGGTTTGGTGGTGTATGTGTGCTGCTGGAGTTGGTAATTTGAAATTTATCAACGGAATAATGGACCAACACGTTTATATAAATATTTTGAGGAGTAATTTACCGGAAAGTTTAATGAAGTTTGATCTCCAGGAAGAATTCATTTTTCAACAAGATAACTACAGCGCGGAAAGTTCAAGAATAGTTGCTCTACAATGCTCCACAGCAACTTAAAACACCTCCCCAATCTCCTAATCTTAATCCAATAGAACATCTTTGGGATCAACTAGGCCGTCAGAAAGTAAAAATTAAAATAAAGAACAAAGACCACTTAAAAAGAGTACTAAAAGAATTGTGGGGTAAAATTACTCCAGAAACTACAAAAAACTAGTTCAAACCATGCCAAATAGATTATGAGAGGTGATAAGAAATAAGGTAGGAACGATTACCTATTAAAGTTGATTTGGGATCAATAATTAAGCTTCAAGTTGAAGAAAAATGATGTGTGCAGGGACTTTTGGCGCATCAATATTCTGACATTTTATGTAGTTTTCCTCAAAAATTATAAGTTAAATAAATTTTAGTAAATTTGATCATTGTTAATTAAAATAGATTAAATTCTGTAAAAAATGTGTGAGTTTCATGGCCTATATCTGGCTTATAACCTATCTTTTGTTAGTAGAGACTTTTGTTAGTAAGTGTATATTATAAAGCAAAGTGTACAATGTGCGTGCCGAAAAGGCTCAAAAACGACTCCACGTAGGATTAGGGAAGTTATGTCTTCCATATTTTTCCATATGACCCCTAACGGAGAAGAAGGTTTCCGTTTTTCTCTTAAGAGTGTAAAATTGAAGAGAAAAGGACTTTTAAGCCTCTCGCACCATTTAATTAGCCTATTTGAGATTGATATACGAGTTTATGAATGAAAAATTTAGTTCGAGCTCCAGGCTACCAGGAAGCGCTAGGGTGCATTCACTCAATGTTTATTGTCCATTCATTCAGTATGTAGGTAATCGTTCTATATTTTTTCAGCTGTTCTTTTTAAATTACTAAAAAATTAAGAGAAAATAATTAGTTTTAAAATAAAATAAGTACTTTACATCTCAGCAATCAATTAGAAAACAAACTGGATTCCTTAAAAAATTAGTTTTCTCATGAGAAGGCTAATATATGATCAGCACGTTACATTTAATCTATATATAATATACACTTAAGTAAATTTAATACAATATGAGTGAACATTTCTTAGTAGTACAGTGAGCGAATAAAATTAGACATAAAAAAAGAGATGAATTGACTAAATATAAATCGAAAATAAAAAGTTTGAAGTATTCTTATTGTATTTATGAAAAAAGAAGTTGGTTTGGTTACTACATATGATGAGCATTCCAGTTGACAAAACGACCAACAATAACAGCATTCAAGATTTTATCATCCCTCATAGTTCAAGATAAAAAGAAATATAATGAAAAAATTGTGCCTTCAAGAAATTTTGGTTTTCACTTTGTAATAGTTGTAAGATTCAACGTATGCAGAATTACGGGGGGATATATTAAGGGAGGTTGAAATGTAAGAGAGGTCTTAAAAAAAAGTTTTTATGAATCTTCGGTAGTTTCTATACTTCTGGATCAAATAGGACCATCATAGTAGTCAGTGATTAAGTTTTACTCGAAATATAATTTTTTTAACTGAGATACCAGATTTTTTAACAATAATCTAATAACTTATTATCTTCTGACTACTTGGAATGGGCTTATAGGATTCAGAATCACAGAAACCATCAAAACGATGCATAACTCGACAAGGTTGCAGCAAAATTAATTGTTTATTTACCATTTTGAACCCCCAGTAAATTATACAGGGTTCCTTATATAGACGGACTCTGCAGATCTCAAGTCTGCAGAATATTGATACCAAGTTAAAACCGAATTTTCAAGACGGTGCTAATTTTGTTCTATATTTCCTTTAATTTTGAAGTTTTTCTGGTATTAAAACTACCACACAACTACCGGAGCGAAGCCGGGTACCCTAGCTATATAATATAAGGCAGAACATTCAGTGGAAGTGAGTGCAACAAACTAGAATAGAATAGAATAAATGTTTATTCGTTAAAGAAAACTTCTTACAATTTTTTTTTATATTCATCATTATAAAGGTCTTTAAGAGTTATCCTTGAGTTTGGTAGTTTAGAAGAAATTAACATAAGTACTATGTTGGGAAAAATAACCTTTTGAAAAGTAAATAAAAATAAACTAACTAACATAATAATAGTTCTTGATATTCAAATATTCACTACGAGTTCAAATTCATTTGTATTCCGATTATTATTTGAAACAAACTACAATGTATTAAGAAAAAAAAAATTTGTTCTTAAATTCATCAATAGTTTCAACTGAATGGATGTTCTGAATGTCAGTCATATCGGAGTTACCAATTATTTACTTCTTTATGTGTTTATACATTGATTTTTCGAGTGAGGAACGATGATGCAGTTGATGTTGAAGGTTGTTCTCAACAAAGATTCCACACAAGAGGTGCAGACTTCAATTGCTTTGAAGGAGTAGGATTTGTCTTTCAGACGCTAATTAATTTTTTCTTGATTGGCGATCCTGATGAGGCTTACGATTTTTCGCTTGTATCTGTTGACTCTAAAAAGGAGATAAGCTTCTTAGTTTCTTTAGTTGAAATTATAGATGGGTGCGATTTTGAATTTAGAGCTATATATATATATATATATTGAAGTAGTCTGGTTCATATTTTTTTTTTTTTTTAATGTCCTATTTGTGTCCTACCAGTCCGTTTTTGTGAATGTTTGAAAACTCGTCCATACAGCCAAGTTCTCGGCAAATGTTTTCACTTGGGTGACTCAGTTGAAATCTAATTCGTATTTAGAAACCACAAAATCAAGGTTTCTAAGTTTATTAAAATACTAGCTGTATATCCCGGTTTCACCCGGAGAATTTCATTTTTTAAATCTAAAAAATCTATAAACTGAGACTTTTATCGACTCAAACGGTCGATTTTGTAAAAACCAATGTAAAGCGAGATCAAAACGATTATTATAACAATAAAGAATATACCCAGAGATCGGCTCAAGTTCTGCAATTTTAATATGGACAGGTGTTCGCACCTGGTCTGAAAGAACCACTGAGCGAAATTTGGAGAATTTAGGACAAACGGTATGGATTTCTATTAAGAACAAATAAACAAACAAACAAACAGAATTTTATCTTTATTTATATAGATGAGCGTGTAAAAAACTAAATTTAAGTAATATATATCGATATATTTTACGAAAATTACATGCAATAAAATAATTATGGTCAAAATTAACCTAAAGAGTGGATAGCCGGGCCAGCAGACTATAGAACGTGAGGTTTTACATACAATTTGTAATAACTTTTGAACTTTTGACTGAAACGTAATTGGAATGGTCTCATTAGATTCACAGGCATATCATGTAATATGTTAATCACTCGACCTAATTTCACAATAATTAACTTTTATACTTCTCTCCCTTTCATTCCTCCAGGAAGTGTGGTTAGCCCTTTTTAATTTGGGCATACTCTTCAGTTTTTAATTCTTACTTCTAAAATGAAGTTATGACCAAAGTTTGATGAAGGTTTTTTTTTTTTGCGCTAAATTCCTGAAAATAAAAAAGAGACACTTAACTGCATTTCATCTTTCATTGAATCGCTGATTTAATTATAGCACAACAAATTAATGCAGATTTATTTAAATATAGGCAGAGGTAAAAATATTAATTCTTTTTTTTTTTATGGGTTCAAAGGAAGAAGCAATAAAGATATTTTAGGAAAATATGCTGGTATGATAGATAGTTGGGTCAGATGAGAGATTAATGAATTTTTTAATAGTTACTATGCATAATTTTTAATGTGAAAATAAACAAGCAAATAGAGAAAGAAAGAAAGAGAAGACTATTTTAGAAAATTAGGAAGAAGAAACGAAAAATATTCATCGTTGGGGATTAAGCCGTATAGTAATTAAGGTTTTTCACTCAAGCAAAAATAATTAATTGCTATAGGAAAGTGGATATTGTAAATTGCTTCCACTCCAATTTAGGACTTTGCCGAGATTAGAAGAAAACAGAAAATTGAATTTCTTCTGTCAGGAAGGGGTTCCTCATCAGGAAAGGCTGAAGAAAGTAGAGAGGTTAGTGTCTGATTAGAGGCTTAACTTTAGAGTCAGTCTTTAGTTGTTCAAGTTGTGCTAGCTCTCCTTCCACTCCCCTTACAATCTACTATAGTCTTTGTTTCAAAAAACCCAGGTTACCCTTGATAGTTTAAAATAGTATATAGGAAATCGTTATCGTAGAAGTCGTAGAAAAAAACCGACGTCAAAAATGATTAATTTAATCTCAAATAGAAAAATATGTTTATTCAAACAGTTGAAGGTTGACGGTTTATGCAGCTGGTTTCCCAACTGCTACTTACGCTGATGTTCAATGTGTGTTAACTCTCAATAGTGACTCAACTGCTGCATCCCAAGCTCTGCAATCATGCATCACATGTTTTTGAAGAACGCTGTCAAAAATAAATCCCATTAAATAAGCTTTAGGTGGCCTTATACGATCGGTTTTGCTGGTGTTCCAAGCCATTTGCCTAGGACAGAATACAAAACTGTTTGTAGTCGAGTTTGGACTATGTCGTTTAAACTGACCGTAATTCTACTGAAACATCGGCCTTTTATTTTAAATTAAAAAAATCTCAACAAAATATAATTTTGAAAACATTAATTGAAGTATTTTAGATGAATAACTGCCAAAAAATACAAATATGTTATTGCTAATTATTGCATATTTATTTTCCTGAATATAGAATATTTCTCAGTGGAGAATGTTTGTTTTTCTGATAGCTTCGTATTAATTAATAACGGAGTATCTAGTATAAAGAAGTATCTAGAATCGTAAAGTTCAGTGGAAACTCCGTGTCTAGTTCTCCCCTGAGTACCTATCTTTCCCCTTCCCATTCAAAAGATCGTTATTTGTTTAACGTTTTCAGTTTTTATCATATCATAGCATAAGTTTATTCTGTAAAATCACAAAATGAGTATCCTTGCTCCCCTTGTAGCATTGCATGTGGAAGATAAAATTAAGTGATGATTCGAATAGCGATAAAACAACGAATCATATGAATTGTTGCTTAATAAACTTTAGGAAATGGACGGGTTAACTGACTTTTTTGAATTACTTTTGCTGAAAGATACATATTTCCATTTCAAGAGAGACAATGAGTATCAATATGTTGTATGTTCGTGGAAAATTATAATTAGGAATGAAACGTAATAGTTAATCTGTTTTTTTCAGCTCAGGATGACACTGAATATCAATAAATTACGATAAAAAACCAACATTAATGAAAATGAAAAATAACGAATATTATTTTTCTAAAAAAGAGAAAAATACTTAATTAAAAATATTATTATAACTTTAGTTATTATTATTATTATTAGATTAATTATTAATTATAAATAACATTGCTGTTTTATTTTTTAAATCCGAAATATAATTTAGACAAAATAGGCATAGGCATTTAAAACTACGAATTCACAGATTGACATAATTGGTACGTTTTTTCAATTAAAACATTATCAGTTATTAAAATCATGGCTTGGACGGATGAAAAAACCGGTGGTGTCGGGCTTTGTTCTAAACCGACGGTTTGAAAGGATGGAAAAAATGATCGTCTAAGTCCACCTTCACATCACACCATCCTATCCTACTGAATACTTTAACAATACTCCTCTTATCCCTGTCAAATCGCTTGGTTGGACACAGTCTTGATATCTGATCACCTAGAATCTTCATTCAAGTCTGAAAAGAAAAGAAATGGTCTAAATATTGATTCCGTATAAGAAGTAAGCTAATTTACAAGAAAATAATTAGGCCTATCTCGTTTCAAGGAGTTGAACTTCGGGAGCCGAATCCCTTTCGCTTCGAAAAATATCCTAGCAATTTGAAATTCTTTAATTTCCGTATTTTGCGAAAAATAAAATTACCTATGATGACCTTGATGTTTTGTTTGTTGCCGATTTCGCTTCAGTTAGATCCTTTCACAAAAAACTCACGACCCATCCTAACCTTTGTTTCCAAACTTTTTCTACCTCTTCTCATGAAAATCCTCCGAGACATCTGAAAGGAAGATGGCCGCGCGATCTATTGACTTCTCACGCTATCAATCTTTATATATCACATTTTATTAAATTTCGATGAATAAATAAAAAGAAGAGATATGTTACAAATGAGTACCATAATTTTTCTGTTGCATTTTTTCTTTGGTCCTATCTTATGTACTACAAATCTGAATGATTTTTTTTAATATCGTCTAAAATATAAATTTTAATCTTCCAAGTTATAAGTATTAGATATACTGTATTAATAGAGAAATCAAATGGCAACCGAATTTAATATCCCTCTATTCTGTTAGTCTACCGCAGAAACCACCCTGCATACAAAACGTCCATTTGCGTCGGCGTGTATTGAATTTGAAATTCAGTTTGTATTGAGGAAATTCAATGTATCTGTTTCCGTAGCCACTGCTGAAGACCTATTTCATTTCCTGTGTTTAGGCAAATAGGATTAAATACTCCATTTTTTACCCTACAACACACAACATTTGTTTCAGAAAAAAACTTGTTCAAACCCGAGCTGTGTGAGCAAGAGAAAAATAATATTGATATCAACTTAGAAAGGGTTAAACTTGGTGTGAAATGCATGCAACTCACTTAACCTTTTCATTAAATTAATTTATTTTTTTCTTCTTAGAACTTGCTACTTTAAGGAATTATATTTTCTTATATTTTTCAGTAATACGAACTTGGTGTGAAATGCATGCAACTCACTTAACCTTTTCATTAAATTAATTTATTTTTTTCTTCTTAGAACTTGCTACTTTAAGGAATTATATTTTCTTATATTTTTCAGTAATACGAACACTAGTTTTAATTTTTTCCTGACTGATGAAAACATCGAAGCTAAGTTTGGTAAAAAAAAAAAAAAAAAATCTTTTTGATTGTAACTACTGTTAAAATCATCTTTAATTAAAATAATTCAAGCAAACAAAGCATTTATTATTTGTTTAGATAAGATTTATTTAAATATAAGTTTTTTTTTTTTTTGCCTTCCAACCACTACGGCGTAAACACTGACTCTTAAATAATTTTTTTATGAACTCTTTTTTTAATCTCAATATCTTCTAATGATTTGTTCAGGTATCGAAAAATGATGATGCCATATATTTTTGAAACCAGTTAGCTTTTCCGAACAATGTTTCTCGGTATAAAACTATATATTGAACTAAGCGCCAAACCAATTTAATAAACTGAAAAAAAATTAATAAATTTTTAATTATTTTTAATAGTTATTTATATATATTTTATAGTTATTTTTAAAAATCTTACTTCCTTATATTTAAATAATATAAGAGACAAAGTGAAATATATTGTACATCAAAAGAGATAAAAGAAATATTACACTATTTCTCAAAATTCACCTTCAACATCAGTCTTCAAGAAATAAGGTGTTTGGCGCTTAGTTAAATTTTGCGTTATACCGACCATAGCTGCATTATAGTAATACACTTATCTGTAATACAATTTTATTAAATATAATTATGATTGGTTGAATCATTTAGTTAAAAATACTTATAAATAAATAATTATATCTATAAACTGGTGAATAGTTGTATGTATCCTGAAGCAAGCACAACCGTTAACCCATTTTATCCCACTGCCCCAAAAATGGGATATCCCATTTTTCAGGATACATGTAGAACAGTATCCGCACTACTTAACGGTTGTGCGGGTTTCGGGATACAGTGTACAGCATATACCAAATTATAGATAAATATAGATAAGTAGTTATTTGTAATCATTTATTAATAAAAGGTAGGTTATTATACTGCTTAATATATGGTTCTCAGTGATTCAAGCATTGATGATAATACTTATACGATCGTATTATAGACAACTGGATTGATATAACGGACATAAATCAAATTAAGAAACATTTTTGAAGCTAACATGTTTCAAAAATATATCGTATTATCATTTTTAGATACCTGAAAAAAAAAAACATTAAATAATATTGAGCTGTTAATTTAAAAAAAAAAAGGTATACATTAGGTGCTTACGCCGCATATTGGTTGGAAGGCAAGAAAAATATTTACATTTCTGAAAACATATTTTCACTAATAATAAATACTTTATTTACTCGTAGTATTTTAATTAATCTTGATTTTATACTTCTTACCTACAAAAATTGTTTTATCTTTATATGTTTCTATCTCTGATTTCCATATCACTACATTTTTTTATTTTGGTCGTCAATCCATTTTCTTCACTGACCACCGTTCAATGCCCCATATAATTCACAAACATTGTGAGATCGGTTATTATTTGTTATTAAAGCTTGAGATCTTAAATAATAATTAATTATGATCATAAATAATTAATTATAAATAAATAAAGAAGTTTGTTTTCATTATGTTTTCTATAGTAATTGAAATCTCTCCTATTATATGATTCTACCTCTGGTTGTTTAAAAAAAACAAAAACAAAAAAAAAAACGAAAACCTTTAAATTAGTGAATAGTTTTTAATTAAAAAAGAAATGTTAATTAACAAAATAAATAAATCATTCTGACTTTGAAACATAAAAACCATGTATCGGGTCGTAAAGTAAATCTGGATTCTAAACTTTTTTTCATAACTAATGAGCAGCCCGATTTCGTATTTCATGATAATTATGAAGGTAAATAATTTCATGTTAATTATGAAAGGTTGATATTATTCAAGCGCAACATTTTTGCAAATTAATGAGATAAATATTAAATAAATCAGAAGAATCTTAAGAAAAGACCCGTTATCCATTATTTATCAAACTGAGCCCTGAAGCTGGATACATTTTTACTTAAGTTTATTTATATATATATTCTATACAATGTATATGGATATTATTATCTAAGATATAAGGCACAGCAAAAATGTCTCACCTACAAAACTTCAAAGATTTCATTGAAAATATTACGACTCATAACCCATATCATCTTGGGGTCACCTGTGGTGTTGTGGTTAGCATAGAAACTTACGATTCTAAAGGTTCGCGAGTTTTTAATGGGAGTAAAAAATCCTTTTCTATGCCGTCCCTCGGATAGGGCGTAAAATGGAGGTCCCGAGCCTGTACGATGTCAGGTACCCGTTAAAGAGCCCTATCCTAATTATACCTGGATAGGCAAAATTTTAGGACTCACACTGTAGCATCGTCCGATTAGCCTTAGTGGCATAAAGTGACGTTAAAACAAACAAAACAAAACACAACCCACAGCATCTTGGTACGTGACTAACCAAACTCTATTTACTGACCTACATCAACCTATAGTCGACAAATTAACGAGTTTTTAATTATTTAAACGGACAAACATTTTAATTATAAATATAACTGACATTGGATAAGAAGAGAAACTAATAAGGCGATGGATGAGAGATCTCATTAATCATACAATCATAGTATCTACATAATACATAATATCTACGTAATTAGCCAGGGAAGAGCTACTGCCGGGTTCTTTCAATCATCATATTCAAGCCGATTTTTTTCTTTTTCTGACACCAGAATTTTCCCTGATTTTTAATCCTTGGCAGCGATAGTTGTGTAATTGTGAGCATAGTTTCCTTCCAAATAATTGATTCCCGGCCATCGCACTTACTTTAAACCTCCCACCCTCTCACTTGGCCCACAAAACTCCGTATAGTCTAATAGGCGAGGAAGGATAATAAAAAACAAATAATCTTTGACAGGCGTGAACGAATGTTTTAAGGAAAAAGGATTAATTTTTACAAGTTTTTTTTAGAAATATTTTTGATCTTACCTTTCGTTCCAGAAAAGGGTAGTTAATTGAATCGTAGAATGATTATTTTGATTAAATACCGTTCCGCAAAAGAAACTAATTAGTCGACGAATTTAACGGCAATTACCCATGTAAAAGGTTAATTACACAATTGGAAGATTACCTGAGTTTGTTGTTCCCTTAGCATAGGGAGTCATTAATTAGAGAGCTCTTTTTAATTTTTGTATTTTTTTGGTTACATATTTAACTTTCTCGTTTCTCTCTCATTATATATTTTACCTTATTTGATAAAAGGATTTTTTTCCTGCTTTTTATTTAAATCGAAACTCGAAGGATGAAAATATGCTTAATTTAATTTCTTACCTTTATTTATTAATGAATTGATCTTCCTGTAATGGAAAAAGAGGTGCTCAGAAATGTAATTGAAGCATGGAAATGCATAAGGGTGTATGTGCTTTTGAGTAAATTTTCCAGAAATGATATGACTTATACCCACTAGGTGAACTACGTTCGGGGCTTCACCCATGTTATCTTTCAAACGTTAATGAACTACTTATTAACAACTAAAAAATAATTATATCCATTTCTCAAGAATGGTTTTGACACAGATAACAATTTGGCAAAAAAAATCTTTATACATTTTTTTAGCACTTATACCCTTATGCATTTCCACGCTTTAATTAATACATGAGCATTTCAGTTGACAGAATGATTAACTCTAATTTAAACATTTTTCAGTATAGCAGTTGTGATAATTTTTTCATCTTTGAAAAACTACCTTTTTTTATTTTTAAAGTATGGCACAAATATGTTTTTTTTTTTTTTTTTTTTTTGGCTTCATAACTTTAATTTGCGCCTGTCAATAAACATCAACAATCAGCAAATGTGAGGTGTGCTAATTTGAATAAGGGCATGTTAGGCATGGGGAAGGCACAAATATTAAAACATAACAGTTTACTCAAATGTAGGTACATAAAAAAAAAAAATGAATTGATACGAATTTTCCAAAAAGAAATATTATTAAAAGCGCTTTCCGGAAAAAATGTTGAAATTGGAGCTAGTCATTCTGTCAACTGAAAGATTTATATAACAACTTATGCTCCTATTTTATTCCATGGCTATTAAACATTTATAAGGTTTTCTGTATATATATATATATATATATATAATTTTTTTTTATGTTGCTCCTTAAGTTTTTGAATCTTTGAACTTTTTTTTCATATTTATTATTGTAATTATTTAATTTATTTTACTAAAGATAGAACAATGTAATATTTTATTGTCTGTTATTTAATTGAGGTCTTGTTTCAGTAAAAATAGAAAAAAATCTTTTAAAATACCGTAAAAAAGTCAGAAATAGTTGCAGGATTTTCAGGAAAAAAGTCCTGAAGTATTATAGATATCTTAGGTTATATCGGTGGCTGCAGCGGAATGAGTTTGAAATCCAAACTAAAAAAAAAAAAATGTTTAAATTGTTAGCTTACAACTTTGCAGATTTATAACAATTTTTAAGCAATGGCTTGATGAATGACTTTAAACTTCAGGATGTTGCTAACCGTGCAAAGGCTTATTTTGTAATATAAAATTATTTTGTATATTGAACTTAACGCTCTTTACGCTGCAGCGATTGAAATATAAGATTGGATTTTATATAATTTTTCTTTTCATAGTTTTCAGTATATAGATACTACGTGACCCAAGTTATGTTTTGTAGTAGATTTATTTCTCCCCCCCCCTCTTTTTTTTGAGGGTGAAGGGAATTTCCTTTTAATACTAAGCAGAAACGAATATCTACACAGAAACGAAATGAAGATCCGCTTCCCGTGCAGATTTTGCGAGCTGTGCTGATATTAAAACTGCTTAGAGTTTGCTTTGCTTCGGAGTTGTATTTGCAGTGCGCTCCTACGTGACTCTAATATTGCAACCCGAATCAGTTTTCTTGCTTCGGGCCTATCTAGCTTAGACTGTTCCAATTTTGCTTAGTTTTTGTTTCAACTGTCATTATTTATTACTTATCTTGAAAAAAAGGAAAAATAAACATATTCTTTTGAAACCGATACTGCCTTCGTTATTGTAAAAATATATTGTTGACATAATTTTCATCAACAATCAGCTAATTTGCCGAAGTTGCTAATTTATCAATATATCCTGAGTTTACCAGTTCAGTTCCGGTTCACTTACTCTATCCAGAAAAGAAAGTATTCAACCAGCTCCTTTTCACTGCTCCCTAATGAGCATGTCAGCCTAGGCTATCTAGATTACAAATAACTACGTTTGGGCCACTACGTTTTATTATGAAATTCATAATTGAGTGTTTGTTTAAGTAGGTCGATAGTTGAATGTTGTGAGTCAGTATAGGTAAATACTTCTATGATTCCTATAATTATTATTAGGTATCACTGAGTATGCTATTTTCATATTTCGTAAATTAATAGCGATAAAGGTGGTATTTTAGAGAAAAATGTGTATGTGTTTGTAGGAATATATTATTAAATTACTTTCATAAAGGTATTTAATTTATTTTTAAATCAATTACTTAGACCCATTATTATTTTTTCGTTTCCTTTTCAACCTTCATCTATTCCTCGATTTTCCCCATTTTTTCATTGGAATTATCATTATTAATATTACTAAATTTCAAATCCGAGTTTTAAACTGTAATAAATGTTTTGACAATAAAGTTTCACAAAGTTTGTGATTTTGTCTGCGGACACCCTTTCTTTATTATAGGACGGATCTGGAATCAGATATTTAAGGCTCCATAGCAACTGTATGCTTTATACCTCCAACTAAATGGTGTGGCACAAGACCAAATTTTGGGAATTAAGTGGACTGTATTTGAAGGTTAGAGATGTTAAAAATGAAATGAAGTTAACTGGTTACATAGATTTATTGAGAAAAAAAAAAACCAAAGAAAATATTGCGTGTTAGTAGTTATTTAATATATTTAAAATTACATGGCCATGCTGACTCACTACTGAGTTTTCTAATATGCCCTATATTCTCCATATTGGCTAAATAATTCTTCCAGAAGATCCCTCTCTACTCTTCATCGCCTCCAGCCGGGGAACCGGCTCCTCTCTTTACTCGTTCATGTCTTCGTAAGTTTGGGTTGAAGAAAAAAAAAAAAAAAACGAATGGGCCAGGCCTGGTCTCTTTCAGGAATCTCTGTCTAACCAACTTCCTTCTCAGCCTCTGCGAAGTTCGCCGGTGGGGCATTCAAATCTTGGCGGTCCCGCCATGCGATTTGAGTACCATGTCTTTGGTTGACGTTTCGCCTGAACCCCTATCACCTCGTTCGCTGTTTCCTTCAAGACCTTTTCAATTTCTGCCCAGTGATTCTCAAATCTAAATTGAGAAGTTCGAATTTATTAGACAGCTCTATTTGGAATCGTGATTGGGTCTCACGATTATTTTATATTTATCATTTTTAGTACAACATGTGAAATGTACAATCAATATTTGAGATTTTCGTTATTTTTAATTGAAACCAATTTTAACTTTTTTAATTTAAATGTTTAAAAATATAAATTACATTATTGAAATAAGTAAATGATAAACATATACCTTTCTGGTTAACAGTTATAAAAACAAATTATTAATTAATATTCATTAGGTAGATGAATGAAGATAAGGAAGCAATAGATTGTCACTGCAGCACTCTGTATTCCAGTGGCTCTAGTTACTGATTCAGTAGATTGTATCTCTGCTACAGGGGAGAGAAACTTTAGTTTCCAGCTCCCGAACATGTTCCTTCCCTATCTTTAGCTACAGCGTAGGAAATTGGAGCAATTTGTAATCCAATACATTCTAGATAACAAAAATGGTTATTTCTAAAAAAATAAAATAAAATAAAAAAGTGTACAATAGGAATACATACTACTTATTTACTACTATGTGTAAAAGTAGATATCTTTCCGATGATTCACTTTAAAATGATTTTATACTTTTTATCAGTTTAAAATCTCACTTTAACTTACAACCATTAAAATGTTCCATATATAGTTAAAATTATTTAAACAAAAAAAATATTTAAATAACCTTAGGGTGTAAGATATTAGTTTTAAACAACAGGAGAAGGCTTGAAAATATATATTTATTTATGTATACAATAAATAAAAGTTTTAAAATATTAATAACATGTTGAATTATAGGTCTGAAATGGAGTACTAAAATTAAGGAACTCCTTGACATTACTATTATTAACATAATTTCTTTTGATTTAAAATTCAAAAAAATTTCTGCAAACAACCTTTGCAGTTAAAACGAATAAGAAATGGGTAGTTTTTACAAATTTAATCCCCGCATTGATAAAAAAAAATTGGCTTGCACAACTACTCACCTCGGGTCAAAATATCGATTTAGATAAAATAAACACCTCCTTTATTTTTCAGACACTGGCAAGAAGTAACTGTAGCCAAAACAAAGGATATGTCAAAGTTTGGTTATCATTCAATGCCAAAGAGGTATAAATAGAGTGAAATGAAACTTGGTACGGATCAATATGACCCGACATGTGTAGTTAAGGACTAAAATCACAATGAACGTGAAATATGTTTTAACATTAATTTTCTTTTTTTTTTTAATTTCATACCTGATCTTCAATTTACATAGGTAATGTCAAAATTTCTCAAACTGACACCGTACTCTATCTCGGTCTTCCAGAATGATGACATGGGGCCCGCATATTAAGATGAAACGAAATACCCTTAACAACCGACTCAACCTACTTTATTCACTTTTTTCAAAAACTTCAAAACTGGAACAGAGACAAAAATTAAATACGTATTTGTAAATGGTAAAACCAATATTGACATACTCTTCACTGATATATGGAACAGCTAAAAAGACTCACTTACTTACACTCATTTACTTACACGACTTCAGACCTTTCAATCAAAATGTTAAGACTCATAGTAAAAGCACCATAGTACGTAACTAACAAAACACTACATACCGACTTGCAAATAGAAACTGTAGACCATATAAAGATACCTCGTAAACGTTATCATTTTCTCACGGCCATGTCAACCAACTGATTGGAAACATGGCAACAGCTGATATACCAATAAATAGGAGATTAAAAAGGCGTTGTATGAGAGATCTCCTTCGTTAACAAACTAGATTAACTGGAACAAGCCAGTGAAGAGGTACCGCTGAGTGTCATCCTTCCCCATGCCTAACATGCCCTTATTTAATTAGCATAGCGCTTATTTGCTTTGTCGAAGTTTGTTCACTGGCGCAAATTAAGTACTGAAGAGACAAAAAAAATATTTTCTTTTCATATTTTTATTATAATTATATATTAGCTCCACTTGTCATAATAATGTAAACATTTTTTGATAGCCATTTAGTTTGCTTTTGAATATTTAGGAAATTGACGTTATTTCAGAGAACTTCTTGCTAAATATAAATAATGCCTCTGTTGAATTTCTACTGAATTCTTTCTGTGATAATAATTATTATTACAGAAATATTTAAACGATGTTAACTTACCAGACAGTTATCATCTGATAAAGCATGAAAAATACGCAATTTATTTTTAATTTTCGTTCCCCATAAGTACTAGGAAGTTGTAGATGAGAACCTCCCGAAGCACATAGATTTTATTGTAAGGGAGTATAGATCTCATGAAAACGGGCGAAGGGCTGAAGTATTAACTGGAAGGGCAGAGTATTTAGTTGGAAGCGGTATTTTCAACGGGGGAGTCTTTTATTGCGAAACTACGAGACTTCAGTTAAGTTTCTCGGTATATTCCAAAATTGCTGGAATTCTATTCTTTTGTTTCTCGTGCTCTTTCCTCGACTTAATTTTCGTTTGCAGATACCACTAAAAAACGTTAGCGTAAGACTACCTGAAACGAGAGTGTTAAAAGTAGGTCAGTTATAAAAATGATCAAAAATCTAATATGAAAAAATAATAATAAATAGTACTTAAAAATTGTTAAATAGTTCAGTTCTTAAAAGAATTTCAATGTTATAAAGTCTTTTATTGAAATAAAACAATTAAAATCACTATAATTGTAAAACCTTCAGAACCAAGAAACCTCCTTATATCCTCAGTTTGTTCAAACCCTGCTCCTCTATACATTCTCTAAATACCAGATCCCAAACCTCTAACCTGTATATCCCTTTTTACCGATCTGCATCCTTTACAAAATCCTTTATCATCCGTGCTGCCACCTTCTGGAATTCATTACCTGTCTCTATCCGAAAAACTTCATCCCTCACATCCTTCAAAATCCTACTATTTCATCACCTCCTAATTCTCCAATCCCCGATGGCTATGTAAATATGTAAATAGTGAAAACAGTATTAAGGATAAATCTATTTGATTTTTATTATATATATTATTTCTATTTATATATATCTCTTAAGCTCAAAAGCTGACCAAAGTTTTGTACTGTACATCCGCATGTTGATCGTACATTTTTTCTTTCTACATTCTGTCTTTGTTATCTTTATTGTGTTACTTTTCTTTTTTGTGTCTACCTTATATTTTAATTCTTTATTTCTTTTTATTGGTTTTATTACATTTTTTCCAACTAACCAGACAAATGGCTATTAATTTTGTTCATTATTGTTATTCTTAGGGGACTAAATGTCCCAGAATAAAAATTACTTTTCTTCTTCTTCTTCTATAATTGGTATTAGATTCCTTTTTCCATTTAAAACAAAATAATTCAAGTATTATAAACAAAATCAAATTGTCTATACTTGGTCAAATATATGATAGTTTATTATTATTTTTCGATTTTTTCGCTTCTGCCTTCTCAGAGTAATGTATTACGGTTTTGGTTCTAAGTATAGCGCCTTTTTAACAATAAAAAGATTATTTATACTCATTAACTAAATAGAAAATTGGGTGTCGGCGTCCCAAAAGAGTTTGCGAGCACTGGGGTGCTGATTATAATACAACATACAGTTGTATATATAGTTCTCCCTTGTGAAGACAATAAACTGAAACCATGTGTGAAAACTTCAAGAGGCTCTATCATTGCTAATAATAGGCATATCTCACGTCAAGGCGATGGTTTTAACTCAAAATATAATTATTTTGACTGATGCATACCGTTTTAATCTGAATGACCATTCCTGCAATGCCAGATTATAGTCATAATAGTTCACTTCACGTAAGGCGCAATTTACTATATATTTATATGAAGGTCATGATCGTGCTAATGCAGATATAGGGTTACTTTTCAGTTGCAGATCCTAACTGTGGTAGACTATTTGAGATGAAAGGCTATTTTAAATAGTCGCTTCAATTGAGAATGCACTTTCCTATGTAATAATCCAAAAAACCAACGACAGTTTTTTGAACTGTGGCCATTTCCGTGTCGACGTGCTATACGTCAACGGTTCAATTTTCACTTTTTAGGAAATCAAGATGCTTTTTATTTTTAATAATAAATAACCATGAAATATACCTTTTTAAACATGATCCCGATATCCAAGTGGGCTTTTGAAAACTAAGCATTACCACCGCCTCCACCCTCTTGGCTCTGAAAAAACAAAAAGGTGTGGGTGTAAGTGGTAGAAGTGAAAATTAACCCTTGAATCTTTTCAAAGATGATAACCACACCATTTCTTTGAATTCTTGTTATTCAACATACTGAGTACGGCCATTTTTTATCTTTTCTAGGCCACTAAACTCGGGGATAGTTCTGGATATTTGTTACAGAAAGTTATAAATAATTAATTAGTTTTTTAAGATGCTTTATCCTAAAATTCCTTTCTGAGGTCGACTTGCGGAATTTATACCTCTCGAGCCCATCTCAGGCCTGCCATCGGCTGTTCTATTCCGGAGGATTGGGTTGTTAGAATAATGAGAGAGACCCCTCTCTTCGAGGCCCTCTTCACCCACTAACGCCTGAGGGCCAATCGCCTGGAAAATAAGAATGGAAAACTCAACCCGTATTTCTTCACTGTTTTTGCTATTTCCTCTGGGAAATGCCCTCTTGAATTTTCGGGTCAATTTGAATTTTCAAAGATAAATTTACTTGATTTAATTATCGTTTCCCTCCTCCCTCGGTTATCTGAAATTTTTTAACATTTTTTTTTTTTTTAGTGACAATAATAAACTTCCTATATACACTACCAAACGGTGCAATAGCCTATATTTACTTACTTAGGATTTCTTTACTTGCCTCAGTTCCGTCGTTTTTCATATTCAATAACTGGTCAGTCTTTTCTAAACTGTAACTTCTTTTAAAACATCTGTTTATTATTGAATTGTTTTTTATCAATAATTTAACATCTTGGGTGTACTACATCTCTCCTTTCGTTGCCCCACTATTGAACGCGTATAAATTAGGAAATTATTAAATGAAATGGAATGTTAAAAAAAAAAAAAGTAGTGGAGTATAAGTAAAGAAGTCACGAAGATGAAGAAGTATACCATGAAAAGTCAATATAAAAAAATCCTACAAATAAAGGAATTTTTCACTAAAAAAATCTAAGAAATAATTTTTTTTCCTGAAACTTTCCCATTAAACCATATGAACAATTTTTCAATATACTCGTAACATCCATTCATTATTCAGAAACAATTAAAAATATATTTTTTTATTTTATTGCTTTCCATTAAAATTAATTAAAATTGATTTAATTAGTACCATAAAATGGACGGTATCAGACAAAATAAAATAATGAAGGCTTTTCTGACGTGTTTGCTTTCTGGTCATTTCTTTTAAAATAATAACTGTGTATATTACGACATTGATGGTCATTATATTCTTAAAAATATGTTATTTTCATAAATTAAAATATTATTTTAATTTTCAAAAATATTTATTAATCCTTTAATCTTTATTAGACATTTTATAATTTTAAGTAGCCAAATTTTCACGATTCCTTTGAATGAAGCTTTTAATGAAAGTGGAGTGAAGAAGTCTTTAGAAGTCCTGGATACCCATCAAAAATTGAAACACTGCCTTTTTTTTTTTTTCAAATTTAATTTTACGGTAACAAAAATGATCCATGAAGTTTGTTAACCAACCCCTAATTCAGGAGGATTTTTTTTTTTTAATTGCCATGACATTTAACAGTTTACTTTCCTTCAAAATCGAGATTGAAGGGTGTGTATTTGTCTTAGGTTAGTTTTGTTAATTTATGTAAAAATAAAACTATAAGATGAATATATAAATTTTAAAACAGTTTTCTTTATTTCTAGAGTGTATTTACACCTTACATTAGTTATGTAATTCCATATCATTCCTCTATACTGTCAATTGGCTCAATTATATCAAAATCCTTCCTTCTGGTCTTTTTTAGGTAACTTACATTACTCAAGCCTTAGTTCCATGTTCATAAGCACATTTATACTTAATAAGAAAATATTGTAACGTTAAAAAAAAAAAAAAACTCAAAACATGGTTTAGAATGGTTCTAGATTTGTTGTTTGACTAACAGTTGGAACAGCCTGTCATACCGCATGTTTGTGATTACGATTTTTGAGTACCATCTACGTTGGCCCAGAAGGTTCGAGGTCCGTCCTCTTACGACTATATATAAGGAGCAAGGGACTGGAGAGTTAGTCTTGCTCTGAAGCTCTTGTCATATAGTTATTTCTGTGTTACAAAGTGATAATTTTTGTAATCTGTTTAAACATATGTGTTTTCATAATTTGTGTGGCACTGGAAATTGTTATTATATTGAATAAAAACAGTTTAACTCACATAAGTGTTACAATATTTTTGTTTTAAAATAAAGTTAAAAAACAAGCAAAGGCAAAGAGTTGTGGAACAATAAATTTGGTTTTGTTGTTCTCTATGACGGTAGTAATATAAGATATATATAAGATAAGAATATTAGGTTTTTAGTATTGATTTTAGGTTTGAGTAGCTTCCATTTTTTAAACACCAACCAAGTCCCTGTATCACTAATAATGAATGTGCCCTCCTGTTGTTTACACCCCCGCGGCAGCTATTACAAATCCTTCTCCATCATTTGTTTTATCGAGGCTGAGGAGAGGGCGAACTGAGAGGTGACGCCATGATGGATGGTGGCTGATGGTGCCGTAATGGAGTGGGGCCGTCCATTGGCTATTCATAGCCCTCTTGGAAGGGTCCTCAAGGCGGTCGTGGACCCAGGAGCTGCTAAAAAAAAACAACCCCTGAATTGGGGAGCTCGACCTTCCCGCAGCACAGTCAAGCGTTGCGGGTCTACCACCTAGGCACTGGATCCCTTCCTTATTTACTAAAAGGGCTTTTGTAGGTTTCGGCTTGTCTCAATTTTTTCGTACCTGGACCAGAACAAAAAAAATACTAATCTTTTATATTTAGTAATACAGTTCTTCTTCGAAGCTATCAGCTGAGTTTCCGCCTCTATTTTATTGTTATCTTTTCTATTTTCCAATTATATCATTATGTAATTACACCCTTTTCCATTCTTAAGGCCTAAAATTTATGACATAAAACGTATAATTTGTAAATTATACAAATTCACTTCAAAGATTAAATACATTTTAGAAAAACGAACATTTTTTTTTTTTTATATAGTGTAACGTTAAATCGATAGCAAATAAAAAAAACATATGGCGTAACCTCCCGGACCGCATGTTGGAACAAAATAACCGGTTGGAACGAACTGTTTTTGTCTAGATCATTCCGGAATGACGGAGAATTGCCGACATTGTTCTAGAAGATTCCAGGCCCCACTATTTACGATATATATAAGGGGCAGAGACTGAGTTAGTTAGTTGAAGTCTGTGTCTTAACTGTGTTGCTCAAGTCATATGATTGTGTGTGATAAAGTTATCAATTTCGTAACCTGCTCAATTGTTTAAGTTGTAATAATTCGTTGGCATTGTGATAACTGAATATTTCTGTTAAATAAATATTTGTTACCCACAAAAGTGTTACAACTTGTGTCAGGTGTGGGGTTTAAAGAAGAAAAAAAAATGCCAGGTAAACGAATTGGAGAACTTAAAGTCACGGAGCTGCGGAGAGAATTAGAAGAGCTGGATTTAGACACTACAGGGACAAAAGAGATCTTGTTGGCCCGCTTACGTGAGTACTACTTGAGTCAGGGCGTAGATCCTGAAACGGTAGAGTTTGAGTATAGCTCATTGAAGGCTATGTTTAATGAAATAAATAAGATAAATGAAAAATTATCACACCAGTTGGTTGAGTTTTTAAGTTTGTCAGCCGAAATAAATGAAAAATTGGCAAGCCAGTCGACGGAAATGAATGAAAAATTCACCAGCCTAAATTCTAATTTGTCGGGTAAAATAAATGGGCTAAATGACAAATTCACCAGCCTAAATTCTAATTTGTCGGCTGAAATAAATTATAAATTGATTAATTTGTCTGGGGAAATAGACGAAAGATTATCTAGCCAATCGGCAGAGATAAATGATAAATTATCGAATTTGTCTAGTGAGGTAAATGACAGGTTTACCAACTTATCTGGCGAAATAAATTCCAACCTGGTTGAGATACACGACAAATTGGCCAGCCAGTCTACTGAGTTTGACGAAAAGATAACTAGCCTCAAGTCAAGTTTCTCGGCTGAGATTGATGACAAGCTGAAGGATGTGAACGAAAAGTTTGCCCAACAAGAAGCGAGGGTTGCAGCTTTTGAAGAGGAGGTTGGGAGACTAAAAAGGATGTTGGAACAAGGGGAGAAGGCGGTCGTAAGGGAGGAGCTCTACCCACATCCGTTGCAAGAGGGGCAAGTATGTGAACGCGCAGTTATGGAGAGCCGAGCAAGGATAAAGCCACCGACTTTTGATGGTAAGTCGTCCTGGGCGAATTACCTTAAGCAATTCAATGCTGCGGCCAGTGCTAATGGGTGGTCTCCGAGAGATAAGGCAGTTGCCCTTACGGTGGCACTCAGAGGCGACGCTATAGATGTCCTCCAGACCCGCAACGCTAACGACCCTTATGATTTTGACCTATTGGTAAGCCGGCTAGAGATGCGGTTTGGCCACGCACACCTAGAACAGGTGTACCAGTCCCAGCTAAAAAGCAGGAAGCAAAAAGCAGCCGAGACTATTCAAGAGTTTGAGGCGGACGTTGCGAGGATGGTTAGACTGGCTTATCCAACAGCCCCCGAAAGTTTGTTGGAGTGCTTAGCGGTCCAAGCGTTCGTCGACGGCTTACGGGATGTGGAACTCCAGAGAGCGGTGCGCCTAGCTCGCCCTAAACTGTTGGTGGATGCCCTCTCTACTGCGTTGGAGTATGAAGCGGCTACGGAGGCTTCTCGCAGCCATGCAAGAGTCCGGGCCATGAACAGTACCGACTGCAGCGAGGGGCAACAGGAACCGACGAACCCAAACAACCTGGAAGAGGTGCTTCTAAAAATTTCGAAGGCTTTAGACTCGCAGAGAAGACCCTTCCGGTGTAGGAACTGCGGGGAGCCGGCCATAACTGCGGACTTGGAGAATCTTGTTTTGGAGGTTTTAAAAGTCCTACAATTCCGTAAAAGGAGACCCGTGCTGTGCTGGAGCTGTGGGGAGCTCGGACACATTAGGAGATCCGGCAAAGGAAAGGTCGCTCCTGACACAGGAAAAATAGGGCACGCCAATACCCGGAGGTTAAAAGCTTCCCGGGGCAGTCACCAAGGTGCTTCACCAATAATGGTAACCTCCTTGGGACACCGAGACGACAGCGCATATGTGGATGGCAGCGTCAACGGCAAGAGGCACATGATGCCGATTGACACTGGAGCTACGAAGACAATAGTCTCTTCAAGTGTGGCTGGCAGGAAAAGACTGACGCCCTCCAGATGGCAGCTGAGGACTGCGACCGGAGAAGAAGCCAAGGTATTCGGGGAAACCGAGGTAAAGTTACAGTTAGGCTCAAGCCGTTTCTCACACTCGGCCCTAGTGGCTGACATTGAAGATGATGTAATCCTCGGGATGGACCTTATGAACGCGTATGGCTTTCAGCTCGACCTGGAACGGAGGAGTGTCAAGATCAGTGGAGAGGTGCTGCCCTTACGGAGTCCGGGACCAGTCGGTGTGGTAACCACCGTGAAACAGAGTATAAAACTTCCATCCAGGGATAATCGCTCAAGTATCGTTCGAAAAGGCTCTAAGGTTGAGACTTCGGCGTCGATTACCTCGTTGGTTCGGCAGGCGACTACGAAGAGCGAGCCGAAATACAAGCAGCAGGACAGGGTGATTGAAGGCGTCGATCCGTCATTGCCTCGAGAAGAGAATCGAAATCACCCTATCGCTGTCAATAAGAGACACGTCGCCAGAGATCGGATGAGGAGACAAAGTGGAAGCAGGGCCAAGCAGGGTGGATTCGAAGAAGGAGAACTTGCTTGGCTCTACAACCCACAAGGAAGGCGGGGACCATACGTGATTAAGAAGAACATCAACGATCTGGTCTACAGGGTGTTCAAGTACCCCAAAGGAAAGCCCATTATCGTCCATAACGCTCGCATGGCGCCATATACAAGGAACCACGAAGACGGACAGGTGCAGCGGATTACGGAAGAGACCTTTCGTTCGACCTAGGGAGCAGGCACGCATGGAAAAGAAGACATCCAGGAGGAAGTCTCTAAGGAGGGTGCAGTTTAACGTTAAATCGATAGCAAATAAAAAAAAACATATGGCGTAACCTCCCGGACCGCATGTTGGAACAAAATAACCGGTTGGAACGAACTGTTTTTGTCTAGATCATTCCGGAATGACGGAGAATTGCCGACATTGTTCTAGAAGATTCCAGGCCCCACTATTTACGATATATATAAGGGGCAGAGACTGAGTTAGTTAGTTGAAGTCTGTGTCTTGACTGTGTTGCTCAAGTCATATGATTGTGTGTGATAAAGTTATCAATTTTGTAACCTGCTCAATTGTTTAAGTAGTAATAATTCGTTGGCATTGTGATAACTGAATATTTCTGTTAAATAAATATTTGTTACCCACAAAAGTGTTACAATATATTAAAATACAACCTGTCGAATACTACCTGTCATCTTTTTGTCGACGTGGGATGTAAGCTGGATGATAAAAAATACATATCCAAAAGTTGCATTCTTTAACCATCTGTAGGACATAATAATAGTACTTATTAGATAAACATAAATTATTTATATAAATGTTACAATTTAATACTTTAATAATATGTTTTTCATGTATTATTTGTTCAACTTATTTTTATTATTAAATGATTATTCAATTTAATATTACTTTTTTGTGTTTTTAAAAAGTATAATGTAATATTATATGTACCGGAGTAGGGTGATTTTGAGGATTCTGGCGCACTTTTTTGTGCGCCCGTCTGCTCCGTAAGTACGTACTTACGGAGCAGTAGGGCGCGCAAAAAAGTGCACCAGAATCCTCAAAATCACCTTACTTACCGGTGTCTTTATTGAACCCGATTTTATAGTATTAATGAATAATTGATCAAACCCATAGTCGTACTTTAAAGCACCATTTTCGTTATTGATAATAATAACGATATTTACTAATAATAGTAAATAACTATTAAAATCAAAACCGCTCAAGACATACCCTATCAATGCGAGCTATATACTAACGCCAACTGTTAATGACGATATACATGAGTGACGAATCAGCTCTCCCAGGTCTTTATTAATTTTTTAATAACTTTTATTTTTGAATCTTGTAATGCATATAAAATCAGTTTAAATCTGTTAACTTTAGCTTATTAACTTTTAAACCGGCCAATTAAAATATTTCACTTGAAAGTTGTTGATAATATGAAGCCAATGATGGTTTAAGAGGCAATAAGATAAACAATGTTGGATGAGCATTTAGCTGCGTATTTGTATTGTCAACGAGACTCAAGATTAAACATTTGTGAGTAATTGGTTATCCTTACAAGGAGCTCCTCCCGTCGGCTTAGGAGGGGTTGACGTCTACGTAAGAAGTTTATTTGGGGAGGATTAACGGGATCCCGATCCAGGCTTAGCTCATTACTAATACAATTTCGCCTTTGCTGAGTTTTGTTCATCCTCTTGGATTACAGACCTAATTCCCTGTGGCCTGGAGGCTCTCCTGGATAATAGGCCATTCCCTTCTGTAGTTCTTAATTAAAAAAAAAAAACAAGTTCATTTAATTATTTGTTCATAAAAAAAAATGTATTTTGCTATACTTAGCGCGTCTAGGTTATTAATTACATGCTAGCTGTCCATTCGTCGGTGTATGAAAGGACATTGATTTTTATCTTTATCCTTATTATTCTTACATTACATTTTTCATTTATACATGTAATTCTTTATTTCTGATAATAGGAGTCCTAAAGCATTTCTTTCTCCTACGCATCTACCACTAGCGTCATCATTATCTCTTTTAACCCTAAGCTTGGCAAGGTATCGTATATAGCACCATGACTTTGTGAATTTTTCCCCCACTCCAGGATGAATATTTTCGTTTCGTTCCTTTTTCATCATCTAGGGAATTTATCTGAGAAGTAATTTTGTAATACTGATTGATAGTGGCAGCTGATTTAGCCGAGCAAACAAGTAAAACCTTCTTCAAGATCAACACAATCAACAACATGGAATTACGTAGAGGAAACATAACTTTTGTAATTTTATCTAATTGACATAAAAAGTATATTTTTTCTGTTCTTGATGTTTTACATCATTAATTTAGTAATTGTAATTAAAAAAACAGGAACTTTCATTTATTTGATAAAAATTCGTTATTGAAGGCAGGTACCGTATACGGTGGTACCTTGCCAGAATGGGAGGTCAAGGACGTTCCCCTTCCTGCTTTGTTTGGTAATGCTCCGCGCTAGTATTATTAAATTCTCATTAAATTTTTACATGTTTTTATTGAAGATTTTTTTAATTTTATTGATTTAGACATGTTTTCTATGAAGAGGGTAACTAATTCTATCTCTCATCCCAAATTGAATACGAATTCTTATTCAGTCTTATAAATTCCGGGATGCTTTAAACGCAAAAAAGGCTCTGGGTCCAGGTCTCCTACCCCACCACCAAAATCATCCACAAATATTGGCTCAGAAGTGCATAAAGACAACGTAGGACATCTACCTGTAGTGACAACAAGAGGCAAATGCTGGTGGTGCCGTAAGAAACAAAGCATTTTTTTCTTGTGATAAATGAAAAGCAAGATTTTTCAAGGGAAAAGAAATTGCTTTTTTGGAGTGCATTCATAGTAATAAATTGTAAATAAAACAAATATTATTATAAAATAGATATATTGTGCAAATAAAATAGTTTTAAACAAGATAAACAAATTTTATTTTTTTAAACATTTAATCCAGTGACCTCCTGAACTTGACAAGGTACCAAATATGGTACCATACCAATAAATATATATGTATTAACAAAAAACATTGAAATGAGTTCTACAAATTTTCTGAGAACAGTAACCTAACTGTACATGTTCTGGATTTTACTTAATAGAATAGAATCTTCTATGCCCTCCTAGAATTTTAGATTTCGGACTAAATATAATAAGCATGGACTAGAGGATTAGTCTTGCTCTGCTATTACATCGAAGCATATGAGTCATTTTTTGTGACTATATATTTTCTGTTACTTACTTTTTATAAAGTTGTTAATATTTATTAATTATTATTGTTGTTGTTGTTAATATTTATTTATTATTATTGAGTTGTGAATTGTACTTTTCTTCTAAACCCAAATTTAATATTTTACTAACATTTGCAAAAAAAAATCAAATAATTAAAAGTTATTAAACAAAATTAATCGGATATTTTATAAAGGGACTAATTAAAAGATTTTGATAAAAGGGTAGCTAAAACAGGCTGTTAAAATAACGAACTAAAAATGAATCAATATTTTAGTTTTATATTACGGATAAAAATGTAAGAATATATTGTCTATCTCTAAACGGCTAGTTGCTTCAAGTGTAACATCCGAATACAGCAACGTTTTATAGATAATTTATTTTTATTCACTCATAAAAAGCACAAAAAAAAGGTAGCAAACACAAACCGATTATAAATATTCTGTTAATAAGAACAAGAAAACCTCTATAAATGCTTTAAATTTCTTTTTTCCGAATAGCTGGTGGGAGTCTTGAGATAGTTAAGGCGTGTAAGCAGATCTCTGGAAATAGCCAGCCGCGAACAATCGAAAGATCTTCAGCCTCGATAACTTCACTCGCAATATCCTTCCGCTACATTTAATTTACAAAAGTTTTTCAATCACGAAGCTCGACGGTTGCCAAATTTACACAAAAGACGACAGTTAGTTGTAACTTTTTTAATTAAAATGAATGGGCGAATTGAGGGGTGGGGGAAAGGATGGGGGGGGGGGGTAATTGTGTATGCGGACGCAGTATTGTAAACAGAGATCCCTCCGGGAAAATTAGTGAGGGAAAGAGAAAAGGGTTAATTTCGGGATTTCACTTTTCTCCGACCTTCCTGTCTTTCTCCCTCGGGCTAATGGTTTTCGCTTTAGTTGAATTTCATTCATTTTAATTAAGGAAGGTAGGTAGGTATACATAATTTTGTTACAATATGGAGTTAACTCATAACGCTTCCTAATTCGATAAAATTAGGAATGTTTATAATACCAAAGTTTTATTTTTTCATCGTTGTGAATATATGATAGTTTCGAATTTAAAAAATCTCTTTTCAATCTATAATAAATTAACATTTCTTACTAATTAGAATAAAATGACCAATGTCAAAAATAAATTATGCCAACAGTATAAAAAACTCAAAAGGTGTGGATATGCAAACAAAAATAAGTTTTTCCTTCATCGCAAAACATTTTTGATCAATGGCCATAGTGATGCCCATTCGATATATGCAGCTTTTAAATCGGAGATACTATCCAAATCCAGGAGTGTTTCAACCAGAAAACCTATTCAAATTCTGTATACAATGTAGTGCCGCTTCTGGTACTTTCCTGTACAGATTTCCCTCAATATGTAAACCACTATTCATTAAGCGTGTTTTCTATTTGCAGTAGTCTATTAGGAATTCAATGATACCCTATCTGACTATCTCTCTGTTTTGGCCTAGCCCACACATGGTTTTAAAGTAGGAGTTATATCTTATAAACAGCTTAGTTTTTCTAATCTCTCCGATACCTCCATTCCACACCTTCTTTTACTTTCATGCCCAAACAAGGACCTCTTAACCTTGATGCCTACTGCCCATTCTCTAGCTTGTCAGATTTTTAGTATGTGGCTGCTGTACAGATGGAAAATAATTCCGTTTACATCGTAGTACGGTACAGTATATATAGTACAGTATTTACCTAAGGGGAAACTTAATTCTGTATCTAACTCTTCTAATATACTCACACTCTTGTTAAATCTATGGATGTAACACGTAGGAAGTCCTTTGAGTTTCTACAAGCCCCATCTGCAATCTTCTGATTTGGGATACCTATCGGAAATTTTTCAGCCAAAACTTAAAGTCCAATCCAAGGTAGATTCAGCGGAATGGGTAGTTCCTTACACATCATTGGTAATCTCTAAATGGCCTTTTGGTTTCTCCATTGCTCGCCATATCGTACTTGCCTATAGTCGTAGTGAGACCGTGATTGCATCATCTTTAATCCATAAATTAAGGAGGATTAAAGAGCTTAAGACTTCTACTTTCTTGAATTTTTTTTTTATAGGAAATGAGTTCCCGAAATGGTAACAGCATTGGTTGAATGAAAACCTAAAAAGTAAATTTTTCCAATCGTACAAAATTTTATAATCCAGTGATAAACTGCCTGTCATTTTGTCCCGTTTGATAATCCTCAGCATTATACCTATTCTAATTCAAATATTCATTGTAAACAGTTCAAAAAGTGCAATTGAAAATGGTCCCTAAATTGTAGGTCTGGGCTAAAATATCGACTGAATAATGAAATCATTATATGAAAACAAGTCAGAAAAAATAATAGAAGCAATCATGACCAATCTATGTATGGTACACCGATCTGATGATTCGGATAGCGAGGATGGATCTTACATTGAGAGTTGAGAATTGTTCTGGAGGAGGAAGTGGAGGGAGGGAGGAGGCTTTGGGCTGAGGTGGACTCGACTACCGTGCCAAGCCCGGAGGTCTCTCGGGGTTTTATATCCTCTATAATTGGCCGGATAGTCCCCTCCTCAGTTGGCACATTTTCTCTCCGGCATCTCTTACTTCACGCTGGATATTTCCTCGTAGTTTTTACAATAAATAAAATAAGAAAATAATCCCCATAAACTGTAGGTTAAGATTTGATAAAACACTGAATTTATATTAAAATTTACTTTTTAATTTAATGTATTTTTGATGACTTCTATATATATGCACTAAGGTGATCAATTCACTCAACTTCCTTTGAAATACTGAAAAAAAAATACAATTTATAAAAAAAAAAAAAAATAATATAACCACTCGATTTTTATTATTTATACTGTTTTTTTTATTTACAAGCATCAACATTAAATAAAGTATAAATCGTCGCAGGGCGACGGATCAGATAGTCTTAAATCGATTGATCGATATTTCGGGTGGGATATGGGCAGTTAGTAACATTGGTTCATTACCAACTCAAAGGCTGCTTTGTTCAAAGGCTAATGAAGGCGGCTCTCTGGAAAACATTACCTCATCAACTCCTAATTTCAATTTGCTGTTTTCAGGGATGGATATTCCCGGTGTTGATTTTGGGAAATTCGTTCGCTTCATAAGCACAAATTTACTTTAGGAAGTAGTTAACTAGGCTATGGACTAGCTTCTTCATTTAATTTTTATTATTAGGTATATTTGATTTGAATAGTGGACCAGTTATGTTCATATTGTAATAATATTATTTATCAGAAATATATTTTTTTTTTCATTTTCTCAGTACGCATTTATAATTAGTGTATTACATCTAATGATTTAATCATCATTTTGAAGTTTACAGCCTAAAAATTAACATGTCACATTAAAACAGCGTGGAAAAAAATATTAAAAAAAGTAATGGGAAATAGCTAACTATATGAGAGTTAACTCTTTCATAAATATGAAACAATAAAAAAACAAAACAATATAACAATATGGAAAGCTAAGATTTCACCAAAAAAAAAATTAATTTATCAATGGACTTAAGTTAAGTAATATAGACGAAAAAATAATTATTTCTCATATCCAATTGCGCCTCGGCAAGAAGATATTTACAACTCAAAAAACTGTTGTTTTTTTCGATAATCACATGTGAAGTTTAAAGTGCTTCTCAATTTAATATGTAGCTAAAGAAAGGGACGAGGGAAAATAGTCTTTGATCACAAATTCTCTATCATTGAGGCAATTAGTAAAAGGTAGCAATTATAGCTATAGGTATACTGTATAGGTAGCTATCTACTAGGAAGTGCGAGCTATTCCTATCAAGGGATCGTTAAATATACTAAATTATTATTCTTACAAGATAACATAAATTATGTTAGACAAATTAAATAAAGATCGTGACTGATTACATAAATCGCATACAACAGAAAGAGTGCAGTAAAAGTTGATAAACCGTGTTGAATATTTTTTTTTTTTAAACTTCAGTTCTATATTCACGTCTGTCTTAACTGAGACAATTAGTGAATTTGCTGAAATTTGGAGACAATATTGGCATGATAGGAGTGGGAAAGAGTTTTGCCCATTGGCACCTCTTCTTGTCGTGATTTGCACTCAGGAAGGGAAATCACCGGCTCCCTTTTAGTCTTCAGTAGTGATTATCGGGCATGTGCGAATGCCTGCATCTGCCAAATACGACTACGATTTTGATCGTTTTCTCCTTTTTTGGCAACTCCATAAAGAGATGATTTATTAATTTTTTTTTTTTAATTTTATTCCTTTCTTTATTTCCTTACATAATTACATAAAATAACAATATTCTGTATCAAGAACGACCAGTTTCTTGATTTAAATAATAATAAAATGCTTGGGCGACCTTTGATAATTACTGTAGAAGGCTTAAAAAGCCTATAGAATTTATTCAAGCCAGTAACCAAGTTGGTAAGTTGATCTGTTAATGAGTTATTTTCAATGAGCTGTGCCGGCTGATTTCTCCTCTTCCTCTTTTCTGAAGATTCCTGCTGTTTTTGGGCTGGTATCCTTATACTAATTGGTCTTGCAGGGTGCTGCTGATAGTTTGATTCCAGTTTTGAGGGACCTGAACGAGGTTGCTGCTGTTGTGGGAGAAGCGGAAACTCATCTATCGGCGAAGGGATATTGATTTGTGGATGTTTTCTTGGATTCCTGGCTGCTTTCAATTGTTTCAGAGCTGGGCATCCTCTGTATCCAACAGTATGTGGCCCACTACAAATGGCACACTTTGCTGCGGTTTCTCTTGGTTATATGCTTTATAGAAAATTGAATATAAAATGAAAATATTAAATACAATTGTGGGTTGGCTCTATCTACGGGCAATCCATTCAATAATGCGGTCATAAAACCATTTATAAAAGATATGCCAAACATTTAGATTAGACTATAGTCTCTTTTTCATTTTATTATAATATTTTTTTTTTGTATTTCCACAGAGGTTTATGGTATTAGGACTATTGATATACAGAAGTTTTCTCATTGAGAGGACCTAGGTCAGAGGGCAGTATGGGGGTGGGGGGAGCCCTACTTTATTTTCAAAGCTACAGCTGGCCCGCCCCTCCCTTTGCATATTATTGCTATGCTCTGTATAACCCCAGCATATTACTTCGGGATTCTGCCGCTGACATCGGAAAATATTTTTTTATAAACAAGTAATATTTTTATCATTATTTTTTAAATTGTCTTACCTACAACCTGATTAATGTATGCACTGTTATGTTCAGAGTATACATCGGATGGTGGAATTATATAATAAAGCATAGAGTAAGTTAATGTAGGAATTAGTTCAGGAATTTACACCTTTCTTGTGATTTCTGCAGCTGCCAAATACGACAACGATTTTGATCGTTTTCTCCTTTTTTGGCAACTCCATAAAGAGATGATTTATTAATTTTTTTTTTTCAATATTATTCCTTTCTTTATTTCCTTACATAATTTCATAAAATAACAATATTCTGTATCAAGAACGACCAGTTTCTTGATTTAAATAATAATAAAACATAAAAACATAAGAGTAGTTAACAATCTTCTGAATAAAAAATGAAAGAAAACAAAAGACAAAAATTTTCATTATTCATTTAAATCCATGTTGTATGCCTTTTCTAGGTTTATTACACATATTGTGGTTTTGTATCATTTACATAATAAATTAGAAATTCGTAAATATAAAACGGAATTGCAAATATATAAATAATAATTAAATAAATGTATAATTAATAAAACTTAGTAGCTAGCCACCATGCTAGACATTTCTATAATTAAATGCCTTATAACTTGAATCCTTCCTTGGAAGAAAAACTTCATTGGTAATATGTATAAAATTAAAATAGAGAGGTACAAGCTTCCAAAGAGTGTGATTCCGGGGTTATGTAAGGCGCACAGAGACACAGGCGAAGCAGAGCAGAGCAGTTTTGGAAATACTCGTAGGTGTGGTAGGTAGGAAACTGCTCTGCTCTGTGTCGCATGCGTCACAATGTGCGCCCAGCCTAAGGGTCTGCTCTGCGGTATCTAAAGTGAGATAGTTCACGTGTGCATTAATAATGCATGGTATGTTCGGTACAAAAAAAACAAACTCTCTTCTAACAGGGTTTCTGCAGGAAGAGGGTCAAATTATGAATCTACACCCTTTCCTCTATTGAGTTCTGTTGTGGAGTGTGACAGATATTACTGGTTACCAATAAACGGTTTTTTTTTTTTTGGTTTTTTTTTTGTAGAACACTAAGAAAGATGCGATGGCTTATCCTAAAGCAACTTTAACTAATCAATTAGTATATAAGTCTATTACACTTAATAGTCATTCTTTAAATAATTATTAGTGAAGTAAAAAGTCCTTATTCATATCTCGGCGATGGCTAATCTTTTCTCTTCAGATAAAATTATTTAATCATTAGTTATAATGTTGAGATTGATTTCACATGGAATTAACCCCCCTCCTTCATAAAACCTCCGAGGGCTCAAACACAGTCATTGTTAATTATCTAACAATTAAACTTTCCTCTTTGATTAGCACGCTTGAAGCTGATATACGACCTACTCTCCTCAATAGCATGTAATATACCAAGTAGCGTTTCCCGTTGCCGGCCTTGGTGAACCCATCAAACCCACTAGGATCTCCTTTGTTCTTCCTCACTTCACGTCCAGAACCTAAACGCTCCCGAACTGGAGTGAATAAAGAACAATACTAATGAGAACGAGAAGGATCCCTTCCTGGTTGTTGAAAAAACGAGCGGTGGCCCTGACCATGTTCCAAAACCCGAGCCTTTTCCTCATCCAGGTTATTATTCCCGTCGTGTACTACGCTCTTTCTGTTGTAAGCGTTTTGTTTACATCTGTCACGATGTTCAATTCTTCTCACATAATTAATGGTCTCTTGGAAGTATAATAACTTAGAATATTTAAAGTTCTCTGGATGGTAATATCTCATATTTAATAACACTTGTACTGAATAACTCATACCTATAGGAAGTGGAGTTAAATGATTAATTTTTATTTCATTGATTGCGTAGTACGCAATGCGCGATGATTGTACGCAATGCGTACAATCGATATGTCTTAAAGTAATTCAACTCCATATTCATAATATATTAAGAATACTTCATAAAAATACTTTTAAACACTATAAAACATTGAAGCCATTGCGAATCATCTACTACATTGACATTAAACATTGGCTGAGTTGTAAGGAATAACCCAATGAAATTTGAATTTTTTTATAAAACTGTTATTTGTTTAAAATTGAATTAATTTATCATAAATCAGGTCGGGACAGTGAAAAAACATCAATGCTATCTTATACAGACTAGAATAATCCATCTTACTAGAATTTCTTCATGCCGTACTTTCCTAAAATATAAACCACTAGTAGGCGTAGAACATCTGTTCAGAGCTTAGAAGCAGGCTCTGTGCATGAAATTGGAAATCGGAAGTAAACGTGAGAATTAAAAAAAAAAAAGCAACTTTCTTATAACGTAAGATTAGTGTTTTATGAAACTAAATACGAGAAAAGTAAGTGAAGGAAACATTGTGTGCAATGAGCGGGCCTGTAACCTGTAAGACAACCCATGATAAAGATGATCCCTTCTCAGCAATGCTTGACATAGATGGTTTCTTTCCTGCATATCAAAACTAAAGTGTTACTAGTCCCCTTATTAGAGGTGATAACCAGAGGAGTGTGTGATTTCTGTTATGGAAACAAATGTTGAGGCTTCCAATATTACTATCAAAAGTTTTTTTTTTCTTTAATTTATTGAAATTTACAACTGTATTTACATATAATGCATGAGATCAAAATCAGAAAGGAAAATGTAAAGAACAAGCATGAAGAGAAATTACCCCTTGGTAGCACTCTTTCTTGGAACAGGAAGGAGCTATTTCTTTTCCCTTTCTACGGGAGGCGCCCCTGGTCCCTTGTTGGGAAACTTCTTCTTTCTGGGGCTACAAGTACGGTATCGTCTTCTTTGTGCATGTGTCCAAAAGAAATGTATATATTTTGTTTGTCATGATTTGATATTTTTCCAAACTGAGGTTTATGGATATTTAATAATCAATCTTGATATAAAAAATGTGGTTATATGTTTTGTACATTAATGTAATGAAGACAGCCCGGAGTCATGGTATATAGTTAAAATTGTTGTATTGGCAGAGTAGATGGTCGTTAAAGATCCGGAGCTTCTAGGTATGTCATATGTCTATACTTTATATAGGTAGTTAGGGGAAAGGTGGTGATGTGTGCGAAATTCGGGCTAATATAGGACTTATATCTAAGAGACCAATGGGATGGAATTCACAAAAAAAAAAAAAACATTTACCTTACACATGGGCCGGGATAGCCGGGGGCGTGTGGGAGGGCGACCCGCTTTAGCATGCTCGAGCCGAACGTCGTTGGTTCTAATCCGCCCTGTGAGGGTTGACATACTCGTATTTCGTAGAGGCTCCACGGAATAAATCTCAACCTACCCACCATGGTCAGAATAGGAAGGTTACACCTGTAGAGTTACACCCGTAAGTCACACATGGCCAAGTAGGGGCATTGACAAAAAAAAAAAAAAAAATACCTAACAAATTATTTCAAATGCAAGTTATACTGAACAGCATTGTGTGTAAACGTCATTAGTAGTTTTCTATTTTATAATTCAATTTATAAATTTACTTATTTATATGTACTCGTAATTAGAACTAGAAATTTTTCCCTAAACTATACTACTCAATTCCTGGCAGAAATATGGTACATAAAAAGCAACGATATTTTAAAAGGTTCTATTTATCATTTCTATGCTATACAGTTTTTTTTTTTTTTTTATGGAGTTGACAATTACAATGGTTTAGTAACTTACATATGTTTAGAATATGGATAAAAATTAAAAAAAAAAAAAAAAAATGGTGTTCTGTTTCATTTCCTTGCCTTTCAGTCCATTTTATCCCCAATGCTTCCATTTATATATCCCACCGTAATAAGGACGATGGTATCCGCCATATCCACCGTAGTGTCCGCCATATCCACCATGCCCTCCATACCCGCCATAGTGCCTCGGGTAATAGCTGCCGTAGCCCCATCTCTTGTAGCCTCCCCAGCCACCGTATCCTCCCCAGGTCGCTGACACTGTAGCTATAACGGTGAGGATCACTACCAAAAGAGCCATCGTCTGTGAACAAAATAATTGTGAAATACATTTAAAATATATTCAGTCGCATTTATGTTGCTTAACACCAACTTGAAAACCTTTGGTATAAAAATATTCTTTGTGACCTCGTGTAAAGAAAAGACACATTATTTACTACTTGCTGTAAAATGCGACTTAAGGGTCAAATCTAAGATGACCTCGTACCTCCATCCACTTCAATAAATTTGAAGAACTGGTAAAATCTATAATTGAAGTCGATAAATCAATGATCATCTTAAATGCAAGGATCCCTATCCAAATGCTTTGTATAACAATTATGGTGGCAGTTATAAATTTTATTTTTTTTCTCTCTCTCTTTTCCATTTATTCTCTTCTTTTTCTTTATTATTATTCTGTATTATTATAATTTTTTTAGAATCTTTGAAGAAATTGTAAAAATTGTAAATATATATTTCAATACAAGTTAAAAATTATGAACAGTGTATGAATTGTAAATATATATAAAAATGTTTAAAAATGAATAGACAACTGTTGGCAGACGGTTTTTTTTAACCATGTCAACAAAAGCTTATTTTTTATTTTTGTCTCAGAAAGAAATTATAAATTTATATTTAATAAAGCTATTTATCTATCTATCTATTTATCTATTATGGTGGCAGTTATAAATGCATATTTTACTATCAATATAAATAATACTTTTATGTTAGCAAAAGTTGTTGCTTTTTTTTCTTTCATGAAAGCATTATATGTCTCTGCTTATTACCAATATACATTGCTTATAAATTGATTTTCCATAATAAAAGAATGATTTATGCCAAATAGCAAGTTGATTACGACGAACCTAAACGAAGTTTGAATTGCATAGTAGGTCTCGTTCCTTATTATTTGTATTCAAAGTGATTCACTCGGAATTCGAAAGGCCACGTATTTTAAGAATCTTACAAACCACAAAAGTCATAAAATAAAAGACTCCATTAAGATGAGAGTCAGGTAGAGGCAATCGTTTCTGAAGGTCGGGTGAGTATAGAATCACTCCCTAACTCGCTTTCAAATTTTATTTTTAAAAGAATGATTTATATTAAGTAAAGCTTTTAGGTTATAAAAAAAATTCATTAATATAAACTCCGGACTGAAGCAGTGGTGTTCATTGTGGTATTTCTAGCAATAAGCTAAATTTTCATTTTATAAATAAAAATAGCTGATAAATATAATTTACTCATTTGTCCAGGCGTTTAAATTATAATTTTTCAGTTTTTATTGAAAATATACATGATTTGGAAATAAGTAAATGCAATGGACTTTGAAGCAGTCTAAGAATTGCTATTTCCGAATTGGTTATCGGTGCTGGGACTCTTCCCTACTAGACGAGAATGAGGTAAGAAATAGTAAATGAATTTAAGTAATGAATTTCTAGCGTAATTAAAGCTCGAAAGATATTGCTCTATTTATAGATAATCAATAAATATTGAAAAATCTGAAAGTAGAGGGATATGTGCGGTAATAATCGGATTATTATCGCTGTGTTCACCGTCATTAATCATCATCTCTAATAGTTATTTTCATCACTAGTACCAAAAGTGGTTGTTTTCGGTGCGCGGTCGAGTTTAACGTGCGAGGCGTAGCCGAGCAAGGAAATCAAACCAATTAGCGAAAACACACTTTTGGTACTTGTTATGAACAATAATTCTCATAATACTGCTCATACTTGAGTACATTAAAACACTTATATATTTCAATAATAACTTACAGATAGAATTTCAGAAAATAAATTGCACCTTTTAAAAAAAAAAAACATTTTATTAACCTGTTTATAAATTAAAATTAAACTAATTAAAATGTTTATTAACCTATAATAGAAGAAATGTACTGATATATTTACATTAATATTTATAGTACAATTCTAATTATTCATTATATTAAAACCTTTGTTTGGGATTGCCTTTTGGAATAGCGATAATTGTTGATTAAAAGAATTATTTTCAAGTTCTGGCTCATCTCTAAAAAGGTCGTCAACAGTCCACAAATCTTCTTCCTCCCGAACGACAGACGTTGACTCTTTTATTGATAAATCAGAAGACCCTCCAGAACTTTTTTTGGGGAGACCCCCAAACAGCTTCCGGGACACCACAATTTTTTGGGCACAACTCGAACATTTCTTCTTTCTAAACAGTAACGAAATCTGTATTCGCTTTCATATAGAGCGCGGGATTTAGCTGAAAGTAGTTCGTTAAAAGCTTCTTGGGCTTCTTCTAAAACATCTGGCATATTCATGTTATTTTGCACTTCAAACATACTACTTACATTAGAATGAAACACAGCATGGCTGCAAGTAACCTCCTTCACATGTTTATAAATACAGTGGATATCGTTTATAACGACATCGGTTATAGATTAATGAATATTTATCCGACTATTACGACCACGGCTATTGCGACTGATCGGCTTTAGCGACCCATTTTGAGTCCCCCAGGGAACAAAAAGATCGGTTATAACGTCCGGCTTTCGGAAAGAACTCTTCAATCCCTGCTTGCGGGATATTTCTTTGGGGACAAGAAGACACATCTATCGCCTTTTCTAGGAAACTCCCTCCCCAGATTGTTTGTATTTTTATTCCTTCAAACGAATTCGAATCATTTCCGGCCTAGTTCTCGAAAAAGACACTTTTGCGTGGTGATATCTGGTTGTTTGTTTGGATTTTAGTTGCGGTTTTGTTCTCCATACACTTTTGCTTGGTGATACCATTTCAAGGAGAAGGGCTTTTTTGTTAGAAGAAAAATTTTGCTGCACATTTGCTGTCGGCAGGAAAATGGGGAGTCGAACAGTAGTCTTGCAGAGGAACTGAATGTATGTCATTAAACTATTTCAACAATATGGAAAAATAGAGACACCATTCGGCGACTAGTTGAACGCGGTGAATCGTTCAAGACAAAAAAATAAGGAGAGCTACGTGCGACAAAGTCAACGGTGCTCTAATAACATGGTTTCGACCCCAACGCAGCCGAAATGTTCCAATTTCAGGGACAATTTTACTCAAAAAAGCCAATCATTTTCTAAAATTGATTAATGAATCCACTTCAGAACCGTCTAGCGACTCGACAAGTAGTATTTCGCGAGGATGGATTCAAAGATTTTGTACTCGCCATAATGTTATTTTGTAAGCGGTGACTGCTAGCGTCCCCCAAGGGATTATCAGCGATTGGCTTCCGTCAGTATGGCCATCAATTCCGAAAATTACGATGATTCAGATATTTTTAACGCAGATGAAACTGAACTTTTTTTAAAAGGTACTGCCTGATCGGACACTACATTTTAAGGGGGAGAAATGTTCTAATGGAAAACTGTCCAAGGATAGAATAACGGTTGTCGATTGTTTTGGTGGCAGCCAATATGACTGGAATTGAAACATATACTTTTTATAATAGGAAATTTGTAGTTGTAAGAAGGCTAACATTACAATCAGCTCTTAAAAATGGCCTAGACCTGATATAACGACCGACGTCGTTATAAGCGATATGTCGGATGTAACAACGATCGCTTATAACGACGAATTTTTACGGTCCCTTCAATGTCGCTATAAACGATGTCCACTGTAAATATAAGTAGCAGGTAAAATAGCGCACCAAAAAGATTTTTCAGGCCTTGCCCCGAAAAGTAATGCTTTACGGCCTCAAACCGAGTATTGAAACCACATGTTTTTGATGCAGTCTGATGAAAAAATAATTTAGCACCTCATACCTTACTTTAAAACGTAAATAAAAACAAAAATCTCAGAAAACTATATTTAATGAGATACACTCAATACTCATAAACTGATGATGCGTTAAAATTGGTTGATGTTGTCTCAGATATTATTAATATCTATCTCAGAATATGTTTTATAATATGTACATTATTTTTTTAAGAATAATAGAACCGGAAACACAATCCCGTTTGTATGTAAAGAAATACCATGAAACTATAACCAATTTTTGAATTTCCTTACCACTTCCTAATAGCTGTGTATAGGAAATATTCCCATATCGGTCAAATAATGCCTCAAGGAAGAAACGCATTCCAATAATTGGGCAATTAATCCAGCGGCGGTTCCATTGGGCACGCCAGATCTTCTCAGACAACTGGACCTTGGAAACATCCTTTGGCCTCAAGACGTGGAGTTAAAGGATTTACCTGGAGTCGATTAGGGTCTGGCTGACCATTTGCTGCTAATTGACCATTTGTCCAATTACCTGGTTGGGAACTGCAATCCCTTTCAGTATTGCCTTTATTAAACGAATAAGAGGAAGATGATTGCTTGTGGTCTCTGGCGTCTCTTAACCGGCCGTAAAATATTTTTCAATTGCAAGCCGACACAATAAGGTTAAAGATCAATATTTAAATTAACATAATTACGTTTACTTAATCAGTTGATATATCAGTTTATTTTAAAAGTTATTTTCAAAAGTCCGCTTAATTGTACAAATTGCCTACAAAAGCCGTTGTCATGTATTAGTGCCGAACCGATATTAAATAAGGAAAATACTTTCATAAGAAACATTTAATCAATGCATAAATAAAACATTCGTAATATTTATATGAGGAGGGGGGCTGAATACCCTCCAAATGGCAGGGTCTATTAACGTTTAGTCTATTTTTAATATTTATATATTTATTATTTCCTCGTGGATATTCACATTTTTAATATTTTCAGAGTTTTAAATAAAATGTCTTTGAAGTGAAAATAGTGGTAGTGGCCGACAGTCGAACCCGGTTCTCTCACGAGGATACACACGAAAAAATATTTAAATTAATAAATATAAGGTTATATTTATTTTTCCCCACTCTTCTCACTGATACATTCAGATAACAAAATAATGATAGGTAGACATATTTATTCCTACAAACAATTAAGAAAGTATTTAGCCTACTTAATGGGTGCATACGATAGTGCGTACATTGTAGTAACATTTTTTTTTTTTTAACTTCATTTTTACATTCTTAGATGTCTTAATAGAAAAAGACAATCAGCGAATGTGACAGTTTTTAACTAACAATTGACCTTGACCCCCAGGAGATTATTTATTTTCTTATGCAGCTAAACAGTAACATCTAAGATCAAGGAAATTTGATACTTGGATATTTTTTTTTAATTACTCGCAAAGAAGGTCTTAAGACAAAAGGAATAATGTCAGAATAGACCCTTTATTCTGGCATTATTGCTTCTCGATATTTTCGACTCACGACTAGCCGCACCTACATCCGCCAACTTAACTACCATTGATAATGATATTAACATCCCTTACTTTATTAATCACTTTTATTGAGCTCTATAATGAATTTAAGGATTGAATTTGTCTTTTCTTTAATGATGCTTCTTCCTTTTGGCACGGCGTTTGTCAAAATCTGGGTCACATATTCTTAACAAGGTTCAAGTAACCTTTGTTAAAATTGAGCCTCTCAATTATATATACAATATCTGTACCCAATTATATAATTACTTGTAACATGCTAGTTAAATTGACTCAATAAACGTGATGACATTACTCCATGGCAGGAAACAGTTAAAACCATTAATGTGACGACAAAGAATTGTATAATACGGTATTCATTATTTTTTTAAATATTTATATTATTGTCTGTATTTTATTTCAGGTTCATACACATCCGACTTTGGACTGTCTACAGGAAACCAATTTGACGTGCAATGTGATTAAAAAAAAGACGTATCATTTTTTAATAGAATGTTCAATCAATAAATAGTAAGATACTTGATAGACAATCGTCCGAAACGTAATACAAATGGATAATAAAAAGAATATTATAATAATTAATCAGGTTGGCTAACCGACCTCGAAGATCTTTAGTCGGCTCAATTATTAATTTTATTGACTTATATTCAATTATGAATTATATTCAATAATTCAAATATTTTACCTTATTTTTTCAAATGAAAAAAAAAAGGTAGCGGATCTTGAGCAAAATAAGATTCTGTATATCTAAAAATTTTTGCTTGCCATCTAAAAAAAAAGACACTTTCTATCTTTCTTCTGAAATTAGCGATTGACTCACCGAAGAACTTGTATTGTGACAACTTACCTCACCATTGCCGATAACATTCCCTTCAACTGCTTATTTTAATTAGTTTATTTAAGAAGTTCAGAATTCTATTAAAATCTAACCAAAAAACAAAGCCCCGGGTTGTGTGTTACTTTCAAAGTTGATCCTAAAATGTTTAGCTAGGAAAACAACCCTCTTTTTCGAACTGATATCTACACTCTATTATGAGAATAACACATTTTCAGAAGTATGGAAATATTCTGAATATATAATGTTTATGTGTGTAGAAGTTGTAATATAAAAAGCAAATAAGTCAGGATTCCTATCGTCGCATTAGTCTACTTACTTCTTTTTCCAAATTATATTTGATTCTAAGAAAGTACGATATTTGGGGCTTTATCTGGACGAGGGACTGATTTTGAACCGACTGAAAACAGCTTAATAAGCGATTTGGAGTATTATTCAGGTTAAATAGAAGATTCTCCAAATCATCTCTTACGAACAAAGAACATTTACAAGAGTTACTTCTAAAGCCTTTGTAGTTATGCGGCGCTCCCAAAAAATCAACAAATTCAAGCATTCAGATATAATAAAGTATTGCGAAAATATGCAAGTCAATGACATGTCCATCCACTAATTACAAAAAGATTTGGACATCCCGTCAGTTTCTGCAAAAAAATCCAACAAATTCCAAAGAGAGAGGCTGACTTAAAACATAAATCCTTTGACACAGCAACTGAAATCATTTAGAAACCCATAGGTCCCATCCCGATGACTTATGAGGCGGTGGCCAAGAGACTTATTAATCTAACCGCAAATAGAAGCGTGCAGATTTCCTCATTGCAAGATATGCCGATGGAAAATTTAACACTCAGTGAAAACAAATAGATAAATAATAAATAAAATAAATTAATTGAAAATAATGTTTAAATTAAGAAGTCAGGGTAAATTAATAGTAATTGGTTTTGTTTCAGGTTAGTAAAATGCCGAATTTGCATGATTTAGCAAGAATTGTAAGTACACATAGTTGATTGTATGTATATTGAATTTTAATTGTAACATTTTTACTTTAATTATAACGTTTAATATTGTACTTATATTTTGTACTTAGTATATTTTGAAGAGAGTTTTGAAAAGTATAAGAATATCGTCTATATAAATAAAAATGGAATTCTGTTTGTTTGTTTGTTTGTTCTTTATGGAAATCCATACCGTTTGTCCTAAATTCTCCAAATTCGGCTTATTGGTTCTTTCATAACAGGTGCGAACACCTGTCCATATTAAAATTGCATAACTTTAGCCAATCTCTGGGTATATTCTTTATTGTTATAAAAATCGTTATCATCTCGCTTTACATTAAATTTTTAAGAAATCATTCGTTGGAGTCGAAAAAAATCTCATTTCTTTCCTAACGAACTTTTCTTGATCCACGGCTTTTCCTATTTTTTTATTCCGAATTCCCTGGGTGAAACCGGGATATACCGCTAGTTTATTATATTATATTTATCCGATAATCGATATCGGATTAGCATTGTAAAGTCAATACTATTTTTTGGGTAAATGAATATTGTATTAACTTTTGTTGTTTGGCAAGTATTTGGTTATATGAGGCAAGGGATTAAGAATTAACGTAAAAGGAAAAACATTTATTATAATAGTTTATTATTTAATTTTGTAATGAGCAAATACTGATAAGAATGAATCATATAAATTTAACGTTTATCCGTATAATATGAAAAATCGTTTATAATCCAAATTGCCTATGACCAGACATAGAATAGAAATGATATTTCTTTTCGGTTTCCAAGATTAACACAAATATTCTTACCATAAAAATCTAATAAATAAAAAAACACCACTAGAAAGTCGCTACAGAAAACATGTAAATGGATTAAATGGAGTTTGTTAGCTATGTTTTTATAAAATACTTATTTTTTATAAATGTAATAAACTTAATTGCTATGTAATTTCATTGAATAAAATCACTGGACTGTAGTATAGTAAATTATCTATTTAGATTTGTAGTAGTTTGATGGTACTCACGTTAATCCTGGCCGTGCCTCCCATAGCAGCAAGAGTATAGGCTGTGGCCGTTTAGATGCCGTTGATATGTTTATATAGTGTGCCCGGGGTGACGTGATCCCGACCAGCGGTGACTACGGAAGTACGGGGAAAACCTCTGAATAAATCAAAATGTCTTAACTTTTTCTGGTTAGAGCCCAGCTCGAGTCGTAGGGCCTATGTTACAGAAAGGACGAGTAGGCAGATCCACGAACCTGATGAGATTTACCCGGGCATGACTGTTTATAATTTAATGATCCATACATACCCGGGTTCGATGACTCCGATCTTCCTATCAAGATATAAAAAAAAAAAATGATGGAAATAAAAAACCAAACAAATAATTGTTCATCCCCGGTTGATGTGAGAGAGATCCTCTTCTACCTATATCCTTCTCCCTGAAAAAAATCTTTTTTTTTCTTCTTTCCTAAAAAAGCTCTGGAATTGTGTGGAGTGCCAGGATCGTTCGGGTTCCGAATGGGGTGTTCTAAAAATAAATCGAGGTTTGGTTTTTTTTTTTTTAGGCGTACTAAAAAAATCGAAAAATTCCTTTTGTTAGCTGATTGATGGAATTCTTTCAATGTATGGTTGTAAAGATCAGTAATTTCCCCCTCCCCCCGCCCCCAACAATTAGAATTTCTAGTTATTAAAAAAGGTATTGATCTGATAGAAAGTGATGAGTCACGATTTACTAAAAATAGTAATTTCTAAAGCTTATTCAAACTAAATATCAAGAGCGATGTACTGAAGTCTTAATCTTGTTCTAAAGGTCAAATCATATGGCCAATTTTTTATTACTGTGTCGGTACTTTTTAAGTTGATACTTTTTGTAACATTGTTAATATTTGAGCTTGTACTGGTTGTCTGATATTGCAAATAATTATTTCTTCTGTTCAAAGTTATTTAAACCCACAATAGTGTTACAATATAAATACATTTTTTTTATATTGGATTAATTAGCCATGTCCAGCATTAAAATATCCAGTCTTGCCCGATGACTTGAAACCTTTTCGGCAAAATCCTTTCCGAATGAGCCTCAATCCCTCTACCAGCCCCCAGACATTCCATTTAATGATAACCTCTACTTTTCGTATATCCTTCACGATGAATTGATCACCTCTGTACTTAAATCTCGAACCAATGACTCTGGTCATGACCAAATCCCAGTAAAATTGTTAAAGCTTAGTCTCCCAGCCATCCTTCCTGCGCTCCTGCATATATAAAACTTTTCTATACTAAATTCCTTAATCCTCTCCAGTCTGGTTTCCGTTCCGGTTATTCCACTCAATCTGCCCTGATAAAAATTATACAAGACGTTTACTCTGCCATGGACCAACAGAAAATTACAATTCTAGTCCTATTCGATTTTTCAAAAGCCTTCGATTCCGTTGACCGCACAATACTCCTCTCCAAGCTTCATAAGCTATCCCTATCCAATAGTGCACTACGCTGGTTCCAGTCCTTCCTGTCTTCCCGTTCACAAGCAGTTAATATTCCTAATAAACCACCTTCATCGTCCTTAACTCTCTCCAGAGGTGTACATCAGGGCTCTTCCCTTCCTCCAACCCTCTTTTCCCTTTATATAAATGACCTGTCAACCGTATTGAGTCACTCCCACTTTAATCTTTATCATCTATAGGCCAACCTCCAAATTTAAATATCATGTCACCATTCGAACATAAAAAACTTCAAGAGGACATCGATAGTATTACCCGCTGGGCGACAGAAAACAAACTACGTCTAAATCCAGAGAAAACTAAAACAATCCTTATTGGCTCAAAACCCTTCCTGAATTCTCTTCCTTACTATCCACTATTATATATCAATAGCGCTCCTATTCAGTTCCAAGACTCCATAAAAAACCTCGGTCTCACCTTTGATAATTATCTCACCTGGAACCACCACCCAAAAATCTATTGCAGTCCTAAAACAGCTCCTTAGATTCGCTAGATGTTTCCCAAGAAGCACCCGCCACCTACTAGTTTCCTCTCTCATCCTTCCTCTCTTCGATTATAGATGCATTGTATACGGAGGGCTGTCTGGTGAACTGGAGAGGAGATTCAAAAGATTAATGAACCGCCTTATCAGATTTATTCTAGATCTACCCAGACACTGTCACGTTTTCCAATTTTATACTAAGCAAGGTTTTCTTTTTCCTTAATCCAGACGAAAATATCTCCTTGGTTCCTTTCTATTCCAATCCTTTAGAACAAAAAAACCCACCTACATCCTCGACCTCCTTACACCTCGTTCGTCCATCCACCTATTAAACACAAGATCTCATCCTACCGACCTGCCTGTTCCCATCCGTAGAACAGCCTTCTTTGAGCTATTCTTTACTGTACGTGCAACCCATCTTTGTGAATACCTTACCTAACTCCATTCGATGCGCATATCCCTGTCCTTATTTAAACACTATTTATTTATCCATCTCCTGGACAATCAATCTTTCGTACAAATGTAAAAATGGTCAATATTTAGATGCATGAGTAAACAATTATTTCTATTTAATTATCCTATAAATAATTTAAAAATAAGAAACATTGTTTAACAGAACACAACGCCAATGACCCTAAAGGGTAGAGGCTAAATAGAAGAAGAAAAAAGATTATAATTTCATTCCACTGATCTAATTTTAGTCAGACAATCGTACTACCTAAGTTTCCTTTTGTTATTATTAGGTGACTAAAAGTCCCAGAATAAAATTATATTTTTATTCATTCATTTATAAATATTTTAAACTAGCTGTATATCCCGGTTTCACCCTGGGAATTTCGACACGTCTCCAATGTAAAGCGAGGTATAACGATTTTTATGACAATAAAGAATATACCCAGAGATCGGTTGAAGTTATGCAATTGTAATATGGTCAAGTGTTCGCACCTGTTATGAAACCACTGAGAGAAATTTGGAGAATTTAGGACAAACGGTATGGATTTCTATAAAAAACAAACAAACAAACAAGCGAACAGAATTTCATCTTTATTTATATAGATTTAAAAGTAGCTGTATATCCCGGTTTCACCCGGAGAATTTCAACTCGTCTCCAATGTAAAACGATTTTTATAACAATAAGGATTATACCCAGAGATTGGCTGAAGTTATGCAATTGTAATATTATAGGTGTTCGCACCTGGTATGAAAGAACCACTGAGCGACATTTGGAGAGTTTAGGAAAAATGTTATCGATTTTTATGAAGATGAAAAAAAAACAGAATTTCATCTTTATTTATGTAGATTATAAATTTTAATTAAAATAACATAATAATAATATAAATTATAAATTATTTTTCTTATCTTGATGACTTGAAAATTGTTTTAATAATTTTTATATATTTTTTATAAGAAGAGAAATGAAATGCCGGGATTTGAACTCGGATATCCGTATCACTTATACAGCGCTCTTGGCGCAAAACAAAATTTTCACTTATGAACTTTATTAGAAATAAACGTGTTTTGATAATAAGTAAACGTCATTTCTCACCTTCACACATTTTTCTACACTTATATGCTTATTTTTATATCTCTATAACTTATAGAGTATTTGTATAGCAAAACTTGAAGGTTCTCAGTTCTTTTCGAATCACTATTGCTTAGTTTTTTTAAGGGACCTAATTTCATCAACAGTCGAGTTTTTTTTTACTGCTTGCTTGTTTTTTACTGTACAGTTGCTTTTTTTAAATATATCGTGAAGATGACTCGATAGATGTATTTACGTCTCGTACTAAAGTTTGTACTCTTATCGCCTTTCTGGAAACCGAGAACGATTACTGTTCCTCTAAAACCACTTTATACTGCATCCAGAAATCTAGTATGGAACTAAAGTTTCTAAACTAAAATATAATTAAAGATTATCTTATACCATTTTATTTTCACACCTTAAATGCTTTAATTGATTTGAGCATCTCGTATTTACTCTCTAAAGTGAAATATTTTTTATTGTTAAATATTTTCATTGTCATTAGTGATAACAGGGGAATGCAAGCTTAATAGATCTGATTTTATAATACTCTATTTAGTTGTTGAAAACTTCATTCAATTACCATGGAAGCAAATAATTTCCATCAACCAAAACACGTTGATAATTCTCCCCTATGAACAGAAGGCCTTTATTTATAAAAAGTGATCTGTCATTAAAGGCTTACTGTTCGTGGGCTCAACTTGTTTAGGAGTTGTCTGAATATTTTTCTTTTTTTCCCCTTTGTTTGTTATTCGATTTTATTTACATTTCTTATTAATACATTTATGATTGATCTTAACCAAACTATCACTAAAGATTTGTACTGTGATCAGCTGGACCGATTGAAGCGAGCAATTGAGGAGAAACGTCCATCACTTATCAATAGACGCGGAATTATATTCCATCATGACAATGCGAGGCCCCTTGTTGCAAAACAAACATTGCAAAAATTAAAGGACTTTGGGTGGGAATATATTCCTCACCCACCGTTTCCCCAGACTTGGCGCTATCAGATTATCACCTTTTCGCAGTACCCAAAACTCATTCAGCGGCAAGAATATGAATTCAGTCGATGAGGTGAAAAACGAGCTTGTGTTAGCTTTCTTTAATTCAAAACCAAATGTTTTTACGGAACAGGCATTAAAAATTCGGTTTCAAGATGGCAAGCTGTTATAAAACAAGATGTTAAATACATTTTAGATTGAACGTATTTCATTGATTTTATCCTGTACCGTATAGCACGCTATTACATAAAATACCCAGTTTTATCATAATTATTAGAGCCTTTTTTGAGAGTACCCATTTTGTTAGTCCAATTTTAATGAAATTATTGCTGTCACATCACGAGGATATACATACACAAAATCCCAAATTTCATGCCTCGTATGATTTAAGGTTTTCGAGCTAATCTGTTCACATAAACACACACACATACATGCCATTTCGCGGAACTTGGTTATTTGGACTCCGGGGACTCCAAAACGCGTATTTTCGTTGAAAACCGGAAGTCGAAATTTTTCACGATCGCAATACTGATCGCAATATCAACTTACTATACATTTCATATATCGGTAAGTGTAAGTAATAAGTCCAGAATATTTCTTATTATGGATTGTTTTTGTAATGAATATTTTTTCTTATAATAATTACCGCTTGTTTTTCAAAGGTTCATCGGCCATTAATCGTTTAAATTATTTTAAAACTAATTGATGCTATTGCAACAATTTTATAAGAAATGAAAAATTTTCACATTCAATAAATTATCATTACTTTACTGTATCTGCTAGTAATGTGGACATGTCTGTAGTGATTCTGACCCTTTACATTTTCCCTATTCAGTCTTTGATTTCTACAACTGGTCTCTGTAATTAGCAAGACGGTGGTTTCCTCGTCACATCCATTATTGTCATTTATCATTTCATTACCTCGATGATGTGGGTCAGGGGCACAGCTTCAAGTTCCCTTCAAATCGAGTCTCCTTGTTAGAAGTATATTTGTCAGTCAATATTATTAGTGGCATTTCGAGAACTTAATTTATAATGTCAACGATGTCATTATAGATGGAACCTTGCGAACTCCAAGGTTGGAGTGCCGCTTTCATTGAATGAACTAGTCTCCGGAATTTTAGCTTTAGTGTTAGTAATCAGATATATGTATTTATAAAGCATTTATTGATATTTACTCTTGTCTAAAATAATAAATCTTGTAAATGTGATTACAATAATGAAAAATCTGGCGCGTGCGCGCAACACACAACTTTCACTTACCAACTTACTTACATTAGAAGTTAATGCGTTTTGTTAATTGCCACTTCTCAAATGAACAGAACGGCTTTAATTTTGAACAATGGCCTGTCATTAAATGCGTACTCCGCATGCGTGTCTTTTTTCCTCTCTTTAGGTTTTCTTTATTTTTATCATATCTCATATTTAGTGATTTCTTATTTTTAGGAGTAACAAGAGACAGTTAATTTCTCCATATAAACAAAAACAAAGGTACTTTAAAGGAAACAAACAAAAAAGGCCCCTGCCCCATTTAAGCCCCCTCAGAACATTTTAATAATGATAAAGTTTACCTGATATTAAAGAACACCTAATTTCCATGAAACATGACCAATTTGATAAAAATCGTTAAAGCCTTTTTTGAGTAGATTGAGAGAAATAAATTGAGAGAAATAAAAAAAAACAAGTAAAAATGATACAAAATTTATTAAGTAAAGTCCCCCCTCCGGTTGATCAATTTTGATGTAATGTTGGCTATCGCATCTTTGGCATATACATACATCAAATACCCAGTTTGATCAAAATCGTTAAAACCGTTTTTGAGTAAATAAAAAAAAAACACGTGAAAATGATACAAAATTTATTAAGTAAAGTCCCCCCTCCGGTTGATCAATTTTGATAAAAATTTTACAGTCATGTCTCGGGCATATAAATAGATCAAATACTCAGTTTAATCAAAATCGTTAGAGCCGTTTTTGAGAAAATCGAAAAAAAACTTAAAAAGTTATTAAATAAAGCACTCCCTACCTTTGAGCAATATTGATGAAATTTTTGCTGTCACATCGCGGGCATATACATACACTAAATACCCAATTTCAGGTTCGCACGGTTTATAGTTTTTGAGCTAGTCTGTTCCCACACACACACACACACACACACACACACACACACACACACACACAGACCATTTCGCGGGACTTGGTTAATCGGACTCAGGGGACCCCAAAACGTGTATTTCCGTTGAAAACCGGAAGTCGAAATTTTTCACGATCGCAATACTTCCACTTACTATATATTTTATGTAGGTAAGTGAAAGTAAAAAAAAAAATTGACATGAATAAACTTAACTTGTTACACTTAACAACACTTAACATGTTTCTTATATGATTTCAATGACCAAAACTTCTATATAATATTCAACAATGTCTTTAAAATATGTTTAAAAATTGTTTTTATATATTGTTAACTCTAATATTGCATTTTAGTAAAACAATTATTTCTTATAATAATGCCCTTTGTTTTCTAAGATTTATCTACTCAGTGACAAGGTATAACAAATTCAAAACAAATTTATGGTTTTAAACAATTTTTAATACAAATGAAAACATTTACATCACAGATAAAGGTATAAACATTATACATTACAATAATCAATCTTCATTGATTGGAACATAGCATTGATTTTTTAAAAAATATTAGAATCTTCATCAAATCAGTTGGTGTTTGTTTTAAGCCTGAAAGCTCGTTATTTTTTTTTTTTTTTTGTTAGCTATACTGATTCATTACCACTTGTTGCCACCGTAGCCTCCATGACCGCCATGACCTCCACCATATCCGCCATATCCTCCCTGGCCTCCTCCATATCCTCCGTGGCTTCCGTGTCCTCCGTACCCACCTTGGCTTCCATGTCCACCATATCCACCTTGTCCTCCGAATCCACCATGTCCACCACCACCTCCCCAGCTACCTTTGCCGCCTCCCCAACCTCCCTGTCCACCTCCCCATCCTCCTTGTCCGCCGCCACCCCATCCTCCAAGTCCACCGCCGCTGCCCCAGCCTCCTTGGCCGCCTCCCCACCCGCCGCTGCCTTTTCCAAATCCAACTGGTCCTCCTGAGCTACCACCCCAGCCTCCCTGGCTACCTCCTCCCCACCCACCGCTGCCTTTGCCGTATCCAACTGGTCCACCTGAATATCCACCGTAACCTCCTGGTTCTGGGTCAGCGATTGGACTTGCCATTGCTATGGCAATGGCAGAAATCGCAAAACTGGATATCTGAAACAATAACATGATTGTCAGAAGTGATATATTTAATATAGCCGGATTAACCCGGAAGTGATTTAAGGATAAATATAGACGGATTAAGCCATTAGTAGTCTACTCGTGGCCCAGGTCGGGGATTCACATTGGCTGGATTATAACCATCTATATAATAAAAGAGCTTAAAGTTAAAATATCGCTGGATTTGGAGTTTGATTGCTCCATTACTATTAAATCGTGCAATTAGAGTTCGTCATTGATGCTCATATACTACTAATGAGCAAATAATATTGATAGCACCTAAATGAGACCTTGATGGTTTCTTCTCTGTAAGATCCTTTTCCATAATCATCGTAGAAACAAATGATACCTATCAAATAGTAATTTATTTAAAATTTGAACTTGGCGAAAGTAGAAATATTCATATATTTATTTAAACATTTTTATAAGTTACGTATACGTTCGGAGAATTCCGGTATTTGCGATGACACCTTTTTCTGTAAAATTTCGGTTCGGTTACTGAAGCTATTCATATAATTCTTCTATATTCAAATAGGAATGCTTACTAATTTTAAATTGTATCAGAGAATCGATAAAAACAATTTCTTTTAATCCGCCTATAAAAATGGCTTCTTTAAGAATAGCAATATCAATTAATTACTTCATTCCCATTAAGAAAAAAGACTATTTTTTTTAACTTTTCCCAGTTCAACTTCTAAGTGGAATTATAAATGTGACTAGAAAGCCAAAAATTAATTCATAAAATAAAGAATAAACGTAATATAAGATGGTATTGATTTAGAAAATTAACATTGGCAAGTATCACTTTGGGCTGTATTATTTTAGAATTGAGAGGCAAGAGTTTTCTTTCGTTAAAATTGTTTGTATGTACCATATCTAATAAATAAATTAAAATTATTAATTTATAATTATGATAATTTTGTTGGGATATTGCAAAATTTATAAAATCGCCACCAATACAATTGAATTTAACAGGAAAAGTGTCGGCGATTTTGCAAATCCGACAACCTGTTGAATAATATTTCCCAGGACCGCTTTCTATTATTTTTACATACATACGCATATAACAAAAAATTGTAAACTAATTGTATATTAGACATAAATTAAAAACTTTTCGTTTTTACAATTTTTATAATTTAAGAGTGAAAATTCGTTTGTATCTTCATAACAGTACAAATCCTGGATTTGTAGTTTTTCGCAAATATTTACAGCTTTGATATATATTGTTTTAAGTTGTGCTCGGTTGTCATCATCATGTAAAAAGCATTAAAATTTAGAATTATTAGAAGTTTTTCATCTGGTGAGTTATATTAACATCATGAACATTTAAGTTTACGAATGTGGGGATGTAGTGTTTTGCCAACATTCTTACTTAAAGCCAAAATTATTACTGCAATCGCTAAGTGTTGATTACTTACTACGTAGCTTTTAATTCATTATTGATTTCAAATATAATCGAGTAATTAATATGACCCATTTATATAAAAATTTTGATTTAAAAAATTAACATTTTATTAAACCTGAAAAGAAATAAGTATATATTTTTTTTTGGTTTAATAAAATGTAAATTTTTAAAATTAAATTTTTTGTTTTATGTACCAATAGTTCCCATTCACAAAATCTAAAGCAATACATTTTTCTCTATAGTAAAATATGATTACTGTTTATTGATCAATAATAAAATTAGTGTGTATAATATTAAAATGTTAATTAAATAGTGATAAATACAGTTAATATGTTAGTGCTGACTAATATTACTCACAATGAGACGGTTCATGATTGCTGAGAAGTTGGAAGACGATATGACTCCGGTTCCCATGGCGAAGGATATATACATCCTCCCCTAGTGACGTAGGATCGTTACCGCCGTAGGTAGGGGGAAGATCATGAGCAAGGCAGAAGGTTGCTACCATTTTTTTATCCCTCCCCAAGATAATGTTATAATGGACAGATCCTGGATAGTCCTTATACATCTGACGTGAGAGTCAGCTGGTGAATCACAGGGTCCCTAAGGTCGTGTCAGTTTTGGGTTCATGGTCACGAGCTCTTTGTGTTTCGGTTTTGAGGAAGTGTTCCATAGCGAAAATGATATCTCAGATTTGAATGGTCAAATTTGAATACGTTCTTTTTTTATAGTTTTCTTCTTGATATTGCATTCAAGTGGCTTGCGGAAAGGTTGTCCTTATCTGTATTTTAGATTCTTCCTAGTCCGAATCTTTCAGCAGTCATTGGTCCATTTTATGGTTTTTTTTTTTTGTTTTTGTATTGGATTAAAGGTAAGATTGTTATTTTTCATTTGAAAAATTACTTCACTCATGGCCGCATTCTCTAAGGGAAGAGTAGCACTTTTAGGTCTTAAGGGCCGAAGAAGGATGATTCAACAGGAGTATGCAGACTGCTACACAATGCAGAATTGCGTGAACTTTACCCGGCAATGTAAACGAAGTTGAACCCCGCGTCAGTTAATATGGTCGTCCAAAGTTGTGAGTCTTAGTTTCCAAACAATATCTAAAAGATTAATAAACGAATGATCTTGTGAAGTTGGGTTTGGACTTGGGAAGATGGATGGATGTATGTAGGGTGTGATCGTTGGTGTCGGCAACGAGCCTTCGGGTTCGTTTAGTCTTTATTCTATTCTCTTGTTGGAAACGATTCGAATGATGTAGGTTTTCCCTCTTTATCGAAAAACGAAAAAATCAACGAACCATCAACGATTAAAAAACGAATCATACATAGCATGATCTCATTCGGAGACCTTCTAACTCATAAATTTATTAGCTGCCATAGTAAAAAGAAAATGCTGGCAGGAAGGTAAAAGGAAGAAAAAATAAAACAATCACTAACAAATAACGACAAAATAAAGCAAAAATGTAATGCAAAAAACATGTAATGAAAAAACTTCTGGTGCGGTGCGCCTGCAAAACAACTTTCACTTACTTATAAATAGCCATTATTTTTTGGAAATGATATAATTAGTTGCTACCAGACGGAAATTTCCATTGTCAATGAGTTTTTTTAATTTCTCTATGTAATGATTTGTATTATGGATATTAAATAAACACGTTTTCATTTATTCGGGTGCTACCAGAATTCCCCCATTCTAGTACACACAAGTTTTTTCATTAGAGTTATCTTTTGTTTATTAGTCGGTAAAAATGTGGGTGCTGCCGTTAGTCCTTCATTCAGATTTATATCAGAAATCATACCTTTTTTCCTTATTTTAATGAAATCCTTTCTTATTTTATTCTTGTTACTATGGACATTAAGGGACTCTTATTTACTCAAAATAAAAGAAATTATGGGTCATCTCATAGGAAATAGAGCCATCTAACCCTATCAGATCGTTTCTATGATTATGAAACCTCCCTCATATTAAAGAATGCTTAATTATTAAAGTTAAATCAAAATCGTTAGAGCCATTTTTGAGAAATCTTCGGTCGTAGGGATGAACTTCCCTCTTTGTAACTCTATTGAAGTTGACTGCTAAGTGGTAAACATTACTTATATGAAATTCATCGCAGCTTTAGTTTTAGGGTAAGTAAGCAACCCATATTAATATATTTTTTTGGCATTAACCTAAACCTCTACCCATCTTCGGCTACTCCTTTCCAAACAGCTAGTTAAAGCATCTAGATAGGTTCTATCTTTCCACTTATTTTTTACCTCTAAAGTGGTCTTCCACCATTTAGTGGTTCATATTTCAAGCCACACCCATCTCAATATTCTTGCCCACAAATTATGAGGTATTTAAGATTAAAAAATATGTTATCGGGATAAAAAAAATGTTACATAGAACTGTGTCTGCATTATTTCCTATTTGTATATTTTAATAAGTACAATGAGGCCAATCATTATTTAAATATCGGCTGAGAAATAATATACGGAAATAGAACAAAAAAATGTTATTAATTATTTATTACTTGTTTTTTAATGATAACATGACGTTACAATCTTGTATTGACCATGATACATATTTTTTTATACTTCTTTGTTTGGCTGAACACTTATTTATCTGTTTTCCTGTTGAGTTAATGTACATCAGAGGTCAGGTGCAATTCTGTACTCCTTTGTATTTGAATGCTTAAAGTCATGCCATCGATTAAAATATTATAATTATAATTTTGTATTAAGCTGTATCTATGATTTAGTTTTGTGCCATTGATGGACCTACTAATTGGTGAGTTCACCATCCTCGGGCCACCTAACTTCTTGTATGGCTATTATGTCAGTAGCGTACCTTTTAGCTTCCTCCATTACTGTTTGGGCGGCTCCAGGTCTGTATAAGTTCCGAACATTCCACGAGGCAAGACGGAGTCCTTCATACAAAGCCGGGGTCGTTACTAGTTTTAGACTATCAGTTCTGAGGCTAGTATTTGGTTTCGTAATCAGGTAGAGTTTTTACATAGTCGGGTGATTGAACCAACACATAATCCCCGTTGAACTTGGAGGACCTGTAATGAGACGTCTCCAGAAGACTGACGGGCCTCATCATGCCCGGGGAGAGGCCCCCTCAAACTCAAATTTTGAGTTTGGACTTCGTGGCTTTCATCGGTGGGTGGTCACCCAACTGGAGCGGTCACCCATCCAAGTACTAAACACGCTCGACGTTGCTTAACTATGATTACCTATTGCAACTGTCTTTGTCCACTCGGCCATCCCGGCCATATATATATATATATATATATATATATACTAGCAGACCCGGCCACGCGTTGCTGTGGCTCAGTAGTTATATCCTAATATTTTTAAACAAATACAGTGATACCAATATTCATTGATAAAGATGAAAACCTTTCAGCTAATCAAAATCCAACATGATTGAGAATAGAGCATTCATTACACCATTTAAAAGTATTTGATAAAGTATATAGGAAAGTTAAAGTTTTTATTTTTTACAACTCATATTTCAATGTAGTTTGATTAAATAGGAGCTGATTGTGTTTACGACTCACAGAGCTGCCAACTCTATCGCCTTTTTTTTATGGATCGGTATAAACTAACTCGAAATGACTATATTTTTCCACTAATTTTAAAAAGGATGACTGAAGTAAGGTTTGGTAACCTCAGCCATTGATCTATTGATTATTGGCCTAACACTACTTCAACTTGGTATTGTTAGTTTAACAACGGGTTTAATTTTGCTCAGGGTCATGCCAATCTTGGTTAACGCGTCATATATGTCCTTTTGATAGGCGTTTTTCTCAATTTCTTTGAGACCTCGATTTCCCAACCCTTCGGCTAATAAGTGTTCGGTAGGAGGGTGGTGTGTTGAAGCTTTTAATTTAGCAATATATTTGAGTGATAAGAAATATCTTCTTAAAGAAGTTTTTACATAATACAATTAAGAATTTTTATTTATTCAAGTACTAATTTGTTCAAATGTTTTGGGTTAACCTGTTTTTTTTTTTTTTTAACACAAACCAAAGATTTGATGGTTTCCACACACGTGAGCAGGCGATACCCATTTCCTAAGTGAGTTATGCCATTGCCCAAGGGAAAAACACGGATTTTCAAAGTCCAAGTGGACATTGTTTGCCCTTGGGATTTGTTTATGGTCATGGCAAAAGCCAAACGAATAGGATATTGAAGCCTTTTAAATTTTATTAAAAATTCTGTCGGTTCCAGAGGAATAGGTAGCAACAGGACGATATCTCCTGTAAACCTTCCAGGCAACATTTTTCCTTCAATAACATTTCCTGTGATCCTTTTAATGACCAAACGTGTACCGTTGCACAATTGAGGTGGATTTAAGTTACGAAGAAGAATGATCGGTGAGCCAATCTTCAACTGGAGATTGTTTGGGTGTATATCCAGGGAATTAAAAAATTCAGTTTGGAAATTTACGGCTTCGTTTACATTTAGAACATTGTCAATTGATTTTGGAAGTTTATTTCATCGAAATCAACATTTTTTGCTGCCAAAATAGCACGACTACCCAGCCAATTATAGTCCAAATAATTGTTCAAAATATCAGGTAAGACACTTTATACTTCGTATACTGTTCATTTTTCGTCTCTACAACAGTTCAGAAATTTTCTGGTAATTTGATAAATTTTGAATTTCGATGCAGCTCTATTTCACCGTTTCCAATATAGAGCAATTGTTTAAAAAATATATCTGCCGATGGATTATTTTGCAGTAGTACTCTCATATTTATGGCGGATAAATCTGAAACTTGAAGTTACCCAAATAGCAATTATTCCTGTTCAGTAGAGGTGTAATAATCATTAAATGTAAAATTTAAAAAATGCCGCAATTTGTAATCCTTTCTTAATCAACAATCATTTAAAGATAAGTAAAAAATTGTATTCTGGTAAAATAACAACGAAATATCATTCCCAATAATAGCCTACTTTAAATTAAAGAAAGGATTAAAATCTTCGCTAACATTTCTTAAATTTTACATTTAAAGATAATTACAACTCTGCTGAACAGGAAGTAACATCCTCTATTCGATTGGGATTAAATTTTTTCAACTTTAAATTATTGTTGATAAAGGAGAAATTACAAATCTTCACTGACATTTTTTAAATTTTACATTTTAGATCTCGGGATAAAAATGATAAAAAGGTTTGGTAAAATAAAAAAAACACTGTATTTAAATAATAATAACAAAACGAATAATGAAAATAAAGAAACTTCTGTTAAATAAATCAACTGAAAATATAATATCAAAGTCTTTATTATGCAGTTCTTTAATCATGCAAATCACAAAGTAACCCACAACACCTAATCAAAACACACCCAGTGAGTTTTTATGACTGTTACCCGCAGTGTAGCCACTATTGTCTCACTAATTTTCACTAATTTGTGGCAACACTGACTCCCCAAGTAAGGTTTCTATTAGGTTACACCTATGACGACAGTAGGTGCTGTTACAACTAGGGACATACGATACCAACAAAGTATCGATACCAATACTCATTTGAGTACTTTGATCAAATATTCGATACCACCAAAGTATCGATCGAAAGGAAAGTATCGATACTTATGTATCGATACTCATATAAAGTACAATTAATATTATAAATAAAAATATATTTAATAAAAAAATATATATAAAATATAGCACTAGCTACATTATACCATTAATTAAATTTCGGGTTTTTATAAGTTGTTAATTATAAGATTGGTTTTATGGTACTTAATGTCAAATGAAATTGTATTTACTTACTACATTTATATTTTAATAAATACTCGGGGATGATTGATAGTCAGGAATTTTAGCCATAAAACATTTTCTCTAACCGTTTCGATCCAAAATGGGGGTCTTCATCAGCGGTAAAACTAAACAAATATATGAGTATAAAATTTTACGCTAACTTCATGACTATCAGTCATTTCCGAGAATCTTATAAAAAAACAGTCGACTCAGAACCGATATCGGTACTGATTCAAGTATTTTACATTAGAATATATTCAAGTAATTTATATTCGTCGCCTCGAAATCAAACTGAACTTAACGATATATTGGTTCCGATACGCATTACAAAAAAGTAATGAAAAAAATACGCAAATGTTCTGAATTAAAAAGAAAATAAGTTTTTCATATTATCTTGTCAGACTGCTTTGATTTATTCATAATAATGAAACAATGGTATCCCATTACAGTCTCAATAATATATATTTTCAATATATATTTTTTAACATTTCTTAAATTTGGTGGACGTTTCGGACTGTCGTGTCCATACTCATCACCTGCATAATGTACAATTGATTTCATTTTTTTCTTATACAGTATAAAAACAATAAAAGTTTTTTTGAAAATAAGTTTTTTCCACCACTGAATTTTAATTTCTTAACATTCAATCTTACTTTTCAATAAGTTGAGGCCTTATGTAGGAGTTTCGAAAGTTTGAGATGTATAAGTATGGTTTCATTTTGGCGCTTAGTGGCAGTTCTGGTTACTAATTCTGAACAGTGGCACCTGCGCCGTTCAGTAAGGGGCCCTTCAGAGTAAGGCCCGATCCTCTAAAAAGGACCCTTTTGGGGGTGTACTTATCTCGGAAGAGACCACGCCCAAGAGTCACTCTTCAGAACTTGTACCAAACTGGGTACTAGTACCGATTACAACTCTTACCGTAAACTGATGTCTTATATCCTAATCCGACAGTTCCTACATCTTCTGACTTTGATGAAAATAGTTTTCGCCACTTAATATCCTTTCTTAATATTCCTATCCTGGTATCGATACTGACTTTCAGTATCGATACCAGTACTCATACTTGAATCCTTGGTATCGATACCAAAATACCCGGTATCGCAATGAAAGTATCGATACTTTACTCATATCGATCGGTATCGTACGTCCCTAGTTACAACATTTATAGAGTATTATTTCAAATAATAGCCTAATTTAAATTATTAAAATGTATTTACTTTACTAAAAGTTGATATCAGGGTGGGCCACAGAAAAGTGTTTCAGCGGTTAGCTTGTAATTTAATTTAAATACAAATAAAAAAGGAAAAGGAAAAAGTACCTACACTTTTGAGAATTTATTGTAACCTTTTCTTGATTTATTTATTCTTTAATGAAAATTAACAATAAATACAAAGATTTGTATTACCATTTGTCTGTGGAAAATAATAATATAGGAACAAATAACTGCACTCACATAACGCAATACAAAATTATAATAATGATAACCTGTATTATAATAGCATGCTTATAAACAAAAACATTATGAAATCGACATATGACGACAATTTTTAAATTTTACATATAAAGATAATTACACTGATCAGGAAGGAATAATCTGTATTCCATTGGGATTCAATTTATTTTTTCAACTTTAAAATAAAGTTGATTAAGAAAGGATTAAAATTTTCTTTGGCTTTCTATAAATTTTACATATGTAATGATGTTTAAAGGATGTTTGATATTTAAAGAAACACATGTTTTTATTATTTAGACTAATTGTTTTAAATTCAGACGGACATATTTTAATTTGAATATTGATTATTTTTAATTAAGTAATGTATAAAATATTCTAAAAACCTATTTCTAATCTAATAATTTCAAAATACTATAAATTTGAAGAGATTATAAATCATCGCTGACATTTTATAAATTTTACTTATAAAGATAATTACAACTCTGCTAAAAAGGAAGGAACGATCTGTATTCTATTGGGATTAAATTTTGTCTACTTTAAATTATCATTGATTAAGAAGGGATTAGAAATTTTCGCTAACATGTTTTAAATTCTACATATAAAGAAAAATATACCTCTGCTGAACAGAAAGGAACTATGTGTATTCCATTGAGATTTAATTTTTTCTACTTCAAATAATTGTTGATTAAGAAAGAATTACAATTCTTCTCTAACATTTTTTAAATTTTACACATATACATATAAGAATAGACTATTTTAAGTTATTAAAATGTATTTACTTTTCTAAAAGTTGATATCAGGGTCGACCACAGCACAGTGTTAGAGCATTTAGCTAGGAATTGGAAAGAATACAAATAAAAAAGGAAAGGGAAGGAAAAATACCTATACTTTTGAGAATTTGTAGTAACCTTTTCATGGTTTATTCTTTAACTAAAATTAAGAATGAATACAAAGATTTTACAACTATTTGCCAGTGGAATATAATAATGGAACACTATGAACAAATAACAGCACTTACATAATACAATACAAAATCTAAGCTGACATTTTTTAAATTTCACATATATAAACGGACGATTCCAATTATAGCCTATTTTAAGTTACTAAAATGTATTTACTTTTCTAAAAGTTGATATCAGGGTCGACCACAGTACAGTGTTAGAGCATTTAGCTACGAATTGGAAAGAATACAAATAAAAAAGGAAAGGGAAGGAAAAATACCTATACTTTTGAGAATTAGTTGTAACGTTTTCTTGATTTATATTTTTTAATTAAAATTAAGAAAGAATACAAAGATTTTACAACTATTTGCCAGTGGAATATAAGGATGGAACTCTATGAACAAATAACTGCACTTACATAATACAATACAAAATCTTCGCTGACATTTTTAAAATTTCACATATATATAAGGACTATTCTAATTATAGCCTAAAATGTATTTACTTTTCTAAAAGTTGATATCAGGGTCGACCACAGCACAGTGTTAGAGCATTTAGCTAGGAATTGGAAAGAATACAAATAAAAAAGAAAAAGGAAGGAAAAATATCTACACTTTTGAGAATTTGTTGTAACGTTTTCTTGATTTATATTCTTTAATTAAAATTAAGAAAGAATACAAAGATTTTACAACTATTTGCCAGTGGAATATAAGGATGGAACTCTATGAACAAATAACTGCACTTACATAGTACAATACAAAATCTACGCTGACATTTTTTAAATTTTACATATATATATAAGGACTATTCTAATTAAAGCCTAAAATGTATTTACTTTTCTAAAAGTTGATATCGGGGTGGACCTCAGCAAAGTGTTTGAGCACTTAGTTAGGAATTGGAAAGATTACAAATAAATAGGAAAAGGAAGGAAAAATACATACACTTTTCAGACTTTGGTATAACCTTTTCTTGATTTATCCATAATTCAAAATTAAGAATAAATATAAAGATTTTTATTACTATTTGCCTGCAGAATATAAAGATGGAACAATAAGACCAAATAACTGCACTTACTAATAACGCAATACAAAACTATTATAACCGTAATTATAATAGCATGCTTGTAAACAAAAAGGTTATTAAATCGACATGTGTAGCCATGTTAATAAATCATAACACGACCTACTGTATTTGCAGTAATTCGCTATATAAGAATTATTTTGATCACTAATCAATTTAAAAACTATCCGGTCCGGTAAGTTGGCCAAAACTATATAAATTGAGCCAAATTTCATTAAAATCGGTTGAGTAGTTTCTGAGAAATAGAGAGACAAACATACGGACACGAGATTTTTATATATATAAGGATGTATGTATATGATACAGAACACAAATGACACACACAAGGGTAAGTAGTAAAGGAATAATAGAATCATAAAAATATATATAGAATCATTGCATTCATGGGTGACCGATGGGGGGACAGAGATGGGCTGACATAATCAAGAAGGAAGCCACCGAACATCGAGTGGTGAATTGGAAAGCCATCGCCCAAGATAGACAGAGGTGGAATAGGCTAGTTGAGGCGGCTAAAGATCTTCAAGGTCTGTGAGCCAACCGGAAAAAAAAAAAAAAAATACATATATATGTATACGAGTTAAAAATACGTATACATATATATATATATATATATATATATATATATATATATATATATATATATATATATATATATATATATATGTGTGTGTGTGTGTGTGTGTGTGTGTGCGTTTTATAGAATTCCCCTGATTCAAATCATTCTATTATCTGAAGGAATGCAGATGTTCCGATTTTCAGACGTCATTCACTTACTCAATTTGTGGTTGATATTTGGATTAATTTTGGTTCCTATAACTAGAATTTACCTTTATTGATTCTTTTAAATGTTTTCAATGTCGATTGCTAAACAATTAATCCTTCGGATAATTATTGAATAAAATCAATATTAGTTTCAATGCGATTAAGATTGAAACTAATTTATTTAAGTAACTTTTTAAACTAATTTAATATTAGATTCATCATATCTATACCTACAAAACCTTCATTAAGTCATTAAAAATAATTTGTCACCTAGGTAATTACGAACGTTGAATAGCAGAAATATCTTAATTATTGAGCGCCTTAGCCTTGGTCTCGCAATTTTTATTATTACCTGTTTGAGGATAAATATTAAATGTATTTATTATCCATAATACTTCCAATCACTATTGTTTATTGTGCTTGTCTTAATATTTTTTTGTGTACAAATACAGTTCTGTGAAAATGTATAAAACCAAAAATGTAATTTATTTTATTTCCAAATTAATTAAAATTTTTAAGCCACGTTTTAACTTTCAATAACAATACTTTAAGAGCTTAAATTCTTTTCCGATCCTAATAATAATCTATTTATCAAAAATCTAAAAATATACATTGTTGGAAGAAGGGAACTCGACAACGTTCTCATTTTCATGCAGCATGCTCCACAAACTGTGAGCAGGGACTCAATGTTTTGGATTGGGCCGGACCAGAACTAAAACTAGGCCCCCCAACGTATAACCTTGAAATATCGATATTTGGTTATACACGTTGCATAAAGAAAGCATTAGGAAAATATATTAGAAAGCACATTGTCAAATTTGGTGAAATATGTTCCGAAAAGACTGATAGAGGTTATAAAAAAAACGCGGAGGAAATAAAAAATATTAATATTAATTAACTCTTTCAACAGCCAAAAACTTATTTTGAGTTTATATTTGTTCACAGCCTTTTATAAAAATATTTTATTCTACGCCCTCTGCGTTGCAGTGCAATTTTTTTTCTACTGTCATTTGTATTTATGTTTTTTTTTGTAGAAGATAATATTGTAAAATAAAAGATTTAAAATGATTTTACGTCTCGAGTTATACTGTTTCACAGGACTAAGCATTTTATTTAATAGGTAATTTAGTCATTTTGTTTTGTACTAAAAATATCTCCTGAAGGTCTTTTTTTTTACAATAGTCACGCATTTTCATTTTCATGATTAATTAAATTTTATGCTTAAAGTCCCTATCTTTCGACCGTAGCCATTCATTATTTTTCTCAAACCAACGGCATAAAGGATATCTTACTGGACAATAAAAGTAGGCCAGTAACGGCCTTTGCGTCGCTGATTTATGCAGTAATAAAAGAGAAAAAAAGAGAAAAAGGGTGGGAAAAAGAGGATTAGTGCTAATAGGTAATTAGGAAGTAATAATTTTCGTAATATCCAGTGCCTTGACCATTGTTTTTTCCCATCAGTGTCGATGCCTTTTGCGTAATGGCATCTCAGAAGGCCGATCGTTGTTGGCTGAGGTGAACAATCCTACACGTGTTTATTTAGTCGGGCATATGTAGTTGCTAGAGCATTTCTATGACTCATGGTGACTAAAACAGTACGCTCATTGCCATTTCTGATTTATTTCAATTTTTTCCCGTGTATGTTATTGATTCGTGACTATAAATATTTCACTTATAATATAAATAAAATATTTTATTTTCTTCAAAATTTGTTAGGAAGATTTTTATATTATAAGTAATGATTAACTAGCAACGCATCCTCGTTCTTTAACAAAAGCTATTTATTTTCTACTCCACAACATTGTTGACGTTTCGGGGCTGTGTCCCCATTCTCAAAACATAATTTCTCAATCGCATGATTGATAGTCTTTTAATAAATTTTATAATGTCTATGTCATATGCTAAAAAATACTGTTACACATTTTCTATATGTCAGCTCATACTTTGAATGAGCTTTGAATTTCATTGGAAATGGACAAGTATGAGCTGAGATTTAGAAAATGTGTAACAGTATTTTTCAGCATATGACATTGACATTATAAAATTTATTAAAAGACTATCAATCATGCGATTGAGAAATTATGTTTTGAGAATGGGGACACAGCCCAGAAACGTCAACAATGTTGTGGAGTAGAAAATAAATAGTTGTTGTTAAAAAAGGAGGATGTGTTGCTAGTTAATCATTACCTATAAATATTTTAGTTAAGGTATTAAGTAATAAACTTGAACTCTAGATTTCTCTTCTGAACTCTGAAGAACTCTTCACTCTCGAGAGTATCACTTAAAGAAGATATTACTAATGAAGCATAATATGGTATGAAGATATAAAGCTATACTTTTATTCAGATAATATTCCATTTATGGATGTATGTATACTGCAAAAAATTGAATAGGAATATTGGCAATTTAATGTGATTTATTGTCACTGTTGGCACAAAAGGCTTAAAAATTACATACATTTAAAATTAGTAATAATATGTAATTATTATAAAATAATTATATAATTATAATAGATGGTGTTGTCAAACCCAATAAATACCATATGTTTTTACAATAGAGAATCAGGTGGAAAACAAACGCCGCACAGTGGTCCGAAATAGGTGGTTTGGCGAAAAAAATACATAGCACACGATATATTATTTTTTATTTTTCATTGGTCATGTATAAATAAAGACACAGTAATATCTGATATATACATGATTTATTTACGAGATTAATGCAAACTTCTTTGCTATATAAGATTATAATACATTATGCAATTGAATATTGATTTCTTAAAACAAATGTAATTCCTCACAAACTTTATTCAATTAATAGTAAAAGTTTTTTTACTTCAGAATGAAAATCCAATCTGCCTTTAGTTGCAGGCTCCTTGTGAAATTTAGTAATGTAGGGAATTCAATGTCAAAAGGAGCATATGGAAAACATCTTCACTTTTCGAAATTCTCCTACATTTTCTTGATTTGTTGTGACGATAATCTTTGTTGCACGCTTTTTGTGCTTCTTCAGTCAATATCCCTATCTACCAACTGAAAGTATTCTGCTTCCGTGCCAAAGAAACATATGTACAGTATTAGACATGTTATGCCATCTATATAAATTTACAAATAAAGTAGCAGTTTTCTGAACATAATTTTCAAATTTTGATGGATCTACAGCAGTACCACTGTTGATAACGTTCGGGATAACTCCAGGGCCGTTCTTCATTAACTCCATTTGTATTAGCTGTAGTAGGTGGATCCTGGAAAAATTGTCGTGAGATACTCCCATCATTGGTTGCACCCCTACCTTGCTTAACCATGTCAACATTAAGTCTCAACAACAAAACCTTAAACTTGTTTTGAATTACTTGTTTGATGTCCTTGGATGTTCTCCATTCTTAAAACGGTGATCTATTTACGATTTTCAAAACTCACTCCATAAATTTAATTCTTGCGAGTAGAGGAGATAGGCCGAGTTGAATTGCTTCTTCGGATTCTGGTAGATTTCCTTATATTCCTAATCCGTTCTACTGAGAAGGTTTAGCCTTGCATATTGCACACAGAGCCATGGAGAACCAATTCATAATGAATTCTAAAAGGTATATTTTGAAGAATAACAGTGGGTGCAGTTAAAGTTGATATTTAGAGTTTACTTTTTGAACTTCTTCGCGAATTGTGTTTGATGTTTCTTTCATAAATTCAAATTTAATATGTCTGCAATATCTTGTACTACAGGACTCGGTTTGGTCTCAGGGTATGCCATCAAAATTCTTTTTTCGGTATGTTCAAGCAGTGATTGTTAACCAACTTCGGCAAAACTCTCAGTGATTTCAATATTTGCAGGATAACACTCCATTTTGGCTTCCAGTAATGAATTGTAGATGAGAACCTTTCTATTGAAACAGTAACAAGAGACTGAGAAAAATGAATTGACTGGAGGAATTAGTGCCTCAGTTAACTATTGAACTGTTCAGTCTTTTAATACTCGAATTGGAATTATTGAGACACAAACCGCAGAGGCAAGTTGGGGCAGGTCAATCATATTGGGTCTTTTAGACAAGGCTATAAGTGCTGTTCTCAGACAGGTTTCAAAACAGAGCATGATGGAGCTCATTAGTTATGGATTACTAAACATTCGTAGAAGTTATTTTTGGACCATCTACTTAAAAAATCTGTAATCAATTGTGATTCAAAATCTTCAAATTAAGATAGCCTCTCCTGTATTTTAGGTATGTTGTAAAAACCGAAAAAAATAATAGAAAATCATAACTTTGTTTTACAACGTATTTTTAAAATTAAAATAGAAGACGTATTAGTACACTCGAAAAATATGTGTTCATATGTTACGAATACTTTTGTCTGTTATGTAATGTAAAATTCACCACCACCTTTCCTACTCATGGGGATTTAATAGTCAACTATTAAGCATTCAAAATATGAACTTCGTTTGTTTTTTCGAAAATGTCAAAAAATTGATTTTTTTTCGCCTCGTGGACCACTGTGCGCCGCTCAGTTGTCGTCCACTCGCGGTACCGATAGCATATTTAAGTTTTCACGCCGGCCGGCTAATTTTTTGTTATTATTAAAACAACGTACAAGACTTTAATACGTTGTCATCTTTCATAAATTATAACCCGAAATGGAATGAAGAGGTTCAACTCTTATTGAACTGGACTAATTATTTGAAAGGAAATTATCTGGATTAAGATGTCTTCGGAGTTTAACCAAACACGGCAGTGAACAAACAACTATCATCACGGCTCGACGTTGTTCGCCATCTTCACAACTGAAATTCCTTTAAACCCTTGATCAAGGTATTTTATTGTTTGAATTAAATTAGTAAAAAATTGCTTACATTATAAATGTATTGTTAAAGGCCTAGGTAATTTATTTATGAACTGATATATTGTTAGGTTGCCAATATTAGTAATTTGCAATTTGTTTTGATTACTCTGTTGTTTAAAATATAATCAGCAGTTTATAATTTGTATTGATTAATCTATTGATAGTTTTACAAAACTATTTAACTGAAACTAACATAAGTAATTATTTAAAAATTTGAAGTTTAAAATCCAAAGTTAGTTTTATAAAATTATTTAATTGAGATTAACTTAAGTTATTGATTGGAAATTTGGAGTTGAAATTTTAAAGTTAGTTTTATAAAACTATTTAATTGATATTAATTTGAATTAGTGTTTAGAAATGTTAGTTTTGTAAAATTTGTTGATTAAGATTAAATTTATCAGTTAATAAAATTATAAGTTAAGTTAAACGTCGTTATTTACTTGAATTGCTATTTCAAAAAAAGTTATAATTATTGTCATTTAAAATCGAATGATATTTTTATTTTATATCTATTATCCCTTATTTCAGAAATTATTTTTTTTTTATTAGTTATTGTTTACTATCAGTTACATATTCATTAATATAATAATAATAATAATAAGAAGAAGAAGAAGAAGAAGAAGAAATGCATTTATTAAAAATATAATAAACATATTATATAATGTGATATGAATTTATACTCTTGGTCAAAGACCATCAGAGTGAGCCCAACAGCACTTTCTGAGAATTTTTTTATGAGTGGTAAGTAACCTTATTTTTAGTAAAGCCTTGTTATTTTAGAGGAAATAAAAAATATTTTGAAAAGATAGTAAACAAATGTATTGAATTTATTTATTTATAAAGTAGCTGTCCTATAAATAGAACGCTGGTCTAAAGTAGAAGCATTTCTGATAATTTACTTTGTTCTCCCATTACTTAGGTCGGTCACTATGGCACACAAACAAAAATTTACTACAGTAGAAGAAGCAGTAGAATATTTATTTTCTTCTGAAATAGAAGCTGATATAATAGCTGTACCCCCCCCCCCCCCCCTCCCGATGCTGACGAACTTACTGATGAGGAAAAATTTGATAATGAAGAATTAGGTTGCCCAATTGTAAAGGATGTTCCAGAAAAGATTGAGGTCAACATAGTAGAGGAAGACATACCAGGTAACACTTTTGAAACTTCTGAGTCTAAAAACAATGTAGAACATGACCATAGTTGTGAAGAAGCTGAACCGTCAGTATCGAATTCTAATAAACGGAAAAAAATTGCTCTCAAGCCTCCCGCAATAAAAAAATATTGTTCAAATAAAAAGAAACCCTGGTCTAAAACTAACCGCACTTATAGCTTCGGGAACTTAGGTGATATAGCACAATCCAGTTTTGAAAATATTGAATGTACGTTGCAAGGCCTAGCACCGATCGATATAATAGAAAAAAATTTTGATATGGATATTTTCGATTTTATCAAATCTGAAACGGAAAAATATGCAAGGTAAATAAAAAATAAGCCTAATTGAGATGGCTATTGTCAATACTTGCACAATCTATTATAAAATTAACAATAAAGACATTCCAATCAAAGGAGTTAGGAAAAATATTGCTGTGACTTACTTGAAACTAGGCTAAAATACTAGGAAAAGTGTTCAAACTTGTATTGTTCAAACTTGAAAGAAAAAGGTATTAGACAGTGTACGATTAGATAGGAAAGGACATATAATTGAAAAACGTTATAAACAAAGAAGATGCCAATATTTCAATTGTACAGGAAAACCACTGACATTTTGTTCAAAATGTGACGTTACAATGTGCACGACATATTTTCCGAAATTCCATCGCTAATTTTCATTATGATTTTTAATTTTTAAATAATTATTATTATTTAATAAGTATTAAATAATATTTTTACTTATTTTATTATTTTACTAGTCTGTAATGCAACAATTCTGATAAAATTTTGGCGAATATTATGTGTAAACCATATGTTTTATTTTTAAATTTTATTTATTGTCAAAATTTATCCATATAATATACCATAAAAAATCTGGTGCGTGCGCGCAACACACAACTTTCACTTACCAACTTAGTTAAATTAGAAATTGATTTGTTTTGTTAATTGCCTCTTCTCAATGACACATTTTTCCACATTCATTTCTTATTTTTGTTTTTATTTGCTCTATAAAAAACACTATTTTTTTTTATTATTAAATAAAAGTTTTTACTAGTGGTAATTCGGCAATGCAAGCATAATACTCCAAGTCGTATGATTTTATAATTCTCTATGTAGTTGTTGAAAACTTCATTTACAATGAAACAAATAATTTCCATTAAATGAATAGAACGGCTTTAATTATGAACAATGGTCTGTCATTAAAGTCGTACTCCGCCGCATACGTGGGCTCAACGTGTTTTATGAGTTGACTGAATATTTTTCTTTTTTTCTCCCCTCTATGTTTACTTGATTTTTAACATATCTCATATTTATCCATTTCTTATTTTTAGGCGAAACGAGAGACAGATAATTTCTCCTTATAAACACATACAAATGTACTTTATAAGAAGACAAAAAAAGCCCCTTCCCCATTTAAGCCCCATTTAAGAACATCTAATTTTCATTAAACACGACGGATTTGATCAAAATCGTTAAAGCCGTTTTTGAGTAAATAAAAAAAAAACACGTGAAATTGATACAAAATATATTGAGTAAAGTCCTCCCTCCGGTTGATCAATTTTGATGAAATTTTTACAGTCATATCTCGGACATATACAAACATTAAATACCCAGTTTGATCAAAATTTTTAAAGCAGTTTTTGACTAAATAAAAAAAACACGAGAAAATGATATAAAATTTAGTAAGTAAAGTACCCCCTCCGGTTGATCAATTTTGATGAAATTTTTACAGTCATATCCCGGGCATATTAATACATCAAATACCAAATTTCAGGTGCGCACGGTTTATAGTTTTTGAGCTAGTCTGTTCACATACACACGCACACACACACACACACACACACACACGCACACACACACAGACCATTTCGCGGGACTTGGTTATTTCGACTCAGGGGACCCCAAAACGTGTGTTTCCGTTGAAAACCGGAAGTCGAAATTTTTCACGATCGCAATACTTCCACTTACTATATCTTTCATATATAGACAGGTAAGTGAAAGTAAAAATATTATTTAGTAATCCTTAATTCCTCTCCTTCTTTATGTAAGCAGAAAATATTGTTCTACAAATAATACAATTCATATAAACATTTGTAAATTATTCATTAAAAGTGGGGAAAAAATCTTACCTAAACGCCCAGTGTCCTATTAATAGGGCGGCAAATATCTCTTGACTTATTGAAGGTAATGAATGATATGAGAATTATTACATAATCCTAGTATCCCTAATATGAATAGTACATAACGAAATAATTTAAAAAAAATTCACTAGAAATAAATTTGGGCGCTAATAGGTTAGTGTATAATTATTAATTGTTATTATTGATACAATTAAGGTAATAAGGTAAGGTAGTATTGGAAACAAAAGAATCTGGCAAATTTAATTTAAGCGTAAGCAGCGCTATTGAGCTCCTGGCCTCTTACTAAGAGCCAACTCATTTTCGCAACAGTCACTAACATTTGAATTATATGATACATTAAAAATGAGTAAATAACAGATTATTTTCGACCTCCTTAAATTTGATAAAAGGTGTTTTAATAAACTATACAATTGTGAAATCTTCTCTGTTACCTGTATTTTATCGAGAATTATATAATTCTTTTTTCATAATTCATTCATATTTCTCTTATTATCTTTATCTTATTGGACTTAGTCCTTATATTTTTGTCGCTGATTTCAAAAGGCATTCCATCCTACAACTGTAGTAATGCTGTTGCTAATATTTGTGAGGCTGCGGCTGGTGTTCGAAAAACACCACCTTTCGACCTCCGAGCTCAACTCATAGAAAAAATATGAAAACCACAAATTATTGTTATATTAAAAGATTATATTGTAAATTGTAACCATATGATTTTTCCTATTACATTGAAAAGAGTTCTAGACCTTTCATTGGAACAGTTACTATCTATTCTAGTTCTGAATTGTTCCAGAATGCTCTGCGCTTTTCGATAACCTTCTACAATGTTCGAATTCAGACTAAATATAAGAAACAATGGACTAGAATCTTAGTGTCGTATTTATGGACGATCCTAAGGAACGCCTTACTTAAGGCTTCCTTAAAATGCACTCCTTTAGCTAACCTTAACACAATTTTCATTTTATAAATGTTCCTTTACGCTTTCCTATCTTAAGGACGCCTTAGATCCTAAGGTGTACCTATAGATTTGATCTGTTTTCCTGCCTTAGTGCTAAGGTAGGTGATTAGCTACCTTTAGCTTCTCCTTAACTATTTAATAATAGAAATAAAAACAGAAAACAAATATCAGGACTTAAATACTTATTAAAAAGAATCGTTTATAAAGAACAAGACGACTTTTTGGAATTTTTACTTTATTTATATGGGGTATAAACAACAAATGCGGTGAAATATTATTGCACTTTTTAAGGGAAATAAAAATTTTAATCTTGGTGAAATATTTTTCTTTTTTTCTCCTTTATACATTAATCAAATGTTTTCATATGTAGCCATTCTTTTTACTAGGCACAATGAGAAACAGATAATTTCTTCATATAAGCAAAATCAAAACAAAAGATGTATTATTTTCAATTAATGCATACTTATTTAGTATATTGATAGTAATACTTAAGTATACAAGTTTAATCACAAACATTTTGATGCAGATGCTTTTGAATCTTTTCCATTTCTACACTTCTAACATTAATTATGTTTCAGTAGCCAGTATGAGAGCTGTAATTGTAAATATTTGATTAGTTGGTGATATAAACATCTGAAATAATATTAAGTGAATTCATTTTTTTCTTCTGCAAGTAGTACTGTAATGAGCAATATAATCTTAATTATTGATAGTAAAGATAGTTTCACTCATTTACTCATTGACAAAACAAAATCTTGATATGAAATATAGACTGATACCAATTTAACATTTTTAAAGTTTATTTATTTATCTATGCCTATTTTACATAAAAGGCTTTCATGGAATTTGTTGAAATTAGATAAGTTTGGTATAACAAGTTTTTGGAAGAGTGGTAAGAGAAATGTAAAAAGAACAGAAATAAATTGGTAGACAACTTTTATTTATTATTATATAAAAATGAAAAATAAATAAGAGAATCATAATACACACTAATAAACCAGTTCTTTATAAAATGTCAAAACACATGTACATCCGCTAAGATTTTTCAATAATTAATATGCTAATACAAAAGTAATAACATTCTAAAGTAAACAATCAGATTTTAATAATTCATATAAGAACATGAAGTTGTTGAAAATAAATTTCACCTTACTTATTAAGGAAACTGAAGCTTTAATATTTCACATTTCCAACACACATCTTTTTTAAAATAAGTTGGTTTTTAATTTACACAAATCTAACATTTACAACTCCTTCTCATGAAGAAGGTTGGAACTATCCAAGAATATTTTGAAGAATATTAAGAAATATATAATAAATATACAATAGTATATCACAAACTTCTTAATTAGAAGAATATTACAGTCTCTCATCCCCCAAGCTATCCTCAAGAGAAATAAAGTTTGAGACTAACACTACCTAACATTGTTTTATCACACCTTTTCACTCTCATTTGCATCTTCATATTATAATAAAGATATTTTTGATTGTTACCCTGAAGAATCCATTAAGTTGTTTTGAAATCGTTTAGATGAAACATTGTATACATTTGTTTGTTCTTTTACACTAACAATGTTTGCACACAATTCAACTTTGAGTGATTTCTACTCCAATTATCATGTTCTTATAGTTCTAGAGCTATAATTGCCACATTAACTACTTAAAACACTCTAAACAACACAGTAAACAAGAGTGAAGTTAACACTGATGTCAGTTTAGGGAGGTTACACCTAGCGGCGGAGTACTCTTATCAATCTTCTCTGATTAGTTGTTTAGTTAAGGGGGCCTTAAATTTGCACCTTAATAAATGCATACTTAGTTAAGGAAGGTTTATAAAATGAGAATTATCTAAAGGAACACTTAAGCTTAAAGGTTACCTTAACAAAGGAAGCAGTTAAGGTTACCTTAACTGCTTCCTTAGGAACGTTCATAAATACGGCCCCTAGTCTCGCTCGGTCCATCGAAGCATATGATTACTTTTGTGTTACTGCATGGTTACAAGTAGTTACTTTTTGTAACGTTTTTAATAGTTTCAGTTTTATATTGTCTTTTTTGGGCTGTGAATTATTATTTTCTGCTAAAAAAAATTATTTATGCCCACAATATTGTTACAATACTTTTAACATATTATATACCTTTTTAAAGTTATAGTTAAGGCTCATTGTTGTGAAAAATTTCTTAGTAGATTTTGGCTCTCTCTATTTTCAGAGAATTTGAAATACTCTAAAGTTAGTTAGTAAAGTGTTAAATTTATGGGATAATAACGCAATGACGTAATTGGGTTGTTTCTAATATTATTGAAATGCTTTATTTTTACCTTTCTGCTTTCATCACTCCTATGAAGAGATAATATGTGCCCTTAGTTTATTTTGTATTGAAACAAGATTAGTTATTTTATACCGGGTTCATTAGTTGCTTCAACTTCTTAATGTACACTTTAAGTTATCAAAATGATGAGTAGTAATATATTTGTGATTTTATCATTTCGATTATTATTGTTAGTTTGTTTGTTTGTTTTAACGTCACTTTATGCCACTAAGGCTAATCGGACGATGCTACAGTGGGAGTCCTGAATTTTGCTTATCCTGGTATAATTAAGATAGTGATCTTCAACGAGTACCTGACATCGCACAGGCTCGGGACCTCCATTTTACGGCCTATCCGATTGACGGCATAGACAAGGATTCTTTACACCCATTAAAAAATCCTAGGACCACCGTGGGACCCGAACCCGCGACCTTTAGTATAATAGGTTGTCATGCTAACCACTACACCACAGGTGACCCCTTTCGGTTATTATTTATAATAAAATTGTATTCCCTATAAACTTTCTTTCGAACACATTGGCCTGCATTAGTCATTTTGCTCTGGCTTTGAATAATAATTTGATTATTAACAACAGACTGGATGATTAAAATTTTCTGTTAAGATTAAAAATATACTATATTTGCAAACCTGTAAGTAATAAAATAAAATCATTTGAAAATTTATAATTTTAATAAAATACTTAATTTCGACTAAAGACACAAAGTTAAATGTTTGTAACTGTATGTTGCCATGATGATACAGTATGCTGGATGTAATCTAAAAATTGTTGAAATTATTTTTGAATGTCTGTTCAGTATTTCTGTCAAATTCATTTATTATTATTTCCCCTCAAAAGGTCATTGTCGGCGAATGATTATTTATATTCTGTTGTAATATTCGATTTTATTTTTTTTAGAAATTCATTCAAAGAGGAGACTTGTTCTTATGTTTATTCTGTTTGAGCATTTTATTGGGATGTGCTTAACATACTGTTGGACATCGTTCCAATTTCCACTGGAGGGGGCTTCGAGACTTCTCAAATGATGCCCCTGTTTGATTTGGCATTCTCAAATTCTCAGTCTGCCAAATTATACCTACTGTTGATCTTGCTAAAATGTATTTATTTGTTCATATCCTATATCCAAATAGACACACGTTTTGTCTATTAATTCGATTTTTGTTGGCTAAATCATATAATTTTTCAATTATCGCCTGGTATCATACTTTTCTTCCGGTAATATTGAGCATCGATATACTTATAGATCCCTTTTGCGGCTCCTAAGAGTGATGCTCCGAAAATTTAATGTTTTCGACAAAAACGGGGGTAGGGCTAGCAATGCCTGAATTTTATATAGATATTTTTGGATTACATTAGTTTTCTGATTTATTATGCGAACTTATAGGTACCATTGTGACATGAAATAAATAAACAAAACAAAAAAAAAATAGATGAATATTTCTGTTGCATTGAAAAGAGTTCTTGACTTTTGTGGAACTGCTATAATCTTGTAATAGTACGTAAACACTTATTGGAGTGTTCTAGACCTTTCTGGATTGTTTTTAACGTTACTATTTTGAGTTTTCTTGTTTATTTTATGTTGTTAATTATAATTTGACGTGGATAAATATTAATTAAACACACATTGATGTTACAATATGTACAGTGATGTATTGTTTAAATACGTTAATAGAAGTTTAAAGTTGTAATTAAGAAATTCAAAAATAGTGATATTACCGACTAATTTATATATTATTTGTGCATGATCATAAAAATATGTAGCTATTTATGAGTTATTGTTAGTAATTTATTGCTTATGAATTATGATAATGGTTATAGTCATGCTAATTTATTTTATTTAATACTGTTTAAATGTAACCAGAGGGCCTGGAAATTCTATTTGTATGTATAATGTAAGAGTATGATGTTTTCTTACTATGCTATATTTTCACTGCAAGCGGTTTAACAAAAAAATGTAGTCATAAGTATACTATGGATGTAATTAATATAGTATCTTGATTATATCTAAGGCTGCAACTTAAAGAGTGTTAAGACAATACTAAAACAATTGTTGGGCCTTTTTTACTTTATCCACACCAGTTACTTTTTGATAACTTTTTTTATATTTTTATTAAATAACACCAGTTATATGTCTATTTTAAAAGAAAAAAATATATACATGAAGGAAGTTACCTCCTTGATTTTAAGAAACGTTGAAGTTGTTTTTGTTAATAATGAATCTGATACAACTGAGTCGTGTCCTTAAGTCAGAAGAAGTGGCATTTTAGACATTTCAAAGGTTCGGAATATTGCATTAAACACGGAAATATATAAGAGGACATTTTATAAGCTTGCTTTTCACCAAAAATATCTCCAGCATTTAGATGCAGTTTGAGAAATTGCAGAGAGGAAATCCTGGTTATAAATTAAACTACCATTTTTGTTTACATTTGAAGCTTGTTAAATGCTTAACTTAATCTTAATGTTAAATAAACTTTAATCATCCGTTCTTCATTAGTATTAATTTAATAATATAATAAATCACTGTTTTAGAAATGTGACTGGTGTGGGTAAAGTAAAAAAGATCCCAATTTTTTAATTTGTTTTTTCATGACTTTTAACATTTATTACTCTTTTTTGGTGGCTATTTGATTAAATTTAAACATTCAGGATGCTGAAAATTGCTTAACAAACTAAAAGGATGTGCTAAAAATCGGCAAAACTATGCGTAAAACAATTTTTTTTTTATTTGGACTTAACACTCGTTACTCTGCAGCCTCAGTGTTTGCATATGGCTTATACAATAAACATTTTTCCCAAATATTTTATAGATTAAAAAATTTCTTCGGATAATCTGAATGTCTGGAATAAATGAGACGTTTGAAATGAATTGTCTTTTTGTGTTACGTACTGCGAAAATATTCATAAATTCGGGCAGTAGCTCATAGTGATCACTCGGATTTTTCCTCTGGCTAGAAACATTTTTTGGACTGAGTGAGATTCAATATCGTTCGTTCATCTTCTATGCTTCGTAAGAGGTAGGTATCGGTGAAATGCATACATATCAACCTAATTACAAATAGAAAAATAATAATGAAATGTTGGAAGGGTATTATGAAATTGAAATAACTGATTTTGGATGGGATTTATTGAAATTAATTAATTATTAGGTTTTTTTTTTTTTACCGTGCCACATGCCAGGTAGTAACAAGTATATGTATTTGTATATACACCAGTGCAAATATGTTTATAGGTTAACCACGACGACCGCCTCCGCCTCCGCCTCCGTAACCATAGCCACGTCCGTATCCGCGTCCGTAACCGTAACCACGTCCGTATCCGCGTCCGTATCCGCGTCCGTAACCGCGTCCACCTCCTCTACCTCTTCCGTACCATTGAGGTTCAGGCTGTGGTTCAGGGTCAGCCAGAGCCGTCACAGAAGAGAGTCCCACCATCATGGCTACGATGATCCCGAAGATCTGAAACATATTAGCAAAAGGGTTAGCTATGTCGAACTTATCTGATTAGTCTTGAACAGAATTGTTGCTTTGGATAATAGTGGTTCAATTGCAAATACAAATACTGAAGGAGAGGAGGGTGACCGCTTAATTTGAGTCGGTCAAAAAATGTATATTTTATTAACTAATAACGATTCGACAACGTAACTCAATGATAAAAAAATAAAGTTTATGAATCAGATGAAGAGACTCATGCGTCTTAACAGCTTACAGTTTACTTGCTATTATAATCAGATTTCGAAATCAATAAGAAACTGTACGTTACCTTGGACTTCTGTTTAACATAAAGTTGACTTGGTGCCCACATGTTTAAATAAAAAAAATCTGGTGCGATGCGCTCAGCACAACTTTCCCATACGAACTTATTTATTTAGATCAGAAATTGAGGTGTTTTTATTATATATAAACGCAATTCTCGTTTTCACACATTTCTATGCTTATATTTTTATATCTCCATAAGTTATAGAATATTTGTATTGCAAAACTTGAAGGTTCTCAGTTCTTTTCTAATCACTATTGCTTATTTTTTTTTAAGGGACTTAATTTCATCAATAGTCGATTTTTTTTATACTGCTTGCTTGCTTTTTACTGCGAGCTGCTTTTTGAAAATATTTCGTGATGGTGAATCGATAGGTGTATTTACGTCTCGTAGTGAAGTTTGTCTCTAATGCAAGGCTGGAAATCGAGAACGATTACTGTTCCTCTAAAATCACTTTATATTGCATTCAGAAATATATTATGGAACCAAAGTTTCTAAACTAAAATGTAATTATTTAAATAATTTAAAAACAAGGTGGTCACCCACAATAATGATTAAATTAATATAAAATGTAATTAATTAAAGATTATATTATACCTACCATACCTTTCAGACCTTAAAGGCTTTAATAATTTGAGCATCACGTATTTACTCTCTAAAGTAAAATAAATTTTTTTATTGTAAAATAAAAGTTTTTATTTTTATCAGTGATAGTACAGATTATGAAATTTTGGTCGTATATAGGTAAGTGAAAGTGATAAGGCAATGAAAATACTTTACTTTAGTTTTCTAAATCTTCTGAATTGAAAATTAGACTGAAACTGAATACAAAAACCTACCTACTTGAACCTATTTGGAAACACGCCTCTCAGATTTTTGGCTCAGCTCAAAATCAGAACTTACAATTTATAATAAATTTATAATTCTTATACTTTAATATTGTCTGGGGTGGTTTGGATAGTAAATTTAATTTTATTTAACATTAATTAAGTTTTAACTATCATAAATTTTAATCAAAATAATTTTTAATTAACATAAATTTGAACTTACATAAATTTCGACAATGCAAGTTAGTTTAATAGATCTACCTACCTAGTATCGACCTTATAAAGGGTAAATACATTTTTCAAGCAACGAATATTGTTCTAGACAAATATTGAAACCATAGATTTTATTTATTAACTAAATACCGGATATTCATTATTCATTTTAAATGAATACCATAAACACTCAACAATCATTAAAAATATTCCGTACTGATTATGAATAATGGTTGGCCTCAGTTCGAGGAAGGTAGTACATCGGGTCCGTGTTAACCTAATATTAAAACGGTTCATTCGCGGCGCATTAAGCTGGAAATTTGCATGTGTGTAGTGATTGTGGTGATAGTGTGATTGGCGAAGTTTCAAAATAATCGGACTGAACACTTCTTTAATATCCGATTTCGAAGGAAACGGCCTTTTGCGGAGAGTTGGCTGCTTATCAGTTGGTGAGGAATTTTCCTGCAGCCCCCCACTGCCACAGCTGTTAATTCAACTAACGTACACTAGTTGCAGGTAATAATAGTAAAGGACCAAAACAATAGTCGCGTACATAAATATATTTAAACATATATAACAATGAGTGAGACCATTTTATTAGATATACAAAAAAGTCTCAACGACATTCGTATTGAGATTTTAAATAATTCAACACAAATCACAGCTATTAACAATAATCTGGCAACTGTTGTGAAATCTTTGGAGATGTGCATGACTGGCTTAAAGGAAGTAAAAGACAAACAACAATTATTAGAGAAAAAAATTGAGCAACAGGAGATACAGATAAAACGAATGCAATTAAAGGAGAGGCAAAGAAATATTTTGATGTTTAACATTCCAGAAGAAAACGAAAATGAAGGAAATTCACTTTATACTAAAGTGATTAACATCTTTCAACAAGTGGGCAAAAATATAGAAGACTATCATATAGAGGAATGTTTCCGAATAGGTAAAAGGGTTGGCCTGAGACCGGTTTTGATTAAATTCTGTTCAAAAAGGATCAAATTTGAATTGATGGAATCAGCAAAAAAGTTGACAGAATTGGGATATAGAGTAGCACATGATAGGTCGAAAGAAGAAAGGGAGCAATACAAGGAAGTCGCACCGATACTGTATCAATTAAGGCTCATTAAAAAAGTAGTTAAATTTCGTAACGGGCAAATCTATGTGGATTCCCAGCCATACTCAATTCAGGAGGTCAAAAATTGGTTTAAAGCCAGTGAAGACAGCCCTGCGATGAAAAGGAAGGAAAGAGAAGCGGAAGTAGACATGAGGCCGTCACGGACCGCAAAGCTGGAGCAGTATGGTTTTAAACCAAGAAGCAAAGTCGGTGGCAGCACCTCGGAGGGTAAAAGTGAAGTAATTTAGCAACCATTGGTGCCCTTCAGCAGGCTAGTAACGGTTATATACTGGAACGTTCAAGGACTTACTCGATTTTTGGAAAATGATTTAAAGGTATCACATCACGGTATATATTGTTTATCCGAAACATGGCATTTATATGAACCGAACTTCACTTCCAGCTGTTTTAGAGGTTTTAAGGCGATTACAGCAATGGCAGTAAGAGAGAAGAGTAGGGGGAGAGCCAGCGGCGGTCTAGTGATTCTCTATCGAAGTGATCTCTACGATGTGGTATTATTAGAGAAATGTGAGTACTGGCTATTTGTTAATGTGAAAGTGATACAGACCAATGAAAAATTTGTAATAGGATTAGTTTATTTTAAGCCATCATTAGATTTTGAGATTATATCAGAAATTTTCAGTAATTCGGTTAGTTAAATTAAAAATAAAAATAATGGAAAGTTGATAATATTGGGAGGGGATACTAATGCAAAAGTAGGTGGTTTAAATCAATATGATTCAAATATTTTAATTAGCAATAATATCTCGGCTAACAGAACCACATTAGATCTTAAAACAAACAAAAGGGGAGTTCACCTAATAGAAGAAATGGAAAATAATTCCTTTGTATTATTGAATGGTCGTACTATTAGTGATAAACCAGCTATGTACACAAACATTACATCACTGGGGAGTAGTATTATTGATCTGGTATGATGTGATTTAGATAAAATTAATAATATTTACGACCTTATAGTTGATAACATCAGTACTCATTCAACACACTTACCAGTTAAAGTTATTCTAACAATACCTTTGAATGATAAAGTGAATAACGATAAATACAATTATTCGACTAATTAAAAATTAAAGTGGGACCCTTTAGAAATGTTTATGTTTAGGGATCAGATGCAGCTGTCTCCTAGAGTCGGTGGAAGATATAGGATGGTAATATAGGTAGGTAGGTAATTTAAACGAGTTATATCTCAATTTAACCGAGACAATTTTCGAGGTGGCAAATTTGACTGGCATGGTTAAAAAATCGAGATGGAACAAAGGACATATCGTTAGTAAACCATGGTTTGATCAAGAGTGTCGTTCGGCAAAAAAAGAAATCAAGATTAAATTACTTAATTTTAAAAAAGGGAATTATTCATTAGAATTAAAGGACATTTACATCAAATCTAAACGGGCCTATTGCAATTTGATCAAACAAAAGAAGCGACAATCTGAAAAAAATTTAATGGCACAATTGTCTGATATAACTAATTCAAAAAAATTTTGGGAAACAGTTAATAAGCATCGGTTTAAAGCTCATTTTAATAACCCTATCTCAGTGGAACAATGGGAAACATATTTTAAAAATTTCTATCCTCCTAAAGAGAAAAGTATAAATCAATATTTTGGTGTGACTCATCCTTTATTAGATACACCATTTAGCCAGGATGAACTTGATAGTTCCTTAAACAAATTAAAAACGGGAAAGTCATCAGGTTCCGATAATATAACACCCGAATTTTACAAAAATCTCCCAGAAAACTGGAAGTTGGATATTTTAAATATGTTTAATAAAATTCTAAATTTAGAGGAAGTTCCCGATAAGTGGTGTGAGGCGATTTCGGTGTTAATCCACAAAAAAGGAAACACGAACCAACCTGATAATTATCGGCCGATATCACTCGTTAATGTAATAATGAAAATATTTTCGCAAATGATATTAAACAGGTTAATGATTTGGGATTACGAAGTGAAGGTATTACCTGAGGCGCAATCGGGCTTCCGGAAGGAGCGTGGATGCATCGATAATATTTTCACATTGAACTCCATTGTGCACTTAAAACTGAAAAAGAAAAAGGGAAATGTGTTTGCGATTGTCGTTGATTTTAAACGAGCGTTCGATGCCATAAACCACCGCCTGTTATGGAACAAACTCTTTCAGCTAGGTGTAAGTCCAAAAATAGTGAGACTCCTTACGAATATTTATAAAAAATTCACTATGAAAGTAAGAGAAAATGGAAAATTATCGAATAGTGTCGAAGTTACTCAGGGGGTTCTGCAGGGGGAGGTTCTTAGCCCGTACCTTTTTAGTTTGTTTTTGAGCGACATTGACGATTTTTTTAGAGCTAATGGGGCACACGGCATTCCGATCACGCCTACCTGCGATGTTATTATGGAGTTATATGCTGATGACTTAGTGATTTTCGGTGATAGTGTGACGGATGTCCAAACAAAGTTACAGATATTGAGCGATTTCTGCAAAGAAAATGGTTTAGAAGTAAACATTAAAAAAACGAAGATAATTCATTTTCATAAGGGCAGGAATAAAAATATGAAAGAATTTTACTTTGAGGGAAAATTGGCAGAAAGGGTGCCGGAATACACTTAATTGGGAATAATGTTTTCCAGCTCGGGGCTAGGCATTAAAGCGGCGAAACTCAATGAGTCAAAAACTAGAATTGCAGTGGGAAGCGTCATTAAAACTTGTCGAAAAGCCAGAATTCCTAGCATGGAGGGCAGGTAGAAAGTAAATGACGCCATAGCCATGAGTGTATTATTTTACGCCGCACCGATTTGGGGACTCAGGTACCTTAACATTTTAGAAAGAGCACATATAACTTTTTTCAAAAATTTATTTTCTTTAAACCGAAATACTCCGGGATGGATCGTCAGCCTGGAATTTAATGTGGTTCACTCCACTTATACATTAATGAAACACACTTTAAAACTAATGTTAAAATTATTAGAAATGAAGGACGAAAGATATCCGAAACAATGCCTCATAAAATTAAAACAGCAGTATATAACTCAACCGGAAAAAAATATAAAATATAATTGGCTAGCACAAATTTTACAAAAAATCGGATACGCTGATATAACTTTAATAGAGGACCCAAAAGAGTTAAAAGGAAAAATACCTGTTATTTTAAATAGTTTAAAATCATTTTTAATTGAAGAAGATAAGGCTAAATTAACGAGTTCGGCATACAGCCCATTTTATGTTAATTTATGGGATCCACAAATAATACCCCAAGCCTATTGATCACTAGAAAGCCACTTTCCCATGCTTCGAATGTTGGCACAGCTTAGACTATCCGGTAATCATATTGTTAAAATTACGTATAAAAACTCAGTGTACATTATTAATCCTCAATTAAATTGTTCAATCTGTAATTTCGAAGCAAAAGAGACCCTCTACCACTTGTTTGTTTCTTGCCCGATATACTCTGAGCTTAGAAAGCATTATATTCCAGACGCCGAAAACATGAACATTCCACAATTTACCGAATTTTTAAATGTAAAAACCAAGGAATCGCTATCTAAAATTTATTATTATTTTTCTAGATGCCTACTATTGAGGTCTTTTGTGATATTTCATCCTTTAAATATGATGACACTATATAAATCTATTATACGGTCAATTATCGATTACGCATGCATAATCTATCAAGAAACTAAGTCTCCATTAATTCAAAAATTGAATAAAATCCAAAATTTAGCCTTGCGATTATGTCTCGGAGCTTTTAAAACTACTCCAATAAACGCACTGTTAGCTGAAGCCGGAGAAACTCCTCTACCTTTGCGTAGGAAGTGGCTGACAAAAAATTCTTAATATAAGCTGCCTCTGACCGGTCCAACCCCATAGGAAATACTATTCGAGAGGGAAACTTATTTTTGCCAAATTTAAAAATCTGCTGGCTCAAGTTACAAGATATATTTAACACAATCTCTGTCTCCCGTGGTCCTCTAGATCTCTGTACTCATCTCCTGAAATTCTTAATTCGGTATCATAGCACATACAAGTTGCCTAACATAAAAAATGAAAATTCCTTAGCACCATGCATAATAAAATTTCACAGCCTCAGTGAAATAACAGATAGATACGATAACCATATTAAAATTTACACTGATGCCTCTAAGACCACCAATACATGTTCAATAGCCATTTACGACCCGCAGAAAAATATTAACTTGTCATATTCTATCCCTGTTAAATTCAGCATTTTCCATGCAGAGCTTCTAGCAGTTTTTAAGGCTGCTGAACATTCTAATATCCACTACAAAAACAGTAACATCGTGATTCTAACAGATTCAGCTTCTGTTTGCCAATGCATAAAGAATGCACATATGTCCCCTATTACTAATTACATATTATTTAAAATTCTAGATTTGATGGCCTCATCAAACAACACATTTTCATACCAGTGGGTACCAGGACATGTGGGTCTACACGGATTACGGAGACCGCAGATAAAACTGCTCGTGACACTAGCAATGCATTGGTGATTAACGCTAAAGGCCCCAAAATAGATTCTTTTCGCTCATTGAGGGCAACGATTTTAAATGAATGGCAAAACTTGTACGATTGGGAATCCCAAAGTAAGGGGAAGCATCATTATCTAATCCAACCTAAACTTACCCTAAAGCCATGATTCGCCATTATCGGTAAAAATCTAGAGAGAGACGAAGTAACCAACTTGATTAGATTAAGAATCAATCATGGACACACAAACAAATTTTTTAAATTTGATAAAAATAAGGGAGTCGCCGAATTGCGAATTTTGCCACGAAGTCGAGGATCTTTTCCACTTGGGAATGTCCTGCAGGCGTTTCAGTTTTGAGAGGAGGAAATACTCATATATCGAGGGGTCAGCTCTCAGTATCTCTAACATAATAAAAGAGCTGAATATCAAGGATTACCACCAGCTAATAAAATTTATCAAAAAACCGAAGATACGACTTTGATATGTAGAATATCCCTAACCTAAGCCAAATCAAAAAATTATAGATTCCTGGTTAGATAGGATTTGGATAAAATCTTAAAGACAAAAAAAAAAAAAAAAAATTGTAGTAATATTAACAAATCCATGTGTAATATGTTTTAGTTTATTTTTTTCCTATAAATTATTTTATAGGTTGTTGCACAAAGATTAGGTCAAAACGTCCTGTGTGTCCATTACTGTTGCTTCTTTTGTGACCAAACATCAACCAATCTCTCTACTATTAACATCTATGTTCGACAATTTTTCTACCATTATTAATTCTTTCCTAATTAGATAGAGATTTTACTCGTTTGCACTCAAACCCCTTAAAATCTTAATTTTGCGCCTCTTCAATTTTTATTGCTTCTTTATACCAACTTTTATTAGCCTTTACGATGGATGTTCTACAATGTCGACACCTAGTCATTTGATGAATACATAATCTTTCGCTTATAGACTTTTTTGCGAAACGTGTTATGAGGTTTATCTACCCACTATTCTTTAGCGCTGAAGTGATATATAAGTTAAAATTACATATAACGTATTCGACGTATGTTATTCTCGTAAAATAACGAGAATTTTTAAATTTAGCTGGCTTGGAAAGTGTTTGTGTGAGAGTAATAAAAAAGATATTTTTATTATATAGTTACATTCATGTATGTATACATGCCCTTGAAATATGATGAAACTTTCAGCAGTTTCCATTGTTGACTTTGTCTGTTACATTCACTAAGGTTACACGTACTCGTATGAGCTCGGCGATCGATCAAAGAAATTGTATCAACTTTTGCGTAAAAAATGGAATAAAGCGTGTGAAATGTTAATAAAGGCCTATGATGATAAAGCAAGAGTTTACGAGTGGTATAAGCGTTTCCAAGAAGGCCGCGAAGACTTTGAAGATGACGAACGCCCTGGACGCCCCAGCACATCAACAACCGAATGTGGAAAAAGTGAAAGAAATGGTTATGAACGATCGCCGAATCAAAATTAGAAAAGTCGCTGAAGATGTCGGCATATCGATTGGACCATGTCATGACATTTGTAGAAAAACAGCTCATGGCTTTTGCATCACGATAGTGGACCTGCTCACACTTCATTGCTTGTTCGTCAATTTTTGGTCCAAAACAATATTGCAAGGATATTCGCCAAACATGACGTGTGACTTTTTAATTTTTCCGAAAATAAAAAAACCTTAAAGAGCCGTCGTTTTACAACCGTAGATGACATTAAAAGCGCATCGCTGAAAGAACCAAAGGCTATCTCAAAGGTCGAGTTTGAGAAGTGTTTTGGGTATTAGAAGAAGCGCTGGCAGAAGTGCATTATCTCTAATTGGGACTATTTTAAAGGCGACAACATAAATGCAGACGAATAAATAAATATTCTTTTCAAAAAATGAAAATTCTCGTTTTTTTTTTAAATATCTCGTATATAAGGTATCTTAACCTAAAAATCTTTTCTGTTGGTTAGTTATGTTAGTTTATTAAGTTTTTAATTATTTATAATCTGTGCTGCTTCGTTAGAAGCTTGTTTGTCGATGAAATCTACTAATAAGTTTCTGATTAAAGGTAAAGTTTTTGTCTAGAACAATAGTTAAGTCATTTGAAAGAAGACGACCACTAATTTTCCACTCTCAAATAAATACATTGTTTTTCTAGCAATTATTCCACTTATCAATGAATCAGGTAAGTGGGTTCAAAATTGTTCAATTTTTTTCCTGTTCGTCCATTATTGTTGCTTCTTTTGTGACCACACATCAACCAATCTCTCTACTATTATCATCTATGATTTATTTTTATTTTAAAATTAAAAACAATCGCATCAGTAAACTTATTGAAGTATTAATAATAATAATAAGTATATATCTAAAAGGTATTTTAAAAGCTTATATTATTTATGATGAAGCGTTTAATCATATACTGCATATTTGCATATATAATACAATAAGAAGTTTTGTACATTCAAAGATATAAAATAAAACTACATAAAATCAAAATTACATAAGTTTACATTTAATATACTAATAAACAATATCAGTACAAATCATGGATACCATGTCAAACTTTCGAATGTGCAATTATATTTTATTTTCGAGAGTTTGACATGGTAGGGATTAAGTTTGGCCATAATTATTGGACATTAGACAAATTAAAGTATAGAAATACTAAAGAAAATTATATTTCCTATTGTATCATTAAAATTGACGTTATTTAGAACGAAATGTGTACCATTACGAAACTCATAGTTTCTTATCATTACTAAGGCTTTAGATCTGCAAAGTTCATACAAACAAAAATATAACCTCTAATGAAACTATTCCCATGATAATACAACTACTAGGACAAATATGATTACTTATTATATCAGAAAAAACAGTGGCTCAATAGGAACAAAATTATTATGGTTATTTAATGAGTATTATGATAGGAGATTCAGATGCATATGTGCACTTGTATGTAACTTTATTTTAACAAATCAGTAAGTAAATAAGAAAACTATTGTTACAAAATAAGTATAGTACTTAAAAGATGATGAAATATGTAGATTAGGATGCGTATATTTGTAAATAACTTTAAATATGAATTTAATCATATTTCTTGGAAGGTAGCTATTTACACGAGTTGCTAAATTATTATTATTCAATATATGTATATATATATATATATATATATATATATATATATATATAATGAATTATATTATATTATGAATTTGTGTGGCGATTTAGATAGAAACAAATATATTGGCAAAGTCTCAAATTTAAATGTAGCCTTTACCCAAATTTTTTTAACTGAATAAAGTTATTTAGTAGAATCATTTTAGTGTTTGTTTTTTAAAAATAATACTTTTCAATCCAAAACAGGTTATTATGTTTTATAGCATTCTCAAATGTAAATGAAGCGCATTATGTATTCATATAAAGCTGTTAGTGATTCACAGAGTAATGACAAATCCCAATTATGATTTATGTAATCCTGTTATTGTTAAGCTAAAACTTATTTTATTTAAAATTTATTTATTTTACTTATTTCATTTACATATTTAGTTAGATAATTAAAATAGCATTGATTCGCTAATGCCATACTTGCGTTCATTTTCTGCATTAAAATTCAAATCTCTTGAAAAACTACAATCCTTAATTTCATTATTTAATAGTATAGTTAAGTAATAATTATATATCTTTATCCAAGATGAGTTTTATTGTTAAGATGAATAGTTCTTAGTAAAATAACGAATGATCAAATTTTAAAATTAAATAATCCGTAATTCATTTAAATATTAATTGAGGTAACGTTATAATTATGTATTGATTTGGGGAGCAGAGAAGCTCATCAAAAAAGGTAAACCAGTGAACTGATATCGCAGCATATCTTATACAATATAATTCAAAATTATCTCTCAGGATGTTTTATATATTTACGTTTGTATAATATTTAAGTGAACATTAGTATTTTATAACAATATACTACATTCTTCCTGATAAAAAATTACTTGTTGAAGCGTAGAGCAGAACGTCATGATGCGGTGTTTGGGAAGCGCCTCTGTGCGCATTCAACACTTAACCCCCCATAGTTTCATAATACCGACCGAAAACCCCCTTTATCAGTTACTGTAGACTTCCGCGCCTAAACAGGCACTAAGATTTCTATTAATCTTCCCTATGTTTTCCCCCTAAACACTCCTTGAACTTATGTAACTACTTATATAATTAGATATGCCACAACACCCCGAAAAGTCGTTGAAAAGGATTTACGTCATACTTTATTCGCCAATAATTAAAAAACAGCGTGTGTTTTTTTCGAAAAATCAGTAATGTTCCTAAATGAAAAAAAGGAAATCTTTGAAATCGAAGGATCCTTTACAGAGATTGGTCTGTTTCTGCTATGCAAAATCAACATGCATTTTAAAATATATCAAGACCATAAATTATATTTATTGTAATATTTTATTTTTTATATTTTAAAAGAGAAAGAAATATAATAACTTAATTAATAATTATTCATATCCGTTGATATATTCATTTACATCCGTTTTTTCATTGGTAAGTAGTGATGTAAAACTATCGAGACTATCGTTAGTTTTTTAATTATCGATTGTACTACCGAAATATTGGTTTTTAATAGGGGAATAGTGATACCCTGCGCCTATAAGCACCCTTCTAATAAATAATTCGCTTAAACGGAAAATAAAAAAATGTAACAGTGTAATTTTATTTATTTTTCTAACAAAGAATGTTTTACTACTTTATACAAAAAATATTAACTTCACTTAAAAAAATATAAACTCAAATTAACTGATCAGAGTCATCCTTAGACCATTCTGATTGAATTTCAAAGGTATATCGCGCTAAACGAATCTTAATTAATTAATTAAAAAATATGAAAGGAAACCTATTTCTAGGATAAAAACATGAAGTATTTGACTGAAAAAACGAATGGTTTACTCATATATGTCTTCCAACTAGTTGGAATAAAAAATTAAAACAAAACAACTCATTCCCTGCCAGTTTCTTCCCTTGAAACTTAAAAAAACTTGAAAATCACTTGGTTAATAACAGAGACCAAATATAAAAGAAAATAAATAATTGCAATCAAAAACGAGTATAATAGCTCCTATCGTTCCAAAAGAAAAATTCTACTATTCTACCACCGCCCACCTCTTATTATCGATAGTATCGATATAAAACTATCGAAACCAACGATAGCGGAGACTATCGATAGTTTTACATCACTATTGGTTAACAATACATCATTTCAGAAATCATAAAATAATTTAAAGATAATTGACTATGTCTTTGGATTCTAATTAGTTTTCTTATTATATGCGAATAATGAAAAATTTCATGAAACATTTAATCTTCTTTAGGTGTTCCCTTGTTTCGAATGAAACAGGAAAAATGACCTCAGTGACGGTGGTTGAGTACCTCTGCTACTTTTTTTTATATACAATTTATTCAGTAGGTAAATATATTTATATTATTAAACTTGTTTATAATATGCAAAAGGGTTGTTTTCTTGTTGATTGTAAGGTTTCTTCAAGTTAAAGCATTCATTTAATTAACTGTGATGTAACTCTGTGGTTTAGGTTACTTCTTTTATCTATATTTTCTTTCCTTTTTATTTTTATTCCACGTATGATGAAGTAAGTTATGTCCTCGTGTGGCAATATAACTCCTAATGGAGAAGAAGGTTTCCATTTTTCTCTGAAGGGAGTAAAATTGAAGAGAGAAGGACTGTAATTTTAAGCCTCTCGCACCACGTAATTAGCCTAGCTAAGATTGACATATGAGTATATGAATGAAAAATTTAGTTCGACCTCCAGACTACCAGGCAGCGCTAGAGTGCTGTTCACTCAATGTTTATTGTTCATTCAACCAATTCAATTTGTAAAGGTTATGTATTTTTTCAGCTGTTCTTTTTAAATTACTAAAATATTAAGCGATAATAATTAGTTTATCCTTTTCTTTCAAAATAAAATAATGATTCTATATCTCTGCAATCTATTAGAAAACCGACTGGATTCCTTAAAAAATTAATTTTCTCATAAGAAGGCTGATTGATCAACACGTTACATTTAATCAATATATTATATACTTAAATAAATTTAATGCAATATGAGTGAAAATTTCTTAATAGTACAGTGAACGAATAAAAACAGACATTAAAGATATACAAAAGAGATAAATTGACTAAATTTAAATCGAAAATAAAAAGTATGAAGTGTATTGTTTGTAATTATGAAAAAGAATGATTTTTACATTGTAATAGTAGTAAGATTGGAGATCTGGAGAATCCACTCAAATTACGGGGGGAGATCTTGAGGGAGGTTGAAATGTAAGAAAGGTCTGAAAAAAAGTTTCTATGGATCTTCGGTAGTTACTATCCTTTTCGATCTAACAGGACCATCACAGTAGTCGGTGCTTAAGTTGTACTCGAAATATAATATTTTTAACTGAGATATCTGATTTTTCAACTATAATCTAACAACTTAGTATCTGATGACTGCTTGGAATGGGCTTATACAATTCAGAATCACAGAAACCATAAAAAACGATGCATAACTCGACAAAGTTGCATTAAAATTAATTGTTCATTTACCATTTTCAACCCCCAAAAAAGTATATATGGTTCCTTATTTTGGCGGACTCTGCAGTTCTCGAATCTTAATGTTGATACCAAGTTAAAACCGAAGTTTCAAGAAGGTGCTAATTTTGTTCTATATTTCCTTTAATTTTAAAGTTTTTCTGGTATTAAAACTACCACACAACTACCGGAGCGAAGCCGGGAATCCTAGCTAGTTAATTATAAAGCGAAAGTGAGCTAGCGGTTGAGTGAGATCAGGATCAAATCATCTACTAGAACCAACTCTCTGACCAAGAAAAAGTCGTTCCTTTTAAGTATCGAAATCATAGGATTCCCTCAGATGCCGAAGTAAAAATGTTTCTATTTCTGACAATGATCGAAAAGTCAGCTTTACAATGAGGTAAAGCTGATTAATGGCACTGCACCTCTCATATAAAATTAGTATTAAATAATATTTTCCTTAGGTGTTTGTGCGGTAATGGTAAATCATATAAATCTTCTAGCATAAGGAGCTGAAGAGAACCGCCAGTAAACAACAGTATTGACTTGTTAAGTAAATAAACCGCAAGTTTTGCGTTATGAGATAAAAACGTCAGGAAGAAATCTTAAGGTACTTGAATCCGAAAAGACTCATAATTGAAATAAAAACCTATCAATTTAGTATAGCGTATTTAATTACAATAATTATAATTTATATTAAAATTTAGAAAAAGAAATATTTATAAATATCCCACCATTTATTTATTTAAGTTCTAGATTTTTGATTTGTGATTATTTGACACATTCAAGATGCTGATAAAATGTGATAGTATAGGTATTGAGTGGAACTGAATCATATTTTGAGTCAAGATTAAAAAGGCCCAAAATTGTGATGTAATGAGGTGATATTCTGTTTTCTTTTAAAGGTGTCTTTTGGAAATTTATAATAATTATATAAATATTGAACATAAATTATTATACCTTTTGGAGTATATACTCTGTATAGAGAATATTTGCAAATGAGCTAGATCGTATTAACTTTAGGTAAAAAAATAAAAATACGAGGACTTGGCAATGGTATTTTTATAACTCCAGAATCCTCTATACGCAATTTGAATACATAACAAGTATTGCCTTTTCATGCAAAGAATTTAAAAAAAAGAAAGTCTTGCAATGTGGTTTTTAGCAAATTAATTATTCCATGTTATCTACTACAATAGTTTCTCTATCTGGATCAAACAGTAACTTCATGAGAACTTTTCTTATATCAGCCTTGATATAATATGCTTATTTTTATGTTTTAAAATATATTTAAAGTTGAACATGCGTGAATGGCTATTCCAACTCAACAACCTATCTTAAAATCTACCATTATGAAATACCCAACATTTATTGCTTGAATTAAATATTATAAATATAATAATAATTTAAAATAAGCTTAACGATCAATGTTTTTTGTTCTTTCTTAAAGATGTTTTATTTTATTGTCATTCTGTATCTTGTTTATTATTTAATAGGACTTCATAGTGTTAATGTTTTTAGATTGATCTAATTTATTTTTATTATGAATTATTTTTTCAAAGAATGTCTAAATATATGATATGATTAAAGACCGGATATTTGTACCGTAAAACGACAAAAAAAGTGCAGTAAAAAATTAAAAATGTAAAAATCGAGCATAAAAACTTACAAAATTCTTTCATTACATTTTAAATTTAATTTTTTTAAGTTAAAGCATACCGCCTATCACTTAAAATAGTTCTTTGCATACAAAAGGGAAGATTAACAGCAGATTTTTTTTTGGTGTTCGGAATTTAAAAAAAAATCCCTCAGGCTATCTCACAGTGTTTCGCTTAGTAGGAGCTAGATGGACAAAAGTATTTTTCGTCATTTTTTCGACCATTTAATTATAAAATTCAGTATGTCATATTTAATATTATGTATATTAAATAAATTAAATATACCTATTATATTAAATTATATAATTATTTTTCGTCAATTTTTCATCTCTTTCGACCAATTAAGTAATTTAATTATTAAATAAATCTTTTTTATTAATGCAAAATCAAATTTAAAACGATTGCGAGGAGATTAAGAAGAAAAAATAAAAACAAAAGCCTATCTACGCAAAATTATGGGCTGTTCATTTTTTTTTTTTTTTTCCTCTTTACATGTATTTTTATTTTTCCTTATCTTCTTTCATTTTAGAGGATTTTTTTTTATTTATATTTTCACTTTAAATAAATATTTGATATTTTCACAAGTGTAGTATGTTGGTCAGATATGTATTATTATAAGTGCATACCTGTTCAGGAGTTCAGCCCCAGAATTAAGTTATTTTTTGAGAGCTTACCTATGAAAAGATAAATTTGATCGAATATGATAGATTGTCTGAGGATTCCGCCGAATAATAGTGCTGGTACTGCTAATAAATCCAGTGGGAAAAAAGGAAAAGGCATTTTCTTAAATACCTGGTAGTAAAAGATTTAACACTAGATGGTAATGGCAAGAAGTCATGACCTGCCTACATAGACCGCATCCTAATCTGCTTGTACGAATGCGCTGTACGCTTGGTCTCTTTAATAGGTTAATGCTTCATTTCCACTTAATTACTTAGTATTCTCCAAAGGAACAAATGAAGTCTAATCAAAATTTTTCCGTGCATCCTAGTGGTTCCTTGAAATATGGAAGTTGGCGTTGAGCCTAAAAACGCTGCTTTTTCCCGCAAAAACCCATTAATGAGAAATTTAGGAGGCATAATTAGACAATCTCATCCTCTGTCCTCTTAACGGATTTACATCTTTGGACCCAATTACTAACGAGATGGAGTGTTTGAGACATAAAAAAATATGAGAATGCAGCGTTTTGACGTATTGTTTACATTATTATAATACCAATGTTTAGAATTTTGTCCACCCAGCTTATACCAATCGAAACACTGTGTGTCGTTTACAATACGTGCGATGTTTCATATTTGGTACCTGAAAGGATTTTTATTAATTAATTTTAATTAATTAAATTAACGAGTGCGTAGGCTCGATCTCTTGATAAGAAGAATTCCAAACAGAAGATTAAAGGCCCGTTTAGTCATTAGTTTCATATACCATGGCCTAATGTTTGACACAAGTAAGATGCTTGAAAGGAACAAACAGATCTCCTTGCACGGTTTTATATTCATATATTTGGAATCAGATGACATTATGCAATTGTGCCCGAATCCTTATAATTTTGCTCAAAATGACCAAAATGTGCGACTTCGTGCGAAAAATATTAATAAAAGCAATGCAGAGGTCATGAATAGGGTAAATACTTTGTTTAGAAAGCAAAAAAAAAAAAAAAAAATGCCATAATACAGAAATTCAGTCTATAGTATGGCGATTTTGATTGCGATGATTAAATCTTTCTTATATTATACCTAAAACTAAAAATAAATTCTACATCAAAAATTAACTTTATCTTTTCTGTATTAGCAAATAATCACTGTTATCACTGTTATTAACTATATAATATAATATAGCTATAAAGATCCTTACCTACTTATTGAAAAATCAATTAGTTCAAATAAAATAAATATATGAGTTATACATACATAGTAAATATTCATGTTGGATTGTTCAAGTTCTCAAGGATGACTGATGCTTGGGCTCTGTGCCGGTGGGTGTTTATATACCAGCGCTGGTGTCGTGCCTCTTGTCATAATCCTAGCAGACGTTTCGAGGAAAATTTTATTTCAGTTTTTTTCCTTTTTTTCTAGACAGAAAGGTTATTAATATGATAAGATCTAATCATCCCCTAGGTTTCTAGTAAATTAGTTTCTTTTTCGATTGATGTGGATAGTTGTACTTACTGCGCATTTAGATGAAAAAAATATGAATCATCATTGGATATAATTAATTATCTAGGATGGTATCCCCAGTAATCAGTATTTATATGGAAAATCAAAATGGAGTCTTTTCCTCGTCACTATTTTCTTCCCAATGCATCCTGTTTGTTTGTTTGTTTGTTTGTTTAACGTCCATTTTATGCTACTTAGGCTAATCGGACGATGCTACAGTGGGAGTCCTAAATTTTGCCTATCCAGGTTTTAATAGGATAGGGATCTTTAACGAGTTCCTGACATCGTACAGGCTCGGGACCTCCATTTTACGTCCTATCCGAGGGACGGCATAGCTAAGGATTTTTTACTCCCATTAAAAAATCCTAGGGCCACCGCTGGAATTGAACCCGCGATCTTTAGTATTGTAGGTTGCCATGCTAACCACAACACCACAGGTGACCCCCCAATGCATCCTTAATCAAACTTTTTGATAGATTATATTTAAATTTTAATTGGAAAGGCAATTGAATTCTCTTCATTAAACTATCAGGAACAAATTTAGACCAATTAGAGCCCGAGAGGTGTATATTTTCAGGCCTAAAAAAGGAAATTAATAAATAAATATATTTATATTTATTTAAAAAAAAAAATAAAACAAAGGAACATTTTTTATTTACAATAACCGTTCTTAATTAAAAAAAAAACCCTCCTTATGGCTTGAAAATATTTTTTGAGTAAACTTATTTATTAAAAACAATGATGTTTAAGCCTATTTTTGTATGACAATAGCATACAATATGATTGCAGGATTCATTAATAATAATATATAATGCATTCATTAATTTCTTGAATCTTTAATAATTATTGGTTCCTTTCCAAAGGGACTTAGTAGAATCAATAAGTTGGCAATATTAATTTTGTATTTAGTTGGAGGCGATTATAGGTAAACAAATTAACAAAGTGTGTGTGTGTGTGAACAGACTGCTCAAAAACTATAAACCGCGCTAACCTGTAATTGGGTATTTAGTGTATGTATATGCCCTCGATGTGACACCGAAAATTTCATCAAAATTGATCAAACGGAGGGGGTACTTTATTTAGTAACTTTGTAGATTTTTTCGATTTTCTCAAAAACGGCTCTAACGATGGTGATTAAACTGAGTGTTTGGTGTATTAACATGCCCGAGATATGACCGTAAAAATTTCATCAAAATTGATCAACCGGAGGAAGCACTTTGCTTAGTAAATTTTGTATCATTTTCACGTGTTTTTTTTTATTTACTGAAAAACGGCTCTAACGATTTTGATCAAACTGGGTATTTGATGTATGTATATGGTATGTATGCCAAAGATGTGACAGCCAACATTTCATCAAAATTGGTCAAACGGAGGGGGAACTTTATCTCATAACTTTTTCTTCCAATGTTTACCTTTTTTCGATTATCTTAAAAACGGCTTTAGCGATTTTGATCTAATTCGTCATATTTAATAAAACTTAGCTGTGCTTTAATATCAGGTAAGCTTTATCACTATTAAAATGTTTAAAGGGGGCTTAACTGTCTCTCGTTACGCCTAAAAATAAGAAATGGCTAAATATGAAATATAGTGGAAAAAAGAAAGAAAAATATTCCGTCAACTGATAAAAAACGTTGAGTCCACGCATGTGGAGTACGCCTTTAATGACAGACCATTGTTTATAATTAAAGCCGTTTTGTTCATTTAATGGAAATAATATGTTTCATGGTAACTAAATAAATTTTTCAACAACTACATAGAGAATTATAAAATCAGAAGACTTGGAGTATTATACCAGCATTGCCGAATTATCACAAGTAAATCTTTTATTTAATAAATAAAAAAATGTAGTGTACTTTAGAGAGCAAATAAAAACAAAAATAAGATATGAATGTAGAATAATGTGTGACTTTGAGAAATGACAATTAAAAAAACACGTCAATTTCTAGTCTTCAAGTAAGTTGATAAGTGAAAGTTGTGTGTTGCCCTCATGCACCAGATATTTTTATTTATCTTTGAATTTCCAAGAAGCATTTTTATCAATAGGTTTTAATGTAAAACGTTTAACTTAAGTTTATGATACATTCAGTAAAGAGTTGAACTTTACTGTAATTTCCAGAATAGACGCAAATAAATTAGTGAGCGCATTTATATAAAATAGGTATTTGAAGATTTAAATAGCCCTGCTATTACAGCATAGTTTTCATGATTTCTCTTGATTGTCCACTCTGTCATGGTTGAGAGTTTACTATGAGGATAGTATCATTTGAACTAGTTTTTTTCTTTAGTCATATTGCGTATCGAATTAATAAATTATTATGAAATTAAAATATACTTCTGGTGAATCAGTACTACATTCTGTTTTTTTTTATATACCTCAATAGCTTAGAAAAGGTTATTAATCAATTACCTGTGTATAATTAGAATCTTTCAAGAAAAAGCCTCTCTCAAGGGGGGTACACATAATTTGCGGATTAAAAATTTATTTATTTACTCTCTAAAATATTTTTATAAATATTTAATTTTTGTTTATTGTTTTATGAACCTTTTAAATCTCCACAGATTGGAACTACATACATAGTTCTGAAACTTAATGGTGATACATACTTTTTGAGGGGTGATGGGTCCGATATGAGAAAATTTACAAAATGGAAAGGAAGTATCGAAAACGTAATAACTGTAGGGTAACTGTGCCAATGGTTGACAGGTTAAGAAAAAAATATTAGATTATTGACACTGTTTACTAAAATATTGATGTTAGGTTAATCTTTGTTATGAATTTAGTTAGGCCAATCTCTCTTGAAAACTGGGAATACAATATCCTATGGTTTACATTTACGGTTTTTATAAAAAATGATTTCTTTGAACCTTCTAAATTGTGCCAATAGTTGACACATCAAAATGGAAAGGTTTGGAATGTTGACATTTATTGTGCCAATAGTTGACACTTACATTATTTTTGAATTTCCCAAGGAAAATATTAGGTAATAAGGACTGCAATAAAAGTTAATCATTTTTTATTTATAAACTATTCAAAATTGAAATGAAACATATACAATTTCCACAATTTAATTACTTTATACACAAACATTTAATAGACCAAAGAAAAAATATTAAACTGAAAAATGAGATCATCCAATTAAGAATAATACAGATACCATATAACAACAATCATTTTAAATTAATCTACCTCAACTGGGAAACTAAAATGGTACCTTTGCTGTCCATTAAAGGTAAAAACTTTGGGCGTATGTATCGCGGATATAATATTACATCCGTAATATTACATATGATGGGACTGTGCAAAATGTATCGGTGTTAGTAAAAGTTGTTTTCATCCGATGCATGGTTGTAAAAGTAAAACCAGAATCTCTAATTTACTGACAACTTTAGTAACTTGAGCCAGACATTTTTTACGCTTAAATCTCTTATTTGAGAACCCAACTATTATAAATGTTCCTCCATCAACACTTGAACTACTTTGCTCCTCCTCTTGAAGAAATATTCCTTGATCAACATTAATTCTCTGCTCCTGCTCTTGGGAACCTAAGCTTTTCTTTCTCGTCCCAAATTTCTGGTTGGGATAGTATGGCTTCGTCTACTTCCAGTGCTGCAGCATTTTCAGGTATCTCCTAATTAACTGAATTTTTCTTAGGTTTCTTTTTGAATTATATATACAACATTTATTTACAACAACTATTTACAACATCTATAATTATTATAAGTTTATAATAAGTTGTATTATTCAATCCATTCAACTATTTAACTTTACGATATATTTCATTCCCTAATAAAATAAAATTGTTATAATTTCCGACTGTTACAATAGTTACTTAATTTAAAAAAAATAAACAAAACAAGATTATATCAAATAAGGCTGAGGCTATGCATGGATGTAAACTATAAACACACAAGATGTCAACTTTACAAAGAGAATATTCCACTAGTTGATACGTTTAAACGGATAGTTGACACCCCTGTCGAACATTGGTTAGGATGGAGCTAGATCAGTGATTCCACCACCGATATTAAACCCAGATATTTTTCAAATCAAGCAAATTATTTTAAACTATCAGTTTCATCAGAGTAAAAAACACCAATAGTTGACATCGATGTCAACTATTGAAATTAATGATTAATTTTTGTTCTAATAGTTGACACCCACATTTAAGCCCTAAAACATTGTATAAATAAATCGAAAAGGATATCAAATGATTCCCATGAACTTAATGGATATCATGAAAGTAGTTAAAAAATAATTGAACACAAATAAACCAACCAAAAAGCTTATTTAACTTGACTTCCACCTTAATGAAACAGGGTAGCAGGAACCAAGTTTTCAGGCCATTAGAATATTTGCCATAACAATCTCTCACAAATAAGCTTGAGTTTTCATCACACTTATGTCGATGGCAGCACATCTAACTAGTATAACGTAGCAAATTACCGCCAAATTTTGAACCAAAATAATCAACCCTGAATCTTATTATTCACACTCTTCGTGCAAAATGTCAACTATTGGAGCACTGTCAACTATTGGTACAGTTACCCTATAGAATTTCTTCAGAATCATTATTTTTTTTTATTTTTATTTTATTTTTTTATAGGAGTTTCCACCAATGGTGGGTTTCCTTGACCTATATACTGTATATGGCCTCCTTCCAGACTTTTCGGTCTAATGCCCATTCTTCTCGTAGACCATGCCCAATCATCAAGGAATCTTCTACTTCATTATTCCATGTTTTCCTTGGTCTACCTCGTCTTCTCCTTCCATCTATTTTCCAGGAATGGACAACTTTTGGCAAAAGTTGAAAAAAAAAGATTCTGGAGGAAATAGAAAAAAAATGGCTGAAATAGTTTGGTCATCTGTAAAGGATGCTCGAGGAAAGACTGCCAAAAGTAAAAAAAAAAAAAATATTAAATGTTCTTTGATATACCTGCTTAGTTTTATGATAAATTTTCGATTTTATATTAAAAATTCGGTTCTTTTAACATTTTGTGAAATCCATTAAAATATTCATTGTTGAATTTATATCCTTAACTAGATTTTCCTGTAAAACTTCAAACACTGTAATTGGATCATTCTCCAACATTCTATAATCCATGGCCACATCATCATTACATTGTTTTTCTTTTTTGATTTCAATCTAGTGCGTGGCCATGGACTGACTTTTTGAAGTTTTCATTTATTATTTTATATACATTTACAACAGTATTGGCAAAAATACATCAAGTAAATTTGATAGCTGCGAAATAAATAATTCTTGATAGGGCGGATATAAAAGAAACAACCCGTTGGTAGCACTCAAATAGTATTTATAACTCAAAAACTTTATATGACTAAACTTTTTAAACTTTAACAGGTCATAAGGCCTGGATTGGCATGATGGAAAGTGGGCGAACGCGTTAAGAATATACGCCCCTGACAACCGATATATGATTGATATGAAGATAGCCAGTTCAAAAGACGGATCCATGGGACATTTAAATACTCTGTATTAATCCTCCACCCTACCTCCTGGCCCTTGAGGGATACTACCTATAGCCTAAACCCCGTTGGTAGCACAGGATTGGGATGACGAAAAAAATTTCTTAATGCCATCTTACTTTTTGATGCCTAGGAGGATTGTCAGGAATATAGGAGGACTTGAAGTTGGAAGTAAGTAAGTAGTTTCTGACAAGCTGGAGTTTGTCTAGGAACTGAATTAGCGACATGTTGAACATTGAGAGCATTGTGACTTTTTTTTTTGTGATAATATAAAGAGCATAAAGGATTCTTCTAAATATTTTTAAGTGGAGAGGAGAAATTGGGCCTGTCTAGCCCCCGCGTACTTAGCTGCAATGCGGCGATACTGGCCGGGACTTGGATCAGTGAAGAGAGAAGGTTGACATGACTGGTATTATAATAACAGCTTGGTAGCTCAGATTTTCAACTTTGATGCGTAAACCCGGGTTCAAATCCAAGCCTGGCCAATCTTTTCTCCTCACTTAATATTGTTTTTAAAAATATTATTTAAATATGACCATTACCTTTTATAAAGTTTTTTTTTTTTCAAATAATGTTAGGTTGTAATGGTTGGTTTTCCTGAAGAATGTTACAAAATCAAATCTGTTCTATAGGGATAAGTGTTTTGGTATTATTTAAGGATTCTAGGACCAGAAATCGTAGCCCAACCACCAAGAATAAGAGTTATATCTAAAACTTTGACGCCATTTTTCAAGGTTGTAAAGGGTGGGTTGCAACCACCACAGTCCTTCCCCTAGATCTGCCAATCAGCTCTTTTAACTTTATGTTCCTTTCCTACAACTAAAATTCTACTTATTCTACTTGTTCTTTTAGTTACTTCCTTAATTTTAGTGAAGTTAAATTCTACCTTTAACAAACAAAAACTTACCCAAAGGGGAGGGAGCTGTATTCCTCCCCCTGGATCCGCCTATGGCAATGTGCAAATCATTATTAGCTGATAATACACATGTTTAATCATTGTTAGTGGTGTTGACAGAATTAGGACGGCTTAGGACCTCTTTTTGAACACTGTAAAGGATAGACTCAGGAACTCCTTATGTAACTTAAATTTTAACAACTTGTGGTACACCCACAAATTGAGAAAATGAGGATGAATAATTATTAGGATTAACTTCGCATTATCAGTCAAACCATGTATTTCCACAAGGTTCCATCACACCTATTTATTATCTAGTTTGGTACATGCAGCTAGCTTACTACTGAGTCATGTAATTTCGTATAGAGGTTTTCTGAGCTTCCAGCTACGTATCCAGCTCCGTCTGAATCTACTTGCAGCTATTCACGTATTTATATCCCGTTTTATTAGAAAATAAAAATTATAAATAATGTTATAAGTAGAGACCGGATCCTCGTGCAATTGCACTTTTTTTTCGGCGGGATATGGAATGTTGCAGAAAAACGATAAAAGTTTTCTTCCATCTATGTACATATGTTACAATAATAAAATACATATATGTTTTATCATTTTACTATAGAAAGAAACAGATATTTTTAAATTCGATCTGTAAATTTTCTTTAGTGCTTAATAGAATGTTTATGCTGTGCAGACTTTTTTTTTTTTTTTTTTGCATACTGAATTATGAATATAATATAAATACAAAAATATATACCGAAATAAGAATCACGAATAAGAATCACGCCATGACTATATTTGTACCTATATGAAATGCATGAAAGAGCTCAAAATTAATAAGATGTTTGTCGGTGTGTGAACAGAATATATGTGAAAAGAGGTTTATTGAAAAAAAAAATTACAGTTGCTGTATAATTCGATTTATTAATTAAAAGTTTACTGAAGTTCTTACTGAGCGATGAATACAGTTTTCAAAGTTTGTTGAGTGCATTAAGGTTGATTTTTACTGTCAGTTCTTTTTTGGGGAAAATACCATAGGATTTATCTTTTATCCACACTGAGCCTAAGTTGGTACCGTACGGACTTCCAAGCAATCCAGGTTCTGGTTCGGCAACAGTTGTTCCTGTAGTCATCATTATCAATAGTACCATCGTCACTCCAAAAATCTAAAATTGAAAATTTAAATTTTCTTTACATGTGTGTATAAATTATTCTTGCTGATTAATTTGATATTCATAAAAAATAAAGAAATCCAATATAAGCAATACAAAATATTTAGACACGAGGTTTGCACGAAAGCTATCCCTGTTGGGCTTTTCTATGAATCTACTTCTTAATAACTAGTTATAATTAAACTATGACTGTTACCTGAAAGATAAAGGATTTAAGCACCTCTCTTTATTTCTTACACTATTTCAAATTTAAATAATTATCCTGAATTCGACCTTTTACCCTTGCTGCCATGTCTCTCTCAATTGAATGAGAAATTCGATTGGTACCTTTCAACAGAGAAACTCCTGTAATGTTGGACCCCTACCACCTATTTTCCAAATATTAAGTTATGTTTTTTTTTTTTTCAATTTGTCTTTTACCTTCTTGCAAATAGTGGTTTTAACATTTGACAGTAACTTGCTGTGCCTTTTACAATATATACAGTATCAAATCTACAAAAAAAATACGTTTTTCACATTCGGCAGTTTGACTTGACATATAACGGTAGGAAGTGACTATATCAATATCAAAGTTCAAACGGTAATTTATGGTGAAAATGCGATTATTGATAATTGTTGCTGTCCGTAGTCCTAAGCATAAGGAGAAGTAATCATATCTTGAATTACATAAGGTGGGCTTATGTAAAATAAATAAATAAATAAATATATACCGAAATAAGAATCACGCCATGACTATATTTGTACCTATATGAAATGCATGAAAGAGTTCAAAATTAATAAGATGTTTGTCGGTGTGTGAACAGAATATATGTGAACAGAGGTTTATTGAAAAAAAAATTACAGTTGCTGTATAATTCGATTTATTAATTAAAAGTTTACTGAAGTTCTTACTGAGCGATGAATACAGTTTTCAAAGTTTGTTGAGTGCATTAAGGTTGACTTTTACTTTCAGTTCTTTTTTGGGGAAAATACCATAGGATTTATCTTTTATCCAGACTGAGCCTAAGTTGGTACCGTAGGGACTTCCTAGCAATCCAGGTTCTGGTTCGGCAACAGTTGTTCCTGTAGTCATCATTATCAAAAGTACCATCGTTACTCCAAAAATCTGAAATTGAAAATTTAAATTTACTTTACATGTGTGTATAAATTATTCTTGCTGATTAATTTGATATTCATAAAAAAGAAAGAAATCCAATATAAGCAATACAAAATATTTAGACACGAGGTTTGCACGAAAGCTATCCCTGTTGGGCTTTTCTATGAATCTACTTCTTAATAACTAGTTATAATTAAACTATGACTGTTACCTGAAAGATAAAGGATTTAAATTTATGTAAGCACCTCTCCTTATTTCTTACACTATTTCAAATTTAAATAATTATCCTGACTTCGACCTTTTACCCTTGCTGCCATGTCTCTCTCAATTGAATGAGAAATTCGATTGGTACCTTTCAACAGAGAAACTCCTGTAATGTTGGACCCCTACCACCTATTCTCCAAATATTAAGTTATGTTTTTTTTCAATTTATCTTTTACCTTCTTTCAAATAGTGGTTTTAACATTTGACAGTAACTTGCTGTGCCTTTTACATTATATACAGTATCAAATCTACAAAAAAAATACATTTTTCACATTCACGCAGTTTGACTTGACATATGACGGTAGGAAGTGACTATATCAATATCAAATTTCAAACGGTAATTTATGGTGAAAATGCGATTATTAATAATTGTTGCTGTCCGTAGTCCTAAGCATAAGGAGAAGTAATCATATCTTGAATCTGATCAAAAACAGCCTAATAGCAATGTTACAAAGTCCAGGTACAATCGTAAAGTTTTCATTTTTTTTATGTGACTTATTTTCCCTAGATAATCTTTTAAAATTCTACATAGAGGACTAAATATTCTTTGAGTGGCACCACAAACGTTTCAAAACATTAAAAAAATTTAATTTTCAATAATTCCCTTACATCTTAGTCAGTTTTAGTTTTTTTAAGCACACCTCGTATTGCCTAGAAATTTTATGCAATGATCAATAACCAATATACCTAAAATTAGTTTATGTTTTGCTATTTCCTTGCAGTGTGTCATTCCAATTTCAAAAACCGTTGAGCATTGTTACATTTTCTGTTAATTAAGACGGTTATATAAATTTAAATTTCTTAGATGTTACAAGAGTGCCTTTCTCTGATCTCATTTTTTTTCTAGTACTCGTGCTATATTGATAAAATAAATTCGTAAATAACTTATAATGTGGTAAAATAGGAGGATAGGGGCTAAAGTTTAGACAAGCTACATAGGATTTCTTTATGATAATAATTTAAGCAATATTCAATAAATTCCAATTTAAAGTGCAATTCAAGTGCGTTATAAATATAACAGTAGGTACATTAAAAAATATTAAGGAGAATATAGATTTATATTTTTCCATGTTCTACACAGAGTCAATAATGAATAGTTATGTCTTACAACAAATTAGATTAATCTACAAACAGGAAATTGAATTAGAAAAATAGAAAGGTATTCTAATATTATGATTTAATAATAATATTATTATTTTTTTTAATGAAGTCACAATAACCCAATTAAGAAAGCAGAATCCTGTAGTGGTATTCCCTTGTTAAGTGGGACACGGAGTGGATCTGCGAATTCCACTGTGGATTACACAATTATTTTTATTTCTAATATTTTTTTTTATTATCATTAATAGTTCTAGACGAAATTAAATTAAATCCAAAAAATCACAATCCTATCGAACCCAAACGCCCGAAAGAAATAGCGAACTTTGTTCCCATGCTCTATCGGATATTAAGTTAACTAGGTATGTTGGTACCTACTTGTAGTTGTTAGAACTTTGTAAAATTGAAGATTTTTGTGAATAATAGGTAAAGAAAGGAAAAAACGTCACTTATTGTTTTAATTACGATCTAACTGTGAAAAACTAAATTTTCAATATGATTTTGATCTGTTTGTTACGTGATATCAAAAACATTTTTTATCACCTAGTTTTAAAAAAAAATTAATTTAATACTATCTGTCAATCTTTAGGTATTTATTAATTTTATAAAACCTGTGTCCATTAAAAGAAACAAAAGCTTTATATCGCTGTAACAAAGTTAGTTATATTATCTACAAATAATTTATCCACAATATTCCTAAGAAAATATTAATATTAAATAACGTTTCAGTTAAGAAAAATATTTTTACATGAATAATTATGAAATCGCGATTAATTTTATAACAGTTATATTAAAACAGTTTAGTATAAAAATTAAACACAATATTATGTATATGTTGATTAACTTACGTGGTATAATTTCATGTTCCTGCCCATATTTCCATACAATAACTGATGCTTGATCTCAAAACCTGACTATTTTTATACTACCACTGGCGAAGGAGGGAGAATTTTTCGCAAAAGAAATGTAATCCAAACACAAAGGCATCAATCGGTGTTGTTTTTATGTTTCTTTTGTTTGTTTCTAAAATATTGCAACCATTAAGCAATGCTTGTGTTATTTGGATATTTTCGTGTATTTATTTTATTTTATTTACTTTTAGATAATATTTCATGTTTTTCGAATGATTATATCCTAGGAATATTCATTATTATTTAGATGACAACATTTATTATGAGCATTAAATGTTTAAATATATGTGTTGTATGTAGCACCACTGTTGGTGTCATATTAGAAATTAAGATGTGGTATTGGGATGTGCGAAAGATTGTCATGATGTTTTTCAAATTATACTGCCCGCACACATTAATGTTCATTTGGTATTCTTTCACATATGTTCCTCCCGAGTTTTCCTCACTTCTCCCATATCTTCCATACATGGAAGCGTTAAATTATATTTTATATTTGATAAGGATATAAGGATATTTGATAAGGATATTGACCTTCATTCCCTTTATGAAAAGTCTGATCCTGAATGCCATGTAATTATCCAAACTGCAGTTCCTCGAAGCTGTTGTAGTCAGTATTTTCCTTGATAATACTGAGAAAAAAGAAACACATTTATTATGAACTAAGTGCACTAGGAAAATTTTAAATCTGTTAAGAGACACATTATCCCATGACTATACGAATTTGAAGGATCCATCCAAGGATCTGGGGCTGTTGGGTAAGCCAGTCTTACCATCCTGGAAACGTCCGCTTCGAACTCTTGAATAGTCTCGGCTGCCTTCTGCTTCCATGCTCTTCAGCTGGGACTTATATACCTGTTCGAGGTGGGCGTGGCCAAACCGCATCTCCCGCCGGCTTACTAGCATGCTAAAATCGTAAGAGTCGTCATCGTTGAGGGTCTGTAGAACATCCAGGGCGTCGCCTCTGAGAGCCACCTTAAGGGCAACCGCCTTATCTCTTGGAGACCACCCATTAGCACTGGCCACAACGTTGAATTGCTTTAGGTAATTCTACCAGAACGACTTACCATCAAAAGTCGGTGGCTTTATCCTAGGTCGGCCCTCCATAACTGCGGGCTCACGTACCTCTGCGTCTAGTAATGGCTGTTGTATGATCTGCTTTCTTTTTCTACAAGCCTCCTTTCTAATTTTTCCAACTCCTCTTCCAACATCACAGCCCTTGCTTCCTGTTGAGCTAACCTTTCTTTCACATCATCCATCTCGCCCTTCAGCTTGTCACTAATCTCAGCAGTCAAGTTGATCAATTTGTCATTTATTTCGCAAGACAGATTGGTCAGCTTGTCATTTATTTCTCCAATTTGGGTGGCCAATTTTTCGTTAATCTCAGAAAAGTTGGAATTCAGGGTAAATTTTCTCATTAAATTGGGTTAACTATTTATTTCGGCAGACTGGCTGGTCAACTTGTCATTTAGTTCGCCAGACACGCTTGCTAATTTATCATTTATTTTATTTATTTCAGCAGTCTGGCTTGCTAATTTGTCATTTAATTCAACAAACATAGCCTTCATAGAGCTATCCTCAAACTCTACTATTTCAGGATCTACTCCTTGTCTCAATAAATACTCACGTAACCGAGCCAATAAGATCGTCTTCGTACCCGTAGTGTCTAAGTCCAGCTCTTCTAAATCTCTCCGCAGTTCCGTAACTTTAAGTTCTCCAATTCGTTTTCCTGGCATTTTTTTTTTCTTTAAACCCCACACCTGACAACTGTTGTAACACTTCTGTGAGTCAAAGAATATTTATTAAACAGAAATATACAGTTATTAATGCCAACGAGTTACTATAACTTAAATATTTGAGCAGGTTACAAAAATGATAACGTTATAACACACAATCATATGACTTGAGCTACACAGTCAAGACACAGACTTCGACTCAGACTAACACATTCATTCACTGGTTCCTTATATATAATCGTTAATGGTCAGGTCTGGAATGTTCCAGAACAATGTGGGCAGTTCTACGCCTTCGTGGACTAGGCCACGGAAAGATCTAGACCCAAACAGTTCGTTCCAACCGCTTATTTTGTTCCAACAAATGGTCTGGAAGTTTACGACATATGTTTCTTTTATTTCCTTTTCGATTAAACGATACAGTATTATATCTATTCGTACAACAAAATATAAAAGTGGGATAAAAAATTTCTTCATTACTAAAAAAATTGAAAACTAGTGATAACATTCCATAAATCCAGCATTTTATGATTTCTGCGTGCGCGCAACACACAACTTTCACTTACCAACTTACTTAGATTAGAAATTAATGCGTTTTGTTAATTGCCACTTCTCAAATGAACAGGACGGCTTTAATTATGAACAATGGTCTGTCATTAATGGCGTACTCCGCATGCGTGGGCTCAACGAGTTTAATGAGTTGACTGAATATTTTTATTTTTGTTCTCCTCTTTATGTTTTCTTTATTTTTATCATATCTCATATTTAGCCATTTCTTATTTTTAGGCGTAACGAGAAACACTTAATTTCTCCATATAAACAAAAACAAAGGTACTTTATAGGAAACAAACAAACAAAAAAGTCCCCCCCCCAAAAAAAAACCACCCTCAGAACATTTTAATAATGATAAAGGTTACCTGATATTAAAGAACACCTAATTCTCATTTAACATGACGAATTTGATAAAAATCGTTATAGCCTTTTTTGAGTTAATAAAAAAAACACGGGAAAATGATACAAAATTTATTAAGTAAAGTCCCCCCTCCGGTTGATCAATTTTGATGTAATGTTGGCTATCGCATCTTTGGCATATGCATATATCAAATACCCAGTTTTATCAAAATCGTTAAAACCGTTTTTGAGTAAATAAAAAAAAACACGTGAAAATGATACAAAATTTATTAAGTAAAGTCCCCCCTCCGGTTGATCAATTATGATGTAATGTTGGCTATCGCATCTTTGGCATATGCATATATCAAATACCCAGTTTTATCAAAATCGTTAAAACCGTTTTTGAGTAAAAAAAAAAAAAAAAAACACGTGAAAATGATACAAAATTTATTAAGTAAAGTCCCCCCTCCGGTTGATCAATATTGATGTAATGTTGGCTATCGCATCTCTGGCATATACATACATCAAATACCCAGTTTGATCAAAATCGTCAGAACCGTTTTTGAGTAAATAAAAAAAACCACGTGAAAATGATACACAATTTATTAAGTAAAGTCCCCCCTCCGGTTGATCAATTTTGATGAATTTTTCACAGTCATAACTCGGGCATATAAATAGATCAAATACTCAGTTTAATCAAAATCGTTACAGCCGTTTTTGAGAAAATCGAAAAAAAACTTAAAAAGTTATTAAATAAAGTACCCTCCTCCCTTTGAGCAATTATGATGAAATTTTTGCTGTCACATCGCGGGCATATACATACACTAAATACCTAATTTCAGTTTTGTACGGCCTATAGTTTTTGAGCTAGTCTGTTCACACACACACACACACACACACACACACACACACACACACACACACACACACACACACACACACACACACACACACACACACACACACACACACACACACACACACACACACACACACACACACACACACACACACACAAACACACACAGACAACGATCGCAATACTTTCCTTACTATATATTTCATATATAGGTAAGTGAAAGTAAAAATAGTTGTAGATATTTTCCAAATTTGACTAGGACTATGAGATTGGTGTCGTTTAACAGCGCATTCCATGCCGTTTCAAATGATATACACCAATGTATAGGTGTAGGCAGTATGACCTACTTTAAAAAAAATATATATAAAATTTTCAAAAGATGCCCTTTTTGAGAAAATTGAAATTAAAATTTTAACCTTGGTTTTAAGAAACTTTCTTTAGTATATATATATATATAATATATATAGAATAGAATATATACTTTATTTGCTTTCGGGGAATACCCCATACAAATAGAGATGACTTATCTAGATAATACGTATTATGTCTACCAACAATAATATTTGAGTTATATAAAACTACAATATGATGATATGGCAACATATTCTCCACATAGCTATTTTAAAAGCATGTATAACATATATTATTACAACATATATTACAACAAATAATCATTAAATACATATAAACCTGGTATAAGGAATTGGTAACCATATAAATATTATAGACATCCCTAAAAATCCATAAGCTAAATATTAATCTATCTATAATTCAATTAATTACCCATCTAAAATCTAAATATAATTCATGAGTATATAAATTTAAATGTGACAATAATGATGACTATTATGATAATATGGGAGCGGGGTAGCCCTCTGGTAAGGTAGTGGATTGCTGTGCTTAAGGTCCCGAGTTCGATTCTGACATGGCTTATGATATCTTTATTATTCGCCACAGTTCGTCTCGAGGGCCGAGAGACCCTCCTGGGGCAAACCCAGCTTCTATAATGTGGGTACCCTTAATTGAAAAATTAATGGGAATAAACCTGACGGTTGAGCGTGATGACGGTCAAATCACCTCCTTGCACGACCGCTGACCAAGAAACAGTACTCTTCCTTACAAAGTACTGAACCCTAGACCCTTCATGGGTTGTAGTGGGTAAAGGTTTATGATAATATACAATGTAAGCAAATACATATACAATACAATATAACATAAATAAATAATTAATAAATAATAACATATAAAGATTAAAAATAAATGGTTACAGCTGTCATTTAGCGGTTTCTACAACCCACCCTTTTACTAGTTATTCATTAACAATGAAGGATTTTAGCTTATAACATTGCCTTATATAATAAAATAGATTTTTGAGGCAGTGAATGCTATCGATTTTGAGTAATTCGACATGATTCGACCTGTTCATATCGAGTGAGTGGGGCAGATAGTGAAGGCGGTAAGCAGAATAAATCGGGCACCGGACCAAAATATGAAAGACATCTTCAAGTTCATTTAAGTTGCAGATAGTGCAGTTTTCCTTGGGCTTAAAATAATAATATATATTATTGAAAGTTAATTTAATAATATAATTTCCAGAGAGCCTAAGTTGTGCAAGTGTTTTGATCATAGGAAAGGGAGCATTTAGAGCAAGGTATGGCTGGGCCTGATTGCTGACTATGTACATTATGGGGTAGAGCGGGCTGTACCTTGTAGGGCTAGTCAATCTTTGTTTATCGCGCTCTTCCGTGTAGCTTTTAAATAGACTTAGCGATTCAGTCATCTCCAACAGGAATTGGCCTGCGTCCTCTAACTCCAGAATACTTTGTTTATTTACTAAGGATAACAAAGAACTCACCTGACTCACCCAATTATACTTAAATTCAGATTTCCCCTTAATATGTATTTTTCTCAATTCGTTAAAACAAATTTTAGACAGTCTATGGCTACTCATTTTTAAAATTTTTAGAACCCAATTAAGCGCTAATTTTAATATTGCAACTGAGCAGTGAGGAATGTTGAATTCCAATCTCATTAACCAAAAGGGCGTATTCTTGTTTAGGGAAAATAGGCATTTGAAAAAATTTAAATTTACCCTTTCTAGATAGTCAGTATATCTTAGCCCCCATAATTGTACATTGTAATATAGTACGCTCATTGCTATTGCATTGTTTATTTTTATTTTGCTCTCCCACGATCTTAATTTGGATTTAGCACAAATTGTTGTAACCGAGCCGAAAGGAGCCCTAGTTTTTTAATCAAAATATTTAGAGGCTCTATGAAATAAACCTGAGTTGGAAAAAGGTACACCTAGATAGATATATTCAGGTACTATTTCAATTTCTGTATCCCCATAGAATTATTTCCCTATTTTTTTGCAACCTCCCTTATGAAAATATACTACTTTAGTTTTTTGCGTATTGACCTCTAATTTTTTTTCCTTACAATACTCATTTATGATTTTTAATTTCATTTTAGCATCGGTGTAACTATCAGCTAGGATTATTAGATCGTCAGCATAAAGCAATAACAGTATATCGCAGGTACTATTGACCGTTATGCCTCCAACATTCTTGTTTCGGAAAAATCTCTCTATATCACTTATGTAGAGGCTGAATAAGTATGGCGATAATACTTCTCCCTGCAACAGACCAAGTGTTATGTCGATCTCCGATGAAAAACCATCCTCGCCTCATAAACTATACAATTGTGAAATCTTCTCTGTTACCAGTATTTTATCGAGAATTATATAATTCTTTTTTCATAATTCATTCATATTTTTCTTATTATCTTTATCTTATTGGATGTAGTCCTTATATTTTTGTCACTGATTTCAAAAGGCATTTCATCCTACAACTGTAGTAATGCTGTTGCTAATAATTGTGACGCTGCGGCTGGTGTTCGAAAAACACCACCTTTCGACCTCCGAGCTCAACTCATATCAAAAATATGAAAATCATAAATTATTGTTATATTAAAAGATTATATTGTAAATTGTAACCATATGATTTTTCCTATTACATTGAAAAGAGTTCTAGACCTTTGATTGGAACAGTTACTATCTATTCTAGTTCTGAATTGTTCCAGAATGCTCTGCGCTTTTCGAGAACCTTCTACAATGTTCGAATTCAGACTAAATATAAGAAACAATGGACTAGAGTCTTAGTGCCGTATTTATGAACGATCCTAAGGAATGCCTTACTAAAGGCTACCTAAAAATGCACACCTTTAGCTAACCTTAACACAATTTTCATTTTATAAACGTTCCTTTACGCTTTCCTATCTTAAGGACGCCTTAGATCCTAAGGTGTTCCTATTAATTTGATCTGTTTTCCTTCCTTAGTGCTAAGGTAGGTGATTAGCTACCTTTAGCTTCTCCTTAACTATTTAATAATAAAAAATAAAAACAGAAAACAAATATCAGGACTTAAATACTTATTAAAAAGAACCGTTTATTAAGAAAAAAACGACTTATTGGAATTTTTACTTTATTTATATGGGGTATAAACAACAAAGGCCGTGAAATATTATTGCACTTTTTAAGGGAAATAAAAATTTTAATCTTGGTGAAATATTTTTCTTTTTTTCTCCTTTATATATTAATCAAATGTTTTCATATGTAGTCATTCTTATTACTAGGCACAATGAGAGACAGATAATTTCTCCATATAAGCAAAATCAAAACAAAAGATGTATTATTTTCAATTAATGCATACTTATTTAGTATATTGATAGTATTACTTAAGTGTACAAGTTTAATCACAAACATTTTGATGCAGATGCTTTTGAATCTTTTCCATTTCTACACTTCTAACATTAATTATGTTTCAGTAGCCAGTATTAGAGCTGTAATTGTAAATATTTGATTAGTTGGTGATATAAACATCTGAAAGAATATTAAGTGAATTCATTTTTTTCTTCTGCAAGTAGTACTGTAATGAGCAATATAATCTTAATTATTGATAGTAAAGATAGTTTCACTCAATTACTCAATGACAAAACAAAATCTTGATATGAAATATAGACTGAATCCAATTTGAGAAAATTAAATGTAATTTTAATAGTGCCAATTCATTTTTAAATTAAATTTTCAACATTTTTAAAGTTTATTTATTTATCTATGTCTATTTTACATAAAAGGCTTTCATGGAATTTGTTGAAATTAGATAAGTTTGGTATAACAAGTTTTTGGAAGAGTGGTAAGAGAAATGTAAAAAGAATAGATATTAATTGATGGACAACTTTTATTTATTATTATTTGGAAATGAAAAATAAATGACAGAATCATAATACACTGGTTTATTAGACTAGTTCTTTATAAAATGTCAAAACACATGTACATCCGCTAAGATTTTTCAATAATTAATATGCTAATACAAAAGTAATCAATATATATTATAAAGCAAAGTGTACAATGTGCGTGCCGAAAAGGCTCAAAAACGACTACACGTACTATCAAGAATGTTATGTTGTAATATTGCACTATTGCCCCTAAGGATGAAGAAGGTTTCAGTTTTCATTTTAAGTGTGTAATGTTGAAGGGACAAGGGCTGTAATTTTAAGCCTCTCGCTACATGTAATTAGCCCCTCTAATAAGCCCATGTGAGTTAATGAATGAAAAAAATTAGTTCGACATTTGGAAGCCAGGAGCGCTAGCTAAACTCAATTCATAAGGTTATCGTTCATTAGTTCGGTTTGTTATGGTTTTAGCTTCAGCTGTTTTCTTAAAATTACTCGAGATTATGTATAAATAATTATTTTTTCCTTTTTATTTTTCAGTAAGGTCATTACATCTCTGCAATACAGTGAAATTAAAAATAAACAAAACCGACTGGATTCCTAAGCGAATTAAGTTTTACAGAAGAGGAAAGAATTGGTCGAAACAATGCCTTTAATCAATATACAATATAAGAGTAAATTTACAACAACAGAAAAATTGCTTATTAGTGTAGTGAGCGAATAAAAACTTACACTGAATAAAATATATAACTTATAGATAATATGAATAAAAGATATAACCTAATGGAATATATACCGAAAATAAAGTGTTCATATAATATTTCTGTTTAATAGTTCTGTTCTGTTCGTAACTTTTCAACCGAATTTGAAAAAGGAGAAGTTACTCAACTTGATAAGGATTCGGTACCGTCATGAGAATAGTCTCAATGGAATCAGAACATAGAAACCATAAACAATGGTACATACCAGAACATATTTGCTGCCAAAATAATTTTTCTTAATCAAGAAAAGGGAAGAAAACGCATTGAGAGAACCGCATTAATGGGGTCTCCTATACCCAAACCATATATGGGCGGACTCTGAGGTTTCGAAACTTACCACTAATACTAAGCTGAAGTTTCAGGATGGTACAAATTTTGTTTTAAAAATGATTAATTTTGGTCTATTTTTCTGTACTATTACATTTTAAAGTTATTGTTTCATTCCACCTACTACACAATTCCCTGAGCGAAGCCGGGCCCCAAAGCTAGTAACATTCTAAAGTAAACAATCAGTTTTTAATAATTCATATAAGAACATGAAGTTGTTAAAAATAAATTTCACCTTACTTATTAAGGAAACTGAAGCTTTAATATTTCACATTTCCAACACACATCTTTTTTAAAATAGGTTGGTTACTAATTTACACAAATCTAACATTTACAACTCCTTCTCATGAAGAAGGTGGGAACTAAACCATCCAAGAATATTTTGAAGAATATTAAGAAATATACAATAGTATATCACAAACTTCTTAATTAGAAGAATATTACAGTCTCTCATCCCCCAAGCTATCCTCAAGAGAAATAAAGTTTGAGACTAACACTACCAAACATTGTTTTATCACACCTTTTCACTCTCATTTGCATCTTCATCTTATAATAAAGATATTTTTGATTGTTATCCTGAAGCATCCATTAAGTTGTTTTGAAATCGTTTAGATGAAACATTGTATACATTTGTTTGTTCTTGAACACTAACAATGTTTGCACACTATTCAACTTTGAGTGATTTCTACTCAAATTATCATGTTCTTATGGTTCTAGAGCTATAATTGCCACATTAACTACTTAAAACACTTGAAACAACGCAGTAAACAAGAGTGACTTAACACTTATGTCAGGTTAGGGAGGTTACATCTAGCGGCGGAGTACTCTTATCAATCTTCTCTGATTGGTTGTTTAGTTAAGGTGGCCTTAAATTTGCACCTTAATAAATGCATACTTAGTTAAGAAAGGAATTGTTAAGGAAGGTTCATAAAATGAGAATTATCTAAAGGAACACGTAAGCTTAAAGGTTACCTTAACATAGGAACCAGTTAATGTTACCTTAACTGCTTCCTTAGGAACATTCATAAATACGGCCCTTAGTCTCGCTTGGTCCATCGAAGCATATGATTACTTTTGTGTTACTGCATGGTTACAAGTAGTTACTTTTTGTAACGTTTTTAATAATTTGAGTTTTATATTCTCTTTTTTGTGCTGTGAATTATTATTTTCTGCTAAAAAAAAATATTTATACCTACATTATTGTTACAATACGTTTAACATATACCTTTTTAACGTTATTTTCTGTGTTTGGGAAGGTAGCTCATTGTTGTGAAAAATTTCTTAGTAGATTTTGGCTCTCTCTATTTTCAGAGGATTTGAAATACTCTAAAGTTAGTTAGTAAAGTGTTAAATTTATGGGATGATAACGCAATGACGTAATTGGGTTGTTTCTAATATTATTGAAATGCTTTATTTTTACCTTTCTGCTTTCATCACTCCTATGAAGAGATAATATGTGCCCTTAGTTTATTTTGTATTGAAACAAGATTAGTTATTTTATACCGGGTTCATTAGTTGCTTCAACTTCTTAATGTACACTTTAAGTTATCAAAATGATGAGTAGTAATATATTTGTGATTTTATCATTTCGATTATAATTGTTAGTTTGTTTGTTTGTTTTAACGTCACTTTATGCCACTAAGGCTAATCGGACGATGCTACAGTGGGAGTCCTGAATTTTGCTTATCCTGGTATAATTAAGATAGTGATCTTTAACGAGTACCTGACATCGCACAGGCTCGGGACCTCCATTTTACGGCCTATCCGATTGACGGCATAGACAAGGATTCTTTACTCCCATTAAAAAATCCTAGGACCACCGTGGGACCCGAACCCGCGACCTTTAGTATAATAGGTTGTCATGCTAACCACTACACCACAGGTGACCCCTTTCGGTTATTATTTATAATAAAATTGTATTCCCTATAAACTTTCTTTCGAACACATTGGCCTGCATTAGTCATTTTGCTCTGGCTTTGAATAATAATTTGATTATTAACAGCAGACTGGCTGATTAAAAATTTCTGTTAAGATTAAAAATATACTATAGTTGCAAACCTGTAAGTTTATTTTTTTATTATTATTATTACAGGATTAATCAATACCAAGATCAATTAATAACAACATTTTGTTGTATTCCTGTTATCTTCTGCCAAGTCTCTCTATCCAGTGCATCTTCCTTGCGTATGCTGCGACGCTCCATTATTTCGTTTATGTGGTCTGTCCAAGAACGCCGTGGTCTTCCGCGTTTACGTCTGCCAGGTGGTTTCCATTCATAAATCTTCTTTGGCCACCGTTGATCTGGCATTCTCACCATATGTCCATACCATTTTAATGATCTTCTTTCAATTCTGTCTATCACTGTTTCATTTGCGTTCATTCTAGCTCTTACTTCATTGTTAGTTTTTCTTTCAATTCTTGATATTCTGGCACTTCTACGCAAATAATCCATTTCCACACCTAATAGTCTTCTTTTAAGATTAGTGTTTAAGATCCACAGTTCTGATCCATAGCATAGCACTGATTCAATCATTATCTTACCCACTCTTTTCTTATTGCTGTTGGAAATGTTCTTGTCCCAAAAAAAGAATTCATACACCCTAATACTTTCCTGCTTTGTTGTATTCTGTATTTGATTTCTGTTTGGCCCAATCCATCTTTATCTATATATGCCCCTAAATATTTAAATTTCTCTACCTGCCTTATAATTGCTTTGTCATATGAACTTCAACTGCAGCTTCACTATTCACCACCAAATGTTCCGTTTTAGTTAAACTCATCTGTAGGCCCCATCTGTCATATTCCTGATATAATCGTCGTATCATGAATTCAAGATCGTAATCATCTTGTGCTAAAATGGCTTGATCGTCAGCAAACCTTAATGAAAACATCTGTACATCACTGACAATGATTCCCATTCCTCTGCAGCTGTTCTTCCAATTTCGGAGAGCCACTTCTACATATAAATTGAACAAGATGGGTGACATACTGCATCCTTGTCTCAATCCTTTTGTGACATTAATAGGTTCTGATAACTTTGAACCTCTTTTAATCTGTACCTTATTATCTCTATACATTTCGATAATAATATGTAAAAGATGATCATCCATATCTATATCTTTCATAGCTTCCCACAGTTTAGTTCTAGGGACTGTGTCATAGGCTTTTGCTAAATCTACAAAGGCAATGTGAAGCTCCTTCCCTACTGCTATAAATTTCTCCATTAGCTGTTGTAAAATAAACAGGTTATCTGTACATGATCTGTTCCGCCTAAATCCACTCTGGTCTTCCCCAATATGGTGGCCAACATTCTGTCTGATTTTTTCAGACATTATCTTGCTAAATAAGCGGCTCATTGTACCGTTCACACTAATACCTCTGTAGCAGTTGGTGTCTCTTCTATTCCCTTTCTTGAAAATAGAAACTATATATGACTCTTTCCATTCTGATGGAATTTCAATCCTTTGACAACAGTTGTTCATAAGGTTGGTTATTCGTCTCTTCAGATAATGTCCACCAGCTTTCAATAATTCGACAGGAATATTCCCAGGACCAGGTGATCGCCCATTCTTCATTTTAGTCAATGCAGAATTTACTTCCTCTACAGTAAATTATATTTCGGTCAGTTACTTCTATCATTTCTTCTTTCCCTTGGGTGTAATGGGCCCTGTCTTCTGTTAGAAGGTCTGCATAATGCTTTTTCCATTCCTTTAAAGGAATTAAGTTGTCTATCGCTTTGTTTACTGGTGTTTTCTTCATACTAGTAATTGTCCTCCATACTTCAGTAGTTTGTGACCCACCTATTAGACTCTCAATTTCAACACATTTCTGTTCCCACATCCTGTTCTTTTCTGATTTAATTCTGTTTCTTAACTCGTGATTTGCTGTCTGGAAGTTTTGCCTGTCTTGCAGTGATTTAGTCGATAACCATTTATTGTATAGATTTTTCTTGTTCCTAATCAACATCTTCAGTTCATCAGACATCCATGGAGGATCCTGTTTATCTAAACTCTTACTTTCAGTCCCATTTATGAGAAAACATTCAACAACCGGACAACTGACTGATCAGAGAAAACACGAGAAATTGGAACAGGCAAAGTATAAGCTCTTTTTCCTGAAGCAGTTCAGCATTAAGGATTTATTTCAACGAAGATTAGAAAAGGAACTAAAAGCTATTCCTGAAGATGAAGATGTTGAAGTAGAATATAATAAGTAATAAAATAAAATCATTTGAAAATTTTAATAAAAATACTTAATGTTAATAAAATACTTAATTTCGACTAAAGACACAAAGTTAAATGTTTGTAACTGTATGTTGCCATGATGATACAGTATGCTGGATGTAATCTAAAAATTGTTGAAATTATTTTTGAATGTCTGTTCAGTATTTCTGTCAAATTCATTTATTATTATTTCGCCTCAAAAGGTCATTGTCGGCTAATGATTATTTATATTCTGTTGTAATATTCGATTTTATTTTTTTTAGAAATTCATTCAAAGAGGAGACTTGTTCTTATGTTTATTCTGTTTGAGCATTTTATTGGGATGTGCTTAACATACTGTTGGACATCGTTCCAATTTCCACAGGAGAGGGAATTCATTCGAGACTTCTCAAATGATGCCCCTGTTTGATTTGGCATTCTCAAATTCTCAGTCTGCCAAATCATACCTACTGTTGATCTTGCTAAAATGTATTTATTCGTTCATATCCTATATCCAAATAGACACACGTTCTGTCTATTAATTCGATTTTTGTTGGCTAAATCGTATAATTTTTCAATTATCGCCTGGTATCATACTTTTCTTCCGGTAATATTGAGCATCGATATACTTATAGATCCCTTTTGCGGCTCCTAAGAGTGATGCTCCGAAAATTTAATGTTTTCGACAAAAACGGGGGTAGGGCTAGCAATGCCTGAATTTTATATAGATATTTTTGGATTACATTAGTTTTCTGATTTATTATGCGAACTTATAGGTACTATTGTGACATGAAACAAATAAACAAAACAAAAAAAAAAACAAAAAAACAGATGAATATTTCTGTTGCATCGAAAAGATTTCTTGACTTTTGTGAAACTGCTACAATCTTGTATTAGTACGTAATCACTTATTGGAGTGTTCTAGACTTTTCTGGATTGTTTTTAAAGTTACTAATTTGAGTTTTCTTCTTTATTTTATGTTGTTAATTATAAATTGACGTGGATAAATATTAATTAAACAAACACTGATGTTACAATATGTACAGTGATGTTTAAATAAGTCAATAGAAGTTTGAAGTTGTAATTAAGAATTTGAAAAATAGTGATATTACCGACTTGTTTATATATTATTTGTGCATGAACATAATAGTATATAGCTATTTGTGAGTTATTGTTAGTAATTTATTGCTTATGAATTATGATAATGGTTATAGTTATGTTAATTTATTTTATTTAAGACGGTTTAAATGTAACCAGAGGGCCTGGAAATTCTAATTGTATGTATAATGTAAGAGTATGATGTTTTCTTACTGTGCTATATTTTCATTGCAAGCGGTTTAACAAAAAAATGTAGTCATAAATAAACTATGGATGTAATTAATATAGTATCTTGATTATATCTAAGGCTGCAACTTAAAGAGTGTTAAGACAATACTAAAACAATTGTTGGGCCTCTTTTACTTTACCCACACCAGTTACTTTTTGATAACTTTTTTTTAATATTTTTAAATAACACCAGTTATTTAATAACATCTTTCTATTTTAAAAGAAAAATATATATACATGAAGGAGGTTACCTCCTTGATTTTAAGAAACGTTGAAGTTGTTTTTGTTAATAATGAATCTGATACAACTGAGTCGTGTTCTTAAGTCAGAAGAGGTGGCATTTAAGACATTTCAAAGGTTCGGAAAATCGCATTTAACACCGAAAAGTAGAAGAGAAGATTTTATAAGCTTGCTTTTCACCAAAAATATCTCCAGCATTTTGATGCAGTTTGAGAAATTGCAGAAAGGAAATCGTGGTTATAAATTAAACTACCATTTTTGTTTACATTTGAAGCTTGTTAAATACTTAACTTAATCTTAATGTTAAATAAACTCTAATAATCCGTTCCTCATTAGTATTAATTTAATAATATAATAAATCACTGTTTTAGAAATATGACTGGTGTGGGTAAAGTAAAAAAGATCCGAATTTTTTAATTTGTTTTTTCATGACTTTTAACATTTATAACACTTTTTTGGTGACTTTTCGATTAAATTTAAACATTCAGGATGCTGAAAATTGCTTAACAAACTAAAAGGATGTGCTAAAAATCTGCAAAACTATGAGTAAAACAATTTTTTTTTTTTTATTTGGGCTTAACACTCGTTACTCTGCAGCCTCAGTGTTTGCATATGGCTTATACAATAAACATTTTCCCAAATATTTTATAGATTAAAAAATTTCTTCGGATAATCTGAATGTCTGGAATAAATGAGACGTTTGAAATGTATTGTCTTTTTGTGTTACGTTCCGCGAAAATAGTCATAAATTCGGGCAGTAGCTCATAGTGATCACTCGGATTTTTCCTCTGGCTAGAAACATTTTTTGGACCGAGTGAGATTCAATATCGTTCGTTCATCTTCTCTGCTTCGTAAGAGGTAGGTATCGGTGAAATGCATACATATCAACCTAATTACAAATAGAAAAATAATAATGAAATGTAGGAAGGGTATTATGAAATTGAAATAACTGATTTTGGATGGGATTTATTGAAATTAATTAATTATTAGGTTTTTTTTTTTTTTTTTTTTTTTTGCCGTGCCACATGCCAGGTAGTAACAAGTATATGTATTTGTAGAACACCAGTGCAAATATGTTTATAGGTTAACCACGATGACCGCCTCCGCGTCCGTAACCGTAACCGCGTCCACCTCCTCTACCTCTTCCGTACCCTCGAGGTTCAGGTTGTGGTTCAGGGTCAGCCAGAGCCGTCACAGAAGAGAGTCCCACCATCATGGCTACGATGATCCCGAAGATCTGAAACATATCAGCAAAAGGGTTAGCTATGTCGAAGTAATCTGATTAGTCTTGAACAGAATTGTTGCTTTGGATAATAGTGGTTAAATTGCAAATACAAATACTGAAGGAGAGGAGGGTGACCGCTTAATTTGAGTTGGTCAAAAATTCAAACATTAAGTATTTTTTATTAACTTCTAACGATTCGACAACGTAACTCAATGATAAAAAATCTGGTGCGTGCGCGCAACACACAACTTTCACTTACCAACTTAGATTAGAAATTAATGCGTTTTGTTAATTGCCACTTCTCAAATGAACAGAACGGCTTTAATTATGAACAATGGTCTGTCATTAAAGGCGTACTCCGCATGCTTGGGCTCGAGTTTTATTTTTGTTTTTTTGTTTTTTTGCGTAACGAGAGCGAGTTAATTTCTCCATATAAACAAAAACAAAGTTACTTTATAGGTAACAAACATACAAAAAAGGCCCCCCCCAAAAAAAAAAGTCCCCTCAGAACATTTTAATAATGATAAAGCTTACCTGATATTAAAGAACACCTAATTTTCATTAAACATGACGAATTTGATAAGAATGGTTAAAGCCGTTTTTGAGATCATCAAAAAAAGGTAAAAATTGGAAAAAATTATGAAATAAAGTGCCCGCTCCGTTTGACCAATTTTGATGAAATCTTGGCTATCACATCTTTGGCATATACATACGTCAAATACCCAGTTTGATCAAAATCGTTAAAGCCGTTTTAGAGTAAATAAAAAAAACACGTGAAAATAATAGAAAATTTATTAAGTAAAGTCCCCCCTCCGGTTGATCGATTTTGATGTAATGTTGGATATCGCATCTTCGGCATATACATACATCAAATACCCAGTTTGATCAAAATCGTTAAAACCGCTTTTGAGTAAATAAAAAAAACAAGTAAAAATGATACAAAATTTATTAAGTAAAGTCCCCCCTCCGGTTGATCAATTTCGATGAAATTTTTACTGTCGTATCTCGGGCATATATGTAGATCAAATACTCAGTTTAATCAAAATCGTTAGAGCCGTTTTTGAGAAAATCGAAAAAAACGTAAAAAGTTATTAAATAAAGTACCCCCTCCCTTTGAGAAAATTTGATGAAATTTTTGCTGTCACATCGCGGGCATATACCTACACTAAATACCCAATTTCAGGTTCCCACGGTTTATAGTTTTTGAGCTAGTTTGTTCACACACACACACACACACACACAGACACAGACACACACACACACACACAGACCATTTCGCGGGACTTGGTTAATTGGACTCAGGGGACCCCAAAACGTGTATTTCCGTTGAAAACCGGAAGTCGAAATTTTTCACGATCGCAATACTTCCACTTACTATATATTTCATATATAGGTAAGTGAAAGTAAAAAATGAAGTTTATGTATCAGATGAAGAGATTCATGCGTCTCAACAGCTTACAGTTTACAGCTTACAGTTACTTGCTATTATAATCAGATTTTGAAATCAATAAGAAACTGTACGTTACCTTGGACTTCTGTTCAACAGAAAGTTGACTTGGTGCCCACATGCTTAAATAAAAATCTGGTGCGATGCGCGCAACACAACTTTCACTTACGAACTTATTTACGTTCAGAAATTTACGTGTTTCTATTATATATAAACGTAATTCTCATTTTCACATATTTATATATCTCCATAACTTATAGAGTATTTTTATAGCAAAACTTGAACGATCGCCGAATCAAAATTAGAAAAGTCGCTGAAGATGTCGGCATATCGATTGGACCATGTCATGACATTTGTAGAAAAACAGCTCATGGCTTTTGCATCACGATAGTGGACCTGCTCACACTTCATTGCTTGTTCGTCAATTTTTGGTCCAAAACAATATTGCAAGGATATTCGCCAAACATGACGTGTGACTTTTTAATTTTTCCGAAAATAAAAAAACCTTAAAGAGCCGTCGTTTTACAACCGTAGATGACATTAAAAGCGCATCGCTGAAAGAACCAAAGGCTATCTCAAAGGTCGAGTTTGAGAAGTATTTTGGGTATTAGAAGAAGCGCTGACAGAAGTGCATTATCTCTAATTGGGACTATTTTAAAGGCGACAACATAAATGCAGACGAATAAATAAATATTCTTTTCAAAAAATGAAAATTCTCGTTATTTTTTTTTAACATACCTCGTATATAAGGTATCTTGACCTAAAAATCTTTTCTGTTGGTTAGTTATGTTAGTTTATAATGTTTTTAATTATTTATAATCTGTGCTGCTTCGTTAGAAGCTTGTTTGTTGATGAAATCTACTAATAAGTTTCTGATTAAAGGTAAAGTTTTTGTCTAGAACAATAGTTAAGTCATTTGAAAGAAGCCGACCACTAATTTTCCACTCTCAAGTAAATAGAGTGTTTATCTAGCAATTATTCCACTTATCAATGAATCAGATAAGTGGGTTCAAAATTGTTCAATTATTTCACTCAGAAATAAAAACGCAATCTCGCACTTTCATTTTAAAATTAAAAACTCACAAATTAAAATCACATCAGTAAAATTATAGAAATATTAATAATAATAATATATACCTAAAATGTATAAAACTTATATTATTCATGATGCAAAATTTAGTCATTTCCTGCATAGTTATTCTATAACCCGCTACATAGTGTAAAACATATATAATACAACACAGTTTCGTATATTCATAGATATAAAATGTGGTGTATTAAGTAAATATGAAAAATATTGTTACAAAATAAGTAAAGTACTTACAAGATAATGAAATATGATGATTCAGGAGGCGAATGTATATTTGTAAGTAACTTCAAATATGAATATATTCATATTTCTTGGAAGGTAGGTATATACACGAGTTGATAAATTATTATTATTACATATATATATATATATATATATATATATATATATATATATATATATATATATATAATGAATTTGTGTGACGATTTAGATAGAAACAAATATATTGGCAAAGTCTCAAATTTAAATGTAGCTGTTACCCAGATTTTTAACTGAATAAAGTTATTTAGTAGAATCATTTTAGTGTTTGATTTTTAAAAATAATACTTTTCAATCCAAAACTGGTTATTATGTCTTATAGTATTCTCAAATGTAAATGAAGTGCATTATGTATTCATATAAAGCTGTTAGTGATTCACAGAGTAATGGCAAATCCCAATTATGATTTATGTAATCGTGTTATTGTTAAGCTAAAACTTATTTTGCATTTAAATATTTAGTTAGATAATTAAAATATCATTGATTCGCTAATGCCATGTCCTGAGTAGTTAAGTAATAATTATATATGTTTATTAATGATGAGTTTTATTCCTAAGATGTATAGCTATTAATAAAATAACGAATAATCAAATTTTAAAATTAAATAATTCATAATTCATTTAAATATTAATTGAGGTGACTTTATAATTACGTATTGATTTGGGGAGCGGAGAAGCTCATCAAAAAATGTAAGCCAGTGAACTGCTGTCGCAGCATATCTTATACAATATAATTCAAAATTATCTCTCAGGATGTTTTATATCTTTACGTTTGTTTAATATTTATGATATATTAGAATTTTATAAAAATATACTAATCCTTTCTGATAAAAAAATTAGTTGTGGAAGCATAGAGCAGAACGTCACGATATGGTGTTAGGGAAGTGCCTCTGTGTGCATTCAAGACTGAACATAGTTTCAAAATACCGACCGAAAACCCCCTTTGTCAGTTACTGTAGACTTCAGCGCCTAAACAGCCATTAAAATTTTGATTAATCTTCACTGTGTTTTCTCCCTCAACACTCTTTGAACCTATGTGATTATTTATATAATTAGATATGCCATAATTCCTCAAAAAGTTGTTGAAAAGGATTTACGTAAAACTTTATTCGCGGATTACTTAAAAATATCATGCGTGTTTTTTTTCAAAACAGCTCTAATTTGCCTGAATGAAAAAATGAAGTTTTTGAAATCGAAGAATCCTTTTCAGAGTTTGGTCTGTTTCTGCTATACAAAATAAAAATATTCTTTATTTTTTAAAATATACTAAGACTATAAATTATATTCATTGTAATATTTTATTTTTTACTTTTTAATGCAGAAGGAAATATACATTATTAGATATCATAATAATCGAATTAATAAATATTCATATCCGTAGATATATTGACATACATCCGTTTTTCCATTAATAAGGAATACATCATTTCATAAATCATGAAAAAATTTAAAGATAATGGACTACGCCTTTGGATTCTAATTAGTTTTCTATTAATATGCATTAATGAAAAATTTTATGAAACATTCCATCTTCTTTAGCCGTTCCCTGTTTTTGATTGAAACAGGAAAAAATCTGGTGCGTGCGCGCAACACACAACTTTCACTTACCAACTTACTTAGATTAGAAATTGACGTGTTTTGCTAATTATCATTTCCCAAAGTCACACATTTTTCTACATTCATATCTTATTTTTGTTAATCGTTGAAGCCGTTTTTGAGTAAATAAAAAAACCCCTGAAAATGATACAAAATTTATTAAGTAAAGTCCCCCCTCCCGTAGATCAATTTTGATGAAATTTTTACAGTCATATTTCGGGCATATAAATACATCAAATACCAAGTTTGATCAAAATCGTTAAAACCGTTTTTGTGTAAATAAAAAAACATGTGAAAATGGTACAAAATTTATTAAGTAAAGTCCTCCCTCCCGTAGATCAATTTTGATGAAATTTTTACAGTCACATCTCGGGCTTATAAATACATCAAATACCAAGTTTGATCAAAATCGTTAAAACCGTTTTTGAGTAAATAAAAAAAAACACGTGAAAATGATACAAAATTTATTTAGTAAAGTCCCCCCTCCGGTTAATCAATTTTGATGAAATTTTTACAGTCATATTTCGGGCATATAAATCGATCAAATATTCAGTTTAATCAAAATCGTTAGAGCCGTTTTTGAGAAAATATAAAAAAACGTAAAAAGTTATTAAATAAAGTACCCCCTCCCTTTGAGCAATTTTGATGAAATTTTTGCTGTCACATCGCGGGCATATACCTACACTAAATACCCAATTTCAGGTTCCCACGGTTTATAGTTTTTGAGCTAGTCTGTTCACACACACACACACACACACACAGACACACACACACACACACAGACCATTTCGCGGGACTTGGTTATTTCGACTCAGGGGGTCCCAAAACGTGTATTTTCGTTGAAAACCGGAAGTCGAAATTTTTCACGATCGCAATACTTCCACTTACTATATATTTCATATATAGGTAAGTGAAAGTAAAAATGACCACAGTGACGGTGGTTGAGTACCTCTGGTACTCATGGCCTTTTTTATATATTTATAATTTACTCATTAGGTAAATATATTTATTTTATAAAACTTGTTTATAAGCAAAAGGGTTGTTTTCTTGTTGATTGTATGGTCTCTTTAAGTAAAAAAATAAAAAATTTAATTAACTATGATGTAACTTTGTGGTTTAGGTTACTTTTTTTATCTATATTTTCTTTCATTTTAATTTTAAAGTTCTTACGTCAGTCAAAAATGCTCCATAAAAAAAAAAAAAAAAAAAAAAAAAAATAGAATAATTAAAATGACATTTCAAGGACGTAAAGCGAAAAGTCTTATCATAATTCTTAACTACATTGCTCCTTTAATTTAAAAATAATTGAAATAGAGTAGTTATATGACCAATCGTTCTTTTGTTTTTTAATTTTGCGTATAAGATGGTTGAATAAAAATGTCAAGATGAATTGTATAATTTTAAGAAGTAGCTTTTAATTTTTTTCTGTGATCGTCTTTGGGATTAAGGGACTCTCCCTAGGCACTAATATCACACCAGATTTTATACATTGGTTACTCTTAATTAAATAATTAATTACAAAGAAAAGCATTGCGGTTGAGTGAGACTATGATCAAATCATCTAATAGAGCCAACTCAGACCAGGAAAAAGTGATTCCTTTTAAGTATAGAGATCATAGGATTCCTTCGGATGCCGAAGTCTTTGCAAAGCTTTGCAATGAGGTAAAGCTTATTACTGACATTAGCTCTCATATAAAATTAATATTAAATAATAATTTCCCTGAATATTTGTGCCGTAATGGTAAATCATATAAACCTTCTAGCATAAGGAGCTGAAGAGAACCATCTGACTTGTTAGTAACTAAACCGCAAGTTTTGCGTTATTGAGATGAAAACGTCAGGAAGAAATCTTAAGGTACTTGAATCCAAAAAGACTCATAATTAAAATAAAAGCCAATTTGTATCGTATGCAAAAATAATAATTATATTAATTATAATTTATATTAAAATTTATTGATTTAAGTTTTAGATTTTAGATTTGTGGTTATTTGACACATTTATGATCCTGATAAAATGTAATAGTATAGGTATAGAACCAAGTGAAACCGAATCATATTTTGAGACAAGATTAAATAAGCCCAAAATTGTGATGTAATAAGGTGATATTCGGTTTTCTTTCTAAGGTGTCTTTTTGAAATTTATAATAGTTATATGAATATTGAATATAAATTATTATACCTTATGGAGTATAGAGAATATTTCCAAATAAGCTAGATCACATTAAATTTAGGTAAAAAAAATAAAAAATACGAGAACTTGGCAATGGTATTTTTATAACTCCAGAATCATAACAAGTATTGCCTTTTCATGTAAAGAATTTAAAAAAAAGGAAGTCTTGGAATGTGTTTTTTCAACAAATTAAAATTATCCATGTTATCTACTAGAATAGTTTCTTTATCTGGATCAAACAGTAACTTCATGAGAACTTTTCTTATAACAGCTTTGATATACAAATATGCTTAGTTTTATGTTTTTAAAATATACTTATTTAAAGTTGAACATGTGTGAATGGCTATTCAAACTCCATCTTAAAATCTACTATTATGAAAAACCCAACATTTATTGCTTTATTATTTAATACAGTAATTATGATAATAATTAAAAATTAGCTCAGCGATTAATGTTTTTTGTTTTTTCTTAAAGATGTTTTATTTTATTTATTTATTTTATTTTTTGGTCTTTCTGTATCTTGTTTATTATTTATTAGGACTTCGGAGTCATAATGTTTTTAGATTGATCTAATTTATTTTTATAATCAATTACTTTTTCAAAGAATGTCTAAATATATGGTATGATTAAACACCGGATTATTGTACGGTAAAACGACAAAAAATGTGCAGCAAAAAAATTAAAAATGTGAAAAATCGAGTATAAAAACTTACAAAATTCTTTTATTACATTTTAAATTTAATTTTTTTAAAGTTAAAACATACCGTCTATCACTTAAAATAGTCCTTTGCATACAAAAGGGAAGATTAACACCAGATTTTTTCTGGTGTTCGGAATTAAAAAAAAAAATCCCTCAGGCTGTCTCACAGTTTCGCTTAGTAGGAGCTAGGTGAACGAAAGTATTTTTCGTCATTTTTTCGACTATTTAATTATAAAATTCAATATGTTATATTTAATATTATGTATATTAAATAAATTAAATATATTATATTAAATTATATAATTATTTTTCGTCAATTTTTCACCTCTTTCGACCAATTTAGTAATTTAATTATTAACTACAACTTTTTTATTAATGAAAAATCGAATTTAAAACGATTGCGAGGAGATTAAGAATAAAAAAAAAAAAAAAGCCTATCTACGCAAACTTCTGTGCTGTTCATTTTTGTCTAATCCTCTTTACCTGTATTTTTATTTTTCCTTATTTTCTTTCATTTTAGAGGATTTTTTTGTATTATTTCTATTCACCTTAAATAAATATTTGATATTTTCACAAGTGAAGCTTGATGATCAGATATCTATTTTTATATGTGCATATCTGTTCGGGGGTTCAGCCACAGAATAAAGTTATTTTTTGAGAGCTTACCTATGAAAAGATAAATTTGATAGATTATGTCTGAGGATTCCGTCGAGTAATAGTGCTGGTACTGCTAATAAATCAATTGGGAAAAAAGGAAAAGGCATTTTCTTAAATACTTGGTAGTAAAAGATTTATCACAAGATGGAAATGGCAAGAAGTCATGACCTACCTACATAGACCGTATCCTAGTCTGCTTGTTCGAATGCGCTGTAGACATAGAGTCTATCTAATAGGCTAATGCTTCAATGAATTACTTGGGATTCCCAAAAGGAATAAGTGATGTCTTTTCACAATTTTTTCGGGGATCATTGTTGTTCCTTCAAATATGGAAGTTGGTGTTGAGCCTAAAAACGCTGCTTTGATTTTCCCACAAATACCCATTTATGAGAAATTTTGGAGGCATAGTTAGAGAACCTCATCCTCAATCCTTTGTAACGGATTCATATCTTTGGACCCTATTACTAACGAGATGGAGTGTGTGAGGCATAAAAAATATGAGAGTGCAACGTTTTGACGTTTGCAATGTTTAGAATTTTGTACCTAGCTTATACCAATCGAAACACTGTGTGTCGTTTACTATACGTGCGATGTTTCATATTTGGTACATGAAAGGATTTTTTAAAATTAATTTTAATTAATTAAATTAACGAGTGCGTAGGTTCGATCTCTTGATAAGAAGAATTCCAAAAAAAAGATTAAAGGCCCGTTTAGTCATGGGTTTCATATACCATGGCCTAATGTTTGACACAAGTAAGATGCTTGAAAGGAATCGAAAAGATCTCCTTGCACGGTTTTATATTCATATATTTGAAATAAGATGACATTGTGCAATTGTGCCCGAATCCTTATAATTTTGCTCAAAAAGACTAAAATGTGCGCTTTCATGCGAAAAATATTAATAAAATCCATGCAGAAGTCATTAATAGGGTAAATATTGTACTTGGTATAGAAAGCAAAAAAAAATTGCCTTAATACAGAAATACAGTCTATAGTATGGCGATTTTGATTAAATCTTTCTTATATTATACATAAAACTAAAAATAAATTCTACATTAAAAATTAACTTTATCTTTTCTGTATTAGCAAATAATCACTGTTATCTATAACATAATATAACTATAAAGATTCTTAATTACTTATTGAAAAATAAATTAGTTCAAATAAAATAAATATATATGAGTTATACATACATAGTAAATATTCATGTTGGATTGTTCAAGTTCTCAAGGATGACTGATGCTTCGGCTGTGTGTCGGTGGGTGTTTATATACCAGCGCTGGTGTCGTGCCTCTTGTCATAATCCTAGCAGACGTTTCGAGGAAAATTTTATTTCATTTTTTTTCTTTTTTTTCTAGACAGACAGGTTGTTAATATGATAAGATCTAATCATCCCCTAGGTTTCTAGTAAATTAGTTTCTTCTTCGACAGATGTGGATAGGTGTAGGTAACTACTGCGCATTTAGATGAAAAAAATATGAATCATCATTGGTTATAATTAATTATCTAGGATGGTATCCCCGGTAATTAGTATTTATTTGTAAAATCAAAATGGAGTCTTTTCCTCGTCACTTTTTTCTTCCCAATGCATGATTAATCAAGCTTTTTGATAGATTATATTTAAATTTTAATTGGAAAGGCGGTTAATTCTCTTGATTAAATTATCAAGAACAAATTTAGACCATTTAGTGTTTTTTTCAGGCCTAAAAAAGGAAATTAAAAAATAAATATATTTATATTTATTTAAAAAACAAACAAGAAAAAATTAAAACAAAGGAACTTGTTTTATTTTTAATGACCGTTCTGAATGCAAAAAAGCCCCTCCTTATGGTTTGGAAATGTATTTGAGTAAACTTATTTATTAAAAACAATGATGTTTGAGCCTATTTTTGTATGACTAAAGCATATTATATTATTACAGGATGCATTAATAATAATGCATTCATTAATTTCCTAAATGTGATCTTTAATAATTATTGATTCCTTTTCAAAGGGACTGAGTAGAGTCAATTAGTTAATTTTATATTTAGTTGGAGGCGATTATAGGTAAAAAATTTAACAAAATGAAATTTAATGATTATCCGTACAAAGACGCGTAAAACACAATGAAGGCATTTTACTATGTAATTAAAATACAGTATTAGATCCCGGACCGTTTTTAAATATATATTTGCATTAGCTTTTTTATACTCTATTGCAATATTTGATACTTAGAAGAATTTCAACTGAATGAAAATTGACGCTTTTTTATTTATTTTCTAAATTTTTTTTCATAGTTTAATCCAGTTTAAACTGTTGTCATGAAACAGTTCCCGATCCGAATAGTACATACTTAATTTAACTTCTTTCCTAGACTCTCTTGTGTTGTTTTTTTTTTTTTTGCAAGCAAGGTTTATTTTTCCAATAAATTTCCCATCTTTTCAACATATTTTTTCTCGATTTGTATATTCATTCCTCTAAGGCCAAATCTGTAATTGTAATTATGTTTGATTTTTCTCAACTTCTTCCCAAATTTGAAGATGTTTATCTTTTTCATTACCTAAATTAGGGAGGGAATCCAGATCAACTCTAATGTTTTTCTTAATTTTCAGTTCCAACTACACATCAATGATTTTTCTAATTTGTGAGTTTGTTGGATATCGTTTCGAAAGCAAAAAATAGTAAAAAATATTTTCGCAGAGATATAAAAATAGATTTCTTGCCACATAGAAAAATAAAAAGTAATTATTAATACCTATTAGTATCTCTATTAATTATTATTACTTTTTATGAATGTAATAACATAGTTCACTTTGCTTAAAAATACTTTAACGATCAATATTATACTTATACTTATACGCGATTTGTTAAACCTTAGTAAATTTAAAATGGTTTTTATGTACATACTCATTTAAGCACACACATTTATGTACATATCAATTAGTTAATGAAATCAATTTAGATTGCACTGTTTCACTAAATTTTTAAAACTGTTAATATCATGCTTGCATAGAGTATTGTAAAACATGTTTATTTCTCTCTGAATTCGTAAAACTACCATCTACCTTATGGTTGGTTTTGATGGGTTTCTTGAAAATCTTAGTATAACTAAATCGATTTAGGTAGAATTTCGGCAAAGACACTTCACATATGCCGTTCGAAAATTTCGAGGAGGGTCATTCCATATCAAGTGGTCCAAAGTGGTTGCTCGATCATTTTAGAAAAAAATTATAATTTTACCACCAATTACATATGAAATCAGTAGTTCAAATCATTTTTTTAAAAAATTTTAGGATCAACCGTTTCAAAATGACAGCCATTTTTGTTTCACCTTTCAGGCCGATTTTTGAGTTTTTAAGCTCTCACAGAAAACTCATTTTCTCAAGACTGGTAAGTCATAGACTAATAATTCAAACACGATTGTTTTTCTTAACGTCTGTTCTATAATCCGTGTTCTCTTTATTGTTTGAATATTTTGAAGTCCAATACTTGAAAAATGCTATTAAAAAAACTGCTTTAAGTTCTCAAAACACCGTTTTTGAGGGTAAGTTTTGGTTATAAGGGCTGATTATTATAACTGATTTTTGGCATGATAATAAACCTAACTAAGTAGCTTCAATAAAAGTACTCTTAACCCGTATATTCTTTACCTAATTTTTTTATGAATTTTTAAACCTCACATTTTTTAATGTTTGTTAACTTAAGGCTCTAATATCTCTGTTGGGCTAGTTGATAAAAATCTGATTCTTTTACATGTTATGCTTACATGCAACATAAACCAGCTGTATAAATTTTAACCTCTATATTTGAGTACTTTGGTAGCTACGATTTTTTGAAAATGGCCATTTTCGTGCTCATTTACCAATGTGTAAACTTGATGATACTTCATTAAAATTTTAATATTTGTGATTTTTTTACTTTTAATAACCCTTATTAATTGTTTTCTTTGTTAAGCGAAAGAAAAAAAAAAGGGTCTAATTATAATTAAAATCTACTCAAATAAATTTTTATTATTTTTTTTAATGAAAAAGTAATTAAAAATATTTTCCTTTGGGAATAGATAAAATTAAAAAACAAAACAATTTATAAGGGTTATTAAAAGTGAAAAATTCACAAATAGTAAAATTTTAATGAAGTATCATCAAGTTTACACATTGTTAAATGAGCACGAAAATGGCCATTTTCAAAAATTCGTAGCTACCAAAGTACTCAAATATAGAGGTTGAAATTTATACAGCTGGTTTATGTTGCATGTAAGCATAACATGTAAAAGAATGAGATTTTTATCAACTAGCCCAACAGAGATATTAGAGCCTTAAGTTAACAAACATTAAAAAATGTGAGGTTTAATAATTCATAAAAAAATTAGGTAAAGAATATACGGGTTAAGAGTACTTTTATTGAAGCTACTTAGTTAGGTTTATTATTATGCCAAAAATCAGCTTTGGCGTACATGCCCTTATAACCAAAACTTACCCTCAAGAACGGTGTTTTGAGAATTTAAAGCAGTTGTTTTCAATAGCACTTTTCAAGTATTGGATTTCAAAAATATTCAAATAATAAAGAAAACACGAAATATAGAACAGACTTTAAGGAAAACAATTGTGTTTGAATTATTAGTCTATGACTTGCCAGTCTTGAGAAAATGAGTTTTCTGTGAGAGCTTAAAAACTCAAAAATCGGCCTAAAAGTCATTTTAAAACGGTTGATCCTAAAAATTTAAAAAAAAAAAAATGATTTGAACTACTGATTACATACGTAATTGGTGGTAAAATTATGATTTTTTCTAAAATGATCGAGCATCCACTTTGGTCCACTTGATATGGAATTGAACTTAAACAATTGATTTTACATACATTTACCTATATATAGTAAGGGAAAGTATTACGATCGTGAAAAATTTAATTCACTTCCGGTTTTCAACGGAAATACATGTTTGGGGTCCCTTGAGTCCAAATAACCAAGAGTCCTGGGAAATGATTTGTGTGTGTGTGTGTGTTTGAACAGACTATCTCAAAAACTATAAACCCTGCGAACTTGAATGTTGGGTATTAGTGCATGTATATGCCCGCGATGTGACAGCGAAAATTTCATCAAAATTTGTCAAATGGAGGGGGTACCTAATTTAATAACTTTTTAGGTTTTTTTCGATTTTCTCAAAAAAGGCTGTAACGATGTTGATACAACTAAGTATTTGATGTATTTATATGCTCGAGATATGACTGTAAAAAATTCATCAAAATTCATCAACCGAAGGGGGCACTTTACTTAATAAATTTTGTGTCATTTTCACGTGTTTTTTTATTTACTAAAAAACGGCTTTAACGATTTTGATCAAACTGGGTATTTGATATTTATATATGCCAAAGATATGACAGCCAACATTTTATCAAAATTGGTCAAACGGAGGGGGTACTTTATTACATACTTTTTTTTTCAATGTTTACCTTTTTTTCGATTATCTCAAAAACGGTTTAATGATTTTGATCAAATTTGTCATTTTTAATGAAGATTAGGTCTTCTTTTTTATCAGGTAAGCTTTATCACTATTAAAATGTTCTAAAGGGGGCTTAACTGTCTCTCGTTACGCCTAAAAATAAGAAATGGCTAAATATGAAATATGAAAAAAATCAAGTAAACATGTAGAGGAGGAAAAAAGAAAAATGTTCCATTAACTAATAAAACATGATGAGTCCACGCATGTGGAGTACGCCTTTAATGACAGACCATTGTTTATAATTAAAGCCGTTTTGTTCATTTAATGGAAATTATTTGTTGCATGGTAACTAAATGAAGTTTTCAACAACTACATAGAGAATTATAAAATCAGACGACTTGGAGCATTATGTAGGAGTATTTGTAGGAGTATGTAGGAGTACTTATTTAATAATTAAAAAAAATTAGTTTAGAGAGCAAATAAAAACAAAAATAAGATATGAATGCAGAAAAATGTGTGACTTTTAGAAAAGGATATTTAACCAAACACGTCAATTCCTAATCTAAGTAAGTGAAAGTTGTGTGTTGCGCGCACGCAACAGATTTTTTTATTTATGTTTAATTTCCAAGAAGCATTTTTATCAATAGGTTTTAATGTGAAACGTTTAACTTAAGTTTATGATACATGCAGAAAAGAGTTAAACTTTACTGCAATTTCCAGAATAGACGCAAATAAATTAGTGAGCGCATTTATGTAAAATAGGTATTTGAAGAATTAAATAGCCCTGCTATTACAGCATAGTTTTCATGATTTCCCTTAATTGTCCACTCTGTCATGGTTGAGAGTTTACTATGAGGATAGTATCTTTTGAACTAGCTTTTCTTTAGTCATACTGCGTATTGAATTAATAAATTATTTTAAAATTAAAATATACTTCTGGTGAATCAGTACTTTTTACAAATTATTCATTAATTTTAATTAAGTTATATTCTGTTTTTTTAATAACTCAAGGACTTAGAAAAGTTTATTAATCAATTACCTGTGTATAGTTAGAATCTTTCAAGAAAAAGCCACTCCCGAGGGGGCACACACAATTTGCGGATTAAAAATTTATTTATTTACTCTCTAAAATATTTTTATAAATATTTAATTTTTGTTTATTGTTTTATGACCCTTTTAAATCTCCACAGATTGGAACAACATACATAGTTCTGAAACTTAATGGTGATACATACTTTTTGAGGGGTGATGGGCCCGATATGTGAAAATTTACAAAATGGAAAAGAAGTAACGAAAACGTAACTGTATAGTATTTCTTCAGATTCGTTAAATTTTTTTTTCTTTTTTTTGTAGAAGTTTTCACCAATGGTGGGTTTCCTTAACCTATATATTGTCTATGGCCTCCTTCCAGACTTTTCGGTCAAAGGCCCATTCTTCTCGTAGACCATGCCCCATCTAGGAATCTTCTACTTCGTTATGCCATGTTTTCCTTGGTCTACCTCGTCTTCTCCCTCCATCTATTTTCCAGGAATGGACAACTTTTGGCAAAAATAGAAAAAAAATGACTGGAATAGTTTGGTCATCTGAAAAGGATGCCCGAGGAAAGACTGCCAAAAGCAAATAAAAAAATAATTAGAAAATAAAATATTAAATGTTCTTTGATATAACTACTTAGTTTTATAATAAACTAGCTGTATATACCGATTCCAATTTCACCCGGAGAATTTCATTTTTTAAATCTATAAAATCTATAAACTGAGACTTTTATCGACTCAAACGGCCGATTAGGTAAAAACCAATCTAAAGCGAGATCAAAACGATTATTATAACAACAAAGAATATACCCAGAGATCGGCTGTAGTTATGCAATTTTAATATGGACAGGTGTTCGCACCTAGTCTGAAAGAACCACTGAGCGAAATTTGGAGAATTTAGGACAAACGGTAGGGATTTCTATAAAGAACAAACAGAATTTCATCTTTATATACATAGATTATAGCTGTATATCCCGGTTTCACACGGGGAATTTCATTTTTCTAAAAAACGGTCGTTTTCGTAAAAAAAACATTGTAAAGTGAGATCATTATAATTTTTATAACAATAAAGAATTTATCGACTCAAGTTGATAGCTAAAGATCGGCTGAAGTTATGCAATTTTAATATGGACATGTGTTCGAACCTGGTCTGAAAGAACCACTGAGCAAAATTTAGAGAATAAAGAATATCAGCTGAAGATCGGTTGAAGTTATGCAATTTTAATATAGAGAGGTGTTCGCATCCGGTCTGAAAGAACCACTGAGCGAAATTTGGAGAATTTAGAGCAAACGGTATGGATTTCTATAAAGAACAAATAAACAAACAAACAGAATTTCATCTTTATTTATATAGATTTTCGATTTTATATTAAAAACTAGCTGTATATCCCGGTTTCACCGGGGGAATTTCATTTTTCTAATAAACGTGAACAAATTTAAAGTGAAATCATAACGATTTTTATAACAATAAAGAATATACCCAGAGACTGGCTAAAGTTATGAAATTTTAATATGGACAGGTGTTCGCACCTAGTAAGAAAGATCCACTGAGCGAAATTTGGGGAATTTAGGACAAACGGTATGGAGTTTTATTAAGAAAAAACAAACTAACAGAAATTCATCTTTGAGCTGTATAACCCGGTTTGATCGGGGAATTTCATTTTTCTAATGAAACGGTTGATTTCGTAAAAAACCATTGTAAAGTGAGTTCATTACGATTTCTATAACAATAAAGACTATCAGCTGAAGTTATGCAATTTTAATATGGACAGGTGTTCGCACCTGGTATGAAAGAACTACTGGCGAAATCTGGAGAATTTAGGATAAACGGTATGGATTTCTATAAAAAACAAACAAACAAACAGAAATATTGGCCTGCAGTTTCAGCTTATCGCAAATCGGCTTGCCTAAGCCTTTGTGGCGCAAAGCGGGCCTCGTATTCCTGGGCAGACTCAGTTTCCCGCAATTCTGCCTGTCTAAGCCTCTGTTGTTCAATCCTAATTTCATGTTCGTCGAGAGTTTCAGCTGCTCGTATTTGACGTTGTTTTTAGCTTTTGAGCTCACTACTCCTATTGAAGCTCGCTTCTTAGGAGGCATTTATAAAAAATAAATTCACCATACATGTAAATAAACGTATTGTAATTTAAAAAAAAAAAAAAAAAAACATATGGTTTAAAAATCCCAGAACTCGACGCCTACCAAGGGACGGTCTTACCGGGCCTTGTTGACTTCTTCAAAATGTATAAAATGATATTTTAGGCTGTTTTTCGACTCAAACGGTCGATTTCGTAAAAAAAACCCATTGTAAAGCGAGATCATGACGATTTTTTTTAACAATAAAGAATATACCATGAGATTGGCTGAAGTTATGCAATTTTAATATGGACAGGTGTTCGCACCTGGTATCAAAGAACCACTAAGCGAAATTTGGAGAATTTAGGACAAACGGTATGGATTTCTATAAAGAACAAACAAACAGAATTTCAACTTTATTTATAAGATTCAGTTATTTTACCATTTTGTGAAATCCATTAAGATATTCATTGTTGAATTTATATCATTAACTAGATTTTCCTGTAAAGCTTCAAACACTGTAATTGGATCATTCTCCAACATTCTATAATCCATGGCCACATCATCATTACATTGTTTTTCTTTTTTGATTTCAATCTAGTGCGTGGCCATGGACTGACTTTTTGAAGTTTTCATTTATTATTTTATATACATTTACAACAGTATTGGCATAAATACATCAAGTAAATTTGATAGTTGTGAAATAAATAATTCATGATAAGGCGGGTGTAAAAGAAACGACCCGTTGCACACAGGGGTATTTGGCCCTAAAAGCTGGCCAAAACCCATTTTTTGAAGTTTGAAATTTCTGGTAAATAATGACTCGAAGGTGAAGTAGAGGACCTGTGGGATCATGCAACATGACTCTTATCTCTTCCAGGCCCTTAATCCGGCGGATATTCTAATTCCAATCTGACCTTATCCTTTAACTCGTCTGTGCTCATAAGTATTGTTCTACAAAATATATTAATTTCCTTTGTTCTTACTGAAGTTTTGGTGTTATCATATGATGGATAGTTCGAGGCAAGGTTTCTACTTGTTATTCAGATAGTTATAATTTTTTTGTATTCAATACTAGTATCAATATCTTTTTGTTTTTTTGGTAGGTATATTTTAGAGCTAAAAATTAAATTTGAAGGTTAAAAAGTTATACTTCTGGGCATTTCTGGGCAACGAAATATTTTTTATGATAATGTATAATTATCGTTGATTATGTTTCTTGAAAAAAATTCTGCGAATATCTGCGATTCGGAGACTTATAATTTTTTATTACTAAAATGTCAATTTCATTAAATAATAAAAAAAATTCAATTTTGTTATATTTTCATTTATTTATATTTTAGGATCTTCTGGAATAATAATAATAACTAGAAGGGAATTATTTGACATATTTTTAAAGTCGAAAGCATTAGCTTTAAAAAAAAAATAAGGAATTTTCGTAGTCTTTTCCCATTGGAAATATTGCCTAGCTAATAGCCTAGAGCAGGTGAAACAGCTAAAAAATAAATGATTAATTTTGAGGCATGATTTCTAAGTAAGATGGAATGCTTCTTCATGGAAAAGAAATGTTTTTGAAACAGCAACAAGAAATGGCTAAGTGGGACGATATCAATTAAAAGCTCAAGATCTGGTGGACGCTCTGAAAAATCATTTGTTACTTTAAAATTTACAACGGATTTATCCATGGTATGCTATGACACCATCTGTTCACAAAATTTTAAGAGATGGTTTTGAAGTGATAAAAAGCCCTCTACTTCATATTGGTCTTTTATCTGAGAAAATAAGACCAGAAAATTTTCCCAGACAGAGTGCAATCTGGATGTAATTAATAGATTAATATTGACATCAGATCCAGTTATCACAGGTATGAGAAGTTCAAGAAAAAAGGTATCAGGTTTTGTATGGAAACTTTAGAAATGTTGTCTCCCCCAACCAACTTTACCGATAGTGGTGATTCCGAAAGTTCATTAAGTGACGAGGAAAGTGAATAATGAATAATTAAATTTAATATGCATTTTTAAGAAAGATTGGTGCGTTTCTTCCAGGGATATAAGTTGTGTTTCGAAGAGGTATTAAACAATTCTTAATGAATTAGAAAAACACATTGTTTTTCTTTATCACCATAACTTTTTATATTCACCTATTTTACACTATTTTCATTTTTTTAAAATAATAGTAATAGATAAATGATAATAAATCTTTATTTAGTTCCAAGCATATTTCATGGGTGCAATGCATAAAGAGAAAATAATATGAACATAAATTGTGGATGCCTATTTCACAGTCGGTGGATTTATGTAAAAATTAATTTTATGAAAATTTTCTCCTTAGAGTATTTTTCTTAACTGCTAAAAAAGCATTTTTAATGTCTATTACAAATATAGAAGCCATTTTGAGGACTTTTGAATTAATAAAATGGAAGGAAATAGTTTTGGCCAGCTTTTCGGGTCAAATACCCCTGTGTGCGTTGGTAGCACTCAAATAGTATATATAACTCATAAACTTCATATGACTAAACTTTATAAATTTTAACAGGTCATAAGGCCTGGATTGGCATGAAGGACACGTGGGCGAACGCGTTAAGAAATACTCGTTTCCCCTGACAACCGACATATGATTGATATGAAGATAGCCAGTTCAAAACACGGATCCATGGGACATTTAAATACTCTGTATTAATCCTCCACCCTCCCTCCTGGCCCTTGAGGGAAACTACCTTAGCCTAAACGTTGAGGATTGCGATGACGAAAAATATTTCTTAATGCCATCTTACGTTTTGATGCCTAGGAGGATTGTCAGGAATAGAGGACTTGAGGTTGGAAGTAAGTAGTTTCTGGCAAACTGGAGTTTGTGGTTGAAGGAATGGTATTTGTATCGAACCGAATTAGCGACATGTTGAACATTAAGTGCTTCGTGACTTTTCTTTTGTGATAAAATAAAGAGCATAAAGGATTCTTCTAAACATTTTTAAGTCGAGAGGAAAAATTGGGCCTGTCTAGCCCCCGCGTACTTAGCTGCAATGCGGCGATACTGGCCGGGACTTGGATCAGTGAAGAGAGAAGGTTGACATGACTGGTATTATAATAACAGCTTGGTAGCTCAGATTTTCAACTTTGATGCGTAAACCCGGGTTCATATCTCAGCCTGGCCAATCTTTTCTCCTCACTTAATATTGTTTTTAAAAATATTATTTAAATATGACCATTACCTTTGATAAAGGTTTTTTTTTTTTTTTTCAAATAATGTTAGATTGTAATGGTTGGTTTTCCTGAAGAATGTTACAAAATCAAATCTGTTCTTTAGGGATAAGTGTTTTGGTATTATTTAAGGATTCTAGGACCAGAAATCGTTGCCCAACCACCAAGAATTAGAGTTATATGTAAAACTTTGACGCCATTTTTCAAGATTGTAAAGGGTGGGTTGCAACCACGATAGTCCTTCCCCTAGATCTGCCAATCAGCTCTTTTAACTTTATATTCCTTTCCTACAACTAACATTCTACTTATTCTACTTGTTCTTTTAGTTACTTCCTTACTTTTAATGAAGTTAAATTCTACCTTTAACTAACAAAAAATTACCCAAAGGGGAGGGAGCTGTATTCCTCCCCCTGGATCCGCCTATGGCAATGTATGGCAATCATTATTAGCTGATAATACACATGTTTAATCAGTGTTAGTGGTGTTGACAGAATTAGGACGGCTTAGGACCTCTTTTTGAACACTGTAAAGGATAGACTGAGGAACTCCTTATGTAACTTAAATTTTAACAACTTGTGGTACACCCACAAATTGAGAAAATGAGGATGAATAATTATTAGGATTAACTTCGCATTATCAGTCAAACCATGTATTTCCACAAGGTTCCATCACACCTATTTATTATCTAGTTTGGTACATGCAGCTAGCTTACTACTGAGTCATGTAATTTCGTATAGAGGTTTTCTGAGCTTCCAGCTACGTATCCAGCTCCGTCTGAATCTACTTGCAGCTATTCACGTATTTATATCCCAGATAAGAAAATAAAAATTATAAATAATGTTATAAGTATAAGAGAACATAAAGAAAAGTAAATAATAAGAGAAGTCATTTAACTAATGACTGGAACAAGCGAGAAAAAATTCTCATATCCTTGTTTTTTCTTCAGTTCATATGGGTTTATCCAGAATGTGTAAAAGTGAGGCAATTGCCCCCTCCCCTTCCGATGTGTATCAAACATACTTCTTTGATATACTTATCAACGTTTCCAAAAGGAACTAATTAAGAAAAAAATTTAAATTATTGTCTCTTCTTATTTGTATTCCGTTTTCGTTACTTTCAAAGTTTGAAGTATTTTTATATTTAAATACCAAGCAAAATCACTAAAGAAATATTACAAATGCACTATTTCCTATAATGAAAGAAGGAAAAGGGAAGCGGGATATGGAATGTTGCAGAAAAACGATAAAAGCAAGTTTTCTTCCATCTATGTACATATGTTACAATAATAAAATACATATATGTTTTATCATTTTACTATAGAAAGAAACATATGTTTTTAAATTCGATCTGTAAATTTTCTTTAGTGCTTAATAGATTGTTTATGCTGTGCAGACTTTTTTTTTTTTTTGCATACTGAATTATGAATATAATATAAATACAAAAATATATACCGAAATAAGAATCACGCCATGACTATATTTGTACCTATATGAAATGCATGAAAGAGCTCAAAATTAATAAGATGTTTGTCGGTGTGTGAACAGAATATATGTGAACAGAGGTTTATTGAAAAAAAATTACAGTTGCTGTATAATTCGATTTATTAATTAAAAGTTTACTGAAGTTCTTACTGAGCGATGAATACAGTTTTCAAAGTTTGTTGAGTGCATTAAGGTTGATTTTTACTGTCAGTTCTTTTTTGGGGAAAATACCATAGGATTTATCTTTTATCCAGACTGAGCCTAAGTTGGTACCGTACGGACTTCCTAGCAATCCAGGTTCTGGTTCGGCAACAGTTGTTCCTGTAGTCATCATTATCAATAGTACCATCGTCACTCCAAAAATCTAAAATTGAAAATTTAAATTTTCTTTACATGTGTATATAAATTATTCTTGCTGATTAATTTGATATTCATAAAAAATAAAGAAATCCAATATAAGCATTACAAAATATTTAGACACGAGGTTTGCACGAAAGCTATCCCTGTTGGGTTTTTCTACGAAACTACTTCTCAATAACTAGTTATAATTAAACTATGACTGTTACCTGAAAGATAAAGGATTTAAATTTATGTAAGCACCTCTCCTTATTTCTTACACTATTTCAAATTTAAATAATTATCCTGAATTTGACCTTTTACCCTTGCTGCCATGTCTCTCTCAATTGAATGAGAAATTCGATTGGTACCTTTCAACAGAGAAACAAACTCCTGTAATGTTGGACCCCTACCATCTATTTTCAAAATATGAACTTATGTGTTTTTTTTTTTATTTTATTCAATTTATCTTTTACATTCTTTCAAATAGTGGTTTTAACATTTGACAGTAAATTGCTGTGCCTTTTACAATGTATACAGTATCAAATCTACAAAAAAAAATACATTTTTCACATTCGGCAGTTTGACTTGACATAGACGGTAGGAAGTGACTACCGATACAATACCAAAGTTCCAACGGTAATTTATGGTGAAAATGCGATTATTGATAATTGTTGCTGTCCTAAGCATGAGAAGTAATCATATCTTGAATCTGATCAAAAACAGCCGAAATAGCAATGTTTCAAAGTCCAGGTACTTATTTTTGAATTGGTTGTATTTTGTGCTGGTGATACAATCGTAAAGTTTTCATTTTTTTAATGTGACTTATTTTCCCTAGATAATCTTTTAAAATTCTACACCGAGAACTAAATATTCTTTCTAAATATTCGCGAATAAATATTCTTTTAGTGACTCCACAAACGTTTCAAAACATTAAAAAAGTTTAATTTTCAATAATTTTCCTCAGTTTTAGTGTTTTTAAACACACCTCGTATTGCCTAGACATTTTATGCAATGACAGATAAAGTTTATGTTTTGCTATTTCCTTGCAGTGTGTCATTCCAATTTCAAAAACCGTTGAGCATTGTTACATTTTCTGTTAATTAAGAAGGTTATATAAATTTAAATTTCTTAGATGTTATAAGAGTGCCTTTCTCTGATCTCATTTTTTTTCTAGTACTCGTGCTGTATTGATAAAATAAATTCGTAAATAACTTATAATGTGGTAAAATAGGAGGATAGGGGCTAAAGTTTAGACAAGCTACATAGGATTTCTTTATGATAATAATTTAAGCAATATTTAATAAATTCCAATTTAAAATGCATTTCAAGTGCGTTATAAATATAACAGTAGGTACATTAAAAAATACTAAGGAGAATATAGAATTATATTTTTCCATGTTCTACACAGAGTCAATAATGAATAGTTATGTCTTACAACAAATTAGATTAATCTACAAACAGGAAATTGAATTAGAAATATAGAAAGGTATTCTAATATTATGATTTAATAATAATATAATTATTTTTTTTAATGAAGTCACAATAACCCAATCAAGAAAACAGAATCCTGTTGTGGAATTCCCTTGTTAAGTGGGACACGGAGTGGATCTGCGAATTCCACTGTGTATTACACGATTATTTTTATTTCTAAATTTTTTTTTATTATCTTTAATAGTTCTAGGAAAGACGAAATTAAATTAAATCCAAAAAATCACAATCCTATCGAACCGCAACGCCCGAAAGAAATAGCGAACTTTGTTCCCATGCTCTATCGGATATTAAGTTAACTAGGTATGTTGGTACCTACTTGTAGTTGTTAGAACTTTGTAAAATTGAAGCTTTTCGTAAATAATCGGTAAAGAAAGAAAAAAACGTCACTTATTATTTTAATTACGATCTAACTGTGAAAAACTAAATTTTCAATATGATTTTGATCTGTTTGTTACGTGATATCAAAAACATTTTTTATCACCTAGTTTAAAAAAAAAATTAATTTAGTACTATCTGTCAATCTTTAGGTATTTATTAATTTTATAAAACCTGTGTCCATTAAAAGAAACAAAAGCTTTATATCGCTGTAACAAAGTTAGTTATATTATCTACAAATAATTTATCCACAATATTCCTAAGAAAATATTAATATTAAATAACGTTTCAGTTAAGAAAAATATTTTTATATGAATAATTATGAAATCGCGAATAATTTTATAACAGTTATATTAAAACAGTTTAGTATAAAAATTAAACACAATATTATGTATATGTTGATTAACTTACGTGGTATAATTTCATGTTCCTGCCCATATTTCCATACAATAACTGATGCTTGATCTCAAAACCTGACTATTTTTATACTACCACTGGCGAAGGAGGGAGAATTTTTCGCAAAAGAAATGTAATCCAAACACAAAGGCATCAATCGGTGTTGTTTTTATGTTTCTTTTCTTTGTTTCTAAAATATTGCAACCATTAAGCAATGCTTGTGTTATTTGGAAATTTTCGTGTATTTATTTTTTTTTATTTACTTTTAGATAATATTTTTTTCGAATAATTATATCCTAGGAATATTCATTATTATTTAGATGACAACATTTATTATGAGCATTAAATGTTTAAATATATGTGTTGTATGTAGCACCACTGTTGGTGTCATATTAGAAATTAAGATGTGGTATTGGGATGTGCGAAAGATTGTCATGACGTTTTTCAAATTATTCAGCCCGCACACATTAATATTCATTTGGTATTCTTTCACATATGTTCCTCCCGAGTTTTCCTCACTTCTCCCATATCTTCCATACATGGAAGCGTTAAATTATATTTTATATTTGATAAGGAATCCACCTTCATTCCCTTTATGAAAAGTCTGATCCTGAATGGGCCATGTAATTATCCAAACTGCAGTTCCTCGAAGCTGTTGTAGTCAGTATTTTCCTTGATAATACTGAGAAAAAAGAAACATATTTATTATGAACTAAGTGCACTAGGAAAATTTTAAATCTGTTAAGAGACACATTATCCCATGACTATACGAACTTGAAGGATCCATTTGAACTGGCATCAATTCACGTCAAATCAACAAAAATATATCATATTGAACCTCACCATCTCAGATTTTCTTGAAATGTCGAACATGTGTACTACTTGTATCTACTAGAAAAAATGTGAAATTTTACTGAGAGGTTTTTAACCGTTTTTGAATTATTGGTCTCTAAAGCCCTCAAAAATAGGTCCAGAAATAGAACAAATCATGATTAAAAAAAGCTGTAGATTTTTTTCAAATTTGACTAGGACTATAACATTGGTGTCGTTTAACAGCGCATTTCATGCCATTTCACATCATATACAACAATGTATAGGTTTGTACTATTTTTTTAAAAACTGAATTTCAATTTCAATTTCCTAAAAAAAGGCATTGTTTTAATTTAAAAAAAAAGTAATATTGTAACACTTCTTTGGGTCAAAGAATATTTATTAAACAGAAATATACAGTTATCAATGCCAACGAATTATTACAACTTAAATATTTGAGCAGGTTACTAAGCGATAACACACAATCATATAACTTGAGCTACACAGTCAAGACATAGACTTCGACTCAGACTAACTCATTCAGTCACTGGCTCCTTATATATAATCGTTAATGGTTCTGTTCTGGAATGTTCAAGAACAATGTGGGCAGTTCGACGCCTTCGTGGACTAGGCCACAGAAAGATCTAAACCCAAACAGTTCGTTCCAACCGCTTATTTTGTTCCAACAAACGGTCTGGAAGTTTACGACATATGTTTCTTTTATTTTTAACCGACTTCGAACGAAAGAGGAGGACTCAATTCGATACGTATGTGCCTTTTTTTTTTTTTTTTTTTTTTTTGCTTATCGATTTAACGTTACACTGTCCCCTCCTAAAAGACAATCCTCCTGGATGTCTTCTTTTCTATGCGTGCCTTCTCCCTTGGTCGAACGAAAGGTCTCTTCCGAATTCCGCTGCGCCTGTTCTTCTTTGTGGTTACCCGTATATGGCGCCAACCGATCATTATGTATGGTAATGGGCTTTCCTTTGTTGTACTTGAACACCTTGTAGACCAGATCGTTGATGTGCTTCTTAATCACGTATGGTTCCCGCCTTTCTTGTGGGTTGTAGAGCCAAACATGTTCTCCTTCTTTGTATCCACCCTGGTTGGCCCGGCTCCCGCTTGGTCTCCTCATCTGATCGCTGGCGACGTGTCTCTTATTGACAGCGATAGGGTGATTTCGATTCTCTTCTCGAGACAATGACGGATCGACGACTCCAATCACCCTGTCCTTCTGCTTGTATTTCAGCTCGCTCTTCGTAGTCGCCTGCCGAACCAACGAGGTAATCGACGCCGAAGTCTCAACCTTAGAGCCTTTTCGAACGATACTTGAGCGCTTATACCTCGAAGGAAGTTTCACATTCTTTTCCATGGTGGCTACCACACCGGCTCGTCCCCGACTCCGTAAGGGCTGCTCCTATCCGTTCCACGTCGAGCTGAAAGCCATACGCGTTCATGAGGTCCATCCCGAGGATTAAATCTTCTTCAATGTCAGCCACTAGGACCGAGTGTGAGACACGGTTTGAGCCTAACTGTAACTCTCCGAATATCTTGGCTTCTTCTCCCGTCACAGTCCTCAGCTGCCATCTGGAAGGCGTCAGTCTTTTCTTACCAGCCACACTTGAAGAGACTATAGTCTTAGTAGCTCCAGTGTCAATCAGCATCGTGTGCCTCTTGCCGTTGACGCCGCCATCCACATACGCGCTGTCGTCTAGGTGTCCCAAGGAGGTTACCATTATTGGGGAAGGACCTTGGTGACTGGCCCGGGAAGCTTTCAACCTCTGGTTATTGGTGTGTCCTATTTTTCCTGTGTCAGGAGCGACCTTTCCTTTGCCGGATCTCCTAATGTGTCCGAGCTCCCCACAGCTCCAGCACCGTATGGGACTCCTTTTCCGGGACTCTAGGACTAAAACTTCTAAAACAAGATTTTCTAAGTCTGCAGTTATTGCCGGCTCCCCACAGTTCGTACACCTGGTCTTCTCTGCGAGTCTAAAGCCTTCGCAACTCCTGAGATTACACCTTCTAGGTCTCTGTGGTTCACCTTGTCACGGTCGGTGGTACGCCTGGTCTGGACATGTTTATAGCTACGAGAAGCCACGATAGCCGCCTCAAATTCCAATGCTGTGGATAGAGCGTCTACTAGTAATTTAGGGCGAGTCAGAGGTACCGCTCTCTGAAGCTCCATTTCCCGTAGGCTGTCAACGAACGCTTGGACCGCTACGCACTCCTACAAACTTTCTGGGGATGTTGGGTAAGCCAGTCTTACCATCCTGGCAACGTCCGCTTCGAACTCTTGAATAGTCTCGGCTGCCTTCTGTTTCCTGCTCTTCAGCTGGGACTTATATACCTGTTCGAGGTGGGCGTGGCCTAACCGCATCTCCAGCCAGCTTACTAGCATGCTAAAATCGTAAGAGTCGTCATCGTTGAGGGTCTGTAGAACATCCAGGGCGTCGCCTCTGAGAGCCACCTTAAGGGCAACCGCCTTATCTCTTGGAGACCACCCATTAGCACTGGCCGCAACGTTGAATTGCTTCAGGTAATTCGACCAGGACGACTTACCATCAATAGTAGGTGGCTTTATCCTGGTTCGGCCCTCCATAACTGCGGGCTCACGTACCTCCGCGTCTAGTAATGGCTGTTGTGTGATCTGCTTTCTTTTTCTACATGCCTCCTTTCTAATTTTTCCCACTCCTCTTCCAACATCACAGCCCTTGCTTCCTGTTGAGCTAACTTTTCTTTCACATCATCCATCTCGCCCTTCAGCTTGTCACTCTTTTCAGCAGATAAGCTAATCAATTTGTCATTTACCTCGGCCGATTGATCGTTCCTCTTATCGTTCATCTCAGCAGTCAAGTTGATCAATTTGTCATTTATTTCGCAAGACAGATTGGTCAGCTTGTCATTTATTTCTCCAATTTGGGTGGCCAATTTTTCGTTAATCTCAGACAAGTTGGAATTCAGGGTAAATTTTCTCATTAAATTGGGTTAACTATTTATTTCGGCAGACTGGTTGGTCAACTTGTCATTTAGATCGCCAGAGATGCTTGCTAATTTATCATTTATTTTATTTATTTCAGCAGTCTGGCTTGCTAATTTGTCATTTAATTCAACAAACGTAGCCTTCATAGAGCTATCCTCAAACTCTACTGTTTCAGGATCTACTCCTTGTCTCAATAAATACTCACGTAACCGAGCCAATAAGATCGTCTTCGTACCCGTAGTGTCTAAGTCCAGCTCTTCTAAATCTCTCCGCAGCTCCGTAACTTTAAGTTCTCCAATTCGTTTACCAGGCATTTTTTTTTTCTTTAAACCCCACACCTGACAACCGTCGTAACACTTCTGTGGGTCAAAGAATATTTATTAAACAGAAATATACAGTTATCAATGCCAACGAATTATTATCACTTAAACATTTGAGCAGGTTACAAAAATGATAACGTTATAACACACAATCATATGACTTGAGCTACACAGTCAAGACATAGACTTCGACTCAGACTAACATTCATTCACTGGCTCCTTATATATAATCGTTAATGGTCAGGTCTGGAATGTTCCAGAACAATGTGGGCAGTTCTACTCCTTCGTGGACTAGGCCACGGAAAGATCTAGACCCAAACAGTTCGTTCCAACTGCTTATTTTGTTCCAACAAACGGTCTGGAAGTTTACGACATATGTTTCTTTTATTTTTAACCGACTTCGAACGAAAGAGGAGGTTACTCAATTCGATACGTATGTGCCTTTTTTTTTTTTTTTTTTTCTATGTATGTCCACCGATTACTCCGAGATGGAGGGACCGATTGGAACGAAACCTTTTGCATCTTGTAGAGTATTTTCCCAAGTTGGTCCCATTAAAACCTTTTTTCTGTTCTTAATTTATTTAAGAAGTTATCGGGAAAAAACATTAAAATAAATATTTAATTATCACTAAAAATTTTTACTTATTGGAAAAACATATGGCATATATAACATAAGGTATGCTCCAACAAGCTAGTAAACTCATTGGTAACCGTCAAATCTCAATAATGTTTTAATGCTGGATGAATCATGTGGGAAAACTAACCAATCAAATTTAGAATCAAAAGAGTGGGGGGAGAACATGAGCAGTCTATTAGTTATCGACGTGTTTTAAGTGCTTGTTGGAACCAACCTATTCATAACCTTAACTAATTTTTCAACAGTAGATTTCAATAAAGATATTTAATATCCGCAAAATATAATATCGCTGTCGTTTTCTGTAGCGATATTAGTATACATATTAGATAGATATATATATCTATATATTCACCGATAACAGTGAACCTTCTGAATTCAGATCTAGTCGACGGTTGGACACCATAAACGTAAGACCACGCAATTCGTGGAATTCCAAGAAAGACTGAGTATTGATAACCGTTTTAAAACAGAATATAAGACTTCTTCAAGTTCCCCAAGGTTCGTTTAAATTTAAAATCGAAGCCCTTATTGCTTTAAATCTGATTTTGATTTCCGACTTTCACTCGCTATGCACGTTAAAAAGGAATACAATAATTCCTGGAAAAGCTTATTTTCAGTTGATTTGGGAGCCTTAACATTCAGGCACCTCTGTCTTCCTCCGGAATCACTCGGTCATATTAATATACAATGTAATCATGAAATCTTGTGCCGATTCTTCATGGAGTGAAACTTGTTATGTTTTCCGTATTACTACTATAGGTTTTTAATTTTGTTTCTGCAACTAGAATAAATTAGAAAGTCTGTCAATGCCAAATCATTTATTTTAAGTAGACGAAAATCTGCTATCTAAGCTCAAATGTGGCTCGAAAAAATATTAGGGGCATGTCTTCTTCTTCTTCTTCTTCTGCTCAAAAACCCGCTAGCGAGTCGAGGCCTCTTCAATCAGTTTCCGCCAGTTGTTCCGGTCAAGTGCGGCCGCTTTCCAGTTTCGAGATCCAAGGAGCCCTCTGGCATCGTGTGACACTCCGTCTAACCACCTCAGCTTCGGTCTTCCTCGACGTCTCGTCCCATGCAGTACCTCTCCTAGGACCTTCTTGGGATGGCAGAGTCCTCCATTCTTATAACATGGCCCGCCCAGCGGAGCCTACCCAGCCTGATGAAGGACACGGCATCCACATCCTTGTAAAGGTGAGCCACTTTTCTGTTGGTTCTCCGTCTCCAGACTCCGCCCTCCTGCACTCCCCCTTAGATACTCCGGAGGACACGTCTCTCAAATGTGAGGATCACCTGCATATCGCTCCTTGTCATGGTCCATGCTTCAGACCCATAACACAATACTGGGCGTATGAGGGTTTTATACATAAGCTTTTTGGTTAACCTTGTGATGAGGTTGCTTCTAAGATGTGGCCTTAGTCCAAAGTAACATCTGTTAGCAGCTGTTATTCTCTTCTTAATCTCGGATGAGACGTCATTGCTGGTATTGACAACCGAACCGAGATATGTGAATTCGTTGACCTTCTCGAAGGAATATTCCCCGAATTTCACGCTCTCTCCAGGAACTGCAGGTTGATCCGTAACCGTGTACTTGATCTTACCTTCATTTACCAGCAATCCTAATCTTCTTGCTTCTGCTTCCAGACTTGCAAAGGCCTTCTCAACTGCTTACGTTCTGCTAAATAATTTCAATATTAGTTTGTTCCATCAACAATTTCATCTATGATGGCTAATTGCCTAATTTTGTTTTATGATGCTAGCTGGTGGCATACAGTCTAGATAGGAGAGTCTAGATATAAAAATCTTTAAGATAGGCACTTATTAGGAATTATTTCCATCAATCATTTTCCATTAGATTTTTCGATTTTTTACAGTTTTCCACTTGCCTAAATTGTGAGTTGTAATTGTTTGCTGTGAATTAACTGAAATGTAGTAGAAGAGCCAGACTGTCTTAAGAAAATTTCCATTGATTTTGAGGTTGCGATCGATCTTTATTAAATCGAAAGAAATTTAAATATTCGATTTTCTAAAGGTTGCCGAAATTTTCAAAAGCCAAACCGTCATAAGTTCAGTGTTTGCGGTTCGTGAGATTCTAAGAGTGTTGTTAAGAGCCTAAGTCCAATAATGAATGAATGAATTTTATTGAAATAGACAGTGAAAATGAGCTTGCATGTGTTTAGGGGTTTTTCGCGTTCGAGGTAGACATCTCTCAGGTACCGAAATAACTAACACAAATATTGTGTATTGTATTTCCCAATTAATGAAAATTTTCCTATGACACTTTCCCTATAAAGACATTACACTATTTAACAAAGAAATTAAAATTTCAATGTTTTCTGATGTCCATCCATCAATAAAAACTGCAAAATAAAAGTTGATATCTCCCAGAATCAACGTCTTTAAATGAAAGTCCCTTCAGCGAAAATTTGGCAGCCATGAAAATGCTTAATATCATAAATGCTACCCCACTAGAATTGAAGAAATTTATTTTCTAAATAATTTTTTATTACGAAGGATATTATTCTTAGTACTTCGCTTTTAAATTTAGTCAAAAATTCATCTAAAGGGATTACGAACATAATTGACTCAACATTGATCTTATTAAAAAAAATTCCAATTATAATCGTAGAAGGTAGGGTGTAGAAGTTGTATTATACAGGCACCGCTTTTAAACTTTTCTGTGTGTACTCATAAAATTGAACAGGTGACTGTTTATATAATTATGTCTAATAAAAAAGCCCGGGAAAGACGAACGTGGTAGAGCGTAAAAAATTTCTAAATTTGTTTTACCCAACTTACGGTTTTCTACATTTGTTATTATCTCCAACTAAAAAGCATGAAATAAAAAACATTTTATAAAAAAAAAATTAAACCGACTTTGAAACCTTGGAACCAGTAAAAATAACTGCACTGAAAAGTATGAAATAATTACCTTCTGATTTTTATGAGTACACAGCAAAATTGAAATTGTTATAAAAAGCGAAGAAATGCAATAAGACGAATAATTTTACTTTTATTTGTACAAATACTAATTTTTATTAAAAATTGTGAAATTAAAATATTAAATACTATGTTCAATACAACACAATCTTTTCGGAGGCGGCGCAAAATTTAAAATTTTTAACACTAGACATTATGAAAATCGTAAAATGGATCTTCTCTTCTCATCTATCCATTTTAATGCCTACTAATGGAATTGTATTGGTAAAATGGCATTTATATTTGCGCCGCCTCCGAAATGATTGTGTTGTATTGAACATAGTATTTAATATTTTAATTTCACAATTTTTAATAAAAATTAGTATTTGTACAAATAAAAGTAAAATTATTCGTCTTATTGCATTTCTTCGCTTTTTATAACATTTTCAATGTTGCTGTGTACTCATAAAAATCAGAAGGTAATTATTTCATACTTTTCAGTGCATTTATTTTTACTGGTTCCAAGGTTTCGAAGTAGGTTTAATTTTTTTTTTTTATAAAATGTTTTTTATCTTATCGATTAAACGTTACAGTATTATATCTATTCGTACAACAAAATGTAAAAGTGGGATGAAAATTTCTTCATTACTAAAAAAATTGAAAACTAGTGATAACATTCCATAAATCCAGCATTTTATGATTAAAAATAGTTGTAGATATTTTCCAAATTTGACTAGGACTATGAGATTGGTGTCGTTTAAAAGCTCATTCCATGCCGTTTCAAATGATATACATCAATGTATAGGTGTAGGCAGTATGACCTACTTTAAAAAATATATATATAAAATTTTCAAAAGATGCCCTTTTTGAGAAAATTGAAATTAAAATTTTAACCTTGGTTTTAAGAAAATTTCTTTAGTACCAACCTATACATTGCTCCTATACAAGACACCAATCTCATAGTCCTAGCCAAATTTGGAAAGTATCTACAGCTATTTTTATTCATGATTTTTTTCTGTTTCTTGACCTGTTGTTGAGGGTTTTAGAGACCAATATTCCAAAAACGGGTAGACATACCTCTGTAATATTTCACAATTTTACAAGTAGTACACATGTACACCATTTCAAGAAAACCTGAGATGGCGAGGCTCAAGCCTGTGTTGAATTGACATGGAATGTCCCTACATAAAAAGAAAGAGCGCAGAAACTTGAAAAAATATATAACACATGTTCCAGCATTTAGTTCAAATATTTTTTGAGATATAGCCATATTATTCAAAAATGCAGTGTTTTTTCTGCTTTTTACTCTAAAAATTTATAAATCTTGGAAAGAAGTCCATTAAATATGATATTTCGTAGTTTTCTTTGCATTGATTCATGCAACAAACAACCCAAATATTATAGACCTATGAGTTCAATGTTGTGTTTAAACTGGTTGAATTATATTGAATGCCTCATCCGTCAAATTTACACTAATAACAGTGAGGAGCATGACAATTAAATAAGTACTACATGTTGGATCAGATCAATTTTTCTAGATTATAATTCATATTTTTATTTTCATAAAATGGTCATATCGAAAACATGTGAGAAGTAACGGCATAAAAAAAAAATTGTACAAAGCGTTGTATAAAAAGTGCAACGATTCAAATTAGAAGATGATCCATCATTCAGATCAAGCATTGCAGTCTGAGATTTTTTAAATGTCTAATTTCTCTAGTTCACATCCCGCGCAAACGGCAGAACAAAATATTTACAACAGTTAGTTATAATTACAATAATGATTTAAATGCAATTTTTTTTTTTTTTTACTTCAGACTTTTAATTGCACCTGACGCGATTTAGCGGCAATCAGCAAATTATATATAAGACAATTGTTTGTTGGCATTTTAAGGCATGAGAGAAGATAGTGCCCAGCAGCACATCATCCTGGTCTTGTTTCAGGAGAGGAGGTATCACTTCCACCACCACTTCAACGAATTTGATTTATATAACTTAATAGTTAACTATTTATATAGTTCTTATATAATGTATCGTTTAGCATTTATTTATAATTTCGATGTTAAATGTGCATGGCCTACGGAAATTTGGAACCTGATTATGGTTCAGAAACCTTGAGAGAGTATCTAAATTTAGGGATTCCATCCTATATCAGGGATATGTTTTAACTACGTATACCACATGAAAGCTGAAAAGTTTGTTACATGTATCATTAAATATTGACTCTGTTTTTATTTGTTCTTATTATTATATATTATTTATAATACTTCCAAATTGCGAGAAATAAAATAATTTGCATTATAAAAAAGTTAAATAGTGCTTAATATGGGATGTGAGAATCAGGTCGAGTTTAGTAGTCGCCCTAAAAGTTACCGAGAATTGATAATCGGTCAGTGAAAAAATTCCAAGGTTATCAATTATGTTATTAGCGCACTAACCGGTTCCGTTTAAAATTAAAAAAAAAAAAAATTAATCTTCAAAACTTGCTATGTTACACTTGCCATTTTATTTCAGAATGAAGTATTCTTAAATATTAGGTATTTTCATAATCACGTAAGCGATTTTATAGGGCTTGAATGTCAAAGGAAAAATTCTTCCTAAAAATTACCTTTAATTTTGTTTAATTGGGATTTTGTTGGCACATTACAATGCCAAGTAATATGAAATGGCTAAATATAAAATACTAAAGGATTTATAAAGGATAAAATATATATATGGTTAGTATAGGTACTGTTGGAAAGCTAGACTGTAGGGGAATCACGATATTTATCATTATATACTATGTAGATATATTATATAGATTATATAATAATATATTTATTTATAATGTGGTATGAGAGCACTGTCAAGGAATATCGAGAAAATAATTCTACTTTCAAATTATTTCACGGAAACTATAGATTCACATTGTACTAATTGCAACTCTCGTAAACTAATGAAACTTAAAGACTTACTAGCAATCTTTGTAATTTCTTTTTACAATTGAATACAAAGAAAACTATTGAGAGAAAATATTATGAATATTGTTGTGAGAGAAGGCATATGGCAATATGCTATACACTATTAATACTATACACTATTAATTCTTATAAAAAGATAATCGAAAAATAATCGAGCGCTCAAATTTAAAAATGATGGTTCAATTTATTAATGGCCGTTAATATGAACCCTCATCGATTCCTATTCACGAAATATCGTCGAAAACCTTGATCGTTCAATCTAACACTCGTTTGTTCGAAAGCGTGCTGGCCGGAGCTGGATTTATTTTTATAATCCTCAAAAAAATTATTATATAGAAACATCCAAGCGAATGTCCGGAAACAGAGCCCCATTAGCCGGTAGAAGCAACATCATCCTTGGAACACTTTATGAAGTATTGACTGTAGTACATTCCAATAGAATAAAAACGTTTTACATGTGCCCTTTCCGATGGTACTTAACTACGCCATAACCTGTGCTCTAGAACAATGCGCGCACCGCACCAGATTTTATTTTTATTGTATAACGTATAAACTTATTTACCCTCAAATTATTTTGTTTTAGAATTCATATGCATATTTATAAATAGAGAGTAATTTTAAAATTAAACATCGACTTTCAAATTCTAACAATAGAAATATATTTTTAAATGTTATTCTTAAACAGTACCTTGTCCCTGTTATATATATATTTTTTTATCCGTCTATTCCTGAAATGTTCAAAAAATAGAAAAACACTTTGCATCGTTCTAAAGCTTATTGCTGTCTCCAGCATTTTCTGTATGTTGATTCAACTAATTATCAGGTTATGATACCATGAAAAGTTAACTATATTATTTGCCAAAAAAACTTGCATAACACCCAGTAATACTTAGCATTTAATACAAACCTCCTTAAAACTTCATATACAGTATTAAAAACGAATTTAGGGTTCTTTTGAATAGAAAAAATTATAAAATTTACCTATTTTTTTATATAAATTTTATTAGAGATTTTCAATTAAAAAGCTACTTCATTAAAAAAAGAAAACAACAAACCTACAATTATTCGAGTGAGGGAGAAAATATGAAACCCGAGGAACTCCAGACAGGATTTATATCACCTTCCTATCTTTAAGAGGTGTCAGGAAGATGTGCCAAAATGACTTTGGCCAAATGACTTACGGGTTTGTGTCTACATGTGAGCAGAGGCACAGAAGACTGCTCCGAGAAAATTTAGAAGACTTGTTATGTTTCTAGAGGCTGCTTTCTTGTTCAAAAAACATAATTTTGATTAAACTGGAAAAAGTTCTAAGTAATAGGTTCAAATAAAAAGACAATAGTGGATGCATTATTTATTTATTTTATTCTAACAAGAGAAATATAATTTTAAATGTTATTCTTAAACAGTACCTTATCCCTGTTTTATATATATATATATTTTTATCTGTCTATTCTTGAAATGTTCAAAAAATAGAAAAACGCTTTATTACGTTGATTAAATTGGAAAAAGTTCTAAGTAATAGGTTCAAATAAAAAGACAATAGTGGGTGCATTATTTATTTATTTTATTAATTCTATTAGGTCAATATTTAAGTTATTGATGATTATATTTGTGATTTTTTTGCTTGCATGTTAGTATCCCTTTATATGGCGAAAATTGTTGTTTGTTGCTATCCTTAACCGTGATGGCCTCCTTTGTGATGACCATGATGATGGTGATGGTCTGCTACTGGTTCTGGTTCTGGGTCTGCTATCGCTGTCGCCCCAGCTAGTGCCACGAACATGGCGAAGATTACTCCAAAAATCTAAAAGTAAAAAAATTGAGTTTGTAACGCTGCGATAATTATCTTACAGATATTCTTACCAATATGATGTATCAATCAAATATATGTATATTTGCAAGGATATTATCAACACATCAGATAATATTAAAATATGATGTATATTTTAATACATCATCCTAAACTCCAGTCTTAGGTTTGTCTTCGGTACCTCGAGACGGTTCCACGTGTATGGCGAACTTCATTGGCTTTTCCCTTCTGCCCGTTGTCGATATTTCCTCGGCTCCTTCCTATATCAACTATCCATGCCAGCACCCCTCCTACATCCATAGCCTCCTACAACTTACGTCTTCTGTTCACTTTTAGGAAACAAGGTCACGCCCTCCTGACTATTATTTACTCATTCTCACAGAACCTAACATTTCGAATGATCCTTTCTCGCCCGTTCCACAGCCTTCTGGAAATCCCCCCCCCCCACCTACAATCCGAAATGCTCCTTCTCAGTCATTCAGTTCTTCTCATTTAAATGCCACCTTTTTCAAAGTTTTCTTATTTCCCAAGCAGATGCTGTTTAAGTTTATATATTATGTTCTAGGTTTGATGTCTGATTAGAAATGTATGAGAAGTACGTTCTACTCTCAGTCTTGTTTGTTTAATTGAAGAAAACATTTAAAAGCTTTGAAATTATCAATTACGACACATGTTATATAGAAAGAGCTTTGAACGGCCAATATCATCAAACCTATAAACATTAACCTTTAATATTGCTTACATCAATTCAAACATCTATATCTGATAAAGGCATCATACTTAAATGTGCCAATCGATATAATTATCTAGCTTTTAAAAAACCCGCGTCTCCCAACCATTTGCTCCATCATACTTTACTTTCTATCTATTTCTCCGAATATTTCGAAGAATCACTATTTCGAACTATATTCGGAGTCGCTGAATAATTCAAACCTATACCATAACCTACTTTTTCATTAAACTTTCATTTTTAAAAACCACTTCGATCAGTATTTTAATAATAAACCCTAGACATTCTATGGAGATGAAAGATGGGAAAAATTCATATTAAGTAATGGTCAATGTATTGTACTTTATTAATGTAAATAATCGACTGAGTTTTATTTTACCCTGAAAAACCTAATACAAATAACCCTGAAAATCTAATACAAATAATCGACTGAGTTATATTAAACCCTGAAAAACCTAATACATTTCTTGACATATATACATTAAGTGGATAAATTGTTAATAAAAAAGTGGATTGGTAAGGAACTACGCATAACGAATAGTTACGTAATTACTTGTATTCGGAACGGTATAGGTTCAATATTAATATTTTTCAGGGACTCTAAAATACTAATACTTCGAAAAATTATAACATTTCGATGAAGAGTAATGTTCTATAGATGCAAGAGTGGGGAGACGCGGTATTTTCAACATTAATCATATCTACAGATAGTACGATTAATCGATGTTTATTTGCCAGGAATAGGTGAAGTTGTTTAGAGTTGAGATGACGTCACGGTCTCATACTCGTAAAAAAAGGCGCATAATATAATTCTAACCTAGCCATAAAATCGGCCTTTAACGGCTAAGAAGAGGAGTGGTGGGGATGGTAGTTCGCATGGTGACCAAAAGATTGCAGCGTGGATATCAGCTGTCAAAGCCAGCAGGGGAATAGGGGAAGTAGTACCTTTTTAATTAGCAGCAGGTGACATCCTAATTAGTCTGGAACGCCAAATGTCACATGGTGCTAATTAAAAAGACTGTTGTTAATTCAATTATCATAGAATAACTTAAACTTTCGGCAAGTTATAACATTGCCTCAATGTCTGTTCCATTCAGTTTTCTATTGAATAGTTAATAAGATAATGTGTCGCATTTTTCTATTCTAACTTCGAAATTAATTGTTTTGCATTAAGTCCATTGTCTGCTATTGGCATTTTGGCCATGATAGTGGCATGTTGACTATGATAGTGGCATCTTCGCTTTTGTCTCTAATTCCTCGAGGCCTCGTCGTTTCTCAGATTATAACTAACTATGTGTAGTAAAGTCAAATAATAACTTAACGCCGTTACTTGAAAATTACTAAGCATTTATTTTTCTTTCAAAAACACCCATCAGTTTTGAAAATATGTGAATATACGAAGTGCATCTGATTAACATAAAAGCGGTTAAGACTCCAGCCCCTTCAGTCCTCTGCCACATCATTAAATACTAATCATTTTAGAAAGGATAATATTTATTTATAAGTGACAGGTATTTTAATTCTGCTTTATTATGTTATTTTTAAAAAATATGAATTACCATGTTACAGCCAAAAGGCCTTGGATGACATCAATATGGCTCTCATCAATATGTGAAGTAAAGTAAAATAATAACTTAACGCCGTTACTTGAAAATTACTAAGCATTTTAACTTCATTTCTTTAACTTCGTTGTATAAATGTCTTCTATTGAAGTTAATTTTGATTTTGTGTTGAATTTTCAGATTGTGAGAAGAAAACATAGAGTTTCCCAGATATTTTCCGATCTTTTTAATGTAGAATTTATCTTATTCAAATGGTTTATATTCAATTTAATAAACAGATAGATTCATCTAATATAAATATCATATCATTGCCAAAACTAGTCCAATAGTTCGAAAATACAATAATGTTATTAATGAACAGTACCAAAAATCCCACAGTTTAAATCGTGTTGAAAAACTGAACTCACCTTTGTTTTCTGATAAATAAAAGCTAGAGAATGATATACATAAAAAACTTTTTTTTACCGTCTCAAACAGTTTTTTACCTTATAAGCAATGTTTTAAAAATATTGGATTTCCATGAAGTAGTAAGATATTTAAACTCCCACCACCAAAAAAATAAAGTTATAAACGTATATGTTTGCAATTTTCTAAACATTTTTATTTTGAAGAGAAAAGATGCGCCTCCGGAATTCGAATTCCATTCCGTTCCATGATACTCCTTTTTCTCGTTTCGGTCAGTGGTAAGTGTGTACATAATTTATGTGTAATTTTTGAAGTTTTTTTAAAATTTATTTTACGTATAAAAAAATAAATAAAAATTACCCCTTTACATATGTACTATTTGCTAACTAATTCATATTGCTAGATACTAAAAGATTAACTTACGTAGTATACGTTCATGTTGTCTTAGATAATTCCAAACTGCTTCTTCTGCACGTTCTCAAAAAGAGGTTCTTTTATAGGTACTAGAAGTGGCGGAGGAGGAAGATTATTTGCTGAAGTAAACCCGCAAAACTAATTAATTCAATGTTTTTTTTTGTTTTTTTTTCGATAATAGCTTGCAATTAACTTGCCTCATGCTTAAATTGGAATATTTTCCGGGCTATCTATCACATTTAAATACCTAGGAATCCCCCGATAAACGTGATTGCAACTATAATAGTCAGAGAACCCCAGCGTTTTTATTTAGCCGGTAGATGCAAAACCATTACATTGACAGTAAATAAGGTCTTAATGGGTATTTCGTATCGAAAATTTAAATTTAATCGATATTTTATTTTTTTGACTTTTGTTGGTTTTCGATCACTGATCACAATCTGCATTCGGCTGAATTTTGTCATATCGGTTTTTCAAAAAGCTCAATATTCAGAAAATCGTAATATATAAAATATTTTTTAGGAATTCGAAAGTAATAAAGTAAAGTTCAAATTTCAAGTAACTATGTGAAGTAAAGTCAAATAATAACTTAAACACCGTTACTTGAAAATTACTAAGAATTTATTTTTCTTTCAAAAACACTCATAAGTTATGAAAATATGTGAATATACGAAGTTGACCACTAGAAAGTGCACCTGATTAACATAAAAGCGGTTAAGAAGAGAGGTGGTGGGGATGGTAGTTCGCATGGTGACCAAAAGATTGCAGCGTGGATATCAGCTGTCAAAGCCAGCAGGGTAATAGGGGAAGTAGTACCTTTTTAATTAGCAGCAGGTGACATCCTAATTAGTCTGGATCGCCAAATGTCACATGCTGCTAATTAAAAAGACTGTTGTTCATCCACTTATCATAGAATAACTTAAAGTTTCGGCAAGTTATAACATTGCCTCAATGTCTGTTCCATTCAGTTTTGTATGGAATAGTTGATAACATAATGTGTCGCATTGTTCTATTCTAACTTCGAAATTAATTGTTTTGCATTAAGTCCAATGTCTGCTATTGGCATTTTGGCCATGATAGTGGCATGTTGACTATGATAGTGGCATCTTCGCTTTTGTCTATAATTCCTCGAGGCCTCGTCGTTTCTCAGATAATAACTAACTATGTGTAGTAAAGTCAAATAATAACTTAACGCCGTTACTTGAAAATTACTAAGCATTTATTTTTCTTTCAAAAACACCCATCAGTTTTGAAAATATGTGAATATACGAAGTGCATCTGATTAACATAAAAGCGGTTAAGACTCCAGCCCCTTCAGTCCTCTGCCACATCATTAAATACTAATCATTTTAGAAAGGATAATATTTATTTATAAGTGACAGGTATTTTAATTCTGCTTTATTATGTTATTTTTAAAAAATATGAATTACCATGTTACAGCCAAAAGGCCTTGGATGACATCAATATGGCTCTCATCAATGGGACACTATAATCGATTAATCGATCGCATATGGATATGAAATCAGCTATAAATGGGATGGTTGTAAACTAATCATATCATACGACAACTAATTAAGCGAATAAGTAATATTTTGCTAATGTTTTAAATACATTTTTTTATTGTTGGAGTATTCTATATTAATCTCCGGTTGTAACATTTAAATTATTTTTTAATAAACAAAACAGTTTTAATCAGGGGCGCACTCATTATCATTAGCAATACAATGTTCACAAGATGATTTTTTACTTTCACTTACCTATTTATGAAATATATAGTAAGGAAAGTATTGCGATCGTGAAAAATTTCGACTTCCGGTTTTCAACGGAAATACACGTTCTGGGGTCCCCTGAGTCCAATTAACCAAGTCCCGCCAAATGGTCTGTGTGTGTGTGTGTGTGTGTGTGTGTGTGTGTGTGTGTGTGTGTGTGTGTGTGTGTGTGTGTGTGTGTGTGTGTGTGTGTGTGTGTGTATGTTAACACACTAGCTCAAAAACTATAAACCGCACAGACCTAAAATTGGGTATTTAGTGTATGTATATGCCCGCGATGTGACAGCAAAAATTTCATCAAAATTAATTAATTGGAGGGGGCACTTTACTTAATAAATGTTGTCCCATTTTCACGCATTGTTTTTATTTTTTTTATTTACTCAAAAATGGCTTTCACGATTTTGATCGAACTGGGTATTGGATGTATGAATATGCGCGTGATGCGACAGCCCAAAGTTCATCAAAATTGGTCAAACGGAGGGGGCTCTTTACTTAATAAATTTTGTCCCATTTTCACGTGTTATTTTTACTCAAAAAAGGCTTTAACGATTTTGATTAAAGTTGGTATTTGATGTATGTATATATGTACATACATATATATATGTATATATGACAGCCAAAATTTTATCAACCGTATTATGAAAATACGGAAATATGTATACTTTTGTTACATAAAGCTATTTTAGAGGAACAGTAATCGTTCTTGATTTCCAGAAAGGCATAAGAGACCTAAATACACCTATCGATTCACCTTCACAATGCATTTGCAAAAAGCAACTCTTAGTAAAAAACAAGCAAGCAGTAAAAAAACTCGACTGTTGATGAAATTAGTCCTTCATATATAAATTAGCAATAATGAATCGAAAAGTGCTGAGAATTACCAAATTTTTCTATACAGATACTCTATAACTTATGGAGATCTACAAATATAAGTATATACTTAAATGGGGAAAAATGTGTGAAGCTGAGGAATGGCGTTTACATATCGAAACACGTCGATTTCTAATCCAAGTAAGTTCGTAAGTGAAAGTTGTGTGTTGCGCTCATCGCACCAGATTATATATAGTAAGTGCAAGTATTGCGATCGTGAAAAATTTCCGGTTTTCAATGGAAATACACGTTTTGGGGTCCCCTGAGTCCAAATAACCAAGTCCCGCGAAATGGTCTGTGTGTGTGTGTGTGTGTGTGTGTGTGAACAGACTAGCTCAAAAACTATAAACCGTGTGAACCTGAAATTGGGTATTTAATAGTATATGCCCGCAATGTGACAGCAAAAATTTCATCAAAATTGCTCAAAGGGAGGGGGTACTTTAATTAATAACTTTTTAAGTTTTTTTTCGATTTTCTCAAAAACGGCTATAACGATTTTGATTAAACTGAGTATTTAATGTATTAATGTACCCGAGATATGACTGTGAAAATTTAATCAAAATTGATCTACCGGAGGGGGGACTTTACTTATTACATTTTGTACCAATTTCACGTGTTTTTATTATTTACTCAAAAAGGGCTTTAACGATTTTGATGAAACTGGGTATTTGATGTATGTATATACCAAATATGTGAAAGCCAATATTTCATCAAAATTGGTCCAACAGGGGGGGCACTTTATTTCATAACTTTTTTTTCAATTTTTACCTTTTTTTCGTTTATCTCAAAAACGGCTTTAACGACTTTTATCAAATTCGTCATGTTTAATGAAAATTAGGTTTTCTTTAATATCAGGTAAGCTTTATCATTATTAAAATGTTCTGAGGGGGCTTAAATGGGGTAGGGGCCGTTTTTGTTCATTTGTTTTTTTGTTTCCTATAAAGTACCTTTGTTTTTGTTTATATGGAGAAATTAACTGTCTCTCGTTACGCCTAAAAATAAGAAATGACCCAGTTTGGGATATTATAAAAATAAAGAAAACATATAGAGGATAAAAAAAGAAAAATATTCAGTCAACTCATGAAAATCGTTGAGCCCACGCATGCGGAGTACGCCTTTAATGACAGACCATTGTTCATAATTAAAGCCGTTCTGTTCATTTGAGAAGTGGCAATTAACAAAACGCATTTAAAAAAATTTGTGTTATTTATACGATTTTCTCAAAAATGACTCTAACGATTTTGATTAAACTTGATATTTAATGTGTCTATGTGCCCGCGATATGACAGTCAAAATTTCATCAAAATTGATCAATTGGAGGGGGCACTTTACTTAATAAATTTTGTCCTATATAATAATAATAATAAGCCTTTACAAGGCTTTGGATTTTACTTAACAACATAGAAATTCGTTAAATTTTACTTAGTAACACAAGAAAAAAAGATAAATAAAAAAATCTAATTTGCTGCGCGCATCACACAATTATCATGGGCCACCATCCTTTCTTTGACTATAAATTTATATTTCTTTGTATATGGCGTAAGTGCCATCATTAAGGAAACATGTACAAGGTTTTTTTTTATTCATTTGAAAAGTACTAAAGTCAGTACTTCAGAAAGTAGAAATCACCTTCTTCCACATTATAAATAATAAGTTATCCTATATTCCATTCTCAATTCCCAATGTTCATGGCTTTTTATTTTTCCATTTTGTATGGAATGCTTTCATCTTGGTATTAACATGATGCACTAATATTTGATAGTTTTTTAGTTACATGCGAATTAAAGTTTCTTCTCTTACTACCTCTTCTTGGGGATCTGTCTATTTTTCCAGACAGGAGGTGGAGGAAATATTCAAAATATTACCTCTACCATCGAATAGGTATCAAGAAATTAATTGCGTAACGGCTTAAAATTCTATTTAATAATAATATATGGTCGATTACCGGAAGTTGGAGTTTTTTTTGAAAAAAAAAATCTGATTATGAAGTATTTAGTCATTTCTTGTTATATGGATAATAAGAGACAGTTATTAATATACAATAATAATAATATATACATAATAAAATTTTATTATATATAATTATTATTATATACAAATATACTAAATCAAATTTACTGTAAAGGAGGAATTTTTCCTTAGCTAATAGATCCCCTAAAGTCGTTTCAATGATGATAAAATCTACCTAAAAGTAAATAATGCTTCAGTGTGATTAAACCTGACAAATTCAATTAAAATCGTATTGCCCTCTCACCCAGTTTATGTCAACTAATTTGTTAACAGTTACCATCATTTCTTCTGTCGGTGGCCATGAATGCGTCATTTAATGAGTGTAGTTGGATCATGTTGTTTGTTTGAATATGTTTGAGTGATCTTTATAAGTGCTTTCATAAATTATTCTAAAGTTTTGGGACATATAAGACTAAAGTGACATGTATACTCTCGGCTGTTTCGTTTTGTACTGATTTTCAAGTGCGTTTCTTGGTTTGTCTAAACCGAATCAAGAACAGCCAACGGTACCATCCGGATTGTACCTCGTGCTACGCCATACCAGCTCAGTTCCGTTCAAATATAAGTGAAAATACATGTTTTTATAATTAAGGATGAATCCATTTATATGATTTATGGTAAATTATAATGGTAGTTCCATACAGTCATGTTATAAAATTTTATAATATAAATTAAAATATTGTTCTCTAATTTTGTCTTGTCAGCAAGAAGAATGGATGCCTCATACTTCAGGGGGAATCCTATATTTTGCCTATCCAGGTATAATTTTTTTTTTTAACTGAATAATTCTATTTGCACCTTTAAAATTACAATAAGCAAATGGGCTAAAATAAGTTACAAATGGCATGGGTAGGCATGAGGGAGATAACACAGTGGTGCATCCTCCTGGCATTCAAACAATTTACGTTCTCAGTCTAGGAGGTCCCTCATCAAACTCCTCTTCAGCCTTCGCCGAGATATGACAGGAATGTCACTTCTTGCCATATCTTGTACAAATTTGTACCTATGTCCATGTAATTTGTCGTAAAACCATTTGTAATTCTCATGTATATAATTTGTCACACTAGGAACTCTTAAGTCATTGTGAAGGATCTCGTTTAAAATATACGGGTGTCTATAGGAGTCAGGTTTATTTTTGTCTTTGTTAGGTTTAGGGATCATCAAAATTGTTGAGTATTTCCATTGGATGAGGAATTTAGTCGTCCTTAGTATAGCGTTGTATAATGTTGTGAGACAGACTAAAGCTTTTCTGGGTATTTTTTTAAGTAACTCTGCTGTAATAAGGTCGTAACCAGGAGCCTTCCTCTTTGGCATTTTCGTAATCTGCTTTGATACCTCTGAAGGAGTAAATGATTTTGGTGGAAGAGACATCGGAAGAGGGGAATTCAAAACTGTTTCAACAAAGGCCTCATGGAGTGTTTCTGTTAAGTTTGTGTGGGGTCGGAAGACAGTTGCAAGATGGTCAGCAAATATTTCAGCTTTATCTTTGCCCGTCACAACCCAAGAACCATCACCCTTTCTCAAAGGTGCTGGTACCTCGCGGTGTTTCAAAAGACGTTTGGTCTGTCTCCAAAAGCTGTTGGTCTGTTTCCAAATATTTGTCTAGTTTTTTTTTTTAAATTGGCGTAATTCTCTTTATAGTTCATCGTTAAGTTTGTTAAAAGTTCGTCTGTCTGAGGGAAGTCGGAGAGTTTGCCATTTCTTGCGTGCCTTCCGCTTAGTCCCAATCAGGTCTCTGATATACTGAGGAGTAGGACGGCGATCTTGGTGCTTGCCGTTCTCGTAACTATTGGGAGAACCAGGCTGCTTTCTGAACAGTGGCTGTGAAGTGTTCAACCCTTACCTCCAAATTTCAAGTTCAAATCCTCTTCAGTTTTTAGAGTTTGAGGGACCGTCAGCTGCTCATCAAGGTATTCACTGAAAATATGCCATTTCATATTGACGGACTTTTTCACCTAGGATTGCCTCCATACCCATCATCAAATTCACCGGCAAATGATCAGAGCTGAGGTCTGCGTCAGCTGTTATAGTGATTGGTAGATTCTTCAAATCTTTCGCTGCAAATATGTCATGTACGTCAGGTTTTGTTAAATTGTGAATTAGGTAAGTAAGTCGGTTTATTGGGAGCGATTATGTCCAAAGATATGTTTTGAGCTCCAGACCTGAGGTTCCAGCCCCGTAGAGTACACAGTCGTGAGCCCCATTGTCTGTGTTTCGCTAGAAATGTGGATCAAATCGATTAATGAACATTTGTACAGTAATACTATACTTTGGTGGACAATAAATGAAGGCTAGTGTTAAAGTTTTGGAGAGTAAAGAGTATTTAAATTATTTAATAAATTTAAATGGTGAGGAGGTTCATAGTTAACTCTAAAACATCTGAAACACTGAGGGATTTGTCTCTTTTTCCTGAGTTCCTGTACTTTAATTCTTGAGTAATAGATGTGGTCTAATTCAAATATTTTTTCGTCATTTGTATTTTTAGTGACATCTATGATCTCTTTTATTGCGGAAATCGGTGTTGACGGGTAAATTAATTTGATCACCACACGAGGGTTCTTATGTTCTAACGGCTGATAGATGAGAAATTCGGCGTTCACTTTTTTTAAATACCTGACCGCTCCCTTGTATGATTCGGGAGTGGCCGGATAAACAATCACATTTCTTGTCGTTGTCTTTATACTAAAATAACTATGACCTATGTCTTTATTAAAAAATAAAATTAAGTCTTCTATGTTATGAATATCTTTTAAATCTATGGGAGGAGGCTTTATTTTCTTATTATCTATTGGTTTTTTTGGGGGAATTATTTTGTTCATCAGATATATTAGCTAGGCTATCGTGCCTGTTACTGGGCGTTATGTTGTTGGGTTTTTTGGTGCATATTCTTGGGTCCCGTGAAGAGGATGACCTCTTTCGCCCAGTAATTACTTCCCATTCATTATTTTTATAACTTTACGGGCCTGCTTCTGCCATTGCCTCTTCAAATTTTATTACTCTATTGAGTTTATCAGTACACAACAATTATAACACAAATGAACTCTAGTTTTTGGTACAAAAAGAGAAAAAAAAAGTAAAACTAACATTTCACGTTTCACATGTTTTTAAAAATAAAAGTTTTAATCACTTAAAAAATAAATAAACTAACTAAGAAACTGCCTTTTGGGCCAAAATTCACACCTTCTAGTCAGTTAAAATTAATACAAGAGCACAATATTAACAGAGACATTAAATCACGTTGTAATCACTACATAAAACATATGATTCTCTCCAGGTATGATTAGGATATGGATCTTTAACGGGTACCTGAAATCCTCAGGGCCTCCATTTTACGTCCTATTCGAGGGGCTGTACAGCCAAGGATTTTTTACTCCCATTAAGTGTAGACTTGTATGCTTTTTTTTTTTTTTTTTTTTTTTTAAATCCTCTAAATTCTTCTTTATCTGGCTTTCATAGTGAAGAATCTCCCATTTCAGATTAAGGTTTTTCCGAATCAATTTAAAAGATTTGATAGGATTTTTCGGTTTTATTACAAAATTCCTTTGAACTAGTACAACAGGATAATACTGCAATCTCCTACTATATAATTATAAAACTTCTTCAATTGCTTTGGAAAATCTGAATTTGAATTACATAATTCTAAATTTAATAAGGAAAAATCCCAATTTGGTATGGATGGCTACAAATACGTTTTGGTACAATTATGAATTAGACTACAAAATGCTGTGTGTTACAAGTGTGTTATTGTAAGACGCAACGCATAAGATTATTAATACTGTATTACTCCAATAAACTTCATCTCAAAAAACTCGTTATGGCTGACCAAAACTAAGATGTCGTCTGCATCTTAATAAATGCTATCAATAAATAAATCTGTATATCGGAGTTAAATCTAATGGAACTATTTTTCTTGGTCAAAAATATATTTATGTACTATGTGAAGAAAGTTTCAAGTAATGGGTTAAAATAAAAAGACAATGGATATTTCATTTATTTATATTTTTGTGTCGAAAAGGTAAATTGAAAAAAGATTGATTATTTTATAATTTTGATTTGTTTCTGAATTTCAGTGTTCCATTGTATGGTAGCCAATTTCATCTCGTTGTTAGGCTTAGTAATGGCCTCCTCCCTTGTGGCCGCCTCCTTTGTGGCCTCCACCACCTCCTCCCTTGCCACCATGGTGATGGTCTGCTATTGGTTCGGGTTCTGGGTCTGCTATGGCTGTTGCCCCAGCCAGTGCCACGAACAGGGCGAAGATCACTCCAAAAATCTATGAACATAAAATGTAGGTTTTGAAAAGCTGCAATTGTTATGTTTATCTTAGAGACATTCTTGCCAATATTATAGAACGAAATTTAAAAGTATAATTTTAAATATTTCATTTTTAAAGAGAAAAGTTTGGCTTCGGCCTGATCTCCCGCGTAAAATGTGCGTTGTACTGATGCTGGGCTGCCGATGCATCTAAGCCGAGTCAATCCCTCTTTCAATGATACCCTTCCCCCTATCTCGCTTATTTTTGGAGATATATGCGGGAGGTGGACAATTCGTCCGAATCTCAGGACCTATTGACATTTCGTTAATTGTTATTTTATTGTAGGTGACCACATTTTATAATTTTTAAATATTTAAAAAAAAAAATTATTCGCCTCGGCCGGGATTCGAACTTTATGGCTGAGGCTAATCTTTTCCCTACAAAAATAAGTATTTTAAAAATTTATAAAATTTGGCTAATGACAAGAAAATAATATAACTAATATATATAGTGTGCCAGACTTTGTGTTTCAAGTAAATATCGTTGCAACCGTTTAAAGTAAAAAGGCATGATTTTCTGTATGTAGGGTGTTAAAGATGCTATAGCATGATATATATCCCATATTTTTACTTTCACTTACCTATATATGAAATATATAGTAAGTGGAAGTATTGCGATCGTGAAAATTTTCGACTTCCGGTTTTCAACGGAAATACACGTTTTGGGACCCCCTGAGTCGAAATAACCAAGTCCCGCGAAATGGTCTGTGTGTGTGTGTGTGTGTGTGTGTGTGTGTGTGTGTGTGTGTGTGTGTGTGTGTGTATGTGAACAGACTAGCTCAAAAACTATAAACCGTGGGAACCTGAAATTGGGTATTTAGTGTAGGTATATGCCCGCGATGTGACGGCCTATTGGCTAGATCAAAGTGTAATAACTTTTTACGTTTTGTTCGATTTTCTCAAAAACGGCTCTAACGATTTTAATTAAACTGAGTATTTGATCGATTTATATGCCCGAAATATGACTGTAAAAATTTCATCAAAATTGATTAACCGGAGGGGGGACTTTACTTAATAAATTTTGTATCATTTTCACGTGTTTTTTTTATTTACTCAAAAACGGTTTTAACGATTTTGATCAAACTTGGTATTTGATGTATTTATATGCCCGAGATGTGACTGTAAAAATTTCATCAAAATTGATCTACGGGAGGGGGGACTTTACTTAATAAATTTTGTACCATTTTCACATGTTTTTTTTATTTACTCAAAAACGGTTTTAACGATTTTGATCAAACTTGGTATTTGATGTATTTATATGCCCGAGATATGACTGTAAAAATTTCATCAAAATTGATCTACGGGAGGGCGGACTTTACTTAATAAATTTTGTATCATTTTCACAGGTTTTTTTATTTACTCAAAAACGGCTTTAACGATTAACAAAAATAAGATATGAATGTAGAAAAATGTGTGACTTTGGGAAATGATTATTAGCAAAACACGTCAATTTCTAATCTAAGTAAGTTGGTAAGTGAAAGTTGTGTGTTGCGCGCACGCACCAGATTTTTTTTATCATGATGCCTCTTAAAGCGGTTTGATTACCTTTATTTTTTCTCCTTAAGTAGTATCCCAACGTAAGAACATTTATTTGACTTACTATGCATACAATTATAATACAAGACATTATCATTACGACAAATATGTTTTTTATGTGTTAGCGAAATTTGAAAACTAAGCGATAGAGAATAAACGCTTCATACAAAAAATGATGTTAAGAATAATAAGAAAAAATAAACAACCAATAACGAATAGCATACACTGGTGAAAGTCCATGGTTATGAAATTTAATGAAGTCTATCTTCCATTTGAAAAGCAGAAACCTGTCTTTGAATTAATTGGGATGTTATCTATATTAAAGTTCTTGTTTTTCACTTTTGAATACCCTCGATCCAAGAAGAAACGCCATTACTTATGTGATGAGGAGCCCACCAGAGTTAGCCTTCAATTCTATGTAAAAAATAGAAAACTTCCTCATTTTAATAATGTTGCTAACCCAAAACCTGCCATTTTAGTGTTTGCCTTCATTTTACCACGGGCGATATTTTCCGTTTCAGGTTCATTTTCTATTTTTTAATATATTTACTTCATAATTTTATACCAATTAAAATGTCAAAACATGGAAAGAATTTTTGCATTATAAAGATTTTCATATACCGTAGTTTTCTGAAAGGGTCCCGGGTTATTTTTTTTTCAAAGGATAATTTTGTTAAATACCTAGCTCTAAATAGAAAGTTCGTAAAAGAAGGGAATTGCTTATCGCCGGCATAAAACGTAATAGATACCTCGTAAGTTTTTTTTTAGTGAATAAACTTAATAATAAAGTTCCTTATCGATCTAGTGGGACTGTGTGCATGATAAGAATACTAATGAGAGAAGCATAAAAGTACTGTTTAAAGTGATATCTGAGGGTGATATCTAAAGTGACCCCGTAGATCAATATACCATTTTTACCATCAATATACCATTACCTGTATTGCGATCAAGTAAGGGGAAGTATTGTGATCTTGAACAATTTCGACTTCCGGTATTCTACAGAAATACACCTTTTGGTTTCCCCGGAGGCCAAATAACCAAGTCCCACAAAATGGTAAGTGTGTGTGAACAGACTAGCACAGAAACAATTTGGAACTGCTTTCATTTAACAAGGCTCGAATCTCCCATTTGAAAATTATCATCAAAGAATCGGTTGTCAATATGGAAAGCTTCCACCAAATTACAGATTCTCCATAAATACATCCCAAAATTGCCATTGAAAAATGCCAATTTTGGATTGGAATAAAAACAAAGAGAACTGTTTAGAAAGAAGACTAAAGGGAACATTGTGAGAGAAGGCGAAGAGAAAAAAACTTGTGGCGATTGTCAACGAATCAAGGATAAGGCGTTCTGAGCAGGCGAAAAGAATCGAAAACTTTTTTTAAGAGCTTCTTGGAACGTATGTAACATACTGTATAGCTTCTTGGAATATAAGTAACATATCTTGAAATATAAGAAACATATAAAGAAAGCATTAATAAAAGTGACTGCCTTAGAAGAATAAAGTATCCCCGTCGTTTTCTAAAAAATACTAACGTGTTGAAAATTGAAAATTTAGTTCCAATTTATTATCTATCGGCCGTTGTTATGAACCCTTTCTATCGATTCTTATTTACGAAATTATCTTCGAAACACATGATCTAAAACTCGATTATTATTTCTATAATCTTCTAAAAATATATTTATTTAAAACCAAAAATCAAACGAATCCCTGGAAAGTACAAAGTTCTAGAGTAAATGGGACCGATTTTATTCTTTGTACACCACTGTAAGAATTTCTGATCCCACCTTCTAAGTGTTCTCTTTCCAGTTGTCCTTAAGTAGAAAATTAAAAAAAAAAAAAAAATACTGTCTATTTTTATTCAAAAAAAGAAGGGTGGTAAGGTAAACCATACAGTTATTTACACCCTTAAGACTACATTTCTGTGGCGAATTAAAAAAATGCTTTTTATGAAGGGATAAAATTGAAACTTCCTATAGCTCCTCTTTATCTGTCCTTATAAAGATTCAAGAGGTTTTTTTTGGGCCAAAAGTTCAATAGTTTTACCGTATATGGCAATATTTATTGCTAAAAGTGCAAAAACTAGTTATTGACACCCTGTGAATTTAATTGTGAAATCTTCCCTATGGTATGTTTGTTAAAGTCTTACTTCATAGATGACTTAGAGGACCCTTCAAACATTAGATTCATGTATATCTTGAAATAAAATTAGGACTTGTTTACTTATTTCTTTAAGTTAAAATATGGATGTCAATAACTATACAGAGTGTCAATGACTGCATGGTTTACCCTACGTGAAAGTTTTTATTTTTAAGATTTTTGTTTTTTCAATAAACAAAATAAATAAAGAAATGTCGCTTCTAAGTATCTCGTTTAGGCCGACGATATTGTAGGTAAATAGAAGTACCTATGTGAATAGATATACTCTCGATTTAACAATAACTTTTCTTAATAATTGACCAACCATTAAATCAACGATTTTACACATTTTACGATTATAATGGCTCGAGTCATTTTAACTGAACACCTTATGAGTTTGAAAAGACATTTTGTCATTCTCTCTCACTATTATTCTCACGATAAGAAAAATAAAAAGAAAAATAGGAGAAAAAAGATGTGCGAACTAGAAAATTAATTTATAATGAAATGAAAATTAATTATGCTACCCTTGGACGTCCCTGTAGAACACATTATAAATGTACAATAACAAAATCAAAATACAAAACTGGGTGGCCATACTAATTTACATTTTTAGAAAAAAGAAAAAAAATGAAAGATAGTAGTAGTAATGCAAGTGATAAAATAAAAACATATTTTTTATAATACGTACAATAAAAAGTATATAGGTAACAATCTTCGTATACAATAAAAAAAACACAGTTGGAAAAAAATAAATTAAATATTCGTTGATTTAACATAAGAAGAAAAGAAAAGGTATTTCAAGAGTTCTTAAAACGGATAAATCGCACTGGAATCGGATAGAAACTTGAAAAGTAGGTATTTAAAAAAGGAAATTGATCGACGTTAAAATTAATGTAACCTTAATAGCTCAATAAAATAAAATGAATTTTAGAGTAAATGATGTCTAATATAAAAAGTTGGTGAAGGTAATCAGAATTGACGAAATTCATAATCGAACGAAAAAATTAAGAATCCTTATTTCAATATAATTCAACTGAAAAGTTTTTCTTTTTTATATCTGAATTTAACTGTCATGGGCACTAAATGAGAAACTATTAAATTTAAAAACCAAAAACTTTATAATGCACGGAAACGCTTACTCCAAAGTTAATATTAATATATTGTCCATGTATTAAATTTATCAGTGAATACTAATAGTAGAACATATATCAGTGACTTGGGTACGATAAAATATATGGTAAACGGTAATCATTAATAAATAAACAAAAATAATAACAAACAAATTAATAAATAAAGTTTAATAAATTTAGTCTCAACAATGATTTAGTTAATAAAATTGTAACCCGTTCTTCTTGAGGGTAAATGAAAATCGCCCTCATCTTTTTTATTTTATTTTTCGAAAAAATGCTGAATTTCCGAAAATTTTGAAATTAAGTTTTGATTTATATTGGACAGTCTATCGATTACTGAAACTCTTTATGGTTATTATATTTGTATTATATTTACGGCCCATTTTCATAACTTAGGTGTATTTTAACTCAAAATAGGGTGCTAAGTGGAATTGCGTGTGATGCGCGTCCAGCACCATTTTTTTCAATATTAGTTAAAATAAAAATTAGCCCCATACTTTTGTACTTATTTGCTAACTTATTCGTATTGCTAGGTATTAAAGGATTGACTTACATAGTATACGTTCATGTTGCCTTAGAAAATTCCAAACAGCTTCTGATGCACGGTCTCAAAATGAGGGGTATTTTATACCAGAAGAGGTGAAGGAGGGAGATTATAGGCTGAGGAAATAAACAATTTAATTCAGTGTTGTTGTTTTATTTATTAATGTATTAATAGCTTCCACTGGACTTTCCTTGTACTTAATAGGCAATGTTTTTCCAGGCTAAATTATGCACTTTATTACCATTAAGCACCACGTTAAACGTGATCGCAATTATAATACAGTTTATTGCATAAGATATCGATAAAAATTTCATTTCCAAAGAGGTTCATTTTTTATTAATTTTTTTCTTTCTTCTGTTCTGTAAGCAATTTGGGTCTGGTTACCTTATTTTTTCTTTTTTTTTTTTTGTATTCTAAAACGCTGGAAAAATCATTATCTACTCAGAAACCGGTTTGTCGATTGTCGTCATATCCCCTAATTTTTAGTTTTATCACACTCTTTAATACATGATAAGCTATTTAGCTCTTTTCTTTTTCTTTTTCCAAAATAATGAACTATTTTGATCCACAGAAAGCATGGGCATGGGCAGATCCAGTCGATTTTAAAAGGGGGGGGGGGGCTACTGCATGAAATTCCATGGAGTCACGGTAGTATGGAATACTGGGGCATTGCAAATTGAAAAACTCTTAAACCTTTATGTTCCCCTCCCACAACATAGATGCTACTTGCTCAGGTGTTATTTGTCCCTAACCTTACTTTTACGGACGCTCCTTACGTCCTTAAGTAACCAAACTCTGCATACAGACTTAAACAACAAACTCTTTTTGACTTATTTTGACTTACAACAACTACGAACTCTTTTATTCTCTATTTTTCGTTAAATTGCTCGGACATAATAACAGACATGGCCACAGCTGATATGCCCGTTGGAAGAAAGCTGAAAAGAAGCTGGATGAGAGACCTTCTCTCCTGAATTAGTTTCAAGCCCGGAAAGAGGTGCTGCTGGGCCAAAGGTCGAAGACAAAAAAAAACTTTTACTTATGGTAAGTTGGGTATGGTAAGATTACCCAAAGATGGGGAGTGCATTGTTGTTGATATTTATAATTATAATCATAGCCGAATATCTGATTGCCTGTCACATTTGCAAACTCTTATGTTGTTTCCTAATTTATATGTTTTCTAATTGTATACCTTATTTCGTTTTTAATAGAAAGTAAGCCAGTTTAGTAATTATTAAATAAATAAAAATCAGGCCAATATTTACCAAAAATAATAGAAGTTTATTTAGGCAACGTTTCGGCTGCTAGAGCCATTTTCAAGCCATGCATCATATTTGAGATTGTTCATACAGGAATTTGAAATAAAACTATTATTGTAACACTAAAAAACAGTCTGACACATCTTGTAACAATTATCACTATTAATTCCGAGCTATTGACTGTACAGATGTTAGAATGACCCCTCCAGTAACCAGTTTTTATTTTACACCGTATTAATAGTTTTATTTTAAATTACTGTATGAACAATCTCAAATATGATGCATGGCTTGAAAATGGCTTTAGTAGCCGAAGCGTTACCTAAAGAAACTTCTATTGTTTTTGGTGAATATTAACCTGATTTTTATTTATTAAATCATATTAATCACCAAACTTGAAAAAGATGATTAGAGTAATTATTAAAATAATAAGTTTTAAAAATTAGTAATCTTGTCCCCCGCAATTTTTCAGACTTTTAAGTTAGCTATAGCTGTCAGTATCATGTTGTTGTTATTGACTTTAGTTAATTCTTTCCTTAGAAAAAAGGATCGATCACTTTATCACTATGTCAGAATTACTGATCGCAGAATCACCATCGATTCCTGCAGGTGATAGGTAAAAACTAGGACTTTTTAACCCCTCTTTTGAAAAATTTCTACTGAATTAGATAAACATAAATTAGTCAATAAATCAATATATACATATATATATATATATGTATGAATGCGTATTATTAAACCTGCTGGTGTAATACTAATTGGTAATAGTTGTACTAATTGGATAAGAATCCTTGGTGCGTTGCCTTGCGAAACACGTTATATCCGTGAGATTTTCTCTACTCATGTTGTTTGTTACATTCTTCGTTCTTATTCACAGTTATGTTTCATTTTCTCAAATATATGTAAAGTAGATAGACTTTAAAACTGTTTTTTTTTTTTTAAACGTATTTAAGGCACTTACGTTTCTAGATCTTGATCTTAGGATATTATCTGAGCAGGGAAACAATAGAAAAAGTCTTTTTACCATCCTGGGTTCCCACTCTGACTGAACCAATCAATTGCAAAAGAATAATTTATTTCCTGTTCGATTCTAGGGCGAAAAACATTTGATTAAAGTTCGAGCTTTCAGTTCAGTCCATAAAAAAATGTGTATGTTTAAAAAAAAAAAAAATGTCTGCATTTGCCCTGAATGGATGTCTGGGTTATTATATATCAACCGATTTATTCTTTCTAAGTCCAAACTATGGATTACTTTAGAAATCAACAAAATACAAAATTATTCATAAATCCTCTGAGCCTTCTTCGAATTCAAATTTATTACGTCCATTAGAAAACTTATTTATTACTGTTTGAAACCATAGTAATAACATCATATGTTATAGCTTTATTAGAAATAATAAAATCTCTATAGACGTTTTTATTTTTCATCTCTTGTTTTAAGTTCATTCGAAGGTTGTGCGATTTTTTGTAGTGTGTAAATGTCAAAATGTCTGTTAGGTAATTTGTGGATAAGTCAACTCGTGTTGAAGTTATCGAAAGCTTTTTTAAAAAAAAACAAAAAAAAAAACGTTATTGCCATAAATAAGAAATGGGACAGACAATTAAGTAGTTTATTCTATTCAACACACCTTGGCCAAATGATACATATGAATCTCACCGTTGATAGAATAACCAACTCCAATTTCCACATTTGTCATGGAAGCTCTTCTAATGATATTTCTCTTAGGAAAATGCGTACCTTTTTATTTTCTAATAGTTCAAAAGCCTTGGCCTCGAACAAGCACTAAAATTTTCTTAAAATATGGTAAATCAATTAGATATTGCAATATTTATAATGGAAAAAAGCTAGACCGTGCTTTACTACAGAACAATTTTTTCGAACCTCATAAAATCCCCACATCTTTAATTTTTGCTCCAATAATAATATAATATTTTAACTATTCGGGTCACCTGTGGCGGAGTGATTAGCATATCAACCTAAACCAGCGATAACCCTTGGAGTTTTTGAAAGGGAGCAAAAATTTCTTGACTGTGCCGTCCCTCGGATAGGACGTAAAATGGAGGTCTCGAGCCTGTACGATGTCAGGTACTCGTAAAAGATCCCTATCGTAATTATACCTGGATAGGCAAAACTAGGGACGCCCACTGTAGGATCGTCCGATTAGCCTTACTAGCATGAAGTGACGTTAATAAAAATATATATATATATTTTAATTATCATATTACAATAATGTAATAATAATATTATTATATTATAATAATAATATTTTCACCTACTGGGCCTTTAAAAAAAAAAAATATATATATATATATATATATATATATATATATATATATATATATAGATATTGGCTTTAACTTTAGTAGAAGTAAAGAGTTCGTAGTAGTAGAACTCTTAAGTAGAGTTTGGCTTTAACTTTAACACCAGTTAACCCAAACCCTACTTAAAGGAGATTATTATGTATTATTGTGTTACTATGTATTATTATGTTAGTAACTATACTAAATGGTAAAAAGACCTGAGCTGCGATTGTAAATTAGAACAAGGGATAAAAGATAAAGACATTAGAAGGCAAATAATCTGGATGTTATTGGGATTGATAATAGGCATGAATATGTTTACCTACATAAGTATTTTATATTTATACATAGTATTTCATTTTTTTCTTGCCTTACATATGTATTGGTATAACGTTTTTATTTGTGTCGTTAGTTCACCAAGTCTGAATGAGTTCTTAGAATTATTTTATAATCAATAAAAAAAATGTTTATTTCTCTTATTATTTCATTTACAAAGGTTTATCCTTCGGTTTTTAAAAGTAATTCTTTCCAATGCCAATCGATATTTTAGTTTCGATTTTCTGCGAAAGCAACATTCCTCATTATGATACAATGCGGAGCTTGTTACCGGTTCTACTGCGATGTGAGGAAAAACATCGGTTGGGTCATTTCCATATTTAGAACTGTTTATGGTAATATTAAACGTCTCATTGAAGATCGTCATTACTATTGTATATAGAAACGTTTCCTCCTTTATTGAAGCCTCACAGTCTATTTATTTTTTTCTTAATCATCCACTGCCATCAAATATTATTTTATTTGGATGAGTTAATAAGTATATCGGATTTACAATATGCACTGGTTAGTGTGTGATAATTCATCCGTCCACGCTAATGGCGTCCTATCCCAGTTACAATTTTTAACAATTTTTTATTGGTTTATCATTTATCATTGGTTAATCATATACACCAAATGATTGAACGTCGTGTTATTTTTATTTTTCTTCCGTTATATTACAATCAGGGTAATAAATTGTTGTAATATAAACGAGGATTATCCGTTATATTAAAAAGGGTAATAAATGAGTAATATAAACCAAAATATGCATTATGTAAGAAAAATCGTTCCTGGTGACAACCCACGACAATGACGAATAAGATAAAAAAAAACGTCAGATTCGATCAGAAGAACAAAGAAATATGTTATGATTTTTATTTCATCAGTCAGATATCTGCTCATAGAACATTTTTACATCTAAAAAAAGAGGCCACAATGCTGGGTTTGTCTTTGAATATGGAGTGACAAGAAGTTGCCCATAGTTTGAGAATCACCCAAATAGACAAAATTAAAGCAAAGGATTAAAAATATAATACAATTAAGAAGTTTCAGTAATACATTAAATTCCTGCCGTTTATTTTGGTTAAAAAAAAATTTTGCTATTTCATATTTTTCCTTTAAACATAAACTTTCATCTCATCCTAACACTCTTGTTTTTATTCTTTGAATTTACTTTCCTTAAGAAAAATAATGAGTACTAGTTTCCATATGCAGCTTCTAGACGTGCTGCTTGGCAACCAGGTTTATTTTGCGTTTGTAGATTTATTTACAATAGGCAGCGTAGCATGCGGTAGTCGAAAGCTTTGAACTAATAAAGCTTGTCGACTTTTTAACTGAAAGAGTGCGAGGGAGTTCGCTTATATTACAGTCCCATACTGTAATATAAATGGCCACTCCTAGAAGTAGTATAGGGGGAGCTTTACGGAACAATTTAATTAGAGATTTTTCTGTTTTTATTAGTAATCGACTAACTTATGTCGCTAACAAACAAAATTTGAGTATTTAACTATCTGATGTTGTTTAAATAATTAGAATAAAATGTATAATACAGAATACCAAATGTATACTTAAAATATATTTTAAGTAAAATCTGTGGCATGTATTTCTGAAAAATCCCGAGGGATCAACCACAAGAACTTTTTTTAAATTTTTTCTTCAAACTTCAATTTTTCCAGAAATTCAATATTTAGCTGACATTTGTTTTTGCTGCTCGACTGTAGATAATATAATACACTAATAATAGATCAAATTTATTAACTTGTATAAGGTAGTTTTCCAATCCTAAACTTTAGTTCCTATATCTAATTTTTACTTTCACTTACCTATATATGAAATATATAGTAAGTGGAAATATTGCGATCGTGAAAATTTTCGACTTCCGGTTTTCAACGTTTTGGGACCCCCTGAGTCGAAATAACCAAGTCCCGCGAAATGGTCTGTGTGTGTTTGTGTGTGTGTGTATGTGAACAGACTAGCTCAAAAACTATAAACCGTGCGAACCTGAAATTGGGTATTTAGTGTAGGTATATGCCCGCGATGTGACAGCATAAATTTCATCAAAATTGCTCAAAGGGAGGGGGTACTTTATTTAATAACTTTTTACGTTTTTTTCGATTTTCTCAAAAACGGCTCTAACGATTTTGATTAAACTGAGTATTTGATCGATTTATATGCCCGTAATATGACTGTAAAAATTTCATCAAAATTTATTTACCGGAGGGGGGACTTTACTTAATAAATTTTGTTCCATTTTCACATGTTTTTTTTATTTACTCAAAAACGGTTTTAACGATTTTGATCAAACTTGGTATTTGATGTATTTATATGCCCGAGATATGACTGTAAAAATTTCATCAAAATTGATCTACGGGAGGGGGGACTTTACTTAATAAATTTTGTATCATTTTCACGGGTTTTTTTATTTACTCAAAAACGGCTTTAACGATTAACAAAAATAAGATATGAATGTAGAAAAATGTGTGACTTTGGGAAATGATAATTAGCAAAACACGTCAATTTCTAATCTAAGTAAGTTGGTAAGTGAAAGTTGTGTGTTGCGCGCACGCACCAGATTTTTAAGAGTTATTATGATAACTCTTAAAAATTTATTTTAAGTAGTGATTATGATTCTTATGATTCAGATAAGCAGTTTAAAAAAATAATTCAGTTTTAAATAATATGATGTATGATGTGTATATATCTTGTTTTTTCTCTCCTCCACTGGCTTTTAGGTTTTTACCGGGCTAGACACAAAGGGGATTGTCGAAGTGTGTTCAAAGGCTCCCGGCACTCGGGATTCAAACTCACACTCATCGGGTTATCATATGGTTTTCAAGTTATCACCTCTCTATGCTTTTAATTTTTAAAATTATATACGATGTCTTATAAGCCTGGTGTCCCATATAGATTTATGAGAATCCCACCGAGAATGATTCTAAACTGAATGAACTGAATGAGCTTATATTACCAAATTAAATCTTGCAAAATAAAAACATATATTTTTTATTTTAGTTTCTTATTATCAACATCAGCCACCTTTCCATATTGGATTTGCTAATAATTATAGAAAACTGCGTCCCCTCGTTCATGAAAAAGATATCCCTACTTTTATTGGCAAAACGTGACTTCATCATATAAATTGAATTTGGTGTCTAAGCTTGGACCGTCGGTGGTTTCATTATATATTTAGTCTTTCCAAGGTTCAGTTACAGCCTCCAGCAAACCTCTCCCATCTAATATTCCATTAGCTAGGTTATAACCCCCAGGATTTTACCGATATCACCAAATGGATTTTCGGAACTTCCTTTTATACTCGATCCCAATATCCGATGTGACAACTCAATACCGATTCCTGAGGAAATTAAAATTGTGGCTTACTCTAATAATAACTTTTAGTGAAATAAATAACTGTATTTTGGTAAAATTTACCCCCCAAAACTATTAAAAATTGTTCCTGCGAAATAGGAAACAATTATAAAAATTCTCAGAAACTATATAAATATAGATAGTTACACTCCTCGATTAGACGGAAAGGAACATAGAGTATTCAATATAACAGTGCATTTTTCCCATTGGATATATTAACGGATTCAACGGTAAAAATAGGCGGTAACTACGTTAATAATTGTACTATTTCCTTGGTTTGTTTATGTTTGTTTGTTGACAGTGAATACTGTCTTATTAAAAAGCAAAAATATTAAAAAACCTAATGAAGCCGGCAAATAAAAATTCCATACCTTAAAGATGTATTCATTCACAGCAAAATAAAAATTAATTGATATTTATTTTACTTTTATGAACATTCTCTAAGTTTTTTTTCTTACTAACTGCTTATGCATGATGCATATATATATATTTTGTTATATCGTGCATATTTTCGATTTTAATTTGCTAAGTACGTAAGTTCTTAATCTTTTCACATATTGGAAATGATGCAAATTTGTACAATGCTAATGTGTAATTAGAAATGATAGCTAGATGGAATCTTGTGGAGAAGTGCCTGACCGTTAAAGTAAATAAAAAATATTTATATAAATAAATAATTTTTGCTGATTCCAATTCAACTTTATTGTATTACGTCCGATATCCGAAATCGGGCTGGCTTAGATTATTTCCCATAATCGACGCTCTACTGAATAATAACATAATTAACTGATTATATTAACATAATTAATTAAAGGAGTAGAATCGCTAGCTTGGTTTTCCCCCAAGTAGAAGTAAAACGCAATTTGGAATGGCGTGATCTGTAAAACACAATGATTGCTATTGCAAGCTGCAATTAAAATGGACATTTATCTGAAGTTAAACGCTCACCTTGTTGGGAACAGGATAATTCCATGTTTTTTATTAGTTAATCTTGTTTACAGATCCAAGTCAAGATGTAAGATGAACAGCTGCTGTGGTTCACGCTTCACACCATTTTTGCCTACCATCACCTATCATTTACTTAAAAAAATACATTTTTTTTTTTTCATTCTATTGGAAAGTACTGTCGCTTGTAATTCATACACAGGTAATTTAAGAACGAAGCTTCCATTGCTGGGGATTCGTTTGGAATTTTCGTTAAATGTATATATTTTTTTGGGGATTTTAGAAATCATTCCTGCCTGCACTCAATAATCAATGTACACTCCTGAGCAGTCGAGTTTTGGACCGTTTTCATCGTTATACATGAATGGCAATCAAGATTAATAATAACGGTATATAATAAATTGGAAAGTTCGAGTTCGAGAAAAACTTTTAAGTTTCGAGCCCTTGAGATTTCGCAGATATCGAAAAATAATAATTCATTATTTAAATCAATAGTTTAAAAACTATTGATTACAGCAGATTGTTTACATCAAATAATGTAAAATCTTAACAATAACCCTTTGCAAACACTGACAAAAACTAATATCTGTTTTTGTATAGCATGTAAGAAAGAAGCCACTGCAAAACAATGAATGCTATAACATTTACAGTACAGACCAGCAAAATTAGAGGTAAAGTTAAAACAAAATATAAAGTCTGTTAAGCCGAAAATTAAATTTCTGAATAAAAAACATAGTTACTTGCCTAGGTGTATGAATATTATTTTCAGAATTATATTCTCGTATTATAATTATTTATTAGACAGAATTTAACTCGAAAACAAAATTCCATTTTCGTGTAAGAGAAAAAAAAATGTAATTAAAAAACATCAATAACAGGAATTTATTTTCCCTCCTAAAAAAAAATCTGGTGCGTGCTCGCAACACACAACTTTCACTTACTAACTTACTTAGATTAGAAATTAATGCGTTTTGTTAATTACCACTTCTCAAATGATCAGAACGGCTTTAATTATGAACAATGGTCTGTCATTAAAGGGGTACTCCGCATGCGTGGGCTCAACGAGTTTTATGAGTTGACTGAATATTTTTCTTTTTTTCTCCTCTTTATATTTTCTTTTATTTTTATTATATCTCATATTTAGCCATTTCTTATTTTTAGGCATAACGAGAGACAGTTAATTTCTCCATTTAAACAAAAACAAAGGTACTTTATAAGAAAGAAACAAGCAAACAAAAAAGCTCCCCCCCCCCCAAAAAAAAAAGTCCCCTCAGAACATTTTAATAATGATAAAGCTTACGTGATATTAAAGAAAACCTAATTTTCATTAAACATGACGAATTTGATAAAAATCGTTAAAGCCGTTTTTGAGATAACCGAAAAAAAGATAAAAATTGGAAAAAAAAAGTTATGAAATAAAGTACCCCCTCCGTTTGACCAATTTTGATGAAATGTTAGCTGTCACATCGCGGGCATATACATACTCTAAATACCCAGTTTCTTCAAAATCGTTATAGCCGTTTTTGAGTAAATAAAAAATATGTACACGTGAAATTGGTACAAAATTTATTAAGTAAAGTCCACCCTCCGGTTAATCAATTTTGATGAAATTTTTACAGTCGTATCTCGGGCATATACATACATCATATACCCAGTTTGATCAAATTCGTTAAAGCCGTTTTAGATTAAATAAAAAAAACACGTGAAAATGATACAAAATTTATTAAGTAAAGTCCCCCCTCCGGTTAATCAATTTTGATGAAATTTTTACGGTCATATCTCGGGTATATAAATAGATCAAATACTCAGTTTAATCAAAATCGTTAGAGCCGTTTTTGAGAAAATCGAAAAAAAACGTAAAAAGTTATGAAATAAAGTACCCCCTCCCTTTGAGCAATTTTGATAAAATTTTTGCTGTCACATCGCGGGCATATACCTACACTAAATACCCAATTTCAGGTTCCCACGGTTTATAGTTTTTGAGGTAGTCTGTTCACACACACACACACACACACACACACACACACACACACACACACACACACACACACACACACACACACACAGACCATTTCGCGGGACTTGGTTATTTCGACTCAGGGGGTCCCAAAACGTGTATTTCCGTTGAAAACCGGAAGTCGAAAATTTTCACGATCGCAATACTTCCACTTACTATATATTTCATATATAGGTAAGTGAAAGTAATAACAAAGAATAATGTATGATTTATATAAATTTCCAGGTACCGAACTAATCCTTGAAGCTAGTCGAAACCATAAAATTGAGTATCATTTTTATTCTTTGTTCTTTTATATAAATTTATAAATATTAGAAAACCAGACTCCAAAATATGATATTACGTCCTGATGAATCCTTAAAACGTATTATTAGTTACGATTTTTTTTTAGAGATAGATTATTATTTTTTGAGCTATCAGGAAGGAAGGACCTTGAGAGGGAATTCTGATGAGCAGCCATTACCAGGATTAAAGAGCGTATTTTGGGCCACGTTAGGGAGCTAAAATATTAAAACTCAATATTATACTAATTTATCCTTGATCAACAAATTCGCTTCGGTTCAACAGATTCGGGGGGCACGATGGCCGGTGTTACGTATTACCTCCGACAACATATGATTGATAATTTGAACAAAAAGAAAGAGACTTTTTCCTTCTGTGTAAACTAAAACATGAAGAAAAAATCATATGGCTGTAATATTGTAACTAATAGTCCGATTTTCATCTTTTGTTTTTTTTTCATTTCATATTCACAATTGTATATTTTATAAAATGTGTTTTGGCCAGCTTTTTTGTCCCTTACCCCTGGACAAGAGGGGTAAGGGACTTTACACTCCTCAACTTTACACATTTTTCCACATTTAAGTATATACTTATATTTCTCTCCGTACAAGTATATACGTTATATTAAGCATATACGTATATTCTTATATCTCCATAAGTTATAGAGTTATAGTAAAATTTGGTAGCTCTCAGCACTTTTCGATATATTATTGCTAATTTATTTATGAAGGGACTAATTTCATCAACAGTCGAGTTTTTTTTACTGGTTGCTTGTTTTTTACTACGAGTTGCTTTTTGCAAATACATCGTGAAGGTGAATCGATAGGTGTATTTACGTCTCTTATGCCTTTTTGGAAATCAAGGACGATTACTTCCTCTAAAATCGCTTTATATTGTTTTCAGAAACTTATTATGGATCAAAAGTATCTAGATTAAAATATATCTACATTAATTATAGACTATTATCTTATACCATATTTCTACACACCTGCGATGATGCTTCAAAAATTTGAGCATCACGTATTTACTTTCTAAAGTAACATTAATGTTTTTATTAATAAATAAAAGTTTTTATTTTCATAATACGGTTAATCAAATTTTTGGCTGTCATATATATATATACACATCAAATACCAAGTTTAATCAAAATCGTTAAAGCCGTTTTTTAATAAAAAAAAAAAAACGTGAAAATGGGACAAAATTTATTAAGGAAAGTGCCCCCTCCGTTTGACCAATTTTAATAAACTTTGGGCTGTCGCATCGCGGGTATATTCATACATCAAATACCCAGTTTGATCAAAATGGTTAAAGCCGTTTTTAAGTAAATAAAAAAAAACACGTGAAAATGGGACATTTATCAAGTAAATTACCCCCTCCAATTAATCAATTTTGATGAAATTTTTACTGTCACATCGCGGGCATATGCATACACAAAATACCGAGTTTGGTCAAAATCGTTAAAGCCGTTTTTGAAGTAATAAAAAAAAGCACGTGATAATGAGACAACAGTTATTAAGTAAAGTGCCCCCACCGTTTAACCAATTTTGATGAAATTTCGGCTGTAGTATCACGGTCATATACATACATCAAATACCAAGTTTTATCAAAATTGTTAAAGCCGTTTTTGAGTAAAAAGAAAAAAAAAACGTGAAAAATGAGACATAATTTATTATTATTTTTCTTCTATTATTACTTTATTAAGTAAAGTGCCCTCTCCAATTAATCAATTTTGACTGCCACATCACGGGCATAAACATACACCAAATACCGACTTTAATCAAAATCGTTAGAGCCGTTTTTGAGAAAATCGTAAAAACCTAAAAATTTGACGAAATTCTTTAAATAAAGTATCCCCTCCGTTTGACCAATTTGATGAAATATTTGCTGTCACATCGCGGGCATATACATACACCAAATACCCAATTTCAGGTCTGTGCGGTTTATAGTTTTTGAGCTAGTCTGTTTACACACACACACACACACACACACACACAATCATTGCCATCAGGACTTGGTTAATTGGACTCAGGGGACCCCAAAACGTGTATTTCCGTTGAAAACCGGAAGTAGAAATTTTTCACGATCGCAATACTTTCCTTACTATATATTTCATATATAGGTAAGTGTAAGTAAAAATTATATCGAAAAAATATATACTATTTTTTGGATTTTCCATCAGGAAAAATAACGAAAGCAGAAGTATATTTGAAGACTTAGGCCTACAATTTATTCAATATTTTAAAAACAGGCATTGAATTTTATCATACACTCTCTACCTCATTAATAACAAAAAAAGAAATGTTACTTTGTGGACGATATTAAAAAGCATAGTTATTCAATAATCGTACAAACAATTTTCTTAATTTTATAAAATATCTTTCAAGAGATTTTAATAAAATGCAAATTATAATCCTGACTATAACATTTAATTTTATGGAGATAAGTAATAAACGTGCTAAAAACATATATTATAATATATGTGATAACCATATTCATATTATAGTAATTATACAATATACTATACCTACTGTAGCTATGAACTACAGTATTTCGAATGGGTGAGCATATCAAATGAGATTACAACAAACATCTCTCAAGATTGCAACAATAAACACCAACATCTCAAGTACAGAAACGTTATCATAGAAACTACCAAATTTCTAAAAGAACATGCAATTAGATTGAGTTTACTCACTTGCTGAATAGTCTACATATGTATAAATGTTGACATACAGATGCCTTAAAAATGACACAGCAGAATTGTTCCTTAAATCCATAAAATTGAATGACTATATCATAAATATGAAAACAAATGTAATTTATAAAACCGCCCCCTTATCCCTGATGTGATACTTCAAATATCATACCTAAAAAGCTTACAAATTGGACGGGAGTGGACTAGGAGGCAGTTTAAAAATTTCTTATTGCTAATCGAGCGTAAATTGAGGGTCTAAGGGTAAAATATTAGGCTCTAAGGGTAAAATAGAATAGCTTACAATATGTAAGCTAATATATTAGCTTACATTTGTAAATTGTGGGCTGTCACTTCTCAATTAAATTGCCTTTTTTCAAATTTACATTTTTTGTAAAAATAGAAGATCATAATATTCTTTATAATAATACACTCTGAGAACCGGATATAGAAGTCCGTTTATATTAAATACATTTGCATATTACGAATTGTTTGTAATTATTTTGACGGTGCTGCTTTTTTATTCAAATGATATCTTATTCACTTCAGGTTACTCACTCTGTCTGTGTACTTGATCCCATTTATTATACAAAGCGCATTTGAAATGCATTTAACCTTAGCTAAATAATCAGGTTAATTTAGGTATATTTAATTTAAAATTATGTCAGTAGTTTAATTTCACATAAAATAAGTATTTCATTGACCGAGTTTACAAGCTTTTTGTTTTAGTGTATACTAGCTTCAAGTAAAATCGGCCAATGTAATCACGAGCAACAGAAGCGCATTGCACAGTATCTGCGTCAAAATTAAAATAAGTAACCATTTTGGTGATTTACCGAAGATAGTAGAAGGAATAAAAAAAAAAATAATTACAATGATGTTGGAATAATATAGTAGCCGCGAAGCTTTTATTTGTCAGTGTTGCATTAATTGATTTAATTCTAGACCTCGATTGATTTACACCCGTTCCCCCATTTAATTATTCATTCTGTTAATTATTAATTCCTTGTTCAATACGTTGAAACCTCTTCTAATTTTATAATATTATTTTAGCCTTATAGTGCAAGTGCGTGTTGAACCTTCCAAGCATGACGTGAACATTTTGTGAAATAGTGAAAATGAACATTTTACCTGGCAAAACCCCTGGTAAAATATTTTTTCTTCTTAACTAGATTTCTCTAACAACATTTCCATCGGGAGTAGTTAATGTGGCCTAAAAACCACTTTTTTTTTTTTTTATAATTGTTTAAATTATTTTGATAATAACCCAATATCGACCCGTCCGTACAATATTGAATTGCGCTTAAAATTATATGTTTAAAGTTTAAATTTATAATAGTTAAAAGGGAGATTCGATAAGTTAAGGTGAGTAATTTGTACCAATTTTCCGAGAAAATGAATTTTTAGTATTAGTGTAATACTATTTTGTAGTTTCTTAACCGCCACCCTGGTCATAAATATTCAAAATCCGGTCAACCATCATTTATCTAAAATAATAAATTTTAACAACAACGAATCCAACTCCTTTTATTTGTTTATATTTAACATTGTTTTGCTAAATACCTACTTAAATAGTAAACCGTAGGTCGCGTTAAATTAAAGCAAAAGGTCGGATAAAAGTTTTTTTTTTAATATAACTTGTATATCACTAGGCCAGCATAAATCTAAGTTTTTCATCAAAATTTCCCGCAGTAAAAGTTTCTATCGTTTACAAACCGCAAAACGATGTTTGGATTTTATTTTTTTATTTATTTTTTTTAGATTTTGCTTATAACTGGAAAATCATGTATCACACAGAAAACCGTATTTAGCATGCAATTTTTTATATAATGAAATATTTGAAGTTGAAATGTCCGTTATTCAAATTCTATCTTAACAAATCAAAAATTATTTTAGCGGGAAAAATAATTACGCACATGTTCCTATGCCACCAACTCGAAAACGGTTACTCAAAATGAAAAATGTTACAGAAAAAGTGGTAGAGCATAAGAATCTTCGTCGAATGACTTACTCCTTGGAGTTATTTTAACTTGTTAAAATAGGTTTGGTTGTTTAGCCGAAATCACAGTTTATCATTGTGTGGGTAAAATTGATATGTTTATTGTCTAACGAATTCAAATTCGAAACGACTAATCTAAAAATAAAAAATAAATGTTGCTTAAATAAGAAAATAAAATCATTTAGCTCCGTCATTAGGACACCGTAATGTAATAATAATATACCATAGAAACCTCTGAAGAAAATTTTATAAGAAAACTCGGTTTTTCCATGCTATGCTATTTATATAGAAGTTCAGAAAAAAAGTCTTTTTTTTCTCACATTTTGCAAGGTAAGCCCCTTTTACATGTAAATCTTCTCTGGACTATAAGTATGAATTTAAGCATCGAAATAAAAAAATCCCTTCCTTTTGATAATTCATTCTTTAATATCCGTTATCTCTGAGATTAGTGAAAAAAATTATGTATATTACCCTATAAGGGATTTATATTATATAATGAAACGATTAATTATATTGGTTTTTATAACATTTCCATTCTATATTGCTTAAAAATTATATTTAAATATCACCTTTTCAGGAATTTTCATATATAATATTTATACAATTTTAAAGTCATTGTTATAAAAGATATCCTGGAGTGGATTCCTCACGTTATTTCGTATTTACATTGAAAAGGTTCCGAGTCGAAAGATTGTGGAGAGATTTAGTTTGAAGATAAACTCAGCTCTTTGTGTTCCTTCTCGGGATTCCCAAGGGCACGCTCCGCAGGATTCCGAGCATTTCGAATAACCAGGGCATCTAGGGGAAACAACAAAGCACTCAAGTCGCAATGCTTCAGTTTTATTGCTTTTTAAATTATGAGACCTTGTGGAAATATAGTTCTTTCTCTTGTATCCTCTTCGAAATTCTTTATTCATAAATCCTTTGGCCCCCACCCCTCTTAACAAAATGATATCTGCACGAATTTGGCTATTTTTATTATTAATAATCAGGAGTACTTTTTAAATACCTGGGGACCGTCTTTGGGTGTGATCATAAAAATCAAACACGCAATAAACGCAGAAACCTCGGCGGCCAGCAGAGCATACCATGGTATACTAAACGCTAATTTCTGAGAGAAGTGTACAAAAAGAAAGCTTACATCCCTATCTGCTATGTAAAAGTGAGCCAAGACAATCCCTACGATGTTCGAAAACAGAGTGTCGGCCTATTAAAGATTCCTGAGAGATAAAGAGAGAGATGAAGATAAGAGATTCCTGAGAATGGATTTCGGGAAAATTCGTGGGACGGATTAAGAAATACCACAATCCGCATGTTCTTTGACACTGGGTCGATGCTCGACATAGTGAAAATAAATAAGCTAAGGTATCGAAGAGCATGCATGGGCTTCCTTTGATCAGGCCAGAGTTACAGCCTCAGTTCGGAAAGCTTAAGTAAGTTCTGCAATTGTGTAGGTCCCTTTTCCGGTTTCCAGTAACGATGGATTTTTATGAATTACTTTAATTTAAATTTAATGGATGAAAGTAAATTAAACTTAAACTTAATACTTTACTTTAATGAATTAATATTTTGAGGTCCCAAATAAATGAAATTTCACAGATCATTAATTCAAGGTAATGTAAACATAAATTTCGTTAATAAAACCTTTTTACTCTCAGGATTATTTGTAAAAATTTTCCTGAAGTTGGTTTAATCGTGATCCCCTTCTACATTTCCGTTTTATTAGTTTTCTCTGTAGTTTCTGACTAATTTAACAAGTTTCTCTAATTAATGAAATGAATATCAAGCTCTTAAAATCAGAATAACAAGTTACAAGCACTGCGGTTTAAATGGAATTGATGTTTCAGTTTACTATGGTCACCTACCTTCTAAAATCTACTAGTCCATTGTGATAGATGGATTTTTGGGCAAGGGTTGTGTGGTTATCGACTAAACTAGAAACTATTTACATAATTTATTTTGTACAATACACTATTTAAGGGGGGTCTCATAAATACATAATTACTTGGGAATACTCATATATCACAATGCATTTAACGGATTCTGTTCTCTCAGACTGCCCGTCCCCTGTGCTACGTCTCGAACCCTGTGCCTGGCCCCGTCTGTCCCTGACTCCGACTCTCCCTGCCTGTCTCAGACTGCCCTTCTACTCGCTTAGGCCTGCCTCTTCTAAGCGTTCCCCCTCTCTCTCAGGGTCTCTCAGGTTCAATAGGTACCTGCTTAGCATTTCAGCTATGGTTGTCCAAGTGACACTATATTGATATCGAACGTGTTTTTGTATTTTTTGACTTTCACTTACCTATATATGAAATATAAAGTATTGCGATCGTGAAAAAATTCGACTTCCGGTTTTCAACGGAATTATTCGTTTTGGGGTCCCTTGAATCGAAATAACCAAGTCCCGCGAAATGGTGTGTGTGTGTGTGTGAACAGACTAGCTAAAAAAACTATAAACCGTACGAATCTGAAATTGGATATTTGCTTTATTTATATGCCCGTGAAGTGATACAAAAATTTCATTAAAATCGGTCAAACGGAGAGTGTACTTTATTTCACAACTTTTTACGTTTTTTCGTTTTTCTCAAAAACGGCTCTAACGATTTTGATAAAACTGGGTATTTGCTGTATTTATATGCCATAGATATGACTGCACAATTTTCATCGAAATTGATCAACCGGAGGGGGCACTTTATTTCCAAACTTTTAACTTAAACTTTTAACATTTTTTTCCCCCTCCAAAAGAGCATTAATGATTTTGATTAAACTCGTCATTTTTAATGAGAATCAAGTATTCTTTAATATCAGGTAAGTTTTATCATTATTAAAATGTTCTGAAGGGGCATAAATGGGGAAGGGGCCTTTTTATTTTCCTATAAGGTAACTTTTTTTTGTTTATATAGAGAAATTATCTGTCTCTCGTTTCGCCTAAAAATAAGTAATGGCTAAGTATGAAATCTGAAAAAAAATATCAGGTGAACATATACAGGAGAAAAAAGATACTATTCTATCAACTCATAAAATACGTTGAGCTCACGCTTACGCAGTACGTCTTGAATGACAAACCAATGCTTTATAATTAAAGAGGTTCTGTTCATTTAATGGAAATTATTTGTTTAATGGTAAGTATATGAAATTTTCAAACACCACATACAATATTATAAAATCAGACGACTTGGATAATACCCCATTGCCAAATTATCACAAGTAAAAACATTTATTTAATAATAAAAAAAAATAGTGTACTGTAAAGAGCAAATGGGAAGGTAATTCCACGTCAATTCAACACAGGCTTGAGCCTCACCATCTCAGATTTTCTTGAAATTTTATATATGAGTACTACTTGAGTACTACTGAGTATCTACTAGAACAATTGTGAAACATTACTGAGATATGCCAAACCGTTTGTGAATTATTGGTCTCTAAAACCCTCAAAAATAGGTCCAGAAACAGAAAAAAACATGATTAAAAATAGCTGTAGATGTTTTCCAAATTTGACTAGGACTTTGAGATTGGTGTCGTTAAACAGCGCATTTTATGCCGTTTCATAGGATATATTGGGTTGATGCAAAATTAATGCAGGTTTTTAATATTCATTGAAAATAGGCCATATCTTACTATATATATTTAATCAAAATAATTTCCATCTGAATCAATGCACTTTTGCCAACGTTCAACAAGCTTTCTTATTCCACCAGAAAAATAAGTGAAAGTAAAAATCTGAATCCCTGGACTCAATGAAGTCACGAAAAGAATTTTCAATTTCATCCTGGTTTTGATAAATTTTCTCCCTCAAAAAGTTATCCAGATGCCTGAAAAAGTGGAAGTCTGTAGGAGAGAGATCAGGTGAATAAGGTGGGTGTGGGAGAACCTTGTAGCCCAACTCGTGCAGTCGTCGTAGCGTTGGTTGTGCGACGTGTGGTCTGGCGTTATCATGGAGAAGGATAGGTCCCTTCCAATTCATCAATGCTGGGCAAAGACGTTGTAATTTTTTATTCATGTTGTCAATTTCTTGACAGTACTTGTCAGCAGTTATAGTCTCACCTCGATTGAGAAAGCTGCAGTGGATAACACCAGCAGTATACCACCAAACTGTGACCATAACTTTTTTTGGGTGCAGGTTGGGCTTCGGGAAAGGTTTTGGTTGTTCATCTTTGCCCAGCCATTGACTACAACGCCTTCTGTTGTTGTATAAGATCCATTTTTCATCACACGTCACAATGCGATCGAGTAATGGATCATTTTTATTGCTTGTCACAAGCATGGAACAGATTTCAAAGCGGCGATTTTTTTGGTGGTCGTTTAATTAGTGTGGCACCCACTTGGCCAACTTTTTTACCTTACCAATTGCTTCCAGCCGAGTTCTTCCACTATTGACCTCAGCTGGTCGTTGTCAAGAGCAAAATGACGGCCCCGACCATCCTTGTCTTCGAGGTCGAAATCTCCACTGCGAAACTTCTGAAACCAACGCTGCACCGTGCACTCGTTAATAGCTCCCTGACCCCATACTTCGTTAATATTACGAGCTGTTTGCGCAGCGCTGCGCCCTAATTTAAATTCGTAACCGTACTTTGACATTTTCGATTTAAGACCTTTGAACACACTGAACAAAACGATTTTACTGATCAAATTCATGGTGAAAGAGAGGGTATTAGATAAGTTTTGTTTTGGTATAATAATGACAATGTTAGGATTTGCTTTGTTTACACAATTGGAATTAAGATATCGCAATAGAGGAAACCTGCATTAATTTTGCATCAACCCAATACAACAATGCATAGGTTGGTACTAAAGAAATTTTCTTAAAACGGTGTTTAAAATTTTAATTTCAAATTTCTCAAAAAGGGCATCTTTTAAAATTTTTATATTTTTTGTTACCAACCTATACATTTTTGTATATAATATGAAATGGCATGGAATGCGCTGTTAAACGACACCAATCTCATAATCCTAGACAAATTTGGAAAACATCTGCAGCTATTTTTAATCATAAAATGCTAGACTTATGAAATTTTATCACTAGTTTTCAATATTTTTAGTAATGAAGAAATTTTAATCCCATTTTTATATTTTATTGTATGAATGAATATAATACTACCTATTTTTAAAAAAATATATAAAAATTTTAAAAAGATGCCTTTTCGAGAAAATTAAAATTAAAAATTTGAACTAGGTTTTAAGAAAATTTCTTTAGTACCAACCTATACACTGCTGTATATCATATGAAATGGCATGAAATGCGCTGTTGAAAGACACCAATCTCATAGTACTAGTCAAATTTGGAAAACATTCACAGCTATTTTTAATCATAATTTTTTCTGTTTCTGGAGCCATTCTTGAGGGCTTTAGAGAACAATAATTCAAAAACGGGTTAACATATCTCAGTGATATTTTACAATTGTTCTAGTAGATACAAGTAGTACACAAAAACCAAATTTAAAGAAAATCTGAGATGGTGAGGTTCAAAACGATATATTTTTGTGTTGATTTGACGTGGAATTGCCCAAATATAAACAAAAATTAGTAAATGAATGTGGAAAATTGTGTGACTTTGAAAAATGGCATTTATCAAAACACAAATTCTAATCAAAGTATATTGGTAGGTAAAAGCTGTGTGTTGCGCGCATCGCACCAGATTTTTTTAAAATGTGGATATTTAATTAAATATGGTGAATTTCAAAATCAAAATTTTCGACATTTTTTCATATTGTAACATGATCAAAATCAAATTATTTTGTCTGTTACATTGAAAATTGAGTTCTAGATTTTTGTTGGAACATTTTGAAACTGTTTTAGTACATGTTACGGATTTTTCGAGAATCTGCTACAACATCCTTCTAGAATGTTCGATTCCGGACTAAGCATAAGCAGCAATGTACGAGGGGCTAACTCTTGGTTTGTATATCGAATTACTTTTGTGACAATGTAATGTTACTTTTTGTAATGTTGTGAATAATTTGAGCTTTTATTGTTTGTCTGACGTTATAATTATAATTTTTCGCAAATAAAAATTATTTTTACCAACAATAGCGCTACAGTATCTTAAAAATTATTATTAATATATTTTTTGCTTATAGCTGGAAGGCAACTCATCGCTGAGAAAATCCGATTTTCTGTTAGATGAGGATATATTTCGCATCCAATTAGTAACTGAAAGCTAAAATTGGTTCGGTCGTTTCGCCAAAACCGATTATCACGTATCTACAGCTTTCATCCTTTTAGCGGAAAAATGAATTACACTCTTCTTCTGACGCCTGCAATTTGAAAAGAGCTACTCCAAATGAAAAATGTTGATATGTAACTTGCATAACATCAAATTATGTGTAAAACGAGCTCCTTGGTTTTAAAATCACGCACTTTTTTACTTTTTAAATTTGTATGTTTCATCAAGGACCTAATTTAAATTATTAGTGCATAGTTACTTAGTACATTTCTATTAAATCATTAAATAGTATATCCATTTTCCATTAAAGGAGTTAAAAATAATTACTGAAGATAGCCATTATTATACAAAAATAGTAATAGTACATTAGTGAGTGGTCATCACCTCACAGCAGGAGGGTTTTTGTTCTCTCTCCGCGCCCCTCCCTTGGGTCCGATACTGTTTGGTAGAAATTCATCTTGTACCGCTTTTAACTGTAAAACATCTACTCTAATAAAAAATATTTCAGGTAAAAGTTGTGAATGTATTCGAATGAAAACAATACCCTTAATTATAAAATTAGCTGAATTATATGTAAAAATACAAATTATTATTATACCATAACAGTTTAAAAAAAAAAAAAAAAAAAAAAAAAAACGTTTCTGCTGCGAATTGTTTTCGATTTATAAGCTAAAAAAATTGATATCAATTTTTTTTTTTTTTAATTTTATGTCAACCGACCTAATGTGACAGAAGTTTATCGACCACAAAAGGCATGAATAATTTCAGTCTATAAGTTCAAAAAAAAAAAATGTTTTTTGGCCCTGGTTTTCCCGGACTATTTTGATTTCTTTTCAACGAGATGAAACTACTATGTGGGATTAAATTTGTTTTACACACCCAGCTAGTTTTCACGCTCAAGATTCTAATAGCTTTGTAGATATTATTATTAAGTGGTTTGGAATATGGTATTTGGTATGTCAACATTCAATTCTAATTATAAGAAGCGGGTACAAACACGCTCAGTGTAACTAACTATCTTACACCGAAATCATGTTTGCTTAGCCCAACTAGCTAACCCACTCCAACAACAAACAAGTCACGTTACGTGTCCTCGCTTCGTTGGTTACTTCCCTACCCCACTTTCCAAAAACGAACAAACATTAGGCACTATCTTCTTCCATGCACGAACGGGACTTTCCTAATTCATCATCAACCAATCTTAAATTAGTTACTATTTACATTTCCAGAGGAAATCAGAAAGATGCTATCTTGTTCCATGCTTAATAACTGTTGTTAGGATGGTAAATGAGCGTAAAGGTTTTTTCTACAGGAATGCTAAAAAAAAAAAAAAAAAAAAAAAAAAAAAAATAATAATAATCACAACCTTTTCATTAACCATATTTCATAAAAGAATGTACGGCAAACTGCTAAATTGTTGGTTCTACATAACTAATCGATTCTTTTTAGATTACTAAGCATATGCCCGCGATGTGACAGCAAAAATTTCATCTAAATTGATCAAACGGAGGGGGCACTTTATTTCATAACTTTTTTTCCGTTTCCGATTTTTTCCAAAATAGCTTTAACGATTTTGACTAAACTCGTCATGTTTAATGAGAATCCAGTATTTTTTAATATTAAGTAAGCTTTATCAGTATTAAAATGTTCCGAGGAGGCTTAAATGGGGAAGGGGCCTTTTTTGTTTACCTATAAAATACCTTTGTTTTTATTTATATGGAGAAATTATCTTTCTCTCCTATCTCCTAAAAATAAGAAGTGGCTAAATATGAAATATGAAAAAAATCAAGTAGACATATACAGGAGAAAAAAAGAAAAATCCGTCAGCTCATTGAACTGAGCCCACGCATGCGCAGTACGCCTTTAATGACAGACGATTTTTTATAATTAAAGATGTTTTGTTCATTTAATGGAAATTATTTGTTTAATGGTAAGTATATGAAATTTTCAAACACTACATACAATATTATAAAATCAGACGACTTGGATAATACTCCATTGCCGAATTATCACAAGTAAACACTTTTATTTAATAATTAAAAAAAATAGTGTACTTTAAAGAGCAAATGCAAACAAAATAAAGAAATGAATGTGGAAAAATGTGTTACTTTGAGAAATGGAATTTATCAAAAAACGTCTATTTCTAATCAAAGTAAGTTGCTAAGTGAAAGTTGTGTGGTGTACATATCGTCGCACCAGATTTTTTTATATTTTAGTCTACTCATACTTGGTTTATACATTACTAGCTAGGGTGCCCGGCTTCGCTCCGGTAGTTGTGTGGTAGTTTTAATAACAGAAAAACTTTAAAATTAAAGGAAATATAGAACAAAATTAGCACCTTCTTGAAAATTCGGTTTTAACTTGGTATCAATATTCTGCAGACTTGAGATCTGCAGAGTCCGCCCAACTAAGGAACCCTGTATAATTTACAGGGGGTTGGAAATGGTAAATGAACAATTTATGTCAACTTAGTCGAGTTATGCATCGTTTTGATGGTTTCTGTGATTCAGAATCCAATAGACCTATTCCAAGTAGTCAGAAGATAATAAGTTATTAGATTATTGTTGAAAAATCTGGTATCTCAGTTCAAAAAATTATAATTTTAATTTTAAGCATAATTTTTTCATCATATTTCTTTTTATCTTGAACTATGAGGGATGATAAAATCTGGAATGCTGTTATTGGAGTTAGTCGTTTTGTCAACTGGAATGCTCATCATACGTAGTAACCAAACCAACTTCTTTTTCATAAATACAATAAGAACACTTCAAACTTTTTATTTTCGATTTATATTTAGTCAATTCATCTCTTTTTTTATGTCTACTTTTATTTGCTCACTGTACTACTACGAAATGTTCACTCATATTGCATTAAATTTACTTAAGTATATATTATACATAGATTAAATGTAATGTGCTTATCATATATTAGCCTTCTTATGAGAAAACTAATTTTTTAAGGAATCCAATTGGTTTTCTAATTGATTGCTGAGATGTAAAGTACTTATTTTATTTTGGAACGCAAACTAATTATTTCCTCTTAATTTTTTAGTAATTTAAAAAGAACAGCTGAAAAAATATAGAACGATTGCATACTATATGAATGTACAATAAACATTGAGAGAAACGCACCCTAGCGCTTCCTGGTTGCCTGGACCTCAAACTAAATTTTTCATTCATAAACTCGTATCTCAATCTCAGAGATGCTAATTAAATGGTGCGAGAGGCTTAAAATTCCAGTCCTTTTCTCTTCAATTTTAAACTCTTAAGAGAAAAACGGAAACCTTCTTCTCCGTAAGTGGTCATATTGCTAAACGAAGATATAACTTCCTTAATCCTAAGTGGAGTCGTTTTTGAGCCTTTTCGGCACACACATTGTACACTTTGCTTTATAATATATATTGATTACGTATCTGGGGTTATTTGCCAAAAGTTGGTATTATATATTTATGTTTTCACCATTTTCTACTTCGCCGATTTTGAAATGTGTTTTGAGCTTAATTTTTTTAAGTAAACATTTATATGTGACTTACTAAAATAGACTTATTTAGATTTTTTAAAAATTTATTGTTAATAAATTCTGGCCTAGAAAAGTAAAATTCGAAGTACACATTGTGATAAGCTAACTAGAAAATTGAAATCTGATGTGTCAACTTATGCCTAATAAGCAGTAAAAAGAAAAAAGAAAAAAAAAATCTTGATAGAGATTCGTCGGTGAGTTTGTATTTTTGTTTAAAAAGAGGTAATTAAATTCCTACAATTTAAGATTAATTTATTTATATTTGGTTAGGAAATTTATACATATACATACATGTATGTGTAATTTGTTTCGTTTTATATTTAATAACTTAAAATGGCAGTGGTGGATGAAAAACAATTTGTTAACGAACATAAACTTATAAATAAAACTTAAAAAATAGGTTAACAAAATTGTCATTATTTCTTACTTTTTAATCCGATTTTTTATATAACGTATCTGAATCAAAGGATGTTTCTTTTCTGTTGCTAGCAGGAATACCATCCATAACCACTTCTATCTTATTCTGGATACTAATACCGACAAACTTTCTGCAGACATTGGAACATGGCGCCATCTGTGGTGCATCTTGTGCGAGTAGTATGTTGCGCCATCTGTTGATATTTCCCGAAGTAAAAGATGAATTGAATCTAAATGTTATTTATTACTTTGTTGTTTGCTCATTTTATTTTGCTTTTGGTTTAATTACTTTAAAATTAAGTTTCATCATTTTAGGATCATTAGTTATTTGTTTATTTTTCTTAAAATTGTTTTTTTCTTAAAGGGTATAACTGAATTTATACTTATGTGTATTGCAGAATCACCCTGAAATCAAAACATTAAGTTTTGTCTTATGTTATAATTACTTTTTTATAATTCGTAAGAGGCATAACAAGATTTAAAATTTATTTATTTTATGAAAAGATTAATTTATTATTCCAAATACTTATTTGATTTATTATTCAGACTTGCGATATTGACAATCTTAAAAAGTTATTAGTAGTTGTAGCAGCTATCAGCTTGAATGTAGCTATTAGTTTGATATTTTTGTAAACCTTGTTAGGTATTTTACTTTGTGGGGTATGATTTTGTGTTTGTATTATGATTACCGATAATTCTGTATTTTTGTTGGTCTGTACAGTCCATGTAAGTACTGTTTCATATCATTCATGTTTGGGCAATATGGGTTAAGTCATAAATTTTTTTTGTCTCGTCTTCTTAAAATTCATAAATGACTATAATTTATTCGTTATTCATAGTTTATTACAGTCTCTGTTGAAAGAATTTAGTTTCATTTATTAATCTGGGATAAAGAAATACAATAAGAAAGAATTTATAATGATTTTCAATAGCTTGCTAAATCCTTGTTCAAGCTTCACATTTCATGACAACCGCTTTTGACCAAACACCAGTGCTATATTTAACAGCCTCTTGGAAAGTGATCTGAAATGTCACATTGGACCTAAATAATGAAAGAGAGCTGTTCTTTGGTAAACTATTTACCACTGGCAGGTGCCTCTTTGACTAAAGGTTGAGCATTTCTATACCCCCCCCCCCCCCCCCCCCGAAACCTCCCCTTCTACCCTTGAGTCCCTTCACTACTTATGAGGAATGTAGCATGGAGCTGAAATGTAACCTTTGAACCCTTTCTAACATCCTAAGGTTGACTCCTGCATTAATGCTTCTGATTTCAAAGGGCATATCGTAGAGAGCTTTTAGGTCTTTGACACCTTGTATTGTCAGTATTTTGACAGCTATGCCACATACTTTCTTTAAGCTTGGTTTTCTTAAGATTTTTTTTTTTAATATTTATTGCAATACTTAGTAGGATGTTAGTCTCATTTAACACATTGGCTGAGAAGACCATTGAATAAAATCTAGGCTTCTTGGGGTTCAATGTTCCAGTGCTAGAATTATTCTGATTTGTTTTTCTTAGCTCTGATTTTTTTTAAAATTCTCATTTTTTTTTTCTGATTTAATATAACCTTCATCTGAGTTCAACCGCAGTAAGTTAATGTCTCCTTTAAAAAAATCTCACAAAATTTTTCTTTGGCAGGTTTGAGTTTGCCGGAAGGACCAAAGAACCCTATTTCATTTCTTATGGAATGCATTTTATAAGTCATAGGATATAATGTGAATAAAAAATAAATCTTTGTAAGTCAAATTAATTTTATGTTTTATAAAACTTGTAAATATATTATTTCAGGTATATTATTGTCATTATATTTTTTGTAGTCTCTTTAGACTTACCTTGTTTCTATTTATGTATGAACTAATGAAAGAAGCAAACATTTAAGATTTGAAAATTCTCACTTTTAATGCATTTTGCTAATGTTATAATACATTTTAATCTGTCGTTCAAGTTATATGATATTTTTTTAAAGTACATAATATTATATTATAAGGTACATTATTGTAGCGAATAGTTCATTGGTAAGGCATTGAGCAGCTGGGCTCAAGGTCCTGAGTTTGAATTTGGTTTGGTGACAGAAAGTTTAAGATACCCTGCATCTTAAATATTCTGTCAAATATCGTCTAGGTGGCCTCATGGGGCAAACCCAGCCTCTATAATGAGGGTAGTTTTAATTGAAAAATTAAGGGGGGAAACCTGGCGGTTGAGCGTGATCGCGGTCAAATCACCTTTCACGTCGCTGAACAAGACTTCCTTACTTCCTTACGCACTACTGTACCCAAGAAAAATTATTTAAAAATGATGATGCGGTAGCTTACCGTCAAGCGCCAGTTTACATATTTCTTCTTTCGCGCCTTGGAGACATATGGGTTAACAAAATTTTTTTGGTTTTTTATTATTTTACTTATTTTGGCATTACGCATCCAGTCCTTCCAGTCCAAAGTCCTTCGAACCATAATCAAAGCCCCATATTACGTCACAAACAAAACCTTACATTACGACCTCAACATTCCATTTGTCCTGGACATTATCCCATCCAAATTCTCTAAATTTCATCAGAACCTTTCTTATCATCCTAATCCTTCAGCCCAATCCCTATCATGCCCCAACCATCCATACAATCCTCCCAGAAGGCTGAAACGGCAGTGGCCAAAAGACCTCTTGTAACTTGCTTTTGGAGTCCTGGCAATGGCCAGCTTCTCCACTCAAGTTCTGCCTGCTTGTAGCTGAGTGCTCTCACCTAGTCACCACTGGTTTTAATCACAGTGACGAGGCTGGGAGAGAAGCACTGGGATCTCCCAGGGTCTTGTTTTGCCTTCCTTAGTGAGAGGCAGAGAGGGACTCGGAGCTTCCCTGGCTGAATGTATATATTGTAAATAGGTATGAATGTAGACTGTAATTTCATTTTATTTTTGTGACTGTTATTTATTATTATATTCTTATTTATTTTTTTTTTCTTCTTCTTCTTTCGAGGCTTACATTTTATTTATTATTATAACGTTTTATTTTTTATTTATTTTTATTTGTTATGTACATTTGTATATAGTTATTGTGTGAATGATTTACCTTACAGCTCTAATATAAATGCCCTTGACTGTGGCAGAATGTATTATTTCTTAAAAAAAAAAATTGGCATTGGAATTTTATGTATCTTGTATTGTATTGTTGTATTGTTGTATGTATCTTGTTAGCAATATATTGTTGTTATCTAATTCAAACTTGATGCGCGATAACTTAATAATTAATAAAATCCGTTCTTTTTTGTTTTGTAAAGGGATTAACAGCCAGCCGATACGGTTCGGCTTAAAACCAATTCAACTGCTGAGAGCATATTCAGATGAATGCAAACTGCGTTATCTTTGCCAACTTCGTTTCGGGTAGAAAACACAAAAAATAAAAGAAATTCTACACAGCTTTCATACATTGGCGGGTAAAATGAAATTCATATAATCCGTCCTCTGTGGTCTACTATGAGAATATGTCGAACATATGCAAAGAACAACTTTGACCTCAAACACTCAGTAATAATCGAAGTGTTATAATTGAACTAAAAATGTAATTACAGTGTTAGGTATTTCCTGCTAAAATATAATTTTTTTTCACCTTTTACAAAGAAGCGGCAAGCAGGAAATTAAATGTTAACTGTTTTATGCTGGCATTTTAAGGCATGAGGGAAGATAGTGCTCTGCAATACATCATCCCGGTCTAGTTTCAGGAGAGGAGGTCTCTCATCAAACTACTTTTTAACAACAAGTCTGATTTTATATCCGTGAAATTTGATATGAAAGCCAGAATATAAGGTTATTATTTGTTCGTTGATAGTTGGTAGTTCTGTGACGGCATGTAGTAAAATTTTGAATTGAAAGGTTTACAGTTTTTGTAAGTTTGTCTTTTTTGCTGACCAATAAATTTGTGAGCCTTAAGTTAATATGTGTATGTATTAAGTTTCTGCCTGAATTTCAATTTGGATGAGTTTGAAAGTAGTGAGTAAAGTATTTTCAGTCGCTTGTTATTTCATTTCTTTTAATTTTAATTTCATTTTAACTAAATCTGAATTTATGTATTTCTTAGGAAAAGCCGGAACATTGTTCGAATAGATTGTGAGGTAATACTTATGCAATATGTCTATTTTGATTCACATTTTTTATTGTTTTCTATATGTTTTTAAAATTGGCATTTATGTATGTACAATTGTCCTGAACTTAGACCGAACCTAATACTATTTCAATAGTTTTCTATTTTTCGGAGGAGCCAATTATGGTTTCTCTTTTCCTTTGATATCTGTCGCTTTTTTTATCCCATTCTTAAATGCTTCACCAATCACTGTCTCGGTCTACATGCGTTCTTGTAGAGAGATAGTTCAGCAAAAAAAAAAAAAAAAAAAAAAAAAAGATAATCCGAGGGAAATAAAACTTTGAAAAAATGCGATTTTGTGTTGGACCAGTCAAGCATTGACGACGATCGATATTTTGTTTGTGCATTTGAAACTATTTATAATTTTTATGAGTTTTAGAAGATACCATGCCATAAAACCTCATCGTTTTAAAATTATTTTTTACAAATAAATTAATTTATTATAGAAGTCAGGTAGTTAGTGATAATTTAAGAGAGAGAATTCCGTTTCAGTATCAACGATGAAAATCACAATTTCATATGTCTAGCAATTTGAGTTTAAGGCACTTCAAAGAGCTATTTAAGTTGAAAATCGATATTGAGTTAGGAGTGGAGTTAGTGGATGACTATCTAGAAGGATCAAGATACGTTGCAATATGTGAGCCTCACTAACGACTCTTGGTAATTTGGGCTGGGGCAACTTATCAAATCTAGCCCTGCTCCCTGTAACGCGTATCCATTTCCTCCTCCTTGTCGACAAACTTCTCAGCCTCATTTGAATATGGCAGTGAGTGATGACTTTCGTCAATCAGTTAAAATACCTATTAGTAAAGTTTCGCCTGGGATATTGTCATCCGCCGCATCTATCTTAGCAAACAGTTTTACAAGCTTCCGTAAAATGAAAAAAAAAAAAACATTATTTTTACAAAGGACATAAACAAAAAAAAAGTCTGTTTTTCAAAAATTATTTCTTAAGTTGATGAAGATATAACTATTTTAAAAGAAAAAGTAATCTCTTATAATCTGTTTTTTGAAGCAAAACAACCCTTATATTAATTTAACCTTTTTTATTCCATCAAGACGTTTCGGGCTATTCGCCCATTCTCAAAATCATCTCAAACTTTCAATCGTCGCAAACATTCAAATCAGGTGCAGAGGGCTATATGAATATTAAGGAATGATGTTAGGTGATATAAGTTTTTTTTGGCAATTAGATACCTAGTGTGAGTATGTAAATATTGATGATCTTTGAAGATGGGCAGATAGCCCGAAACGACAAGATGGAATAAAGAGGGTTAAATTAATATAAGGGTAGTGTTGCTTCAAACAACAGGTTACTAGAGTTATACTATTGAGACTTAAATCGAATGTAATTTGAAAAAGTAATCGAATGTAAGAATAACGGATTACATTATGATCTATTCACAAAAAATGTTCTTTATCCTTAGGTTTCCCGTTTTTCAAAATTCAGAATGTCGTTTTTCAACAAATTCTAATGTAAATAAAACTAAAAGGACCTTAAAGAAATCAAAATGGCCCATATGGCGAAATTGTTTGTAATGGATATCTGCCCATCTTCAAAGATAATCAATATTTACTTACTTACACTTGGTATGTAAATAAAAAAAAAAAAATACTTATATCACCTAACATCATTCCTTAATATTCATATTGCCCTCTGTAGAGGACTTGAATGTTTGAGATGATTGAAAATTTGATATGATTTCGAAGATGGGAAGATAGCCCGAAACGTCTAGATGGAATAAAATGTTAAATTAATATAAGGGTTGTGTTGCTTTACAAAACAGAGATTATAAGAGATTACTTTTTCTTTTAACATAGCTAAATGAAGTTTTCATAATACCTAAATAGAGCATTTTAAATTCGGGCGCCCTGTAAGTATTAATAATGAATATAAAAACTTCTATTTTGCAAAAAAAAAATTGTAATGTTCTTTTGTGAGTAAATGCGTAGCAAAGATGTGATGCTCCAAATATTTAATGCAATTTGTTGATGGAAAAGAGTATGGAACAAATCAATCATTAATAATTATATTTTAGTTTATGAACTTTAGTTCCCTAGCAGATTTCTGAATCATATATAAGGCGTTTACAGTGGAACAGTGATCGTTGTCGGTATCTGGAAAGACATCGGAGACAAAAATTTGAAAATTAAGTTTCAATCTACTTTAAGCCGTAAATACCCCTTCAATCGTTTCCCCTTCACGATATAATTGAAAAAAAAAAAAAGAAAAAACGGCTATTGATGAAATTGAGGTATAACATGAATCGAAAAGTACTGAGGAAGCTTTAAATAATTATAATACTCTATATCATATTAATATTTTTACCTTTTTACTATCTTACCTTATTTAGAATATCAAGAAAAAAAAAGAAAAACATTAAATGAATGTCGAAAGAGCTATTTTCTATTAAGTTGCTAAATTGCTTAAAGCATCAAACAAAACACCTTGGATTTATACTCTGGTAGGTAGGTAAGTGAAAGTGTGTGTTGCGCGCATCGCAATTTAATTTTTTTTTCATTGTTCAGGGCCCATTAGGCTCAGCGAGCAAATCAAAGATTAAATTTAAGGGCTTCCTTTTTCTTTCTTTTTGCATGTGTGTACCATTATGATATGATTGCAAAATAAAATGGAACATAACGAAAATTTTCATCAATGGGATATCACAGAATAAATATAATAATTAATAAATGACTTTTTGGCGCAATCATGTAACGATTAAACTTGATTAATAAAAAATTACAAGGCTCGTTTATAATTACACGCCAGTTGAATCAGATTCAATAGAGCCGATTAGAAAGCATTAAATTACAATGTCGTGTTCCTTTTGAGCGTGCTATTGATCGAATCGGACGCTCCTTGACATGAATCCAAATGGATTCAGCTTTACCTCTTCTCCTTTGGCTAATAGAAATAGAAAGTGACAAAGGCTGATTTGATACCGTTAATGAGAGGACGATTACAGTTCAATTCGTTGCATACAATTATAATGCTCTCATTATCCCATCTTCAGTGCGGGACGCATTGAGCCGAATGATGTCTAGAGCAGATAAGTTACATTCTTAATAGAAAGCTAGTCTGGAAAAAATGATGGGAAATCCCTCCCAGCTGTAATATATTACCAATTGGATGAACTCTTTATTATAGTGTGAAATGTGAATCAGACTCAAAAACTACCAAATCCATTATTTTATAAACACACGTCAGGCTTTAGCCCCCTCACCCCTGAAATGCAACCATTGTCGTCTTTACGACAACCCTAAATAGAACAAGGTGTGGATGTAGGACTACATGGCTCGTAAACACGAGCCCTTCAGCATGTTTTATCCACTGTCAAAGGATATTTGTTAGCATTGTTTAATGTTCGAATTTAATAGAGGGGTGATATGAAGTGGTCTAGGTTCTAATCTAGTTGCTTCACATTTTTTTATTTTTTTTTAATACTTTTACCATTGGAAGAACGATTACAACCATGAACCTAAAACTAAGTATTACGGTCCATGTACCCCTTCAAAGTTTCAAGAGGCAATTTAAAAAAATAACGGGTTTCAAAAATTATTTTTTACAAAAACGCAAATGACTAAGTGTTTCTCTATTTGATAGATAAAGGTAGGCACTATAAATTCACAAAGTTTCAAGCTGTGAACTTGCACAGTTTTTATAATACAAATTTACGAAAACTTGAAATTTCCAAAATTTCAAAAGTTTAATGCTTTATATCTCTGTTGGGCAATAAAATAAAAATTTGAAATTTAGCCCAGATTTAGTCCATTGGTAGTGGATTGAACTGTCAAAATTTCATTTTGTGGACTCAACTAATTGCAAGGATATAAAACATTGAAAAGTACCATAATAAGTATTAAATCCAAAGCGCTAAAAAGCATATATTATTTTCTGTCTGATATTATCAGACCTCTAAACAAACTTTTAATCTATCCCACATCGTAAAATTGTATGTGATTTAGTAATTTGAAACAAATCGTTGGAAAATTATGAAGTAAATATACCCATTCTTCAATGATTTGTTTTTTCCTGTTTTTTTTTTTTTTTACTTTCACTTGCCTGTATATCAAATATATAGTAAGGGAAAGTATTGCGATTATAAAAAATTTCGACTTCCGGTTTTCAACGGAAATACATGTTTTGGGGTCCACTGAGTCCAAATATCCAAGTCCCGCGAAATGGTCTGTGTGTGTGAACAGACTAGCTCAAAAACTATAAACCGTGCGATTCCGAAATTGGGTATTTAATGTACGTTTATGCCCGAGATGTGACAGCAAAAATTTCATCAAAATTAGTCAAACGGAGGGGGTACTTTATGTAATAACTTTTTACGTTTTTTTCGATTTTCTCAAAAACGGCTCTAACGATTTTGACTAAACTGAGTATTTGGTATATCAATATTCCCGAAATATGACTGCAAAAATTTCATCAAAATTGATCTACCGGAGGGGGCACTTTACTTAATAAATTTTGTCTCATTTTCATGTGTTTTTTTATTTACTCAAAAACGGCTTTAACGATTTGATCAATGGGTATTTAATGTATGTATATGCCCGCGATTTGAGAGCGAAAATTTCATCAAAATTGGTCAAACGGAGGGGGGACTTTATTTATTGAATTTTGTCTAATTTTAACGTTTTTTTTTAATTTTCTTCAAAACCGAACAAAAGATTTTGATAAAACTTGGTAATTGATGTACAAATATGCCCGCGATGTGACAGTCAAAATTTCAAACAGTGACAGTTCAAAATGATGACCAACAGTTAAAAACCTAATAAAACAACAACCCAACTTACTACGTCAAATATTATTCGGCTGTTTAATATGTCCTTTTTGCTAAACTAGATAGTCGGTTATAATGGAGACGGTTTTGCCATTCCAAACGCTGTCATGCCACCTGAGTACGTTAAGATGCCACTTTATTATAGATACTCGATATTATTGGACATACAATATGGATAATTTTCGATATCGACACATGTATAAAAAATTATATAATTAAACAACAGAGATGAGACAAACTAATATTGAAATTATTTAGCAGAAATTTATTTATCTAATTATTGGGCTTGTCCCTGTTTTTACTTTCTCTACCCTATAATTGAAAAATATAATAAGGGAGAGTATTGCGATCGTGAAAAATTTCGACTTCCGGTTTTCAACAGAAATACACGTTTTGTATTGAAAAATATAATAAGGAAAAGTATTGCGATCGTGAAAAATTTCGACTTCCGGTTTTCAACAGAAATACTGAATAAGTACAACAGAAATAAGTTTTGGGGTCCCCTCAGTCCAAATAACCAACTCCCGCCAAATGGTCTGTGTGTGTGTGTGTGTGTGTGTGTGTGTGTGTGTGAACAGACTAGCTCAAAAACTATAAATCGGGGTCACCCGTGGTGCAGTGGTTAGCATAGAAACTTACCATCGCGACATGGCCTATGCAAGCATAGAAACTTTCTTCGCGACCGCGACATGGCCCTAGGATTTTTTAATGGGAACAAAAAATCATTGTCTATTCCGTCCCTTGGACCTAAAATGGAGATCCCGAGCCTGTACGATGTCAGGTACTCGTTAAAGATCCCTATTTTAGCACTCCCACTGTAGCATCGTCAAATTAGCCTTACTAACATAAAGTGACGTTAAAACAAACAAACAAACAAAGACTATAAATCGTACGAACCTGAAATTGGGTATTTGGTGTATGTATATGCTCGCGATGTGACTGCAAAAATTTCATCAGAATTCGTCAAACGGAGGGGGTACTTTATTTAATAACTTTTGACTCATTTTCACGTGTTTTTTTTTTTTTTTTTTTTATTTACTTAAAACGATTTTGTTCAAAATAGATATTCGATGTATGAAAATGCCCGTGATGTGAGCGCCATCATTTCATATCCTGTATTATGAATGTTGAATTTGGTCCCTTAAAAAAAAAAAAAAAAATGAGCACTAATAAATCGAAAATTACTGTGAATTTTCAAGTTTTGCAATACAGATACTGTATAACTTATGGAGATATACAATATAAGCATATAAATGTGGGAAAATGTGTGAAGTTGAGGAATGGCGTTTACATATTATCGAAACAGGTAAACTTCTAATTTAAAGTAAGTTTGGAAGCGAAATTTGAGTGTCTCGCGCATCCTACCAGATTTTTTTCTAATTTTTAGAACAAATTTCGAACACAGATAGGTACTAGTTTTAATCTTTTATCTCAAAATGAATAATTAAATTATTTTTTATTTACTCGTCTTAATTACTAATGTAAAAATCGGGGAAACCTCAACTAAACGAAAAGGGAGGGGACCTAGGACATACCTTTGTAGGTAACATCACACATCACTGTTATTGTTGGGGGTTAGAATCATTCCCAGAAGATTTATAGTTTTTATAAATATTATTTTAAAAATAATTTTAGTTTCATAAGGTGATGCTGTAAGTTGTGTGTAAGGTGCATGATTACCGTAATCTATTGATTGTCCTAAACAATAAGTCTTTATCAGCACCCCTCCTCCGGTAGAGAAAGAGCTAGGTCAGAGAGGACTGGGTATAAAAGACATTGCCGTCGCTTCAGGGTATGTCACTCAACAGCTAACCATCTTCTCAATATGAAGCCATTGACGGTAAGTATCTATTTCAATACAACATAAATTATTTTAATTTTCGTTGTTAAAAATAAACAATAGTTTAAACTATCTTTAATGTTAAACCCTTCATTAAATTAATTGTACAATAGTATACTTTTGGATTTATAATATTTTGGTTTGAATGAACGAGCATCCATCGGTTATAGTTTCCGAGTTTAAAGTATAATAATATATGTTTCATATAGAATATTCGATTATTTTCCGACTGTTCCAGTTAAATTTTGATTTGATTAACTGAGTGATGTATAACAATAAATAATAATTAGCAGCGATATTCTGCGAAGGAGAAATAAATTACTTATTATATATTGCTTTTTAATTTACATTTCAGTATCAATTAAATTAAATAATTACAAAATTAAATAATCTAAAATAAATTAATTTATCATTTACTGGCTTTGGCTGGGATTCGAACCCGGGTATTTGTATCACCGTGGCTGTACCAGCCGGTTCTTGGGATCATTGACGAGCATGATGTGGCTGAGAAAACGACCTTGGTGGATCAATGGGTTATATTACTGCAACGTTGGTGCAGAGACCTGGACTCGAATCCCGGCCACTTGAATTGTTTCTCTTTAAATATGATTGATTTTTAAAATATTTACATACTGGGTCCTTCCAAGTAGTGAAGAATGGAAATGGACCCACGTCTGCCATTGAAAAACCCTAAGGTCAAATCAAAGGCCTTAATTATTTGTTTCAGTTCTTTTTCTACATTTTTTGGTCATTCGTTAATTGGGTATTTTAGTTAAAAAATGCTAAATACTTATAAGTCACTCTGGTTTACAAAATTTCATCTTTTTTTAAATTACGAGACATATATTTTTATAAAATCTCAAAATTTTAGTTTCATTACACTTTTTTAGTTAATTCTTATTTTTTCTAAGTTATTTTTATTTCGGCGGGGGCGGGGGTGTGGGGTCACTAACGAAAAAACAAACAGTATTTTTCAATAGAATTTTGAATGAAATGAATTTTCTGCAATAAAGTCACTTTCTGTAAACTGTTAAAAAAGTGTTAAAAAAATGCCCGAATAGAAGGCAATCAGTTTATAAAAAAACAAGGCCTTCCTCGTTAAAATTCCTTGTGTAGGTAAAATACACAACCTTTAAGGTCTGATTTGAAGAACTCTATAGAAATAAAGAATTTTATGGGTACATATATAATACGTTATGTTGTTAGCTTTTATGAATCAGAGGATCACTGAACGCTGCAGCTTGAAAACTCCTGAGAGTTCTAACCTATGAATAACAAATTACAGATAACTCTTATAATGGTTACCTGCCTGGTAGCCTTAGCGATGGGAACGCCAGGTGGATACGGCGGAGGTGGAGGTGGTGGACATGGAGGAGGCGGCGGTGGACACGGAGGCGGAGGTGGTGGACATGGAGGAGGCGGACATGGAGGCGGCGGTGGTGGTGGACATGGCGGAGGCGGCCACGGAGGTGGTGGTGGTGGACATGGAGGAGGCGGCCACGGAGGTGGTGGTGGTGGACATGGAGGTGGCGGACACGGAGGCGGCGGTGGTGGTCATGGAGGCGGCGGCGGCGGCGGTCATGGAGGCGGTGGTGGTGGTGGGTATGGAGGCCACAAAGGTTAAAATCATGTTATGATTGAATAGAAGTGCGATTTGCTGAGGAGTTTTCTTTACCTATAATCTGTTAAGCTTTGAATAAAATTTATTTTCATTATGGTAACTTTTTGTTTTTATTTGTACCTGAATACCTCACGTATATGGGTCATTTTCCCGGAAAGGGCAAATCGCTGTCCCCGATGGATTCTGAAGACCCCTAACCATATTTGTTCATTAAAACAACCTCTAATTGGGATCTGTGACTTGCCCTGTCGACTACGTAGTGTTTTACTCATATAACATTAAAAATTAAAGGTTGGATTTTTATATGACCAGCGGAAATCTCCTTCCCTCGTCATGTCACAACTCCAGTTTCCAAACTTTACGTTCGCCTACGAATTGACCATTGACGCTTTTTGAATTTTTTACAACTGTGGTGCTGTTCAAAACATCTCAAGATTAGAATGTGAGGTATGCGATATTTTTAAGAATGATAGAATAGTAAACAGGGGAGGTAAAAACTTGTCCCCAGTGTTTTGATTTGTCCACGTTTTCGTATTTTTTATCGTGTTTTGGCAGTTTTAACCTTTACAGATGACTGCGGCTTCTGGCTAAAAGTATGATTACATCTCGGGTAACAACTCTTTTTGCCGCCAATGGTTTTCAGTCACTGTGGAACCGTCAGGATAACAACGTAGGTGCTGCGGCGGGAGCGGCATACAACCCGTATTGTCCCGCCCATAGCTTCTTAGGAGGTAATTGTGTCGAAATTTTTTCATTGCTTTCATCTTTTAGAGCAAGTTGATACGTTTCTGACGGTCTATCGTTGTTTTTAAAAAATGGCTGTATTTAAGTATTGAACAGAGAAAAATGGATGGTCTTACAATACAATATCGGGTGTTTTTCTCCCGCTCGAGTGTACATGGAGATTAATTGTATCTAAATGTTTTCGTTGGTTTCTACTACTAAAACTCATTGAAAGGTTTCGAACGGTCTATCATTTTGTCAAAAATCTGCTATATTTAAGTAGTAAACAAGAAAAAACTAGGTAGCCTCAATAAAAAACTCAAGAAAAAATATATTTAAACGAACCCTCAGCTCATTTCTTTTCCCGTCTTCCGATATTTTTTTTTTTTATAAATAAGAAATGCACCCTGCTTTTGTATAACCTTGCATTGGATTTCAACCAGTGCTATGTAAAGAGCATCCCTAAATATTTTCCAGACGTTAATTGGACATATTCAATTTCAAGAATTCCAAGTTCAGATTCGCCCTTTCTGGGAAAATGACCCATAATACGAAAGCTACATGATCAGTTTACGTATGCCGTCTCGGTCTTCTTTTTTCGATCACAATAAAATGCTTATTGCAGATTATCGCATTTCAATAATTACTCATTAATATTTTTAGTTGGTGTTAAGCACCTGTTTTCATAAAAATTGGCCATTTTCGCCCAAGTCCATGGGCAAGGGAATTTGATGTCATAAAGGTTATGGGATTGATTCCAATCCATCACTACGGAATACTCCAAAGTATTGAGTAAAACCTTGCTATCGTTATTTTCACACCAAGACAACAAACCCATATCATTTCTATTATAACTGAAGAACAACCCACAATTTATCTATTTTATATACTTCCTATTGCTAAGGAATTAGTTTTTTCCCTATTACATATCAGGGCCTACGAAATACAATAAAAACGATAAACAAACAGTGCACTAGGAGAGCCACAATACTTCATAGGGAAAGTAAGCTCCTTTATAATAAACTTCTAAAAGTAAAGGACAAGTGAGAAAGAATCATTAACCAATGGTTTGTGAGACAAAGAACGCAGGTCACAAGAGTAAATTTTAGGGCTGGTGATTAAGTGAGTAAAAGAAGATAGATTATAAATGTATGGGCTGTTTTGTTAATTTACTTACTAATCTTGGTTTAGACGGAATTGTATTACAATCATATTAGTAGGGTTATTGATAATTTTGATTCCATTGTTTTATGTGGTGTAGGTACATTATATCTGATACCTGATGATTTAAGTGATGTATATGGCTCCTGGTCTGTCATTTAACTGTTGGATGTGGTTGCTCGTCTGTCCTCACCATCTTCTCCCAGGTGGTCGATGGTTCCTTTTCTGTGCTAACTCCATTACTGAAGAAACAATTATTATTATATAGACGGGCCTTTGCTAGATCTAGAAATTCTCTTCTTCTCTTTTTATGAAAAAAAAACTTGGAAGTAAGTGAGCATTGTTTTATGTGGCATGGGTTCCTAAACCAAGCCTAAAAGATCAGCCTAAACAATTGTTTTAACAGCAAACAATAATTAAATTAGCAAATAACAAACACTTAACGAAAAGGAACACTGAATAAGTGTGTTGATATATAGATGCATGTATAAATGGGGATCGTTTCATGAAATGGTATGTAAAAGCTAAAAGAAAGATTAAATGGCACTACGGGATGAACTGACTGTTGAAGGGGCTCCTTGAACACAGGGTTATATTACTTGTTGAGCTATAGAAAGAGACTTACCTACTAGGCTGGCTTCCAGAATTGTAAAAAATTAAAGTAACAATAATAAATTTAATTCGTATATCTGTATGTGTAAGATAAATAACAATTTATCTTATGCCTTGCAAAAGAGGTGCATATAACAATATAATATAGGTACAGTAATAGTTAATAGTATTATCGTGCTCAACACAAAGATGAGAAGTTATAAATTTCCTTTTGAAAATAATAGATCGAAAAAAGCATTTATACTAGTAAAAACCAAAAAATAAATAAATAATTATATTATTTTCCTTCTAAAATGAGTCCTCTTTTCTTATAGTGTTTGATACATTAAGTTCTAGACAATACTTAGGTTCTTAATATTCTCGATACTTATTTGTTAATATTCCTGAGGTGAAATTTACTTCAGGATAGATTATATTTGATTCTTAACTGTTAATAGTGATGGCATCTCCGTAGTATATGATCTAGGTCTTCAAGACCTGATAGGAAGACACCAAAAACCAATGAACAGTCGACAATATACATTTTTTCCCCAAAGTTATATTTATTGTATTATTATTAAAAAATGAACTTAAAAAGTGCAATGATAAGGTAAAGTTGAATATATAGAACGTGAGTTGTAAATTCCTAATACTGTTAGATTTTCAGCTGAGTAATCGAATAGAAAAGGGATTGAAACAAAGAGACTGACTGGCGTGTATTATTTTTTATTTTTGCATATAATAATGTTATGGGGACTCAGCCATTCCGGGCCTTGGATATGATAGTAAAACAACAGTATACTTCTTTTTTAGGTGTGGTATATTACGGGATAGTTGGTAGCACTATTAAAATGAATTGTGTTTTTGAAGTAATTTTTAACCGTAACTGTAATTTGAGCAATCAAGAGTAATTAATTTGATAATTAACAGCAATTAATTTGAAGTAATGATTATACTTTTGTTCAGGCAGCGCAGACTTGAGTGGTCCATGGCCTGCCTCAACATGGCATTGGCCCGGCCGCTGACCTCTGTACTACACCAAACGGAAGCCGCCTACCGTGTATCCTCCAATGCTTGTCAAACCAACAAGTAATCGATCAATAATAACTTGCTTAAATTTGATTTCCTAAAATTATAGAAGTACATACATTAAAATATATAAATATCTGGGTGTAGATTTCGCATTTACTTCATTTACAAAAATATCGAAATGAAATATATTCCAATATTGGTATGAGCATTGCAATCATCATTTCCTTCCTGTTAGTACATACCTGAAAATAGACAGTTTAAGAAGTAGATGAACTTCTATGCTGTTAATTGAAGTTACATGTTAGCTTAGCTCATCAATTTTAATAAATGTTTTCACAAGATTTTTTACAACTTGTTATTGCATTGAGACGATATTTTAAGCAAATGCAAGTGAACACTCCTCATGTCGGCAAGAAGATGGTTAAAACTCAAGAAACTGTTTTTTTGGATTATCATATTTGAAGTTTCATCTGCATTCTCAATTGTACTATGTACCATCAAACAGGGACTATGGAAAATAGTCTTTGATCCACAAATGGTCTACCATTGGGGTAGTTAGTACCAGTGTTACTTACCATTAATCAAAAGTGGATCTCAACCTTCGTTAATACCACCATCCACTCTATAAGAGAACTTAGTAACTTGCGCCTTACGCTAAAGGAACTATTAGTACTATTATGATTACATTGTGTAATTTTAGTTTTAGTCATTCTGATTCCAATGCTAAGCATAAGTCAAAATTGATATTGACTGCATGAGATCTGTTACATGATCTGAGATGTCCAATAAAATCTTTCCTCTTGTCAAGGCAAGAATGTGCTTTGTATGAACTTTTTGATTAAAGATTTGATAAAGTAAAGAAAATAAAAAACAAAAAGCTCTGGTTCAGAGAATTTAATATAAATAAAATTAAAATTTATTCTGAGAAAAAGCAATAAAAAAATAAAGGAAAATAAATAGCGAACCGAAGTAAAAAATGACGTGATAAAATAATAAAATTAAGAATAGCTAATTTTATATTCAATTATGGTAAGGTAAAAAAAATAGAAATTAGAAGGTTTGAAGAAGACAATAGAATAAAAGGTTTGTTGAAAACTAAATTAAATTTATATGGATTCAAAATAAAGGACAAACCTAAATTCACTGATATAATAATTAATTGGAATAAAATGAAGTGAAATATTTATTAATTAAAATAAAATGAAAAAGAATAAAAAAATATATAAAAATCCACTATGATGGACATACAATTATAAAATAAAGAAAATATTTAAGTACAAAAGAAAACAAATGTTATCTTAGTGTACACTGTAGTGTAATAACAGTTTGGGACTAAAATTAGACTCGTTGTCAATAGTGGTGATGATGTGAAATTTTCGAGCAGTTCGGATATTGGCGCTGTGGCTGATACAGCCCGAAATCAAGGAACAAAGTAGAGCTTATTTTTGTAAATACCCATGATGTACTTCATTTAAATTATGATTAACAAAACAAAACTTTAATTAAATTGAAAAGGTAAAAAGCTGCTGTAACAGATCACTATTCGTATTTTTTTTTTTAATTGCAATTCAAAATTCTTGTTCGCTTTCAAATTATTGCTATCCAATATACTCTTTTGACGAACTGAATACCTTTGTTTTGAGGTAGTTGAAGGTTTTGACCAGCTTCCCCTGTGTTACTGATTGTATTGGAACAATCATTTCATACTGCTTTTAATTTTTTTTAGGAAAATATAAAAAAATATCCTTCGGTTTATTTTACTAATGCATGTTTTCCTAAAAACATCAGACCTTTGAGTCGGATATTATTTTAAATACAAGGAAAATTTTAATCTGATTTTTTAGTCATTCTAATATAAGTGCGATTCGATTGCATATACATGTTGAAGATTTCATGCCTTTTACAAAATGAGACATTAAGTATGTTAAATTAGAAGTGGTAAGAGTTTTATTTAAAAAAAAAAAACAAGGAAATTACATACAGATTATTTATTTGTTTCATTGAAAATTGAACAGCCACAAACAAATATCTTATGATTATAAAATAAGCATTGGAGAACATGATACCTAAAATAGGTAAACTTAACATTTTGGGGTAACATTGATTCTTCATAACCAAAACAAATTTATTTACTAACTTTCAGTAGCTAAGAGAATTCTCGATGAAACTCGCAGTTGTTTTATGTAAACACCAAACAAGATAGGATTCTAGTTTTGGTGTTCGTTATACGTTATATATTGCTACTGTATAACTATTCATTAAAGTGATGATAGATGGAATGATCTCAAGCCATGTTCATCCATGATGACTGCCGTAACCCATTCCTCCACCACCCATCCTGCCTCCTCCTCCTCCTCCGTAGTGTCCCATTCCACCACTGCCCATCCTGCCTCCTCCATATCCACTTCCTCCATAACCGCCGGACATTCTTCCTCCACCCATGTTGCCACCTCCATAACCACCTCCAGAACCTCCTCCATAGCCTCCAGGATTAGGCCATGACATGCTTACAGCCACTAGGGAGGCGACAATAAAGAGCACCTGTGAATAAAAAATGAAAATGCTCAAAAGCTTCTGCGATAGAGTAACTACATTCTAAATTTTATATCATTTACTAGTTCATACTCTTTTTTCAATTCGCCTTTTTTTACTACTGACAAGAAATTATTTGTCACCATAAATTTAAAACCACCTTATTAAGTTCATAACTTAGCGAAATGAATGTGTATTTCGAAATAGATAATGTTATATAGAAAATGCAAGGACCGTATGTTTGTTACGTCAAAACTCGAACAGTAGAGGATCGATAATTCAGAAACTTTCACGGAACGTTATTGTTAAATATTTTACTTTTGATACCCATAACATGGGCGGTAGTCATCGAGATCGCTTCCAAGCCGAGTTTCTGTTAAGCCAAATAGCGGCGATTTCTATATTTTTATGTAAATATAACCAATAGAAATTTTGTTATAAAGAATAGAAAAATAGTTAGTAATGAAAAAGATATCACTGAAAATTATTAACAGAGTTGCGGCCCCGTTTATCTTAAATATCATCTCAAATAAATAAATGTAACTCTAATAATAAATAATATAAGTGTAATCTCTAAACTCGAAAAATAGGGGATGGTTCCTTCTAAAACTTTTCCAGAATATTGCTGTTTAGTCAGATAGTGTCCAAAACTAATTTCTGTTTGTGTCCATTTGTAGTTACTGCTTTTATTATTTTCGATCACACTTTTTGCCACCCTTATATCCATTAATATCCCCATTGAAAAAAATAGTCTGCTATAAAAAATACATATCGTTCATTCATGTAAATTATAGAAGAGTAACTATCTTTTTATATTAAATATAATTGAATTATCCTATTCAATATTGATTTAAAGTACGCTATTATTATTTGTACTCTATTTAGGTTAAATCTCACCATAATAATTTGATTTATTTCCCTGATTTATATTAAAAGATTTATATTAAAGATTTATATTAAAGTATTATTGTTTAAAAATCCTGTTAGATATTTTGTTACCTGAGTGAATATTTTTCCAACATAAAAGCCAGAGGAGTTCTGATTGTAACTATTATTTGGTCATTTTACGGTATATTTAATTTTCATTGTTAAACAAAAAACTGAGTGTAGACAAAGAAACAAGTCAACAAAAAATATAAATTAACTAATACATGATATCCAGAAACCATATCCAATAACCATCGTACATTAGAAAAGTTCTAAAATGAATTTTTTTTTTACTAGAAGCTACATATTATGAAATTATTTTTTAACGTCTTCTCATACCGTTCTGATGAATCCTTTGATAAATAAAATTCATTTAAAAAAAAAATCAAATATTTTTTGTAGCGATAAAATTTTTTCATGAAGAATGAGTAGCTATTTTTGTTCAACATTGCTCAAGCATGTTACAAATAATATACAGGTACTCACCGTAAAGACCTTCATTTCTTCAGAAAGATTTAATGTGTATGATACAGTCTCCGTAGAAGCCTGCTCAATATATATAGCTAGCTGAAATAAGTGTTTTCACGGAAGTGGGGAATCATTTAGACTGAGCACAAGGTTGCTTTTTTCTTAAAGGTAATAGCTAAAAGAGTAATTATTGTATATTAAAAATATTTTTATTGTATGATATGATTACTGAATCATTATAATATATTAAAGTTCATTTTCGTTGTTGTAGATATCTTATTTAAACTTTTATCTCTTTCACTTTTTTGGTACTTCACTTTTTGGTTTCACTTTAAGTTCCCCGATGTTATTATTTGGGGAGGCTATATCACCGAGATTAAAGGGGACTCTCATCGCATTCTTTTCAGTGGAGATCGGGAGCAAATTAAACGGTGCTATGTTAGTTTTGCCCGGAAGTAACGTAAGGAAACTAGTACCATTTTTGTAATAAGTAGGAAAGTAGAAATTGAAGAAAACATAATTAATATAGCAATCATTAGAAGAAAATCATTGTTGAAGAAAAAGAAAACATCATAATAAAAAAACTATGTAAATACTTAATGTGACAAGTTTAATTCCTGCAATAATTTGAGATTATATTAATGATAATGGGCGCATGTACTAGAAGATTTTTTTAGATCATATTATTTTAAAATCATAGAGATTTGATAATTATATCTTATATCTATACATTTCGACCTGCTTCTACTTAAGACTATATTTTTTCATTTTGCTATTTCCCTGCTAAAAAGCCTCTAAATTAGATCAAAGAGCTCTATTTATCTCTATTGACCGCTTTTTTTTCGGATGGCTAAATCATTATGGTGAAATACATTTATAAAATAAACAATTCCTTTTTCATTCACAAGCAAAAACATTCCCATTAACATTCCGGGCTGGCACAATAATGCGACGTGCAATTTTACGATTAAAAATCATCAGGTACTTTTCGTCATTTTGAAGATGATCAAAGTATGAGAGGCATAAGTTAGTACAGGTCGGACAAGAGTTTTACGAAATTCCAATTCAGACTTTCTGGTGTTGTATCGACTGCGAAAGACGTAGCATCTGTTGGCAATAGTGAGGCGTTTCTTAATTCAGCATCCATTCAGTTCCTGAGGTCACAAGGGATCTGAGGCATGTGAGCTCCTAAACCTGTTTAAATGGGTGGGCCCCACTATTAAATGACTGTTACCTCCGGCTCGGCTCCAGTGAACATGTATTTGGACTTGGAATGATTTATTTTTAGGTCCATATACAAAACCGCCGTGAAGAGGCTTGTCGTGTCTTCTACAAAGGCTGGCCTGGAACATGCAACTTTGTCCAAATCGGCATAGCCATGCAACTACACGGTCCGCGAGAATATCGTTCCTTAGGTTTGGATTCCTGCATCTCTTGATTACTTTTTCTAACGCCTAATTGAATAGAAAGCTGTCAAGCCTATATCCTTATCCTGATCCCTCTATATCACGGGTATGGACAACCTTTAACATGTTGTGCGGCAAACTTAAGTGTGCAAATATGTTCGCGGGCCGCTTTCAAAAGTAGTGCATTTTTCGTGCATACGTTTTTTGAACATAGGTAAATTATTGTTGTTCAAATGAAGCTGTATCGATACACACTGAAGTTATGATGTCCTTATCAATCTTAATCTTCCTTATTTGGAGTGAGTTTGAGTAAGTAGCGTAATATTATTTTTTGATTGGGTTTTTCAATATGTCTAGCGGGCCGGCTCAAATCTTAAAGCCGGTTGTTGCACGCACATGCCTTGTCGCTTAAAAATCCATGGAGCATTCAGTTTCAATCAAGACCTGGCATCTTACATCACTCATAGTTAACCTCAAGTCTTATCAACTTTGTGGGGATGTTCGTTTCCTGTAGAGCTTCATAGAGGTTTCCGCCTTTTATGCTATTGAAGTCATACAGCATTACTGAAGTCGAGAAAGAGATGATGCGTTTCTCCTCTCTTCTTCATTCCTTATAGCTGAGCGGCTTTTCTTGTATACCGCTTGCTTATCATTACGGCATGCCTCATTCTTCAGCTAACACTAGGTACTTGCTTGCCGAGGATCTCATCCGCAGTGTTTTTAATTCCCTTATCTAAACTCTCCCATACATCGTTAGTGTTTTCTGAGTCTGCAGATCTTTAGGACCATCGTGCGCTTAAATGCCTCGTGCTTATCGGAGGCTCCTGAGCTTGTCGGTTCCTTGGATCTTAGAGATTGTCTTTGTAATTCGAGCAATTACTAGGTGATGATCAGAATCAACATTAGTGCCTCTGAAGGTTCTTTTGTTTAGGAAGTTAGATTTGCGTCGAGGGTTAATGACAGTATGTTCGATTTGGTTGGAAGTGATCCCGTCAGGTAATCTCCAGGTAGGCTTATGAATTCTGTGCCCGGGAAAGTGCATACTTCCAATGACCATATTCCTTAGGTTCTTAAGGCAAGTCTCTTTCCGTTATCATTGCTGGTCTCGTGTAGTCTGTGTCTATATCTACTTACCTTCGAGTTAAAATCACCTAAGAATATTTTTATATCGCTTGAAGGACACCCATCGCAGGCCGACTCAAGAGAATCGTAAGAGGCAGGTTTGTATTTATCATCAGGTGCATCTGTCGATACCTGACAACTAATATGGCTGTAATTGTAGAATGTTCATCTTATGCGCTTTTGTGCGTTAATTGATTGGTCTAAACCTTATTATCCGGTTCCTCATATATCTTTTGACAATGAAAGCAGCCCCGTCATGAAAGCAATCCTTTTTTAAAAGGACGAACGTTACCTACCTATTCCTTCTAGATTTTAAGAAACGTTGGTAGTATTTTTGAAAAGAACATTTGTTGTTAATAATGAATCTGAAACAACTGATCCGTGTTCTTAAATAAGAAGAAGTAGCATTTAAGACATTTCAAAGATTCGGAATATTACATAAAATACGGGAATGTAGAAGAGGACAATTTATGATGCTTGATTTTCTCCTGAGAAGATCTCCATCCCCGTACGTTGATGCAGTTTGCGAAGTGATAGAGAGATAATAGGTGGTTATAAATTAAACTATCGTTTTTGTTTACATTTAAAGCTTATTAAATACATTACTTTTATCATCTGTTCTTCACTAGTATTAATTTAATAATAAGATAAATCACTCTTTTAGGAATAAGTAAATGACGTGGGTAAAGTAAAAAAGACCCCTGCCTTCAAGTCTGGTGGAAGGGTGCCTTGTTAGTGCGGCCTGGCGCGCCTTTCGAGTCACCAGGCTACATTATCGGTCTACCAAGCCTATCGATAATGCGGGTCCCGCCTTTGCCACGAGGAGCCATCTGACAAGTCTTGCCTTCATCTCCTTCTCTTCCTAATCGCTTCCTCACCCAAGGGGTCTGGCCGTCATTAGGTCAACCCGCTACTTACCAGGGAAGGGGTTTCAGAATGGTTTCAGCCATCAGCAAGAAAACAATTGTTTTGATTTTGAAAAATGGATCGAGCAAGAGAAGAGGCAGTGCTGAATACATTCCTTCCACATTTCTTAAATCCCATTTTTTTCTTAAACAAATACCAGCACATTTGCTGATTTTTGACTAATGTTATAAGCAGGTGCATATAACGTTGGAGTCAAATAAAATAAATTTCATCACCAAAGGTAAAAAGAGTTAGTTTTTGAAAACGAGCTGGAAATAACAATGATATTTCTTAATATAATTCATAATATTTAAAAATTTATAATCATAGACATCTCGTCCTTCTGAGTTAATTTCAATAGCGTTTAACTATGAGAAAAAGAGGAATTAAATAAAGTGTATAAATTAATTACATCTATAGTACTATATAGCCAGGATATGATTTCCTCGATGCAAACTTATCTACTATTGAGATTCTAATCTCAATATTGCATCCTGGCTGTAATGACTTTAAACATAAAGAATTGTTTAGGCATCGATACCTGCTTTATTGTTCATTAACTGTGGGATCTTCTCTCGTATTGTGAATAACTGCCCACTTGTCTTTGTTTTACAGGTTGTTTTTTATACCATGTTTGTGTTTCATGAAAAAAAGCTTGCTACTCTAGGTAAAATACTTTATCAACAAATTAATTCAAATTTCAAGTTCAAAAGTTCTCTCAACATTTACTAGCCAAGTCGGGTATTAAAAACCAGTGTGTAGTTCAGATTATTTTCTTATAGCTTCCGATTTCTTGTTTTCAAATAAAAATGAATTCATCTGCTTTATTATCAAAATAAATAATTGTGAATAAGAAATATTGGAATAAAAATATGTTTTACATTTTTTTTTTAAATAAATTTTAAACAATATGAATACATTTGTTTACCTAATAGTAATATGTATGTTGTATTATATTTTTTCTATATATTTTTTCCATATTTTTTCTTCTTCTTTTGGCCACAAGATCATCAGATGTTAATATGTCCTGGTTTAATGCATGGAAAAACGATAGAAGTAGATAAGATTGATAAGTGAGATAAAATCGCATAAAAAGAGACTTTGCGACTACACTCAGATAAAGAGGATCTCTACGTGCAAAAATGCAAAAAAATCCGTTTCACTATGGATTTGAATTCATGGACATATTGGGCTCTTCAAACGACAGTTTAATCTGCTCATTAAAACGTCTTTATTTTGTGAAAGGATTTAAGTTGTACTAATGCGGAGTACAGGGATAATGAGCGAGGGACTTAATCTCAAATATGTGGAAAACCACAATTAATTATTTAAACGAATTCCTTGTCCCAATCAAGGATAAAATCTATTATTTAATATAAGCAGTTTTTATGCAGCTTATTGTTACTATTTGCAGGATTTTATCCTTTCAATCTATGATAAATACGGATATCTAGAGTGTCATTATTGAGAGAAACTGTGAGCCCCATTATACATGAACCATAATCATAGAGATTCCCCTTTTCTACATTTTTCGACAAAAGACCTGCAATAATTTAAGCGAACAACCTTCGTATTAAGGTAGTGATAGAATACTTTAAGTTTGTTTTAAAAAATTAACTTACCATTGCTTATTTTAGCCTAGCTTCTAATTGTAATCAATTGAAAAATAAATTAAAGAAGAATAAACTGGTTTATTCCACGTCAAATCATCCAGCCAAAGTTCAAAATTTTACCTCCCCCCCTCAGATTTCGATAAAAAATTATAGGTATTAAGTACATACAGAAATAAGAAAAAATGCCAAATTTTACCCAATTCTAACAAATAGTTTCAGAATTATGGTCATTTGAACTTTTGAGATATTTGAAGTTCCGATGACGACTTGAGCTCAAAACCAACTTGTAGGTGTTAATACTTTCCTCTGTAGAATGGGCATTAATTGAACTGGAGCTTTCAAAATTTATTCATTAATTCTGCATTTCATACAGAATTGGGTGATACCATAAATATTAGAGAGATCATTTTCCATCATGGAATAAAAAATTCTTAAACATAAAAAATTCTTAAACATGACTCTATTGTACTTGACACTCTGGAAATCTTTACAATTGACACCACCCCCTCCTTGTTTTACTCCTTCACAAGTAGCTCACCACATCAGACACCTCCCCAAAAGAAAAGCCCCCGGTTATGACTTAATAACAGCCGAGGCGCTCCAACAAATGCCTAGGAAAGCTCTAGTGTTCCTAACTACAATATACAACTGTATACTCAGGACTACTAAATTCCCCATTCAATGGAAATATTCTCTCATCAAAATGATTCACAAAAAAGAAAAAGACTTATACAATTCATCATCATACCGACCAATCAGTCTTCTTCCCATTTGTTCTAAACTGTTCGAAAAATTACTATACAAAAGATTAGTTGACATACTGACAGAAAACAATGTAATACCAGACCATCAATTCGGTTTTCGTTCTTCCCATTCTACAATACAACAATTACACAGAGTTACTGACTACATTGCTGGAGCACTAGAGCAAAAACAATACGCAACTGGTGTATTTCTGGACGTCGCCCAAGCATTTGATAAAGTCTGGCACCAGGGGCTTCTCTTCAAACTTAAAACCATACTACCCCACACATACTATCTTATACTCCAATCCTACCTCTCCGACAGATTCTTCTCTATCCGGCAAGGGTCAGAGATTTCTTCAATCCGACCAATCTTAGCAGGAGTTCCGCAGGGATCAATACTGGCTCCGTTACTTTTCATCATATATACTCACGATATACCTACCAACGCTAAAATTTTGACTGCAACTTACGCTGACGATACAGCAATTTTATCAAGACATCATAACCCTAGACTTGCCTCATTGAATATACAGAACCACTTACTTCAATTACAAAAATGGTACTCACTCTGGAAAATGAAATTAAATCACGATAAATCACAACACATAACTTTCACACTCAGGCGAGATACTTGCCCCCCAGTTTTCATCGGCGACGACCAAATCCCACAGACAGACACTGTACGTTACCTTGGACTTCTGTTCGACAGAAGGATGACTTGGGGCCCACATGTCAAAATGAAGAAAAAGACACTGAACATACGTTTAAAAATACTTTACTCACCTTTTTCTAAATCTTCTAAATTGAAAATCAGACAAAAACTGAATACATACACCTACTTACTTAAACCCATTTGGACATACGCCTCACAAATTTTCGGCTCAGCTAAAAAGACGCACTTACAAAAATTGCAAACTTTCCAATCAAAAATTTTGAGACTAATTACGGACGCTCCCAGATACGTAAGTAACCAAACTCTACATACAGACTTACAACAACCGACTATCCAACAACACATACGAACGCTTTACTCACGCTTTTTTGTTAAATTGGAAGGACACAACAACAGATTGATTAACCGCATGGCCACGGCTGACTTAAAGAAGCTGGATGAGAGACCTCCTCACCTGAATTAGTATCAAGCCCGGAAAGAGGTGCTGCTGAGGTGCACCTTCCTTCCCTCATGTCTTAATGCCATACGTTTTAATGCGTTGCTGCGGACCAAGAATTCGCTGATTGTCGCCGATCGCTGACAGGTGCGAATCAATGTATGAAGAGAACAAAAAAAAAAATTTAGATTTTTGCCAAGTTGTAAAACAGTCATCAAAAAATGCAATGGGCAAAAATCTCTCTCCAAACAGCCTTACAAACTATATATCAATAGAAAGAGGATAAAATTCTCTATCTAATGATGAAATAATATGAGTGGCTCTTTGACTTATAAGGATTTTATGTCGATTTGAATCAAATATAGTAAAATTTAATTTAAAAGTGGCGCATACAAATTAATACAGTTGAAATATCTCTAAAATATCCTCGTACAAAGATACATTATTGAAAAGGGCATCTAATTCCCTTTTAAATGATATAATGATACAGGTGGGCTTTTGAGTTGGAAGTGTTTTATTACCATTTAAATCTAATAAATTTAATTCAACCCAGTGTGATATGTACATTTCTATATGGCTAAAATTTCTCTCCAACCCCAATAAACTATTATATATCGCTGAAATTGGATGAAATTTCCTATCAAATGATGAAATAATATTAGTGGGCTATTGAGTCATAAGAGTTACATTTCGATTTGAATGTAATATAGTGAAATTAACTTTAAAAGTGGCGCATACAAATTATTACAAATTTAAGAATTTTTGCGGGCTTTTAAGTTTAAAGAGTAGTTTTATAAGTAAAATTTAATCGGGTGATACCATAAATATTAAAGAGATAATTTTCCATCATGGAAAAAAAAATTCTTAAACATAAAAATTTAGATTTTTCCCAAGTTGTAAAACAGTTATCAAAAAATGCAATGGGCAAAAATCTCTCTCCAACCAGCCTAACAAACTATATATCAATAGAAAGAGGATAAAATTCTCTATCTAATGATGAAATAATATGAGTGGCTCTTTGACTTATAAGGATTTTATGTCGATTTGAATCAAATATAGTAAAATTTAATTTAAAAGTGGCGCATACAAATTAATACAGCTAAAATATATTTCCAAATATCCTCGTACAAAGATACATTATTGAAAAGGGCATCTAATTCCCTTTTAAATGATATAATGATACAGGTGGGCTTTTGAGTTGGAAGTGTTTTATTACCATTTTAATATAATAAATTTAATTCAACCCAGTGTGATATGTACATTTCTATATGGCTAAAATTTCTCTCCAACCCCAATAAACTATTATGTATCGCTGAAATTGAATGAAATTTTCTATCAAATGATGAAATAATATTAGTGGGCTATTGAGTCATAAGAGTTACATTTCGATTTGAATGTAGTATAGTGAAATTAACTTTAAAAGTGGCGCATACAAATTATTACAAATTTAAGAATTTTTGCGGGCTTTTAAGTTTAAAGAGTAGTTTTATAAGTAAAATTTAATCGGGTGATACCATAAATATTAAAGAGATAATTTTCCATCATGGAAAAAAAAATTCTTAAACATAAAAATTTAGATTTTTCCCAAGTTGTAAAACAGTCATCAAAAAATGCAATGGGCAAAAATCTCTCTCCAACCAGCCTAACAAACTATATATCAATAGAAAGAGGATAAAATTCTCTATCTAATGATGAAATAATATGAGTGGCTCTTTGACTTATAAGGATTTTATGTCGATTTGAATCAAATATAGTAAAATTTAATTTAAAAGTGGCGCATACAAATTAATACAGCTAAAATATATTTCCAAATATCCTCGTACAAAGATACATTATTGAAAAGGGCATCTAATTCCCTTTTAAATGATATAATGATACAGGTGGGCTTTTGAGTTGGAAGTGTTTTATTACCATTTAAATCTAATAAATTTAATTCAACCCAGTGTGATATGTACATTTCTATATGGCTAAAATTTCTCTCCAACCCCAATAAACTATTATATATCGCTGAAATTGGATGAAATTTCCTATCAAATGATGAAATAATATTAGTGGGCTATTGAGTCATAAGAGTCACATTTCGATTTGAATGTAATATAGTGAAATTAACTTTAAAAGTGGCGCATACAAATTATTACAAATTTAAGAATTTTTGCGGGCTTTTAAGTTTAAAGAGTAGTTTTATAACTAAAATTTAATCGGGTGATACCATAAATATTAAAGAGATAATTTTCCATCATGGAAAAAAAAATTCTTAAACATAAAAATTTAGATTTTTCCCAAGTTGTAAAACAGTCATCAAAAAATGCAATGGGCAAAAATCTCTCTCCAACCAGCCTAACAAACTATATATCAATAGAAAGAGGATAAAATTCTCTATCTAATGATGAAATAATATGAGTGGCTCTTTGACTTATAAGGATTTTATGTCGATTTGAATCAAATATAGTAAAATTTAATTTAAAAGTGGCGCATACAAATTAATACAGCTAAAATATATTTCCAAATATCCTCGTAGAACCATATTTTGCAGAAAAGAATAAGTACTCACTTTTTATATAATTTAAGAATTTGTGCGGGCTTTTAAGTTTAAAGAGTTTTTTATAAGTAAAATTTAATAATATGAAATCAAATCACAACAATGATAGGAAGTCTTCGTCGCAGCAAGTATTGTTTCTACGCAAACTCAAATGTTCTCCGTTCTCTTGAGATAATTCTCTAAGAATTTTATAAATTATAACTTTTCTTTGTAAATATTGATTTTCACTAGAAGAGTATTTCCAAACATCTTTTTATCTAATTCAAGAATAAGATTTTTGTTAAGTGCTAATTTTTTTACTGCGTTTAATTAAGTATAATTTAGTTATATTTGTTAATATTGTATAATGTTATTGACGTGTTAGATAGCTTAAACCGTTTAGTCTTATAACCATTGAAATTATGGCGTGTAGCGGTAAGCATAGAATGAAATTTATTAGTAGAGTAGGCAAATATTTTAACTCTTCTAGTGAAAATTCAATATTTACAAAGAAAAGTTATAATTTACAAAATTTTTATTGAATTATCTCATGAAAACGTCGAACATTTGAGTTTGCGTAGAAACAATAGTTGGTGCGACGAATTCAATCTGTTCCTATCATTGTTATGAGCTGATTTCATATTATTAAATTTTACTTATTTATTTATTATTTTTATATCCACCCTACCTTGCCTCTCGGCAACACGGGTGTTGACAACATGAAAATACTAGCATGTTCTCATGTAGTCCCTAGACATTACTTCCCGTTTTTCATCATTTCCAATTTTCATCTTCCTTCTTCAGAGGCCTCAGTCAGGTGGTCGGTGCTGTTGTCTTCCAAGGTTGAAGGCAGCTGGTCCGAGAACATTTTTCCACCCGTATACAAATGCTTTGTAATACGGGTAGTTTTGCTCGGCCATCAACTCAGGGAACTCGTTCTCCGTGATTACGTAGAGACCAGTTTCCCTCAGTAACTTCGACCTCAGTGACTCAAAGGCGGCGCAATTTAATACAATGTGCTCAGCTGTTTCCGGTATTCCGCATGTTGGGCACAGAGGATCAATATCCTTCCCGAAACTATGGAGTTTGGCTCGAAAAGCCCCGTGCCCGGTAAGGAATTGAGAGACCCAATAGTCCGGGAGGACCCACTTTGCTTCCAAACGTGCGTTAACGGTGGGGAAATACTTTCTCAAAGTGGAACCTTTCGCGGTGGCCACCCACCGCCTGTTCCACTCTTCAATGGTATCCTCCCGTATGACTTTTTTCCATTTGCTTGGGTCCTCTGCAACCCTTACCCGTATATTTTCCGGTAGACTAGCTGAGCCATCAGTTTTATATTTCCTCTTCAAAAAGTCTTCTCGCAGGATAAGTTCGAGAGGAACCCCTCCTGCTAAAACCTGCACCGCCTCGTGAGACACTGTCCGATACGACCTGGTGACTCGCAACAGAGCCGTCCGTTGAAACGTTGCCAACCTGGTTTTCTGCCTTTGAGTGAGGTTTTAGGACCACGCAGGGGAGGCGTACCTGAAGATACCCAATATTACCCCGCTATATATAGACATGGTTGCTGGGTATCTGAGGCCCCAAAAAGCGCCTGCCAAGCGACTCAGACCGTTCAAGGTTTGGGCAACCCTGTTTCCGAGGTAGTCCAAGTGAGGGGTTATGTTAAATTGCCTTCCAAATCTTACACCGAGGTAGGTGACAACCTCACTTGGACGTATTCTAACTCCATCAATGGTAAGATTTATAGGGTGAGCCCTGTCCGTCTTTCCTCTTAGGAGAATGGCTTGGGTCTTTGCAGCAGCCATCTTCAATTTCTTGGCCTCACACCATTGGTTTACCAGGTTGGCACATCTTTCAGCTTCCATTATTATGCCGGCTCTGCTGTTGGACGCTACAATAGTCGCCAGGTCGTCGACGTAGGCCGTTGCAGGGAACTGCTCTTCCTCAAGCACCCCTAGCAACTCGTCAAATACCAGCTTCCATAGAGCTGGCCCAAGAACGGATCCTTGAGGGCATCCCCTCTCTATGGAAGCTTCTACTTCAAAGGAGCTACCTCGAATCTTAACGTACCTGTCCTGGAGGTAGCTTTTTACGAGGGCATATAAGTTGCCAGGGGCTTCTGCAGCTGCTGGAGAATTAGGGGCCACCAGACGCTGTCAAAGGCGGAGGATATGTCAAAAAGCAACATGACATACCGCTCCGCTCTCCGTTCTACGTCTGCGCGGACCCGAAGCAGAGCGTCGGCAGTTCCCTTACCTTTTGTGGAGCCATATTGCCGTGGATGACTGGCCCTCATCAGAACCGGTCGTTGGCTAGCTAATATTAGGTGTTCCAGGACTTTGCTCATCACAGGGAGAAGAAATAGGTCTGTATGACTTAGGTAGTTGTAAACAACTCTATAAACTTATAAAACAACTCTTTTAACTTAAAAGCCCGCAAAAATTCTTAAATTTGTAATAATTTGTATGCGCCACTTTCAAAGTTAATTTCACTATATTACATTCAAATCGAAATGTAACTCTTATGACTCAATAACCCACTAATATTATTTCATTATTTGATAGGAAATTTACAGGTGTAACCAATCTATTCTAACCATGGTGGGACGTTCGAGATTTATCCCGTGGGACCTCCACGGAATAACATCAACCCTCCCAGGCGGATCCTAATATTTATTATACCCTTTGATAATACTCCCATTTGAACATATTCGCTACCTAGGGCTCAACTAATCCAACAAATTTCTCTCATATCCAAACCTCACAATACAAAATCCTACGCAAATGCTCCTTATTTTGTTACAAATAAAATATCCATAGTGACCTTAATGTTCCACATGTCGCTGATTTTGCCAAGTACATATCCTTTCACAATAAACTCCGAGCCATATTGAAAGAGGATGTCTTTGAGACCTTCTAATTTTGAAATATTTTTCGAGGGCAACAACGGATTGTTCCTCTACAAGTCCATGCATGTCATTTTGTTTTTACTTTGGTCATATTCACTAGCATATTATGTTTTGATACAGTTGTAAATATCAATAAATGTGATTTACAAAAAAATATATTTATTTATATATATATATTTTTTTGGCACCAAGATTTGTTAACAAATCCTATTTCGCTATTTATATTTCTCCAAATTTAATTTTATTACGTTCTTTTGTTCAGCTTAAAAAAGTATTAATGCCTGTTATTATAATCCGTTAATACTTAGTAATTATACTAACTGAAAATATTTTATAATTTCTAATTCTTTAATAGAGAATAACTTACTTTTTTATCCGATTAACTAGAATAACAGTATTCGATTCCGGATTTGACAAGCTAATTCTATTAAAAGAAAGCGAAATGTTAAGGAAGACACTCAAACATCCAAATGAGCAATACTACTGAAGGATCATGTTTCATCCAATAATTGTGAAAGATAACAAAACTATAGTATGTAAGCTGTCAGGTGCAGCTGACCCGGGGAGGTCCCAGAGGGACGGAGGCTAGCGCCCTCATTATTCATCAGGCGCGGGGATGCACTACCACCTACCTGACACCTTGACAGTAACACAGGCAGGGCTACCGCAATCCTCGTCAGCAACACATACACGCCAGCACCTTTCATGGCTACACCTTCATAAATAGTTAACTATTCGGCAATACTGTTTTCAAACTGAAACCACAAAAATGAAAAATATTAACAATAATTTAGTAACTATTTTTATTATGAGGGATATCAGACAAACATGCGCTATTTTATTTATTATATACGTTTGAAAAAAAAAGAAGATATTTTTACTAAATGATAAAATATAATGAAATAAAAAATTTGTTAGTCCTGGCAATCCACTTGTTAAAAAATAAAATACAAATACAGCAAATGAGGGAAATAATTTATAAAGTTTTGAAAAAATTCTCATAAGGGATGTAGCAGATAGAAACAGGAGGCCCCACCACTAGAGGTAGGTAGATCGTTTTAACCCTCTTATGATGCCCTGACACTTTCGGTTTTTCATCTTTCCGAGCCATCGGTTTGCACGACGAAAAATGGTGGGGAAAACTGTCGGTTTGGAACGAAGCCCGCCACCCCCGTAGACCATCGGTCCAAATCATCCATCCAAACCATGATTATAATAAATAAAAATATTTTAATTCAAGTAAATGTTCCAATCATGACTAATTTGTGTTTTTTCAATGCGTATTTTTCCAAATTATTTTTCTAATTAAAAAAAATATATAAAAACAACGAGCGGACCCTCCCACGCGTTGCTGTGGCTCAGTAGCTATGCTGCGTTGAATTAGTTATATCCTATTTTTCTTTATAGTCAAATCAATATTTACTTATACACATAAAAACGTTTCAGCTAATCTAAAAACCAACGGGATTTAAAATAAAACTTTACGCCAAATTTAAAACTGAATAATGATAAAGCTGACATGATATTAAAGAATACTTGATTCTCATTAAACATGAAGAGTTTAAAATTGTTAAAGTTATTTTTGAGAAAATGGAAAAAACTTAAAAATGGGGAAAAACGTTATGAAATAAAGTGTCCCCTCCGGTTCATCGATTTTGATGAAATTTTTGTAGTTACATCTCGAGCATATTTTGTACATCAAATGCCAAGTTTTATCAAAATCTTATGAGCCGTTTTTGAGAAAATCGAAAAAAGCATAAAAAGCTAAGTGGTGTTGGAGAATCAAGATAAAATATATATATCAAAAAAAGTATGTTAAAAATTAGACCGAACTCACATACTAATGAATTTAAATTTCTATCTAATGGAATTTCTCCCGAACGGGTTGTCTTACTGAAATCATGTATGTATAAAATGAGACTTTATTATTTATAGTTTATTATTCCCCCCATTTGCTTATTGTTTTCATTAATTTGCCAGATTCTTTCAACTACATCATCTCGAGAATAACATGCTTGTCTTACTTATATGATCATATGATCAGTTTTGTGAAGAATTTTACTAGGAATATATTTTATAAAAATTATTTCTTCTAAATATGACCCGTTATTTATATAAAATTGAATCAACTAAAAAAATGGGGATTTAGGGGGTTTGAAGCAAAGGACGACTCACCCCCCCCCCTATTTTCCCGAAATTTTCTGTTTCTTAATACTACTTGACGTAATATAACTTTTACATTTTTTTTTTTGTTTTTAAACAATTGACTATAGTGTAGAGGTATAGTTATTATAAGGGTGGGTAGAGAACAAATAAAGGAGGTTGTTTGATTATCTTTCCCAAATGTAGCTTATACTTGCTTTAGTTAGTTAGCTTGTATAGTTCGATATTTGTAGCTCGAGTTTTTAGTTAGGTTGAGCATACCTTGTAATTCCTACGAACCGTTGTTCCTAGACCGCGCATTGTGTTCTCCAACATCTTGAAACATTCAATCATAACATATTTGTTGAACATAAATATAATTGGAATTATCATCTTATCAGTCCTTGTATATTTAAGTTGGTAGCGTATTCCGAGTGAGTGAGACAATTCTTTGAATATAGGCCAAGGTAAGGTTTATATGTTATAGGTTCTAACAAAAATTTGGGATATGTGGGACATGACTTTTAACGCAAACCATGAATGCTTCAATACAGGATTGTAATGCATGCCAGGAAAAAAAGTAGTGATTAGTAATCCAACACCTAAGGATCAGGAATATATGTTACAATCATAAATGAGTGAATAGATACTAGTTAATTAAATAACATTGTTATATTTAAAAAACATAGTTTATTAAATCTTTTAAAATTAGGAAATAAAATATAATAGAAGGATTTAAAACACAATTTACAATACAATTACAATATATACTCTAAACATTAAATTAAAAATACTTGAATAACAGTTATATAACAATTATATGTATTTTGTTTGCTAAAAATTAATGACTTTTTCCCATCTTTGCTCCTCCCATGTAGCCTCCTCCGCCCATCTTGCTTCCCATCATTCCTCCTCGCATCATTTTGCCACCTCCCATCATGGCACCTCCGCCCATCTTTCTTCCTCCCATCATACCACCTCCGCCCATCTTTCTTCCTCCCATCATACCACCTCCGCCCATCTTTCTTCCTCGCATCATGCCACCTCCGCCCATCTTGCCTCCCCCGCCCATCTTGCTTCCTCCCATCATTCCTCCTCGCATCATCATCTTGCCTCCTCCCATCATGCCTCCTCCGCCCATCTTGCTTCCTCCCATCATTCCACCTCCAGGGGACGCTAATGCTATAGCGATTATATAAGCTCCAATTAAAAATACTACCTGTAAATCGAATCATAGAATTACAAATAAAATTAAAATATACAACATATATTGAGCAGACATTTCAATATTTGTGTTTGCTGTTCTTTTTTTTAATAGAATATAACTTGTTTCTTTAATAAAAATAACTAATAAAAAATTGAAGGTTTTTATTTTATTTTCATCCTTTACTTTATTTTCAGAGTTTACCATGATTATCTCATTATCTCGACTGAGACAATGTAATACTATTACAACGTAAAGTTTTATTTTAAAAAAAAATAAAGAAAAGAAAAAAAAAATACTAAGGATAGATTTCTTTGTAATTTCACGTCGTTTCAAATTTCAATTGATTTAGTTTCATGTCTATGATAAATGCTTAGGCTCACAGAAAATTAAATATTTTCGATTAAAAAATAACATAAGAAGTGCAAGATATACTCACTAAATACACCTTCATGGTTCTGTTATTGCTGATAAAAGTATTGTAACTCATGATTGAAGTTCGCCTAGTATTTATATCATATAAAGTTGTGACGTATTAATCACTCCCGCTAGAGAGGGAGGTATTTCAATTAAGACCAAGGATCGCTATTATATTATATATTATTAATACGTAGTTAATTTATTTTTCTAACGACTATATTTGCTCTAAACATTTTATGTAACTGAAAAGAACTCGTTTATTTTTAAGCACTAGGATTTTACATCAAAAATTTATTTTATTTTTTGGCTCTTTAGACACATTTGCAAAAACCCTCGAAAATGTGTCTAATTTAATATGATAAACTAGAAAACAAAAAATCACAAAAAAGTCGTTTTAAGTATGACTGAAAAACAAGAAACCTTGATATAGCAGCTGACATATGTATGATATTTTGTAAAAGTAAAAGTTTCTTATATCTTTTTCGAATATTTTTATGACAAATAATGACAGAGTAAAGACGCAAACTCAAAATTAGTCAAACTTAAAGAAATTAAAACAAAATGATGTTTAGTATCATATCGAAATGTGAAGAAATAAATCATGTCCAATGATTCTCTAAAGATACCCCTTAACTTCATTTAGCCCGGAGAGAAATACAAATCGTTATCACCAAAATACAATTATTGTTTTTGTTCCCGGACCCTCTGGGTTGAATTTCGTGTCAATATTTTAAAGATTATACAATTGCTGTAAAAAAAATCCGAGAGTCGAAGTCAAAACCAAGACAGTTTATATTTATGATTAAAATTATATTATTCGATGAAGACCAAACAAAAAATGTATGAACTCTTTCTTTATTTAATAATCTTATAAACATATGCATTACAATTAAAATAAAATATATATTATTATAATATATAATATAATATATATTGTAACACTTATGTGGGTAACAAATATTTATTCAACAAAAATATAAAGTTATCATAAAAACGAATTAATAAAACTTAAATACTTGATCAGGTTACACAAATGATAACGTTATAACACACAATCATATGACTTGAACTACACAGTCAAGACATATATTAACATATATTAAGACATTACATTAACTCGTTGAGTCACTCGCTCCTTATATATAATCGTAAATGGTCAAGTCTGGAATGTTCCAGAACAGTGTGGACAGTTCTACGTCTTCTTGAATCAGGATCGAATGATCTGGACCCAAACAGTTCGTTCCAACCGCTTATTTTGTTCCAACAACGGTCTGGGCTTTGAAATCATTTGTGTTTTTTATTTTTTATTTATTTAACGATTTAACGTTACAATATATTATAATATTATTGTCCACGCCCAAATCATTAAAGGATAATAGGAAGTCCCTGGACTTATGTCCCAAAAATGGAGGTCCCAAAAAATACCACCACCACATAAGGTATATAACAAAACTTACCAACAATATGGACTGTATCATTTGACGATTTAAAAGTGCGCCAAGATCGAACTCCCGCGGATTCGCACACAGAACCTAGGTGGTGTTGTTCGAGCCACATCAAGTCCTACTACTCTGTCTCTTTGTCCAGCACTTTCATGAAGGTCTCAAAGTCCAAAAGGTACCTAATGAGCTGGCAGAACAAATTGGCAAACCTACGCCATCTTTTGGGAACTGCCAGTACTAGTTAGGTGTAGTTAACATAAATGTCACATTGGCATGCATTTTGTTCCAACAACGATTTGAGATTTTAAATGATATTTTTTTTTTTTTTTTTTATTTAACGATTTAACGTTACAATATATAGTAATATTATTATAAACCCAATCTTACCAAAATCAATCTTTGCTGTGGCCTACCTGATATTAGATTTTAGGAAAATAATTAAATGTTTACCGGAGATTGTTAAACTGGTGAATCCCGTGGAATAGGGGTGAATTATCAAAAGTTCACTGGAGCTTTTTAAATTTTTATTCATAGTGATAGTTAATATTCTCTTCTAAACTGGAAGAACGTTTAGGCACTGAGTTAATACTTTATATCCGAGATTTATTGTTCATTTGTAGTGAAGAATGAAAAATAAATTTTTTCTAAAAAAGTATTGGAAAAATATTGAAATAAGATTATTTTTCTATTTTAAAAAATCCATTGAGATATTAATATAAACAATATGCAAGGACACTGTTTGACTAAACAGGACGTTATGTGAAAGTTCCAAGACAATCTATTCCCAATTTTCGAGTTATGAATCAAACTCACGGTCAATTTTGAATGCATAAAAACTATATCCAAACTCCTTTACTCGGATTATATTTTTATAAATCAAACCAATAAAAATAAAATAAAACAATTTCAATATTACTTGCTAAAGATTTGCATAAAAACTATATTCAAAGTCCTTTATTCGGATAATACTTTGTAGATATATTCTTTTTTTTTTTGGGACATCTTTTCTGGCAATAGCTTTAATAAACCCTAGTAGCAATTCCTAGGATTTGGCAACGGTAAGATAGTTAGGACGATACGCGATGGTTGGTGTCATCATAAGTGGTTTCATGAGCACATGTAGCAAGATAGACGAAAGTAGCATGAAAAGAGGAGGATGCAGTAGGAGGAGAAATGGAATAGGAGGCATAATCGGAAATATTACAACGAGGAGAGTATTGGTGGGTGGTAAAGCTCATGGATAAATTATTTGACGATAACAATCACAAAAATGTTAATTTAATAATTATAAAAAATGTGATATTTAAGTAAAGGGATTAAGATGGGTGGAATGTGTGTTCGAAGCAATGCATCATGAAACAGTGACTGCCTCAATAGGCCTGATGTAACGTGGGATGGACACCAGAAAGTAGATATAGGATCAACTAGGATGCTTCTAGCGGAAGATCGTGGTCCAGGATGTGCACAGATGGAAAAGGCAGAATCATGCTGTAAAAGACCTAAAAGGTTGTTCAGGAAAAGAAAATATAAAAAAAAATGAGTGATCCTTTGGAAAACGATGAGACTTCGGGTACTATTTCTGAACAGCGGCACCTGGGCGAATTTCAACTGAGAAGGACCCTTTTAGCGGTTTATTTATCTTAAAAGAGGGAGAATGGCTAGCGGGGATCTAAATATAGAATTAAATAAAGCTAATCAAGGTCCTTTTTAAATGAAAAACCGCTATAGGTTCCATAATATAATAGTCACATAACCTCTCAAAATTGGCCACGCCCAAAATCCACTGTTAAGAAGTAGTAACAGACCCCATAGATTCAGATTCTGAGAAGAAATAAACCTTAAACTTAATAATAAAGGTATTAATACACAATTTAAATTAAGAAAAAATGAAATCAGCTAACATTTTTGATGAGTCATAAAGTCAAAAATTATAATTAATATCTATAAAACGAAAATTTTAAAATTATATCTATTGACCAAAAAATGCTTATTAATTGTAACCAATCACGGAATAGCTCTATGAATATGTGTGAATACCTAAACATTTGAAACTGTAATATATTAGGTATATACAATTAGTATATTTCAATTATAGTTTGAAACAGTAATTCGTTATCAATATATTATTAATTATTGGCGGAACATCCATCTATGATTATCAAATCCCTTAATAGTATGTAGTAGTAAGTCAATACCATTCGATATGAACAAGATTTTCCCCGAGCCAAGTTGAATCATCGCTCAACACCATTCAGCATACATATTTTCAAAACCTGCTTAAGTAGAAACTAATAGATTTTCTATGGTAACAATTTAAGTGTTGTTGCGGCGTTCTTCAAAAATATATGAAAAATATTATAAGTCTATTATTATCAGTTAAATATTTCATTTATAATCTTTCAATTCCATTAAATAAGAAAATTAAAATTCACGAATTTTATTTTCTCTTTAATCACCTCTTCTCCGTACTTGCAACAATGAAGTGTTTACATATACATTTATGATATATAGGCCTCTGTATATATTCAGCATAAGGGTCATTATCGTTTCCCAATATTTGGGTTGACAGATCAATTAACCATAGTTGATAGTCCCTTGAATCAACATTGCAAATTGCACTCATGGTTTCGATTCGACTATTACCAGATACCTTCCTCGCGGTCGACTTAGTTACACACCAGCCACTAAATCCCATCTTAAAACCTAAGTATACAGATTAGATTTGAAAGATGATTTGAAGAAATTTGTGCTTGAGCTATAATAATATATTTTAATATTTAGCTGTTTTTTAAAGATGCTCAATACATATCACCAATCTGGACCTCAATCTCTTTTCCCTCAGTTTCGAAACACAAGGGATTTAAGTCAGCACTCTGGCTCCCAAGATACGTAAGGTCCCACACAATAGAGTCACCCCCCCCCCCCTCCCCAAAGCTGGTGGGGTGATGGAGTTCGAAGAGTTCCAACAGACATTTGGACTGGATATAATACACTAGTCCACTACATTATCGAACACACTGATTTTTCCCCATAGATCTACATAAAATTTGACGATCTTGCAAGGATGTACTACTGTTTCAGCACTCCCTCGGTCATCCAGACAACATTCATAATAAAAAATTAGTGATTTTTGAAATATGATGTTTTTGAGAGGAGTGGGTGAGCGATATTTTTTCGAGTTGTTACCGGTATGAGATATATTTTAATTTACAGTATTATCAAGTTGGGATCAGTTGTAGTATAGCAGAGAACAGATATAGCCTTTATGGAGCTTTTCTATTCCATTAACCCTTTAACGCCTGTAGACTGATGTATCAGTTCGAGCGCTGCAGTCCCTGGGTCCTGTAGACTAAATATCAGTTCCGTTCAGCGCGAGAAGACTTAAACTGCGGACCATATTCTAATTGATTACTTTACTCTTTCCATTTTACTATTGCACTAGGATAAAACCCCTAATAGTCAGCAGCTTTAGAGATGTTTTTGTGTCATTTTTTAAAACAAAAATTGAATTTTTGCTCTTCGCTTTCGGATTTATTGTATCATTATTTAGGAATGCAACATTCATAAATCGTAGGTACGTAACAACACGTAAAAAATATATAGTATATAATTTAGAAATGGTATAAAATAAACAGATATATAAAACATTTAATGTAACAGTTCTAAAAATTGTATGTAAGTATGTCTACTTAGGTACGTTCCTACTCATATTTTTTTTAATTTCATGAATATTAGAGGAGCATGGCGAGCAGACAAAATATTCATAATTTTCTTATTCATATTTAGGACGAGTGCAGGACATATGAAAATTATTTTTACATAATTGTCATCCGCATATCTCCAACCCTGTTTCCAGCCCGTCCGGTATTTCCCAGTGACGAGGTTTATGGTTTCCTCAAAACTTTCCGAGGGTTGTAAGCTTATTGACATGGGGTTATTTTTTAGGGTTTTTCCAAATTAATTTTACCTGCACCTTATTCCTTAGTCAAATATTGGGAAACAATTAGTAGTATTACTTAAAAAAAAAAAAAAAAAATAAAATAAGTTTTTAAATCCACCAATGCCTGTCCAAAGTCCGGAAACTTTTGAAGAAAAATTTGAATAAGGAGATAAAGAAGCGTGAATGTGGCCAAAAGTATTGAGGCCACCGGGCACGGTAGCCGGGCTAGGTTCAGATTCGCAAGTGCTTAATCCATATAGTCGTGCTCAGATGTTTTTACCTTAAACGATTTGATCGTTTGTAATTTCGTGTGCTACATCTGTATTTAGGTATAAAAGCTAAATGTTGGTGGAGAATCAAAATAAAATACATAAAATAAACAAAAAAAAAATGGTAAAAATTAGACCGAACTCACATATTAATGTATTTAATTTTCTTTCTAATGGATTTGCTCGCAAACGGGTTGTCTTACTGAAATCATGTATAGTCTCATTTTATTATTTATAGTTCATTACTTCCCCCGTTTGCTTACTATTTTCATTAATTTGCCAGAACTAATTTTCTTTTAACTACATTTTCTCGAGAATAACATGCTTGTCTTACCTATAATATGCATATGATCATTTTTGTGAAGAATTTTACAAGGAATATATTTTATAAAAATGATTTCTTCTAAATATGAACTGTTATTTATATAAAATCGAATCAACTAAAAAAATGGGGATATAGGGGTTTGAAGCAGAGGACGACTACCCCCCCCCTGTTTTCGCGAAATTTTCTGTTTCTTAATACTACTTGACGTAATATAACTTTTTTTTTGTTTTTAAACAATTGACTATAGTGTAGTGGTATAGTTATTATAAGGGTGGATAGAGAACAAATAAAGGAGGTTGTTTATGGTTGTAATGTTTGATTATCTTTCCCAAATGTAGCTTATACTTGCTTTAGTTTTTGTATGTAGCTCGAGTTTTTAGTTAGGTTGAGCATACCTTGTAATTCCTACGAACCGTTGTTCCTAGACCGGCCAATCCCCTATACACGTGTCTAATATTTTTCAATACTCTGACATGCCTGAAAATTTCATTGAAATTGGTTGAAGGAGCTTTGAGCAGCGGCAACTTTGTTGATGCAATTTTTGGCTATTTTCGTACCTAAGAAATTTTTTTTCTCGGCTCAGAAGGCCCATTGGCAAGAACCCTCGGACACGTATCTAATATTTTTGGATATAGAAACTCGAAAAAAAGTTTCATTGTAATCGGTGACCCCACGTCCGTAGCCTCCCCTTGTAAGTAAAATCCCCTCTCCGGTTAATCAATTTTGATGAATTTTTTACAGTCATATCTCGGGCATATAAGTAGATCAAATACCTAGTTTAATCAAAATCGTTAGAGCCGTTTTTGAGAAAATCGAAAGAACGCAAAAAGTTATTAAATAAAGTACCCCCTCCCTTTGAGCAATTTTGATGAAATTTTTGCTGTCACATCGCGGGCATATACCTACACTAAATACCCAATTTTAGGTTCCCACGGTTTATAGTTTTTGAGCTAGTCTGTTCACACACACACACACAGACCATATCGCGGGACTTGGTTATTTCGACTCAGGAGGTCCCAAAACGTGTATTTCCGTTGAAAACCGGAAGTCGAAATTTTTCACGATCGCTATACTTCCACATACTATATATTTCATATATAGGTAAGTGAAAGTAAAAAAAAAGTATGTTAAAAATTAGACCGAACTCACATACTAATGAATTTAAAACTCTGTCTAATGGAATTTCTCCCGAACTGAAATCATGTATGTATAAAATAAGACTTTATTATTTATATTAATCTAATCTTAATTTGTGGGTGACCACCATTTTTAAATTATTATTATTATTTTTTTTTTTTTTTTTTTTTTACAGTTTGCTTACTATTTTCATTAATTTGCCAGAACTAATTTTCTTTTAACTACATCATCTCGAGAATAACATGCTTGTCTCACTTATATTATGCATATGATCAGTTTTGTGAAGACTTTTACTAGGAATATATTTTATAAAAATTATTTCTTCTAAATATGAACTGTTATTTATATAAAATTGAATCAACTAAAAAAATGGGGATGTAGGGGTTTGATGCCGAGCACGACTCACCCCCCCCCCCTGTTTTCGCGAAATTTTTCTGTTTCTTAATACTACTTGACGTAATATAACTTTTATATATTTTTTTTTTGTTTTTAAACAATTGACTATAGTGTAGTGGTATAGTTATTATAAGGGTGGATAGAGAACAAATAAAGGAGGTTGTTTATGGTTGTAATGTTTGATTATCTTTCCCAAATGTAGCTTATACTTGCTTTAGTTTTGTATGTAGCTCGAGTTTTTAGTTAGGTTGAGCATACCTTGTAATTCCTACGAACCGTTGTTCCTAGACCGTGCATTGTGTTCTCCAACATATTGAAACATTCAATCATAACATATTTGTTGAACATAAATATAATTGGAATTATCATCTTATCAGTCCTTGTACATTTAAGTTGGTAGCGTATTTCGAGTAAGTGAGACAATTCTTTGAATATAGGCCAAGGTAAAGTATGTTATAGGTTCTAACAAAAATTTGGGATATGTGGGACACGACTTTTAACGCAAACCATGAATGCTTCAATACAGGATTGTAATGCATGCCAGGAAAAAAAGTAGTGATCAGTAATCCAACACCTAAGGATCAGGAATATATGTTACAATCATAAATGAGTGAATAGATACTAGTTAATTAAATAACATTGTTATATTTAAAAAACATAGTTTATTAAATCTTTTAAAATTAGGAAATAAAATATAATAGAAGGATTTAAAACACAATTTACAATATATACTCTAAACATTAAATTACAAATACTTGAATAACGGTTATGTAACAATTATATGTATTTTGTTTGCTAAAAATTAATGACTTTTTCCCATCTTTCCACCTCCCATGTAGCCTCCTCCGCCCATCTTGCTTCCCATCATTCCTCCTCGCATCATTTTGCCACCTCCCATCATGGCACCTCCGCCCATCTTTCTTCCTCGCATCATGCCACCTCCGCCCATCTTGCCTCCCCCGCCCATCATTCCTCCTCGCATCATCATCTTGCCTCCTCCGCCCATCTTGCTTCCTCCCATCATTCCACCTCCAGGGGACGCTAATGCTATAGCGATTATATAAGCTCCAATTAAAAATACTACCTGTAAATCGAATCATAGAATTACAAATGAAATTAAAATATACAACATATATTGAGCAGACATTTCAATATTTTTGTTTGCTGTTCTTTTTTTTAATAGAATATAACTTGTTTCGATAGGTTAAATGATGGTCAGGATTTCCAGTTTACAAGGATTTTATTATGGTAAGCCAACGTTTCGATCCAACTTGTGGATCTTCATCAGGGCTAAAAGAAAACAAATATATGAGTAACTATGCTAGAGGGTGACAATAAATGGATACATTACAGAACTGTTAATATATAATAGATGGTGTAACATGAATATTAAAATAAGTGGCTGGTTAACAAGATAAAATAGAAGCTGATATTTACCTACTGAGTCCAGGTGGATACTTAGACTAAAGGTATAAATAGGGTGAGAGGTAGTGGTAGGGGGTTAGTTTGCCGACTTCAAAGGTTTATGACGGGGAAATCCAACACTTTTGAAGTGAAGGCACATGACAACTGAGTGAACAAAAATATTTTAAAAACTAACAAAATAGATGGTACTGTATACAAACAGTTGTGTCTGGACTCAAAATAACATAAAAATGAGATAATACATGATGTAACAATGCATTAAAAAAAAAAGAAGGAAAATATACAGAAAGAAGTAAACAATACAAAAAATAATAATAGTACAAGAGGTACAGAGATAATTGCAGTACCTATTAAATCAAAACTAGGATTTGAGGATGCGGAAGATGTTAGAATAAGTGGATGAAATTATCTCTTTATCTGTTTTGTGATTTACCGGGTTTTTTTTTTCCAGATGGATGAAAATGGATTCTGAGAGGAGTCGTTTATCATGGTTAGGTACAGTAGCTAATATGGAGGGGTTCTTAAAGTCGAAGGAATGGTTGTGGGCAATGGCATGTTCTGCTAATTTAGACGTAGACGAATTACGCGTGGAAATACTGTATTTATGTTGATAAATACGTATTTAAAAATAATTTTTGGTTTCACCGATATAGCAACTGTTGCAATTAAGCGTGGAGCACTGGATACGATAAATTACATTACAATTGTCTAGGAGAGTTACTGGGTCTTTGAGTTTGGTATACAGATTTTTTAATTTATTGTTATTTTTTAATACTAGGTGTATGTGTGGGAAACTTGATGAGAAGGATTTTTTAATTTTGTTAGAGAGGATGGGGATATATGGGACAGATCTGCATTGGAAAGTAGAGATCGGAGGTTGTGAAGAGTTGTTAGAGAGAATTTGGGTTTTAGCATTGTTATTGATAAGTGTTTTTATTAAGTGCTCTGGAAAATCATTAGATTTTAAGATATTTTTCAGGCGGATTTTGTTATGACAATGAAATTGTGGATCGGACAAGGTCAGGCTACGATGGATGAGGTTTTTTGCGACGTTGATTTTTTGGTGAAGTGGATGTTGGGAAAAATAGTTTAGGAGTCGGCCAGAATAAGTGGGTTTGGTTTACCAATTAGTGGATATGGAATTTTCCGGGTTTCTGGTAATGTAAATATCTAGGAATGGAAGGGTACAATTGGTTTCCAATTCAGTAGTGAAACGAAGACGTGGATGGTAGGAGTTGAAGGCGGAGAGGATTAATAATCAATAGGAGGTCGTCTACATATTTTTTAATGAAAAAAATATCGTTGGGGAATTTAGGTATTACAGAATCAAGGAGATAGTTGAGGACAATACCGGAGAGGTCGGGAGCTAGACAGCTACCCATTGCAAGGCCAGAAGTTTGGAGAAAATATTTATTTTGAAAAAAAAAATAAAAAAAAAATCAGAAGCTTTTATCTTGTTAACCAGCCACTTATTTTAATATTCATCACCTTTTATATTATTATCAGTTCTGTAATGTATCCATTTATTGTCACCCTCTAGCATAGTTGCTCATATATTTGTTTTCTTTTAGCCCTGATGAAGATCCACAAGTTGGATCGAAACGTTAGCTTACCACAATAAAATCATTGTAAACTGAAAATCCTGACCATCATTTAACCTATCGTAATTGAAGAACAGTTGACTATCTCTCACCTCTATATCTTGTTTCTTTAATAAAAATAACTAATAAAAAATTGAAGGTTTTTATTTTATTTTCATCCTTTACTTCAGAGTTTACCATGATTATCTCATTATCTCAACTGAGACAGAATGTAATATTAATACAACGTAGAGTTTTATTAAAAAAAAAAAAAATAAAAAAAAAGACTACTAAGGATAGATTTCTTTGTAATTTCACGTCAAGTTTCAAATTTCAATTGATTTAGTTTCATGCCTATGATAAAATGCTTAGGCTCACAGAAAATTAAATATTTTCGATTAAAAAATAACATAAGAAGTGCAAGATATACTCACTAAATACACCTTCATGGTTCTGTTATTGCTGATAAAAGTATTGTAACTCAGGATTGAAGTTCGCCTTGTATTTATATCATATAAAGTTGTGACGTATTAATCACTCCTGATAGAGAGGGAGGTATTTCAATTAAGACCAAGGATCGCTATTATATTATATATTATTAATACGTAGTTAATTTATTTTTCTAACGACTATATTTGCTCTAAACAATTTATATAATTGAAAAGAACTCGTTTATTTGTAAGCACTAGGATTTTACATCAAAAAAAAATTATTTTTTTTTTGGCTCTTTAGACACATTTGCAAAAACCCTCGAAAATGTGTCTAATTTATTATGACAAACTAGAAAACAAAAAATCACAAAAAAGTCGTTTTAAGTATGACTGAAAAACAAGAAACCTTGATATAGCAGCTGACATATAAATGGTATTTTGTAACAGTAAAAGTTTCTTATATCTTTTTCGAACATTTTTATGTCAAATAATGACAGGATAAAGACGCAAAAACATTGAATATGATTAGTCAAACTTAAAGAAATTAAAACAAAATGATGTTTAGCATCATATCGAAATATGAAGAATAAAATCATGTCCAATGATTTTCTAAAGAGACCCCTTAACTTCATTTAGCTCGGAATGAAATACAAATCTTTGTCACCAAAATACAATTATTCTTTTTGTTCCCGGACCCTCTGGGTTGAATTTCGTGTCAATATTTTAAAGATTATACAATTGCTGTAATAAAAATCCGAAAGTCGAAGTCAAAACCAAGACAGTTTATATTTATGATTAAAATTATATTATTCGATGAAGACCAAACAAAAAATTTATGATTTCTTTCGTTATTTAATAATCTTATAAACATATGCATTATAAATAAAATAAAATATATTATTATAATATATAATATAATATATATTGTAACACTTATGAGGGTAACAAATATTTATTCAACAAAAATATAAAGTTATCATAACAACGAATTAATAAAACTTAAATACTTGAGCAGTTGACAAAAATGATAACGTTATAACACACAATCATATAACTTGAGCTACGCAGTCAAGACACAGACTTATATTAACTCGTTCAGTCACTCGCTCTTTATATATAATCGTAAATGGCCAAGTCTGGAATGTTCCAGAACAATATGGACAGTTCTACGTCTTCATGGACCAGGCTCGAATGATCTGGACCCGAACAGTTCGTTCCAACCGCTTATTTTGTTCCAACAACGATTTGAGATTTTAAATGATATTTTTTTTTTTTTTTTTTTTTTATTTAACGATTTAACGTTACAATATATAGTAATATTATTATAAACCCAATATTACCAAAATCAATCTTTGCTGTGGCCTACTTTAATATTAGATTTTAGGAAAATAATATAATGTATTCCGGAGGTTGTTAAACTGGTGAATCCCATGGAATAGGGGTGGATTATCTAAAGTTCACTGGAGTTTTTTAAATTTTTATTCATAATTACAGTTAAAATTCTCTTCTAATCTGGAATGAAAAATAACATTTTTCTAAAAAGTATTGGACAAATGCAATACAACAAAATTATTTTTCTATTTAAAAAAATCCATTGTGATATTAATATAAATAATATGCAATGGCACTGTTTGACTAAACAGGACGTTATGTGAAAGTTCCAAGACAAACTATTCCCAATTTTCGAGTTATGAATCAAACTCACGGTCAATTTTGAATGCATAAAAACTATATTCAAACTCCTTTACTCGGATAATACTTTGTAGATATATTCTTTTTTTTCGATGCATCTCTTCTGGCAATAGCTTTAATAAACCCTGGAAGCAATTCCTTGAATTGAACGCGATAGTTGGTGTCAACGTAGGTGGTATCATGAGGACAGGCAGCAAGATAGACGAAAGTAGCATAAAAAGAGGAGGATGTATTAATATGTATTAATATTAATATTCATTAATATAATATTAATGAAGGTATTAATACCCAATTTAAATTAAGAAAGTATGAAAAAATTAAATAAGCTAACATTTTTAATGTCATAAAGTCAAAAATTACAATAAATATCTATAAAACGAAAATTTAAAATGAATTCTTTAATAATTAATTAAACTTTAAAATGATTTTTATTGACCGAAATATGCATATTAATTGTAACCAAAGACAAGGATTAGCTCTCTGAATATGTGTGAGTACCTAAAAATTACTGTTTCAAGCAATTATTATATTTAAATAACAGTTTGAAACAGTAATTCGTTATCAATATATTATTAATTATTGGCGGCAGATCTGTCTATGATTATCAAATCCCTTAATAGTATGTAGTAGTAAGTCAATACCATTCGATATGAACAAGATTTTCCCCGAGCCAAGTTGAATCATCGCTCAACACCATTCAGCATACATATTTTCAAAACCTGCTTAAGTAGAAACTAATAGATTTTCTATGGTAACAATTTAAGTGTTGTTGCGGCGTTCTTCAAAAATATATGAAAAATATTATAAGTCTATTATTATCAGTTAAATATTTCATTTATAATCTTTCAATTCCATTAAATAAGAAAATTAAAATTCACGAATTTTATTTTCTCTTTAATCACCTCTTCTCCGTACTTGCAACAATGAAGTGTTTACATATACATTTATGATATATAGGCCATTGTATATATTCAGCATAAGGGTCATTATCGTTATCCAATATTTGGGTTGACAGATCAATTAACCATAGCTGATAGTCCCTTGAATCAACATTGCAAATTGCACTCATGGTTTCGATTTGACTATTACCAGATACCTTCCTCGCGGTCGGCTTAGTTACAAGCCAGCCACAAAATCCCATCTTAAGACCTAAGGATATAGATTAGATTTGAAAGATGATTTAAAGAAATGCGTGCTTGAGCGATAATAATATATTTTAATGTTTAACTGTTTTATAAAGGTGCTTAATATATATCACCAATCTGGACCTCCATCCTTTTTTCCTCAGTTTCGAAACACAAGAAATTTTAGTCAGCACCCTGGCTGCTATCTAATCCCAAGAGTCACCCCCCCCCCCCAAGCTGGTGGGGTGATGGAGTTCGAAGAGTTTCAACAGACATAATACACAGGATATAATATACTCGTCCACTACATTATCGAGCACACTGATTTTCCCCCATAGATCTACATTTTTTTTTTTTTTTAATCAGTATTAGAATTTAGTTCCTTCATAAGTTATTAAACTGTTTTCTCCCACAAGCAAACACGTATTAGAAACTGAAATAAAACTCTTGATTATTGTATTCCCACAAGTTTTTTAATGCGGGGTAGTTTCATGAAGTCTATTACCCCTATTTTCAAAAAAAGAAGAAAAACCTGTTAATTAAAAATTGAGCTAAGTCGGTGAATAATGCTTCCATGCAAACGGCATTTATTACCTGCCATTTCATTACTGAAAGAATTATTTCAGTTTTTATATAGCCCATATTGCTCATAAGATGCCTTTAAATAAAAATATGGTTTCCTGTTTTTTTGTGGGTGGTTTTTTGTTGATAAGTTACAAATGGGTAACTTTTATTTTTACAGATGGGTAATAAAAAGGGTGTGGCCACTGCTTGTTTTAAAGGAAGTAAATGTTTATTCATTAACGCCATTTTGTAAATTATTATCAGCTTTCCAACGATATATTATTTTCCTTATCTTTTTACTTTCACTTACCTATATATGAAATATATAGTAAGTGGAAGTATTGCGATCGTGAAAAATTTCGACTTCCGGTTTTCAACGGAAATACACGTTTTGGGACCCCCTGAGTCGAAACAACAAAGTCCCGCAACGTGTGTGTGTGTGTGTGTGTGTGTGTGTGTGTGTGTGTGTGTGTGTGTGTGTGTGTGTGTGTGAACAGACTAGCTCAAAAACTATAAACCGTGGGAACCTGAAATTGGGTATTTAGTGTATTTATATGCCCGCGATGTGACAGCAAATATTTCATCAAAATTGCTCAAAGGGAGGGGGTACTTTATTTAATAACTTTTTACGTTTTTTTTCAATTTTCTCAAAAACGGCTCTAACGATTTTGATTAAACTGCGTATTTGATCTATTTATATGCCCGAAATACGACTGTAAAAATTTCATCAAAATTGATTAACCGGAGGGGGGACTTTACTTAATAAATTTTGTATCATTTTCACGTGTTTTTTTTATTTACTCAAAAACGGCTTTAACGATTTTGATCAAACTGGGTATATGATGTATGTATATGCCCGAAATACGACTGTAAAAATTTCATCAAAATTGATTAACCGGAGGGGGGACTTTACTTAATAAATTTTGTATCATTTTCACGTGTTTTTTTTATTTACTCAAAAACGGCTTTAACGATTTTGATCAAACTGGGTATATGATGTATGTATATGCCCGAAATACGACTGTAAAAATTTCATTAAAATTGATCAACCGGAGGGGGGACTTTACTTAATAAATTTTGTACCAATTTCACGTGTACATATTTTTTATTTACTCAAAAACGGCTTTAACGATTTTGAAAAAACTGGGTATTTGATGTATGTATATACCAAATATGTAAAATCCAATATTTCATCAAAATTGGTCCAACTGAGGGGGCACTTTATTTCATGACTTTTTTACAATTTTTACCTTTTTTTCGATTATCTCAAAAACGGCTTTAACGATTTATATCAAATTCGTCATGCTTAATGAAAATTAGGTTTTCTTTAATTTAACTGTCTCTCGTTACGCCTAAAAATAAGAAATGGCTAAATATGAGATATGATAAAAATAAAGAAAACATAAAGAGGAGAAAAAAGAAAAATATTCAGTCAACTCATAAAACTCGTTGAGCCCACGCATGCGGAGTACGCCTTTAATGACAGACCATTGTTCATAATTAAAGCCGTTCTGTTCATTTGAGAAGTGGCAATTAACAAAACGCATTAATTTCTAATCTAAGTAAGTTGGTAAGTGAAAGTTGTGTGTTGCGAGCACGCTGACTTCTTTTCTCTGTTCGAAGAGCATTATATAAATTTTTGTAAAATTTTGAAATATTTTCAAGTTATTTATGACTTTTTCTAAAATTTCATTTAAGTTGCTTCAATTTAAAATTTTACGATCTTGCAAGGATGTACTACTGTTTCAGCACTCACTCGGTCATCCAGACAACAATCATAATAAAAAATTAGTGATTTTTGAAATATGACTATTGGGTCATTGAAATATGAGTGGGTGAGCGATATTTTTTTTCGAATTTCGAAGTTGTTACCGGTATGAGATATGTTTTAATTTACAGTATTATGAAGTTGGGATCAGTTGTAGTATAGCAGAGAACAGAAATAGCCTTTATGGAGCCTTTATATTCCGTTAAGACCAATTAGCTATTATTACGGAAATAGAGATAATTATAATTGACTAATAGCAATTGCAAAATTAAGATCAAATACGATGTATTCAAAATTCATTTTAGGTATGTATTTCGAAGGTTGAAAAAAGTTCTTATTATCAATCCCTGAAGCAAATCTTTTATATATATATATATATATATATATATATATATATATATATATATATATATGTATATATATACATATATATATTATATTATTATATTTAATAAATATAATTAATAAATAATTAATTATATAATTAATAATTATATTAAATTAATTATAATTAATAAATAAATTATTTGCATTTATTAGCTTTGTACATAGCTTGTTGCGCTTTTTATTTTAATTTATTTTGGTATATTTTTTATTGGTAACATCTCTTTAACATAATTATTAATAACAATTGTAAATCATAAATCTTAATAATTTAACTTATATTGCTATATTTAGTAACTTTTTATTTCTATTTCATGTTTATATTGCTACTTCGTTATTTATGTTTATATTGCTACTTTATTCGTATGTTGCTACTTAGTTTATGTTTATATTGTTTTCTTGTTTGTGTTTGAGTTTATATTGCTACTTAGTATTTAGTATTTATAATTATATTGCTACTTTTGTTTATATTTATATTACTACTTTTGTAACTTTTCTTATTTATTTTTTATTTTGTTTTTCGTATATAACATAGTCATAATAAAAATTATAATACATTGTAATACATTATATTATTGTGCAATTGTAATACATGTAATGTGCCTAATAAAATAGGCATGGAGCATGTAAAGCGTTCAATAAACTCTCCTTCTTTGGGGGTACCATAGAAGGAAAAATATTAAAAAAAAAAAAAAAAAAAAAAAAAAAAAAAAAAAAAAAAAAAAAAAAAAAATATACATATATATATATGTATATATATGTATATATATATGTATATAAGTTAAGGTCTGGAGTACGGCAGTATTAGGCTTAATACCATCTAAGATATGTAAACACCTCCAGATAGTATATAAGGAGGAGCTGAGGATAAATAAAGTCAGTATATATTTGGAATCTGTGTAAGTTATTTCGCCACCTCATTTGTTCTTTTTTTTTATTCTTTTTACGTGCTCGAATATAAGTGGTGCCGAAACCCGGGAGTGAGTTAGCGGTGTGACGGGAAGCCGAGTGCCGATTTCTTCTCGATCTGTTATTGTTGTCTCAGAGCGGCCATTTTCTTTTTTTCGCGTCCTTCTGAATACGGAAATCTCTCAGTATGGCGGAGAGTGTATTAAAACCAGCAGTGTTGAAAATACCGCAGGTATCGGAGGAACTACCCCCGCTACCAGAGGAATCACTGGCATCGGCCCATGCAACGACTTTAGAATGGCTGAAAGTGTGGACAGCGACAGCGCAGGAACTTCGTAGGGCGATTTCAGATCTAGAGAGATTCGGAGGCGAAATTGGTGAGCTGAACCACTTCCTCAAGGGAGGGGATCGGCTGATGGCCCGTATCGAAGCGAAACGGGCGGAGAGCCTGCTAGACCCAGGAGATGCGGAGGCACTAAGGGCCGCCCTCGTATGCAGAGTCAAACGGAGCGTACTCAACCTCATCCAGGCGGATGAAGAAACCCCGTGGGCTACCGTGAAGGAGAGACTCAAGAAGGCGTATGGAGGGGGTCGGTGGACCCCAGAAGAGGATATGTTCCAGATGTTCAGAGAGACGAGGAAGCCCTACCAGTCGAACGGCCAGTATGCTGGCGTATTACTGGCCAGATACAACAAACTCACGGAGAAAATGCGAGAAACCATGAGCGCTGTAGAAGTAGAAGCCAGGATGGAGTTCCTATCAACCATTTGGAAGGTCCAGCTCGCTAAAGAAACGGGACGGAAAGAAGGACTGCCCAGGGATAAGACCTTCCTCGAATGCGCGCAGGAGATGGTGGATGCATGCGCGAGGGAAGAAGAAGCTCGCAGTTGCGAAGTGGATGAACCCGGTTGGACAAGGACTTCTTATAGGCGATCAAGAGCTGTGACGTCGAACTGGAGACAGAAAGAGACGGCAGGTGTAAATAAAGAAAGACCATCAGGAGGTGAGAGAAGATCAGGACAACCCAGACCGCGAAACTTCAACAGAAAGGAAGAGAGAAAATGCCATGGGTGTGGCAAACAGGGACATCTGGTGGCGCAGTGCCCCCGGACACGATGCTTCGAGTGCGGAACAGAAGGGCACATAGCTAGACAGTGTCCGTATCTATACCGGAGAGGAGAAACTCGACCGGAACCTATGGAGGTCAACACCCAGAGGGTTCGGAGGAGCATCAGCCCATCCAGAGAGAGTGCATCCTCGGAAGAAGCAACGGAGACCTCAGGAACGTCGGGGAGCGAAGACGAAGAACCAGACGGCTTCAGAAACGAGAGAGCCCGTCGATCCAGTGGACAACGGCGAGAGGCAGCGGGGAGGAAGAAACGGTTGGGAGCCTGAGGGGAGTGCCCGCAGGGAGGCGACCGAGCAATAACATGTAACAACATCAAGAAGGACGCATGCTGGTTGCCGATCATTAAAGTGAAAAGTGGAGTTAAGTGTCTGGTGGATACCGGGAGCTCCAGCACCATCATAGCCAGAGCGACGCTGGAAAAGCTGTTTGGCGGAGAGGCGACACCGATAAAGGTATGTGACTGTAAATTAATCACCCTGGGGGGCCCATGTAGCGTAGAGGGGGAAGCGATGATTAGATTAAAGGGTTGGACAGGGAAAAAGGGGAATCTAAGGGTCCACGTGGTAAAGAACATGCCCCGGGAGTACCAGATAATAGCGGGCTGTGATCTATTAGGGAAAGTAGGCGCGCTTGTTGAAAATAAGCTTGGGAAGTGGGAAGTCACAGTTGGAAAGAAAGTATACAAGTGTAAAAAGGCCACAGTGAGTAAAAGGGGTAGAATAGGGGCGCTTAATAGGGTCGAAGACTGGAGGGATTCCTTAACCGGAGAATTCGAGGATATCTTTTTCAAAGAGGGAGAGTCATTGGGGGTGACAGGTAGGACGGTTCACGAGATACCACTTAAGCAGGAGAGAGTGACGTATGTAAAAGAGCGAAGGTACCCACAAGCTCTCAGGCAGCACATTAGGGACGAAATAGAGAATCTGAAACGCCAGGGCATCATTGTGAATAGCACATCGCCTTATAATAGTCCGTTGTGGGCGGTAAGGAAGAAAAGCGCGCCTGGGGAGGAAAAGTACCGGGTAGTTATTGATTACCGTAAATTAAACGAGAATACGGTTGAGGAGAGATATCCGATCCCCAGATTTGAAGACATATTAGACCGGTTGAGCGGGGCAACTATATTTAGTTCACTAGACCTTAAGGCAGGATACCATCAAATTAGAATGAGCCCCAACGACCAGCACAAAACCGCGTTCACGTTCGAGAGGGGGCATTACGAGTTCACGAGGATGCCGTTTGGGCTGAAGAATGCCCCAATGACGTTCCAGCGTCTGATGGACGAGTTTTTACGGGGAATAGACGAGTGGGTATGCCAGGTCTATAGGGACGATCTACTCGTGTTTAGTAAAACGGAAGAGGAACACGTCGAACACCTGCGGCGCGTATTCAAGAGAGTGCAGCAGTTCGGACTCAAGTTATCGAAGGAGAAGTCCAGACTGGGACAAGAGTCAATAAAATTTTTGGGCCACACCATTTCGAGAGAAGGGGTCAAACCTGATGCGGATAAAGTGGAGGCAATCACCAGGATGGCGGTACCGAGGGACGTGAGAGGGATCCGGAGACTCTTAGGAACGTTGAACTATTACAGGAGGTTCGTACCCGAAATGGCAAAGCAGTTGGTGCCGCTTAACAACCTTTTAAAGAAGGGAGCTAGGATAGTCGTGACACCGACCATGGAGGATAACATTAGGAAGTGCCTAGCGAGACTACAGGAGGAGCCAGTGTTAGCTTTTCCCGACTTCACTAAGCAGTTTACGGTCACCACCGACGCGAGCGAATATGCGCTTGGGGCCGTGTTATCCCAGGAAGGAGACAAAGGGGACCGTCCAGTAGCATACGCCAGCAGACGCCTGACAGACGCAGAAACAAGATATAGTGCTTTGGAAAGGGAATTGCTGGGGATAGTGTGGGCAGTGGATCACTTTCGGCCGTACATTTTTGGAAGGAAGTTTCGGGTACATACCGATCATAGGCCCCTACAATGGGTCGGGAAGCTGAAGGAATCATCAGCCAGGGTCGCGAGATGGAAGGAGCTGTTGAGCCAGTATAATATGGAAATCGTCTACAAGCCCGGTAAGGAAAATGTCGTCGCGGACTGGCTGTCAAGAGCCATCATGGTTAATGCTATAGAGGAGGAAGGAGGCGAAACTTCACGGGACATTAGGCAGTTCCTTAGCGAATGGACACCGGGAGGGGAAGAGGAACCGGTAGACGAGGAGACGGAGGAGGGAGAAGACTCACCGGAGACAGAGAGGGGCGTAGAGATGGAGGAACTCGAGGAGATTATAAACGACAAGCGCAATCAAATAATCTGGAAGACGAGAACCTCGGGACTCATGAAAATCGACTATAGGAAATGTGGGAGGAACAAAATAACTACTATTTGGTCACAACCGGGGGTGAGGGAAGACCAAATTTGCAGAGCGTTAAAGGACGCGTCAGAACCAGGGAGGACACATTATCTATACGTGGGGAACGCTACTATATGGGAGAAGGTGAGGAGGATATGGAGAAATGAACGGATTGGGATGGATAGGACCTTCATCCGATGCAAGTTTCTGGTGGAAACCCTGACGGAAGTTGAGCAGCAGAGAGAAGTTACCCTGGCCTACCATCAGGGGAAAACCAACCACCGCGGGATTAACGAAACACTCCAGGCACTGCGGAGGAAATACTTCTGGCAGGGGATGAAGGAGATGATTAAGGAAGTAATAAGTTCCTGCGAAATCTGTCTACGTACGAAATATGACAGACACCCACTGCAGGGTATACAAGAGGAATCTCCTACCGGGAATGCTCCATTGGCCAATCTGCAGATCGACACCTTTACATGGAGGGGATTCAAATGGATAACAATCATCGACGAGTTCAGTAAACTGGCGATGGACCACCTAGTGCAGGATAGGTCAGCGGAGGCTGTTGTCGGGGCCCTTCGCACTTGGGCGCAATGTTACGGGGTGCCGGAGAAGATCGCATCCGACGGGGGTAGGGAATTTCAAAACTCAAAGGGAGAATTTCAAATTTTCATAAGGGAAGAAACGAAGAGATTGGACATTAGATGGCATTACAACACTCCGGGGCATCCCAAGAGCAGGGGAGGGATTGAGCGTCTTCACAGTACCTTAAGCGACCACCTACGCGTATACCAGGGGGAATATGGTTTAGAGCCCGATATTGCTATGCAAAAAGCGGTTATGGCCTACAACCACTCCATACATTCCGTTACGGGATTCTCACCTCTCGAGATAGTATTCGGATTGCACGCTCGGCGACGGGATTATGAGGGAACCATAGGGAATGTTGAATTGGCTAGGGAGGTTACTAACAATAAGTTAGGGGTGGAGAAAACCTGGGCTAAGGTGAAAGAGAAGATAGAGAAGGAAAAACACCGAAGGGTCGAAAAAGTAAACGCGAAAGTCAGGGACCGGTCGGGGGAGTTGCGGATAGGCACTATCGTGTACCGGAGGATAGGGACTAACAGGGGGAAGGAGCTCTTGCGGTACGATGGGCCGTTCAGGGTGATTGTCATTAGGGAACATAATATAGTCACTATTGAGAGTATAAGAGACCCCAAGAAGAGAAGAACGGTCCATATTGAGCAATTGAAACTTCCAGTTTCAGTCTCAGCTGAGGAAAGATGAACAGATGTTTTAATTTTGGTTCTATTTAGTTTATGTTTATGTTGCGTTCAGTTTAGGAAGTTCAGTTTAGTTGTATTTCTTTTAGGTTGTGATGTGTTTTTATGTTAAGTTAAGTGTGATTTCTTCTTTTTGATTTGTTTTGATCGTTATGAAGAGACAAGTGTGAATAAGGTTATAAATAATTTCTTTTATTTATCTATTTTTTTTCTTTTGTATTCTTAGTTTGTAAGAGATGTGTGAGGTATTAAGACTAAGGCTGCCGGTGAAGATCTTAACTTGTGAAAATTACATTTTGGTATAACTTGGGAGTTTACGGGAATTGTCCGTAAACTGGCGGGGGGGAGTTAAGGTCTGGAGTACGGCAGTATTAGGCTTAATACCATCTAAGATATGTAAACACCTCCAGATAGTATATAAGGAGGAGCTGAGGATAAATAAAGTCAGTATATATTTGGAATCTGTGTAAGTTATTTCGCCACCTCATTTGTTCTTTTTTTTTATTCTTTTTACGTGCTCGAATATAAGTTATATATACATATATATATATGTATATATATACATATATATATATATATATGTATATATATATGATTGGTTCTCTGCTCACCAATGAAATTACTATTAATAGTGGCATGTAGTCTTATGCTTCCTTGCAAACGGCATTTATTACCGGCCATTTTATTACTGAAAGAATTATTTCAGTTTTTATATTATATTTCAGTTATTCAGTTATAGCCCATATTGCTTATTAAATGAGTTATATATAACCAATTTAAAAATTAGGTAAATATAACTAATAAGTACCTAATACACTCAATTTTTTTTTTAATTCTACTTTTTTGTCGAATCTTCAGGTGAAGTGATTAAACCTTACTTATATTAGATACCAAATAAAATTCCAATAAGAGGGCTTATTTATTTTACATCACGATTCTCCAATCTGTAAGTACGAATACCAGTACTTTATCGGTACTAAGTCTAGCTAGGTAGAATTATAGTAGATAGTAATGTGGCATTTCAAAGCATACATACGCATTAGTTTAAATTCATTACTTACCTCGATTAAATATTGCCAAGGTGGATCATTTTTTAAAATTTAGCAGTAATTATTATGTCAATGTTAAAGGTATCGACAATACCAAATTTGTATACCGAATAGATCATTTATGATAACACTTATATTGAATGGATAAATCGATCAATATTTGGGACTCATTCAGCCATTCAGAAGCTCTAATACATTAATTAAAGCTCTATTACATTAATTTCTGTTTTAAACATTCATTATCTTCTCATTGATATAATATAACTTTCTTTGCATCATATTTGATGATTTACTTATGAACAGAAGTTTGCTGACTCCAACAACAGAAACTAATTTTTAACTAAAATTATTAAAATACTTAAAATAATTATGCAATAGGCAAGGAAAGAGAATAGTTAAGTAAATAACTCGATGATGATTTGTAAAGGTATTAATAAGGAATATACTTTCAATAAATATATTTTTTTTAATTATATAACTTTGGGATGTTTCCTGATGATAAAGATGACAATTCCTTCATATCGCTTTTTCTATCGATTATTTAACCTCAACCCATTTCATCTCATATATCTGCCACCTATTCCACTTCTTCTAGTTAGTGGAACATGTTAATATTTTGTTAATGCCTCCTCTCATCATTCCTCCTCTCATCTTCCTTACTCCCATCATATCACTTACGCCCATCTTGCATCCTCCTATCAAACCACCTCCTCCCATCTTGCCTCTTCCTATCATACCACCCCTGGAAACGCTAGGGATATTGCCACTAAGCAAATGGCGATCAGGACGATTACCTGCAATGCGGATAGTGTAATTAGTATTACTTGTTTCATAGTAAAATTTAAATTTTATAATACAAAACATGTTTTAATTTATTGAAAGCATTAGTGTGTTTATTTTCTCCATTCTCCAGCAAAAAATAATGTAGGTCTTATTAGACTAAGAGATAGATCTAAACAATAAAGCCGGCCATACAAACAGGCGCGCCGACAGGCAAACCTGGATAGCTTACATTACACTATTATATATACGTTTTTTGTAAATAATTTTTTTCAGAGACTTGGGTTCGATTCAGTTAATTTCAATCTATTCTTTTTAAAAAATCATTTAATAATTATTCCAAATAATATAAAATTAATATTCAAAATATAATATATATAGTATAATCTAAGCTATACAGGTTTGCCGGTCTGCGCGCCGCACAGTGGTTGAAAGGCGGAAAAAACCCATTTTTTCTTATTATTATTATTACAAGGAAACCGATTTTCAAAAGATCTCTGGTAATCTTAAAATCCTCCTTTCAATAAACGAAACTCTATAGTTGTTTTTTTTTTTTTCTTTTCTTTAATCTTTTTCTCAACTCCTCAGTAAAAAGGTATAATTTAAGATTATAACCAGAAAGACTTTCTAAAATATCTGTAAAACCCTTTAGATAATGGAGTTTAATCATTCAAGCGTTTCAACACCACACTAAAGTTTAAGGTTGTAATTACTTGGATTCATAGAAATTTAAAGAATAATCCGAAAACATGGACTCATTAACATACATTCACTAAGCCGCCCGATTTTCCTTATCTATCAGTGAAGTTTTCTCTTTTGATTGTAAAATGCCGAAAGTGTGTTCATCGAAAAACTCTTTGGTAAAGACGAGAGTTAGAGAAGATAAAATGATTTTCACATGGAGTCAATAACGTTTGTCATTTCAGTATCCCAATAACCTGAATAATATCCATGGCAGTCCTTAAACATCTCCTAAGATTCAGCGGATGTTTCTGCCGAAGTGCCCTTGTTTCCTCTAGGTTGTCTGGTGAACTAGAGATGAGTATAAAAGATTAATGAAATTTTCTCTTGAGGAAATACCTGTATAAAAAACACTTTTATTGTTTCTTTCAAATATTTATCAAAATAAAGCATTGGGATTGATCTTAGTGCAGTATTTAAGAGTATATAAAGCATTATATCAAAATAAATAAAATAACATGGGATCCTCCCAATTTAACAGCTCCGTTAAATAGGAAGTATTTTCGATTTTTTTTTGCTAATAACTGAAAACAAAATCTATCGCACAGAAAATTATATTCTCAAAAAAAAAGAACATTTTTTAAATCGTTTAAAAATACAAAGTTTAAATCGTTTGCCTTTTCACTAAAATGGATTATCATAGGTCTGCAATTTTACCATTTTTGCAAAAAATGAATTACGCTCATGTTCTAATAGCACATAATCGTAAACGGCTTCCATAAATGAAAAACGAGCTCCTTAATTATAAACTTAGGTCACTTTTGTGTACATGTAGAAATGAAAAAATGAAAGTATTCCCTTAGCTGCTAAATGCGGTTTTGTAAAATAAAATTACATTCCAACTAATAATCATCCACCTTCTTCAATTTGTTTATTTTAAACATCTATTTGTGTAGGTGTCTATCTGCCTAAATAGTGAGTTCTAGGTCATATTTTGTCATAGCTCCTCGGGTGCAGGGAAAACGTACATATAAAACGTGTCACTTTCAAAAGTTCGGCTACAAAAGTTTCTTGTAATTTTTATATTACCATCGAAAAACAAAGTTTTCCCAACTGCAATGTTTTATATAATGTAAACATGTTAGAGGTCTTAATGTCTTTATTTAGTTAAATAAAAATTAGAACTTACCAATACAACAGCTCTTTTATGATTCAAGTCAGCTTAATTTAAAATTCTTGCGTGTTTCCTAATTTATCAATAGAACATCCCGTAATAGACCTCTCGTAGGTCTTTTTACATATTTTCAGGCTTATGTTTTATTTTTGGGTTGTAAAAAAGTTCGTAGCGTTTTTCATTATTTTAATTTAATCCTTTCTGTGTTTGTTAATCCTGTTTACATGGTCAATAATGTTTACATATCCTAAAAAGGGATTAGACATATAGTTCTTTTATGCATCAGTTTCAACCGGGATCTTCTATTGCTCAAGTGTTAGTCCAAAATGCAGGAGAAAAAAATTCATTTTCGCCATATAATACTGTTTTATTTCCGAAAAGGAAAATCCGCTGCACAGACGGTCAACAAAATTTGCAGCGTGTATGGAGATGACGCCGTAGGGGAAAGCACCGTCCGTAAGTGGTTTGCTCGGTTCAGAACCGGAAATTTTGAGTTCGAAGACGCCAAGCGCTCTGGTCGTCCTTCAACTGTTGATGACGAACAAATTCAACAATTAGTGGCCGATAACCCTCACTATAAGACCCGGGATATCGCAAAAACACTTGGCATATCACATACAAATGTTTCAAATCATTTGGGAGCTGCGGGATATGTTTCTCGAAGCGATGTATGGGTTCCTCACATTTTGACGGAAAAGAATTTATTGTTGGAGTTTGGCTGGGATGTGATAACCCACCCACCCTATTCACCAGATCTTGCCCCAACAGATTACCACTTATTCCGGTCTCTCCAAAACTATATATATAAATTTTTTTGTACTTTACGTTTACTGTTCATAAGATTCAGTAAGTGAAGAAAATAATTTATAGTAGGTAAATAATATTAAATACATTATAATACTCAGTATTTGACAATTATTCATTTTTTTAAAAATATTTTATACACCTCACCTTTGATTTGTTCAATCTGTTAGAAATAAGGAAGTAAAAAAACCTTGTTCTTAATCACACTATCCTCCCAACTTCTCAGGGAAACAAATTATTATTACCACGTCATGGCTTTCCAGACTATATAAACTGTAATCTTATTCCATTGTAGAACTAAAGACCTGAAGTTGTCTTTAGTGACATTTTAAGTCATAAATTAGATGATTAAATAAGAGTGATGGTCCAGTGTGACCCTGGCTTTCAAGAATACTGAGTAGTCCGAAACTAAGTAATTAGGCTTATCTCCTTAATCGCGACCTGCTACTTTATCATAATTTATGGTTTTGTGTTTTTGTCCAATTAGTTAAAGTTATTACTATAAGGTTTTCAATTTTAATAAATAAGACTAGCTGACCCGTCGCACTCTAACCTACTTGTTTTTTTTTTTTTTTTTTTTTTTTTTTTTTTTTTTTGTCTTTCAAACATTTATTCGCACCTGTCAGCCGTCTGCGACAATCAGCGAATCCGATGGCTGCAGCATCGCAATACTATTGAAGGCATGTATGGCTTGGGTCTAACCTACTTAAATCCCACTTAATTAAAACACCTACACGCCGTATATTTACTATCGTATAGAGCGTATTTAATGCGTCATGGGCATAGGTGAGGGTTGAAGTAAAGAATAGATGTGTTTAAATTGCAGGTTATTTATTTTTGAAACATAAGTTTAAGGTATTTAAACAGTATTTCCGTGTTGACCTCTTTGAACACTACTTTTGAAGTTAGGATATGGCCATCTGTGATTGTTTGTTGGTGGGTTTGTTTTACACAGCCATAGATGTCACTGAAAGAGCGCACCTTGGAAAACACCGCATACTTAAATACACGTATCGGTTTTGCGGAAACCGAGTGCACTGATTCTACTGACTTAAATCGCATGTTTTTGATTGTAACTCGCAAACGACGGCGAAAATCGGAAAAGTATATATAACCAAAAATATTCATCTCGACAAACTGAAAAAAATGACATCTTCGAAAAAGCCCTGCGACCATTTTCGATAAGAATTGCAGTTTTTCGCTAACAACTCGTAAACGAAGGGGTTAATCGAAAAAATTTAGGGGAGAGCGGGGTTGGTTGGCATAGGGGGTAGGTTGGCCATTGGCTTATAGTTTCCGTCACACCTGTTGTGAAGGCCCCACCATTTTACCATGTGACCCGCTCGACCCCGGTAGTCTTGTCCTGAGTTTTCAATCCGATGCTAACAGTGTACAGAAGCGTGTGCTTCATTGATTGATTTTACAACATGTAAGTAATTTTTTATATTTTCAGTAAATTTGGTTTAAAGGCATGACAATACATTTGACTCCGATTCTGTTCACATAGCCCAAACTCCCTTGAAAAACCTAACCTTTCGACTAACCAGTTTCTTGTTTGATTGTTCTCCCCTGTCCTGGCAGCCATCTTTCAAATGATCTCTTCTGTGGGGCTAGTTGGCTCTCTTCAACTGAGGTTCGTTGGCGCAGTAGCAATTCACAAAAGCAAGGTAAAACATAAACAAAGGTGAAACTACCTATTGTCTTTCGTTCCAGGAAGGAGGATGAGAGCAATTTTTCTTACGCAGATAGTGACGACAGTCTAAACTTCTATATTTTTCTATTGTCATTCTATTTTCCCTTACAAGCTGTTTAAACCGATTCAAAATTATTATACCATTATAATGCAGCTTTTAATAAAAATAATGTGTGTCAGGCAGTACTTCGATGAGATGGGTAAAAAACCCCACCTTCTAGGCCAACCTGCCCCAATTAGGGGGTTAGGCATACTCTGGATTGACGAATTCTTCAGTTTTCTATGATCTTAGTATTCAATATTATGTGTTGAAAAAAAGTACTTGAAGTACTCTAATAGTTGGAGTTTACAGTGGTATCAGCCCTATTGGGATTATATTAACAGAAACGACTCAACAATAAAAAAGTGAAAACTTTGCCAACCAACCCCGCTTTCCCCTATATGACCGTAAATATTCTCCTTGGAAATCTGAAAAGATTGACACCATTTAGAAACCTCTACTACGAAACCTCGATTACCAAAACCGCTTATAACTCGCAATCCTAAACAAAATGAGTGGTTTGTATAATTACGGCGTAGCGGTTAAGGAAAGCTTTAAAATGATGCCTCATTCATGAAATATGATGAAGTATTAAGGAAGTTATGGCGTACTGACAAGAAAAAAGGCTTTGAGAACTAATCAATATATATTACAAAGCGAACAATGTGCGTGTCGAGCGTGCAAGTTTGTAATGGTTATATATCTTTTCAGCTGTTCTTTTTAAATTACTAAAAAATTAAGCCTAAATAAGTTGTTTCTCTTTTGCGTTTTAAACAAAATAATGATTTTACATCTTTACAATCAATTAGAAAACCAACTGGATTCCTTAACAAATTAATTTTCACATAAAACGGCTAAGTGTTCAACGCATTACATTTAATCAATGTATACTTAATATATTAGTAAATTTAATGCGATATGAGTGAACATTTTTTAGTTGTACAGTAAGTGAATAAAAACAGATATAAAAAAAGAGAATAGTTGGCTGAATATAATTAGAAAATAAAAAGTTTGAAGTGTTGCTATTGTATTTAGGGAAAAGAAGTTGGTTTGATCACTATGTATGATGAGCCTTCCAGTTGACAAAATGACTAACTCCAATTTCAGCATTTTTTTCAATAAGATTTTATCACCCCTAATAGTTGAGGATAAAAAGAAATAGTGCTTTCATTTGCAGCAAAATTGAAATTTTGTCTGCAAATGAATGGTTCCTTATTTGGGCGGACCCTGCAGAGCTCGAATCTTAATATTTTGTTATAATTTTCTTCTATATTTCCTTTAATCTTAAAGTTTTTCTGTTATTAAAACTATCAAACCGGAGCGAAGCCGGGTATCGTAGCCAGTATATTATATGATGAATGTGTGTGTTGTCAGTGTGCGTCGGGTTATAAATAATGGCGGTTAACAGTTGATCCCCTTGGTATAATTCGTATCAATTTTTTTTTTTTTTTTTACTTTCAAGTACCTATATATGAAATGTATAGTAAGGGAAAGTATCATGATCGTGAAAAATTTTGACTTCCGGTTTTCAACGGAAATACACGTTTTGGGGTCCCCTGAGTCGAAATAACCAAGTCCTGCGAAATGGTGTGTGTGTGTGCACAGATTAGCTCAAAAAATATAAGCAGTACAAAACTGAAATTGGGTATTTAGTGTATTTAGAGGTCCGCAATGTGACAGCGAAATTTTTATCAAAATTGGTCAAACGGAGGGGGTACTTTATTTAAAGAATTTTGTCCAATTTTTACGTTTTTCTCGATTTTCTCAAAAACGGCTCTAACGATTTTAATTAAACTCGGTATTTGGTCTATGTATATGCCCGGGATGTGACAGAAAAAAATTGATCAATTGGAGGGGGCACTATACTTAATAAATGTCTTCTCTTTATCGCGTGCTTTTTTTTTTTTTTACTCAAAAACGGCTCTAACGATTTTAATTATACTTCGTATTTGATGTATGTAAAAGCCCGCGATGCGACGGCCGAAATTTCATCAAAATTAGTCAAACGGAGGGGGCTCATTATTTAGTAATTTTTTTCCTCATTTTTACGTGTTTTTTTCTCTCAAAAACGGCTCTAACGATTTTAATTAAAAACGGTATTTGGTGTATGTATATTCTCGGGATGTGACAGTCAAAATTTCATTTAAATAGATCAATTGGAGGGGGCACACTATTTAGTAAATATTGTTCCATTTTCATGTGCTTTTTTATTTACTCAAAAACGGCTGTAATTATATTGATCAAACTGGGTATTTGTGTATGCACATTCCTGCGAAGTGACAGCCAAAACTTTATTAACCGTATTATTAAGATAACAACTTTTATTTATTAATAAAAACATTTAATTTACTTTAGAGAGTCAATACGTGATGCTTAAATTTTTAAGGCATCGAAGGTGTGCAAAAATGTGGTATAAGATAATAGTCTATAATTAATTTATATTTTAGTCTAGTAACTTTTGTTCCATAATAAATATCTGAAAGCAATATAAAGCGATTTTAGAGGAACAATAATCGTTCTCGATTTCCAGAAAGGCAAAAGAGACCAACTTTACAACTTCACGATGTATTTGCAAAAAGCAACTCATAGTAAAAAACAAGCAAGCAGTAAAAAAAACTCGACTGTTGATGAAATTAGGTCCCTTAAAAAAATAAATAAGCATTAATGAATCGAAAAGTATTGAGAACTTCCAAATATTGCTATACAAATACTCTATAACTTGTGGAGATATACAAATATAAGCATATAAATGAGGAAAAATGTGTAAATGGCGTTTAAAAATTATCGAAACACGTCGATTTCTAATCTAAGTAAGTTCTTAAGTGAAAGTTGTGTGTTGCGCGCATCGCACCAGATTTTTTTTTTAATAGTAAGTGTTGTGCTTCATGTTTCGACCGGAGCTTGCTCGGTGATAATTTTCAGAAAGGAGCGGCATGAATTACCGTTCTCTGAAATTATATTTGACATTTTGACTTGAAACTTCGTTCAATCAATCAATGGTGTAAAAGCTCATACCTGAGTTTTCCATCGAAGCGTCTTCTGATATGTACATAAGAGGATAGAAATGGGAATGATACACACATACATAGAGGGATACGTAGAGAACATTCATCAGTTTTCGAATATCTTGGGTAATTCCATCTCGAAACGGAAGCTTTCTTCTTCCTTTGCGATAGGACCCTTCCGGGGTTCCTAGGGGGTTGTTCCGGATAGAATCCTCAACCAACCTTGCTAGAAATTCAGACTCAATCCTTAATTCCGGATCGAAATAATTTCTCGTCCGACTAAGTAAAGGATTACCAATGCATAAAAGCATGTTCTGTACTTACTGCGGAATCTGATGTCCCAGAATATCTATCTCTAATGCAGATTTCCTCTCTATTTACCACCTTTTCAGCAAATACCAGACAACAAATTCTTGTAAAGATCGTATTATATAAATGCCTCTGGCTCATTCGAGCAACTGTACTGTTCGATTACTTATTACCGCTTGGAATATCTGAATACGGTGAAATTCTTTCTAGGTCGATATCAAACCGGTTTAATGCTTATGTAAGAAAGATTATTTACTAATTTTAATTCGACACTTAGGAGCTTGTAAGGTAGTGCTGACCAGGCTCGTCCAATAGATTTAGCATAATACTTCCGCATTATACATATCTTTGTTTTGATATTTTACTAAAATTTAAAAGTCAACGTAAATAACCGCCTCGAAGTTCGGACTAAGAAAGGTATTTTTTCGCTATATAAGTATATGGCGAAGTTATAAGGAAATATGTATAGGAATTATTATCCCCAAAAACATCTTTAACGTTGATTTGGGTACTATGGGTACCAACCAGGGCAGCATAGAAATTATAGTCCGCAGCGATCCCTACCTACATCATATTTTTAGCGTACATGCGAGTTGTACAGATTAAACGATTAAAATCTGAAATGATAACACGCCAATGTATATTCTATTTTGAGGAATGAATATTGACCCTTGAGTTGACATGATCGTTGTGTCAATTAAATTTAATTTATGTACACATTACATTTAACAGTTTATAAATTATGGTTAATTTATAATAAATAAGTTTAAACTTATTCGTACGGTCATCGAAGAACCATCCAGATGGTGTCGGGAGCCTTCGGCTCTCTTCGTCCCTTCTGGACTAGTATGTTCTGTTCCTCGGAACATGATAATAAAGCATGTGATTGGATCTCTCCACATTTTTTTTCTTTGGGGCAGTTCCATGAACTTCGAGGTGCCCTCGGCCATTTTTCTCTTCTTGTGTTTCGCTCTTACATTTTAGTGAAAATTTAATTTTCGTGTTGCCATAGAGGATTTAGAACATGCCAAGTAATCTCCATGAGTTTGATATCTTCACAGCTCCAATATCTAAGAGATAGAGTGCCGGTCTTCAGCTATCAAGAACTGACTAGAAAGCCTTCTCTTTTTTGCTTGTACATATTATTGAATTCAAATTGTTTTCATATTTATTAATTGGTTTTCTTCATATATATATATATGAATTAATAATCAATTTCAGTTCAGTATAATAACCATCTGGAATTATTTTTAATTTTTCTTTAGATATTATTTTTTGATATTTTTATTTTTAAGAAGTACATTAAAATTAATTTTAGTTTGCTAGCCCCCATTGTTTCTCAATTTCGTTTTTTAATCCTTTATTTATACTGGTGTGATGATTTATAGGCTAGTTTCACTATACGGTGATTCGACTTGAAATTTAAACATCAATCCGCTATCGCTATAGTGATGTGTATCACTACGATCATGTAAAGACTTAGACATAAATTTAAAGAAATAACACCACTTCTCCTGTTGAAAGTAAGATGATGATTGAGTAAGTATAGTATTAATATGTTGATGATAAAGTCTCTCATGTTTTAATATTTCTTTATCTATATCTGCAGGATGCATCTATCATGCTATTAATCACTTGAATTTGATTTTCATATAACTTAAGATTCGATAGTAAATGCAGTTCAACCCAGATAAAGATATTATTGTTAATAAAATATTGTAAACCGTAAGGCTTACGAAGAGAAATATATTATCAAAACTGAATTTAAGAAAAACAATGGGATGAGATTATAGAATTAAACTTTAAAATTTTCTAGGAAATGAATTTATATTTATACAATATAATAGTTTTGTATTACCGCTTTGGATTTAAAAAACATTTTCTTGTCTGTGACTGTGTACTCAATTCATCAGTTCATTTAGTTTAAAATTATAATTTTATTTTGGCCTTTTATACATATTGGTGAGCTTCAGTGATCAGGTAGGAGTAAAGAATTCAAATAAATATATTTTATTCAGTATACATTAATGTTATAGTCTTATGACTATGTAGGTTAATTTAGTGAATAATACTTGAAAAAAAAATTAATGGTAGAATGAGTTATTTTTATTTCATTGTGATACATCCATAATTATATAGTTCCGTGTATTCGGTATATTATGTATCATGAAATATTGTTTGATAACTTTAGCATTTTGATAACTGCAAACCAAATCATTAGCCTTAGTATCCGCCACTTCCTTTATGACCAGTGGAACCACTGCTTCCATGACCAACAGCACCACCTTCTTCACCACCATGACCTCCCGAAGAGCCTCCGTGGCTTCCAGAAGGACCTGCACCATATCCGCCACTTCCAGCAACTCCTTGACTAATTGGTGAGCCGCCTCCAGGACTTCCACTGCCTTCGTGGCCTTCAGAAGCACCCGCTCCATGAGTTCCTCCATGTCCTGGAGATCCACCGCTTAGACTTCCGCTTCCCTCATGACCTCCAGAAGAGCCACTTCCGTACCCACCTTTAGAGCCGCCTCCTAGACCCCCACTACCTTCGTGTCCTCCTGAAGATCCATCAACTTGGCCTTGGGATAAGCTGCCTCCCGAAATTCCACTACCTTCATGTTCTTTTGAAGAACCAACCCCGATACTTCCATGACTACCGGAAGATTCGTGTTCTTCAGATGAACCACCTTCGGATTCATCTTCATGTCCGCCTGTGCTTTTGCCTCCACCGCCGTAGGCTCTGGGATATGGTGTCCCTATGGAGGATGCTACCAGGCAAACCAACAGTAAAGTTACCTATAAAAAAATTGTTAATGTTGAATCGGCGTATTTCCAAATATATCTAAATGTAAAGATATTGTTATAGAAAATAATAGTTAATTAACCTTTTAAAAATATCAATTTACCACGATTAGATTTTTTTATTATTAATTTTTTTAAGGGATTGTATCTATAAATCGTTCACTAAATTGACTAAATGAATATGTCGAACTAAATAAAATTGATTTTATTAGGCATAGAACACCTAATTATTTATTTTCATTGATGAATATACATAAAAATCTTTTTACCATATCTGTCATTTTAAATAATCTGCCATTTACATTCCTATTCACGGGGTCACCTGTAGTATAGTGGTTAGCATGGCAACCTACAATACTAAAGGTCACAGGTTCGCGCACAGCGGTGGCCATGGGTTTTTTTTAATGGGAGTAAAAAATCTTTAGCCATGCCGTCCCTCGGATAGGACGTAAAATGGAGGTCCTGAGCCAGTACAGTGTCAGATACTCGTTAAAGATCCCTATCCTAATTATATCTGGATGGACCTGGATCCCACTGTAGTATCATCCGATTAGCCTTAGTGGCATAAAGTGACTTTAAACAAACAAACAAACATTCCTATTCACTATTATTCATGAAGTTTTGTTCCACTTGATATGTTTTTTTCATCGTGCCTATCCAGTGTATCCGCCAATTTTTTTTTTTTTTTATATCACATATCTCCTACTTCTTAATTTCTCTATTAAAATGATTCTATTTATAAAGACATGTAACACAGATATTTGAAAGTGCAATAAAAGTAAATAATCCGTTTGGGACTAAGGGGTATTTGTACGATAGTTTGACTATTGCTCTCCAAGAGGGTCTTGACTTTAGGCAGAAAATTTGATTTATTATTTACCAGATTATTAATTTATTTATTTAATCAATGAAATAAGATTTTTTATCTTTTTATCTATAATGTAAAATTTATTTATTTAAAATACCTAAGTAATGTTTATTGCGAAATTTTGCTAATGTGAACTTCTTGGTTGAATTATTCTAGTAAGTAAATTGGCCACTACCTCAAATTTCGTCGGGGATTTAAGTGTTTGTGCTGATGGGTTTATGTTAAAAGTAGTTATTTGTAGTATTTTTTTTTCCAAGGGATGGCGTTGGTTTTACCCATACAGCCGGTCTTGCATATTTGTATATTATAATATTTGATAATATTGTTTAATACGTAGGTAGTAGTCCAAAGTCCAAATAAGAAATCAATCAAGAAAGAGTAAACTTTTGATGACAGATCATCCAAGAGATTTAAGATTAATATATATATTTTTTAGCTACATTACTTTAAATTAATATAACTTCTTTCTAAAATTTAAGGTATGGTTTACATTTGTTTCTAAATCTGCATACCATCACAACTAATTATATCCCTACTCCCGAAAATCGCCAGGATATTTTCTCATGTGGATGACAAGTGCGAACAATTATTTAATGTTAAAAAAAATCTGAATTGGAAAAAAAAAAAAAACTGAAAAAATTGTATTACCATTAACGATAGAATATTTAAAATGCACAATCATGAATTCATATGAAAAAAAAAGGACCAAGATGTTTCGATTTCCGATCGTTGTTTAATAAAAATTTATTGACACTAAACGTTAAAAGCTAATTTAGAATTAGAGTCGTTGCTGTCTTAAACAAGTAATGAGCTTTTATATTCATTAAGGCTTACTCACGGTCAAGGGCTTCATTTCTCCAGCAATCTCTTAAGAATACAAGAAGATTTCTGCTCTCTGTAGAAACAAGTTGAGTATTTATAATCTTCTAGTCCTGACGTAGCCGGCAAGATGGTCTGCTGGAGAGGGGACTTCAGCGGTCAAGAACAAGTTTGCGAATGGAATTCCCCGGTTGAGGCATCAGAAAAGTGGCAATGAAGATTCCATAGCAACATCTATTAATTAGCACTTTAGCATGGTATGAAAAAGAACAATGTGTAATCGATGCTTTGTCTTACAGTCAATTATATTTTTTCCTTCAGATATAAAATTACATCTTTCTTTCTACAGCTTGTTTACAACTTGCATCCGGTTTTATTATAATTAAAAATGGTTTCTCATCTGGTTTATTTATTTCCATAAATAGTTAGTCCACATAAATTCTAAACCATGCCAAGCTCAGTTAGTACCAGAGGTATCATCAGCTGCCTCAATGGAACAGAGCTTTCCCTAACATAGCTTTCTTTTTTCTCCTCTGTACATTCAGAGTATATAGAAAACATTTTTATTTATGATAACCCTTTTTTTTTTTTTTTTTTTTGTTTTAATGAAGGCACTGCTTCCATGGTAATTATTTGTATAAAATTAATATCATTTTCGGTTTCTGGCCCATATTCAAGGACAATGTATCAACACTGTACATCCATGTAAGACTCTCTACTTTCAAGAACGACAAATCTCAAAACAAACATAATTTTTCAGAAGAGTGAATTAATAGTTCAAGGTGTGTACAGAATAGATATTAAACCTTTAACTGCGGAGGGAGCAGGGCATGAGGTGGTCCGCGGTTGTGGGTTAGTAGGCACCCCGATTTTCGCTGTATTTGCGACCCAAAACCATTTCATCCCTAGTCCCTGTTTGTAGTTACTTGGTAAAAATGAGAATACAGTTGAAAATTCACATATGATTATCCACAAAAAACAGTTATCAGGCTTGTAAGAGTATAAATGTCATCCTGGGTTTTCAGTGATGTAGTTTTGTGAGTGAGATTAAATTAAATCGTTAAGAAGTTATACTTCAAGTCATTTCCTGTTTCCGATTTTATTTTTGTCATCATCATCGAAATTTCATCACATTTTTGTCATAAAGTAAACATATTTTGGATTAGGTTTCATATAAAAATATTTATAAAATTAATTTTGCGAAACTAATATTTCTTTATGGAATAGGGCGTACCAGAGTGGTTGAAAATAGACTATTTTTGGGAAAAAAACCTTTTCAAACCTGATCTGCGAGCTACAAAAAAGTAAGGTTGGTATAAACACGATTTGATTTCCTATAAACTTTATAGGTTGTAGCTCCGCTCTTCGGATTAACCGGAGGTGTAAGGTAGATAGAAAAAATAATACATCAATTTTCGACTCTAGATGAGCTAGTTTAAACACTTTTGCTGTTTTATGCTATTAATACCCTTGAAACTATCAATATAATTTTTATTTCATAAAAACAGCCAAGTTAAAGAGAAAAAAAAATTATCACACATACGAACTATAAATTATTTTGTTCGCTATATTTTAATTTTAAACTATTAAATGTATTATTATATTAAAATATAAGTTTTTAAGTTCGCTTCTGGTTATCCGGCTTTTTCGTTGAATCGGTTTTGTTTCGCTCCATGCAACATATAATTTTGATAGGAGATGGTTAATAGACTGTTCAAGATAGCTTTAATAACTACTCTATCTGAGGGGTCACCTGTGGTTTAGTGTTTAGCATGGCAATATACAATACTAAAGGTTCGCGACCCGCGGTGGCCCTAGTATTTTTTAATGGGAGTAAAAATTCCTTGGCTATGCCGTCCCACGGATAGGACGTAAAATGGATGTTCCATACCTGTACCATGTCAGGTACTCGCTAAAGATCCCTATCCTAATTATACCTGGATAGGCAAAATTTAGGACTCACACTGTAGCATCGTCCGATTAGACTTGATAGCATAAAGTGACTTTAAATAAACAAACTACTCTATCTGTGAAAATTCAGTTATTTAATTCATTCTAAATTACAGCTAGACTTTTTTTTTTACCAATTTTAAATTGGTAAATGAATTCGCAAAATATCTTGACCTGGTTTTTGGAACGATGTCTGTACAATGCGACACACTCATTGACAACTCAACCTCTATCTAATGATCCACCTCCGGTGTTTCACCTGAAAAAATCCACAAATCAATCAAGAAACTTCCGAAAAGCCCCGGTCATCTTACCGTCCTACCTTATTTCTGCCTATAATTGGGAAAGTATTCTTAAAACTTTTCTTGAACAGAAGTAAGCCTTTGTTTGGAAGTAATGAAATGATACCAATTTTTCATGAATCACTCCACTGTGCAAGCCATTCTTTATTCATTCGCTATAGATATATTTTTATTTCTATGAGCTTCCTGCCACTTTCTTTTAAAAAGAGGCAAGAAAATGTTCATTAGAAATTGGTTAATTTCCACCAAGTTATCCGAGGTCATATTAATAAACTTATGATTAAAAGTTTTTAAACAAATACTAAAATCAGGATAGGTGAAGAAATTGATCAATAATCGATTGACCACCAATTCAGACTAACTTTTTTAAATGATGCTAAAGAACTGGTAAGGCTGGATGTTTTACTTAACTGTCAGTAATAATCTAATCCGAAGCACAAGCACCATAGCAATTAAACTGCATGAAATAGCAAAGACAATTCAATAAAAAATCACACATATACAGACACAGGTGGACACAGCTAGAATATTTTTTAGTGTTTCCTTGGGGTTATGTCCTTTTTAAGAAAATGGATTTAAAACCAGGAATCAGCAGGAAAAAATAAAATATATGGATTACAAAAAAAAAAAAAAAAGAAAAAAAGAAAAAATTGTCTTAATTTTATATTATTTATTGGGGATTTTATTACTGGGTTAAAACAAAGATAAATATTTATGGTAGTGTAATATGTTGGATCACTGTTCATGATTATGAATGAAAATCGCAGCAAGAAACAAAAGTGTGCGTTACAAAAATAATTTTAGTGTTATAAATGTTTCGTTCAAAAATAGACTTATTTTTATTGATTTTCAAAGGCTCATAACATGGGACGATAATCGGAAATAACAATAATCGGAAGGTAGCTATACAATTTATTAATAGTGAAAAGAAAAAAAGTCCAATACCTTAAAAAAATAGGTTTTTTCCGCGTTTCAACCACTTGTGTACTGGAATGTATTAGTTACCTGAAATTAAGTATTAGATGCGTTCTTAATAAAACTAAAATATAAAAACACCTAGAAAAATTATTTTAGGAAAAAATTCAGGTTGAGAAATATTGAAATGAACAAGAGCAGTTGAAAGAACTAAAACAAATGTTATCTATTTTGAAATATGATATGAAAGGTAGGTGGAATACTTCATCAAGGAAAAGAGACTTTTTTTGGAAAACAATACAGCTTTTGTTTCTTTCTATAAATATTTCAAACCATTTTCCAACAAGAGATTTAAGGATTCCCTGAAAATACATATTCTTATAAAATGAAGCAATAGGTTGAAATTTGGTCATCTATAAGCATTGACATGGTAATGTATGCCACAAATATGAAATTGAGGTATGTGCATGATATTCTTTCGATCTCGTGTACTTTAGGATTTAGGTCTTATTACTTTTTTGTTGAGAGGGCAGAAAAACAGCCATTAAGGTGTTAAGCTTTTAGCTTTTGTTTCATGTCACACAGCCCATATAAAGAAAGACAAGTTTTAATTAATTATGTTTTAACATTAATGCATGCCAATATTCTCTTCCTCCTATTTATATTAAAGTATTATTTATAAATTATTTCCCATAATTTTTACATTATAATTAAATGAATAAATAATAATATTCTGATATTATTATGTTTTTTCACACTGGAAAATCATCTGGTTAATCACTGGAAAATTGTTTACATTTATAAACGATAAAAATAATACAAAACATAAACTTGAACAATTTGACAGCAGACTTCAGGTTACTGACCTATCCTCCAAACCTGCTCGTCAACTTAAGAAATTATTCGAACACTAGTTTGCGACGAGCAGCTAACGACCGAAGAAATTAAGGGGTATTATCCAGGGCTATTAGATGAGAAACAACAATTATATACCGATCGGAAGATGTATAATTTAAGTATGTCCGGAAACAAATTATGAAACATCACAATATAATTCTTGATTAAATTTTAATATACATATTAGTTTTTTTAATATTTTATGAAAAACTATGTAAAACAGCTGCTAGCGTTTTTCGTTAATTAATTAACCATTAAACATATTTTCCAAAAAATACTACTAATTATCACGTAGAGATTAATTAATATTGAACGTTTATTTCTTATTCCGTTTAACCGTGCTTTAAACAATAACAGTTAAGGAATGAATATGCAAATGAATAAAAAATATGTAAATTTCAAGAATCAAATAAGCCAAAAAATTAATTATGAGGATTAAAGGAATTCCAATAATAATAAAGAGCTGAACATTTTTCTTTTATTTGAGGTCACTGATTATATTATTATTTAAAAATTTACAAGATCCTTACATAACTAAGTAAGCTAAAAACAATCTTACTTTTTGAAAAGTTCATAACAGTGTTTTTGACTACGTATAATTTTTAATTGTGTTTGATAAGGGCATTTATCCTGTTAAATTGTAAAAGTTTTATTGTCCCAGGAAATCTCATATTTTTAATTGGTTAATGCCGAAATAAGTGAGGATATAATAAAGAATCTTGGAAACATTTAAATAAAAAACTGTATAAAAGATTAACTTATACTTATTATATATTACTTTTTTTTCAACTTAGACTAACTCGCTGTTACCCTATGGAGATAAATAATATTTAACTTTGTATAAATGAAAAACATCGTACATCCTAGTGATATAAGCGCCGTTTCATAGATAACAATTATTTCTATATCGCTCTAAGAAATCTCGCCTTCAAGAGAAATCTCAAATCGGTTCTTGTTATTTGGATAGGTACCTATTGATGAGATTAAAATAAACTATTAACTAGTGTTGATTTTTTTTCGATGATAGAAGTTTTGATTACTTATAGGATGTCATTAAAATTAAAATTAAAAATTGGCGAGTTTTCAGGTTTATAATCTACAGTGTGCACAGGTTTAAAGGTATGATTACCATATTATGTATAAAATGCATACATAAGACAATCTAATGATATCACTAGCAGATTTTCGTCCTAGATTTTAAATTAAATTTTAGCTAAAAAGTAGAGGAACGTTTGAGTTACGATATGATTTATGATGGGATTTTAAAACAATAGGATGAGAGAACATTTATAAACAATTACATTAATAGATGCATACCCACAATTTTTATAAGATGTTCCACAAGCAAGGGTTTCCCTGGGCGACGCGTGCCACAACTGTACTCCCTCTTTCATAGATGGTGATAGCTTTACAATAATTATCAATCACTTTAGACAATTAGAAAAATGGTAAAAAAATGATTAGAATTGACATAGAAAAGCTTAGAATTGATTTGAAAAAAAGTTACATTTGACTTGGAAATAATTACAATTGACTTGGAAAAGGTTATATTATATGTGGAAAACGCGACTGCCTCCTTCTTCCAGATATTTAAACAAAACGCAAAACAATTTTTTTTTTTTTTTTTTTTAACTGCAGAAGTAATTCTAAATCTTATTAAGGAATAAAATACTTTGCATTCGTTTTCCTCGTTTTTAAGTACATTCGAGGTAGTTTTATTTTTTAATTTTGTATTTTAGAAAGTGCAAGCATAGGAGTATAGTATAGGACCTTTACAGCTTTAATACATTTTAAGGTGAACTGAACATTTATAATTTTTGGCAAATCAGATGTATGTTTGAGTTAACCTTAAATTGTAATACTTAAAAAAATTAATTGTTTTTTAACTCTTTTCCCGACTTTTGTTGGTATAACGAGGGTTAAACCAAAAGTAACCTTAGGGGACATGGAAAAATGATGTTTTCCTCGTGATAAAATAATCTCTAAATTTTGCCAGATTTATCGCTTCCTGTTCGTTTGTTGCCATCATATTTTGCAATAAAGTCTGTTTAACTGGTTTTTAGAATAATCCATTTTCAAAATCTACAGCCTCTCAGTCGATTTGCTCATGATCTGCAATAGCGTTTAAACGCACAATAGCCCCGGCTGATTTTAAAGCTGATAGAAACGAGGAGTTTCTGCGGTCATAACAGAATTATACATTTTAAATTGGTTATAACGTATTTACCTAGTTCATTCCCCGAATCGTGATAATTTATGTAAACAAAGGTAGATCTTAGTCACTTTAAACCTGATTGGAGACTTGCGGGTAGGGCATTACTTTACATTTGAAGGGGCACTACAGCTTCCTTGATGTTTTTTCTTTACCCACAGCAAGTGCTAATCTTTAACATGCAATGTTTAAAGAAATATTTTTTGTTCCAGTGTCTAATATTTTCATTATTCCTTCTTTGAGCTAAAATATTTGCCTCGGTACAATTAATAGCTTCATTAAAATAATTAAAACCTTCATAAATGGCTAATGTTGCATAATCTAACTGACTAAAATTGCATAATAAAGAAGCTGTAGTCTTGACGGTGGTTTCAGTTGGTGCTCATCTCCACATATCATATCTTTCTTCTGTGGTATCTTATAGCTAGCTATATCTGCTTTGAGGATGTCTGTTTACTTTCACTTACCTATATATGAAATATATAGTAGGGGAAAGTATTGCGATCGTGGAAAATTTCGACTTCCGTTTTTCAACGGAAATACACATTTTGGAGTCCCCTGAGTCCAAATAACCAAGTCCCGCAAAATGGTCTGTGTTTGTATTAAAAGACTAGCTCAAAAACTATAAACCGTACAAACGTGAAAATGGGTATTTGGTGCATATAAATTCCTGAGATGTTACAGCAAAAATTTCATCAAAATTGGCCAATCGGAGGGGGTACTTTATTTATTTAATGAATGAATATGTGTAGGCAATAAACATTTCATAAAAATTGATCAAACGGAGGAAGCACTTTATTTCATAACTTGTTTTCTTATTTTCAGATGTTTTCGATTTTCTCAAAAATTGCTTTAACGATTTTGATTAAACTCGTCATGTGTAATGAGAATCAAGTTTTCTTTAATATAAGAAAAGCTCTATTATTATTAAAATAATCTGAGTGGGCATATATGGGAAAGAGGCCTTCTTTGTTTTCCTATGAAGTACCTTTGTTTTTGTTAACATGGAGAAATTATCTGTCTCTCCTAAATATAAGAAATGGCTAAATAAGAAATATGAAAAAAAATCAAGTAAACATATACAGGAGAAAAAAAGAAAAATATTTCGTCAACTCATAAAACATGTTGAGCCAACGCATATAAACGCCTTTAAAGACATACCATTGTTTATAATTAAAGATTTTCTGTTTATTTAATGGAAATTATTTTTTTCATGGTAACTATATGAAGTTTTCAACAACTACAGAGAGAATTATAAAATCAGACGACTTGGAATATTATGCTTGCATTGCCAAATTATCACAAATAAAAACTTTTATTTAATAATAAAAAAATTGGTGTACTTCAAAGAGCAAATACAAACAACAATAAGTAAATGATCGTGGTAAAATGTCTGACTTTGATAAATAGCATTTCACAAAATATGTCAATTTCTAATCAAAGTTGGTAAGTGAAAGTTATGTGTTGCGCGCAATGCACCAGAGTTTTTTTTTTTTTCAAAGACTTGAAAATTCTATACTTTAGTGTTAAATAAGCGTTTCGGCAAATCCTCACAACACAGTTCACTTGAGATTTTTGTTTAAATTAATTCTCTCGATTCAAGGAATGGATTGTAATATAACTATACTACGTTTCAATCTTAATGCTTACTTTTAGAAATAATACTGTAATTATGATGAGGGATTAAAATAATTTTTATTTATGAAAAAGTTATAATTTACAACGTTAAAAAACAATAAAATCTCAAATTATTAACAACGTTACATTAAACCAGCGACCCAAAAATAACCATATGCTTCGATGTACTGAGCAAGACTGAGCCCACTAGTCCATTGCTTTTTATGTTTAGTCTGAAAGCGAATATTCTAGAAGGACGTAGAATATTCTTGAAACATCTAGAATATGTACTAAAACAGCTATGTAAATGGTTCAACAAAAATTCTAGAACTTTAATCAATGTAACAGACAAAATCATATAATATTGTTTCACTTTACAGTATGCATATTTATAGCCTTATAACACTTCCATTACAAGTGCTTTAACATAACAGCAAAATGCTTATCTTAAACCTAATGACTAAATCTAGAAATATTTGTTTCATGATTATCTTTCTAGTTATGTAAATTAGAACGAGAGAGATGTGAAGTTCGTGATGCCTTTATAATGCAAGGACTTGTGTAATAACAGGGGACTCATACAATGCCGGCAACACCGAGGCGGAAAACACCGTCGATTAACTATTAGCATCATTTATATATCAAATGTTTAATAATATCCAGAAATAGAATTTCTGAAAGCTGTCAGATGAGATCATAAATTTTATGATTATGGTTTTTTAATATAATCATTTTTTTTTTAATCATCAATTCTAACAATTGCTATTCTTGTTTCAGGTAAGTGCACAGCCTCAATTACAAGCTGTGGTGAGTTTTTAATTTTCTTTTTTTTTTTTTATTCTTTAAGACTGTAAGAAATTCATTTAATGAAAAGTTTAATTCATCAGTTTAACTCACTTTTGCGACATCAATTCTTTAGTCATAATACATAACGACTTTTGTTATTATTTTGTTTTTTTTTATTTTACAGGAGGCAAAAAATAAAAAGCTTGGCTATTATGAGGCATTTGACATATTACAATTTTCTATTGTTGCTTTGTCAAAAAATATATAACAAAGTAATTATGGCATTCTGTCATCTCCTAAACATTTACGAATAACGAGGACTTGTTTGGGAGTTAATTGCTGCGGTTACTTCAGCACCTAGTTACTTTCTAGTAAATGTGGCATTTCGCAATCTGAATTTTAGATGCTGAATTTTATTCCTCATTGCAATATAATTTCCCTCATAATTATAAGCCAAGGGCTGACGTCTTTTTAATTAATTATGACTTAAAAAAATGATATACCTAACTGAGATTTATTGTATAATTTATTGATACTCCAAATATAATCCCTTGATGTTGGGTCGTAAACCCAAAACGTTATAGAACAGTAAATTCTAAAAAAACTATAAATGGAAAAGGTTCCTAATTAAAATAATATTAAAATAAAATTAAAATAAAACTATAATTGATGACATGTGTGATTATTAATTGATAACGTCCTTACATTCTGTGATTAAATAATAAGTGCATAATTTATAAAATATTAACGAATTGCTAGTAATACAACTAACAAGTAGCACCCTTTAATGGATTTCCCTTCAGATATGGCTCCAGCATTGAAGCAAATCTATTATTGACAAAACTTTAATAACATCTTGTTATAATTTACGTCCTGGGTTATTGGTTTTTCTGTAGCTATTTACGGTGGAAACTGGCGTAATAAAAAAGATTATTAAATTATTTCATTTTATAGGAATTCGACGCTTTTCTAGCTGAAACCATAACCGAGAATTATTTGCTTATATAGCAAACCGAACCCCCAATTAGAAATACAATTTAAAAACATTGTAAATACTTATTTGCATGAAAGGCGGTATTCATATACATCATAAATATGGAATTATTCTCCATTTACTCTGAAAATATTTTAATTTTTAGATATGTAAATTAATTCTTGGATAAATATATATAAAAATTAGCATATAACAACTGGAAAATGTGTTCGGAGAATATCAAAGTTTTTATCGCTAAATATTTAACTTATATGTGTTTAACATCTGTGTAAATAGTAGATACGATTTGATAAAAACTTCTACCTTCTATGTAAGCACCACTATTTCGTCCATCATTTTATAAGAAAAAGCTGAATTGTACAATAAATTCGGAAGTTTGTATTTTTCGGTGTGTGATCACCAGAAATGGTTTCATTGCAAACTAAATTTTTATTTCTACAACTTAAAATATATAGCATATACTATACTTGAATAATTATATTAATTTGTTATATATAAAATATGTCAAAAACGGTTTTAAAATAATTATTACTAGAAAAAAAACTGTTACATACCATTCATCACTTACATGACCAAGAGGATTCCGTATTAAACTTCAAAAGCTAAAATATTTCTCTTCTATATGAAATAGGGGATATATTTTTTCTGCATATATTTACGCATTGATGAATAATTTCGCTAATATGGATTGAAAAGTTATGAATATAGAAGTTATTATATAGTATATTGTGTAAATATAGTATATTATTATAAATATAAATATAATAATATTTAATATATACTAATAGTTAATATATAATAGTTAAATATATACTAGAAGTATATATGTAATAATCTAGATTTTATTAAAATAGCGAATAGTGTTGTATGACGATAACTGACATGCCTAACATCACCTGAGAGAAGTTAATGTCTTTTGATATTAAACTTATCGGTTAGAAAAAAAACAACTAGTGAACTAAAGACAGGGAGAGATGCCGCTTGTTGTTCTCCCTCACGCGCTTATCATCCTATGCCACAAAGAAAAATTACTGCATGTCATCATTTCTAGCAGTAAGGAACAAAAGTAAACAACATTAACAAATTAATAGGTTTTTAGGATAGATGTAAATCATTAAAAGATGTTTTCTTCTTCAACTTTCTTGTGCCAATTAGCGTAAAGGTGCCTCGATCCAAGTCATGCCAACATTTCCGAATCATTTTATATTAATTTTCCCTGGTACCTCAGCTAAGGGTTTTACAAAAAGTAAGTTAGCTAAGGGGTTACAAAATTCATTCTTACCCTTCTTTTCTGACGATTTCTCTCCGGATTTGGCCTATTACTCTTCTAAGATACTGCATCAACTCTGCGTAAAAGTCTGTCAAAAAGTACACCTTTTTTTTTTTCGTTCTTCAATGTTCTGTTCCTTAGGCCATACAGGTTCCGGAATATGTCGTTTAGTGAGTCCATCTGTAGACTAGTTCAAGGAACCGCAATGCCTTTTGAGCTGCATAGTATTATCTGTTTCAATCCGCTATCCTCGCTTTGATTTCAGTGAGCATGTCATTGTATTCTGTCCGTGGCGATCCTAAATACTTGAACTCACGACATGCACGGGAATGCATGCTCTCCGAATACCAGTTTAAGGATAAGGAATTATAAATACAAAACACATTTAAATTAAATATAAAATGTTTTTATTGATTATGATATAAATATTAGTCTCATATGATAGGTCCTCGATATGATGACGTCATCCTCTGGAAGCTCCTCCCGGCCGATTACAGAGGCTCATAGCCGCCGACAGCAGGATTCCTGTTCCCACCAAACCCGACCCCCACCGGTCCACCCCCGCCCTGCTGGGACCCAAAGCCGATCCCAACGGGGCCTCCGTACTGCCCCTCTCGATCCCCACCCCTTCCTGTACCCACTGGTCCTCCGAACTGTGGCGCTGGCTTTCCAGACACCGACCCAACGAAGACTAGGTAACTAGCTAACAACACCACCTGCAAACAAGCAAATAAGTCATTAATCCAGGTCATTCAAAGTTGTAATCAGGCAATGAAGAAATCATATTGGTTTGAGATATTGGATAAAGTAACTTATATTTGTAAATGATTATAACGAATGACATGTTTGTTATCTTAAATTTAATATAAACTATGATGGGTGACTACAGGAGTCCAATCAATGTCTCCTACCAAGAGTATGTCTGACATGCTTCCTGAGTATCTTGGGTATGAACCAGGGATTGTAAATTATAATTCTTCTCATTTTGAATAAGGAACGTAAAAATTCAAAATCAGCTCTTGAGTTAGAAGAATCAAACTGACGAATATTAAACTAAATATAAGGTATACCTATAACTGAAACAGTCGATTGAAAAACCCCCAAAAGAGTGTATTCTCTTTTTTTTTCTCTATTCTCTATGTATTCTCTTCTCTTTTTTTTTTATGGGGGGGGGAGGCTTAAGGATAAGAACTTATATCCTTACATAATTTCTGCTTGTCCGGATTTAGCAAATATTATTTTTATATTTAAATTTAATTTAAATTGTTTATAGCAAAAGTACATACATAAAATTATAAATACGTGTTAAGGCCTAGATTTAATCTATTTTACTTCTATATATATTTTTAACTCTTTATAAATATCCCTAAGATATTAGAAATAATATTATTTCTCATAACTCTACAATGAAAATTAAGTAGATAAGATCTAAAAGACTACCTACCACGCAGTACCATTAGTCCAAACAAGAGTAGAGGCAAGATGAGTATAGATGATAATTTAAAAAAAAATAATTAAATAATAATAAAAAAATTAAATCGTGTGAATAAAGATAAAATATGAAAAATATGAATATCTGAGCAACAATTTCGATAGTGATGGTATCGAATTGGATCGTTGATGAAAATATCGAATATCAGAAAAAATATCGATATTTTGATATTGTCTAAAATTTGTGGCCATCCATTGTTGTAGTTGTAATTAGACCTCTAGACTTTTTTGTACCTAGACCTTGTAATTAATGTTCTAAGTTATCATATACAGCCTATTCCTTCGAAACCTGGCAATGGTCTATAAAATCAAAAAAAATATTGATATCATATCAAATCGTTTTTATGGATAGTAAAATAATTGTTACAACTATAACTTGGTTGAAGGTAAAGCCCATAACTAGACGATTGCGCATACTTGTATACTTGCAATACAGACCATTCATTAATCTGAGGTTGATGAATAATGCGTATTGACCAGTAATGTTTTCCTTGTTTATTCTAATTATTTTTTTTTCTTTTGACCGTTGCGAGGAGATAAGATGGTAGAGCTGAGTAAGTGCAGCCTTGACAATGACAATGATCGAGGGAGGTCACGGGCCGGAAAGTGATGTTGGTTCCAGCATTGGTGGTGGGAGAGGGAAGGAACGTCCTGCGATGTAAATAGTGATTTCAAGTCAAGGTGAAAAATACCTTATTGTCAACCATGTACTAACATATCGTACATATTTAAAGTATTACATAAATAAACATTGGTCCGGTTTTAAACTTATTGTTTTATTCTTAAGCACTGTACTTGCTGATTCTTTTGATAGAAAAATCATTACTACATTGATATATGCAAAACTATCAACAACATTTATATATGCAAAGCAAGGATCTATACTATCTTTATATTCTAACGCTTTATCAAACAACTCAAAAAATTTTGTCATTTGGGAGATGAATGTATTATGCTGTTAGAGTAAAAGTTCTCTATCGATGACTTAGAAACAAATTGAAGTTGGGACGGATTGAAATTTGAGTAACGGTCGGTCCCACTGAAACCATTATTTAGATATCAGTCGCATGTTTTCCACGAATAATTTAAATTCAGTAAAAGAACATTTTTATTTTCCTAAAATAGACTCCTCTAAGAAAGTTAATCATCCTTTTCTTTATTAAAAAGACGACTTGTTGGGGTGGAAAAAAAAAGGATTTGAACAAAAATTTTGTCTTTGGATAGATATTTTTCAAAAAGGTCAAAAAAGAACTCTGAGATTTTTTTGTCATTGTAAACTATGCCTTAAGAGGAAACTATTTTCAAGAAAAAAACCTGATCCTACGCTGAAAAAATCTGATCCTGCACTACTCACAATAATAAGAATTGTCTTTTAGTAAGTTCGGACACATTTGTGTCTAGGAAACGGAAATTCCCATCTAAATAACTTAAGCATGAGTGGAATGGATGATTCAACTATACTAACTTATTTACATGAAGATGAATCAAAAATTGTTTTCGCTTAGAATTGAAACCTTAGCGATAGTGGAGTTTAAGTGAAGGAGAAGATAGAGGGGAAGGGCAAGATAGTGAAGATGAAGAAAATTAATTAATTGTGTATTTAGCACACCTGGGCAAAAAGTATTTTATTTTTATTTTAAGATACTTTATTTTAAATAGCAAGTATTTAAAATGCATTTTAACCTCAAATCATTTAAAATACTTTTCGATAAAATTATTTTAAATGCAAAATAAAAAAAGTATTTTGTATTTTAAATAAAAAAAATTAAAATGAAAATACAAAATACTTTTAAAAACATATTAGCTAGTGCATTGCAATTGATTAATAAATAAATATATTTTTAAATATATTTATACTTATTTATTATACTTATTTATTATACTTATTTATTAGCATAAATATATTTATGCTTTCGTTTTGTCGAAATTATTAAATTAAATTTCTTTTTCTACAGATCCAATCTGATTCGGAACCTATTTAAAATAATTGGGCTACCCATTAGACTATTCGCTACCCATACACCATCCAAAGACCTCCGTCCAATAGGAATTTCGGCAAATCAGCCCTAACGCAATGACCGATTTTAACCTTTTTGAATGTATCAGTCATACAAATTTCTACTAAGTTTACTTTCTCTTTTGGTGTTATCTCCAGATTGGGATCCTGTTTATGCCTTCGTGTATGGCTCTAAGTATGCAAAGATGATCTGCGAAGAAAAGAAAAAGAAGAGAATGGCCATGGACCAAAAAATTAGGAATTTGGAATCATCCCGAGTGAACAACGAGACCAGAAAATTTTTCCATCAAGTCAAGGAAATTAAAACAGGATAAGGAAACCCCAATGAAACCATCATAAGGGATGAGAATGGCAAACTACTTACAATGGCAGATGAAGTAATGAAAAGATGGGAGAGGTATTTCAGTAAGGAACTGAATCATACTTATAACGAAGGTCATGAGTACGATCGGGACGAAGGTAATGAGGAATATGAAAATAACGAAGAAGTACCCCCAGAAACAGAGGACATACCCCGGACATCATCGCTAAACTGAGAAGCCATAAAGCCCCAGGAACCGATGACATCACGGCGGAATTATTCAAAGCGGCGGGCCCTGAACTGAATACAGAACTAAGCAGGCTGGTAGCCCATGTATGGCAAGAAGAACGAATACCTGAAAAATGGAAGGAATCCATTGTTGTCCCAGTATTTAAGAAGAAAGGAGATCCCACAGTGTGCAAAAACTATAGAGGAATTAGTCTCCTGAATGTTGCATATAAAATATTTTCTGTTGCACTATATAACAGGCTAATACCCTACATGGATAGCACAGTTGGTGACTATCAAGCAGGTTTTCGGAAGAACATGTCCACAATAGACCACATTTTCACCCTTAAACAACTGGGAGAAAAAATGTATGAATTCGGCCACCCTATGTGGATTCTTGTTGTGGACTTTGAGGCGGCATGATTCAGTGATTAGGGAGGGGCTATACAGCGCAATGAAAGAAATAGGTATCTCTAGAAAACTCATTGGATTAACTAGATGTACAATGGAAAATAATATCTGCCAAGTCCGGATGAGTGGAAAAACTAGTGGTTCGTTTGAGGTGAAGACAGGACTAAGACAGGGTGACGCATTGGCACCTCTACTATTTAATATAGTCCTACACAAAGTTATTAGCAGGACCGGACTGAACCATGGCAATACAATATTTACTAGAATGATACAAATCCTAGCGTATGCGGATGACGTCGCAGTTATCGGGAGGTCACAAGCTGGCGTAGAGGATGCATTCCGCAAGACAGAACTGGAAGCGAAAACTATGGGACTAAAGGTAAACACCAATAAAACTATGATATAATAAATAAAATAAATAATGTGCATCCAAAGAAATAATGTAGCTCCACAAAGACAAGTTAGATTGGGAGAGTATGCTTTTGAGGTTGTCCCATGCTTCCATTATCTGGGAACTATAATAACTGAAAAGATGGAAGAGGAAGCTGAAATAAGTTCCAGACTAGCAGCAGCCAATAGAGCATACTTTTCTCTGTCCAAGCTTATTAAAAGCAGACTACTGAGCCGCGCTACAAAAATAAGACTTTACAAATGTCTTATAAGGCCTATATCGACTTATGCATGTGAAACGTGGACGCTCAACAAGTCAGCAGCACTAAAGGTGGATCGTTTTGAGAGGAAGATCCTGAGACGCATCCTCGGGCCAGTTAAGGTAAATGAAACTTGGCGTCTACGCAGGAATGAGGAATTGTACGCTGAGTACCGAAATCTGAGCATCTCCAACTTCGCCAGGTTGCAGCGATTAAAATGGGTTGGTCACTTGCTCAGGATGGAGGAATGCAGGGGCCCTTTAAAGGCACACAAGAATACACCAGGCGGACCTAGACCCAGAGGAAGACCGAGATCACGCTGGAAGGATAACGTCCTCATAGACCTACGATATGCAGGGATGAGCACAGCGCATGCTTCAGACAGGACCATATGGGGCAAGATGATAGAGCAGGCCAAGGACCGCTTTATGCGTCTGTCGCGCCAGTAAAGAAGAAGAAGTATGGCTCTAACATAGTTTTTGATTTGTTACTATCGAATTCACCGGTAAAAATTCTATAATTAGCCCCCCATAAAAAACATATTTATTGTAAAAATCATGAGGAATTGGCCTTGTTATTTGACTTATGAACAATCTTTGTTTCATATTTCGTGACAATTAAATATGGCGGTAAAAAGTTAATATTTCACCCTCCACCCTAAAATCTATGTATAAAACATGTATGAGAAATGAAATCATTAGACGTCTATTTAGATAATCAAAAACCACCAATGTGACATAATTTGTTGAAATCGGATGAAGCGGTGCAGTTAATAATTGCGCCCCCCTTATAAAAAAAAAAAAAAAAAAAAAATACAGTAACACGAACTGAATTAGATGTACTTGCTCAATATTTAGGAGTGAGAGCTCTAGTGCAAAAGACTACACTATACTATTACAAAATCATTTAAATTCAAACAACCCACTTAAGATTTATTTTATTTTATTATTTAAAATACTTTTTTTTTAAATAATGCCCAGGTCTGGTATTTAGTTATGTATCGCGTAAAATATAAATGCCAATATTCAGTTTTTTTTTTTTTACTTTAATATTTGATTCACTCCTGTCAACAAGGTGCTGACAATCAGCGAATGAGATGGCGGAAGTAGGTAATAATGACATGTCAGGCATGAGGAGGGGAGTTTAGTTTATTTTTCCAATTATCATGTAAGTCAAAACTCTCAACTCAAAACGGTTTAATAAACTACTAATAACTACCAGTATATCAGAACGTTTAAAAATTTTAGTATACACCTCCATAATTCGGCGTTATTGTACGGTCTATTCAATTCAAGCATACTCGTATAAGCAGATCAACTAAAAACAAGCTGCAATCATTTCAAAACGGAATGGTAAGAAAAATATTCAATAAGACTTACATGCAGCGAATGAGAACATCAGAGATTCAAGAAGTAATTAATTTACCAAAAATCGGAGAATACATAACCGATTAGGCAGGATTTTTTTTCCCGTTAAATTACCACAGCTGTCATATCCACTATTTAATAGCCTCAGACCAGCGAATCTCCCAAGACGATGGCAAAAACTACATTAATGTTAGGTATTAGAATTTAAGGTTTGATCAAGAAAGAGGTGAGCCCCATCACCGGTAACCTAGAAAAACACTATGCCCACAACAATTACATTTTATCAATACTCCTTAAAATGCATATAACTGCAGTAAAAGGTTTTTTATTCAAGGAAGAAATCAATTCAATCAATAAATTACGAAATCATAAGGGGCTATAAAAAAAAAGAAATTATGTAGATGCACATTACAGTTTTCATTTAACTGTCGCTTGAATGTTATTAAGAAATGTTTTCACTACACATTTACAGTACTTTATATTTTTCTTCTTATCACATCGTTTATAACTTATATAAATATCATTTTTTTTTTAAATTTTGATTAAAATAAAATTGTTTTTCTATTTATTATTGTTGCCACTATTAGCCTGCATTCAATGCACTATGCGCTCAGGTGATCAAGATCTCAAAAATCTGAAAATACGGTCTCTTCCAGAAGACGTAATCCAACCTGGTTCATGATATGAAATACAAAATCAGCTAAATAACATTCACCACAATTAAGTGCGTTTCGGACGCATAGCTGGGATTTATATATAATTCTAAAGTAAAAAAAAACAAAAAAAAAAACAGATAAAATCAAATTTTCTACAGAATATATACTCACTAGAAACTTCATGTTTCCCGACTGAGGAGGATGCTGCAACTCATCAATTATTTTGACAGGCCTTTTTTATAGGAGGATCGGAGGATGACGTGGCTCTGGTCAAACAAAGGTGACTACCGTGGAGAGGAAGGTGATTCCCCGCTAAAGAAGAAAATTAAAATTTTTATTTCTTATTTTGCCATAAGTGATTCGTCAGAGTCCTAGGAAAACTTCGCGGTGCATTTAATGATACATAACACACCTTTATTTTTAAAGGACAAGCCGTTAATTTCTTTAAGCGCTTGAAAGCTGCGTCATCTACTGTTATGTAATTCTAGAATTTCAGTTCTCAAATTCTTGTATAAAAAATCATATCCTTACCTTACGTTGTCGTCCACTTTTTTTCATTTGGTGGCCTGAAAAAGAAATATAACTCCTAAGAATTAGTCCTGTTAAATTGTTTAACAAGAAAAGCTGCAGTTTTGTTATATTTGAAAAACAAAAAGAAACAGGAATAGATTTTCTGACATCTGGAATTTTTATTAGCGATGATCACACTGTTGCGAATCGTAGAGCGAACGTATTTTCGTGACTTATCTCAACCCGGACCTTCCGCTAGAGACAATTTACTATCTGAAAAACCCTAACGAACTAAATGTATAATAGTTCCAGGCTTGTCAACGAATAATTCTTTAAACGAATAAGCAATACATGAGGAAAAAAACAATTGAAAAATGTAACAAAAAAATATTCATATAATAATTTAATAACAGCATAATTTTTTTCCACAATTTTAAAAAATCATTTGATGTTTATTTCAAGGGTAATTTTAATTTTTGATCATGAAAAATCATACATGGGTCCTTATTTTTGAGTTATAATTTGCTATTGAAAATAATAATTTTGACCTTGACAGGGGGTTCACGAAATGGACAGTTAGAACAAAGGCATCGAAATAGAACCATATTGTTTCTGGAAATTCCCCCTGTCGGCCTAGAACAATTAATATTTATATTAATCTAGGCTAAAAAAAATATCTATGATAGCTGATAACTTACTAAATATTGATTGGTAGTTAAACACTTTCACATGAACAAATTTCATTTAACACAATCAAAAATATAGATTTTTAAAGTATCATTCTATTTATAGTCATAGTCCGCTTTGAAGTATACAACAAAATTGCTGTAAGGTCATAGTTTAAATTATTTTAACAATCAGATAAAGTAGGCAAAAGATGTCGCGAAATTAAGAAACTTTAATTGGTTCTCCTGAAAAATGACTTTTTTGATTTGAACCAGGCTTGCATTGAACGGGCGAAATGTGAATATAATTAAGAAAATGGGTCCTGAACTATTTTATACTGTGGATAGATGTGTTTACTTCATGTGAAACCCTCGAACTGTAAACACTTTAGCCTTTGAGATATATATTGCGCTGAACTGATACGGAAAAGGAGAATAAAATCGGAATTGAATGGTTCTAATGTTCTTTAAATTGTTCCATTCTACCGCTCGGCTATTGAAGGCCCTCTCAGGAATCCGAACATTTCCCGATTTAAACGATTTAGGATTCCCTTTGAAAAATCTCTTTGTGGTTACTAGCTGGCTACAGGGGCTCGTCCCTTTTTTTTTTTTTTTTTTTTTTTTTTTTTTTTTTTTTTTTTTTTTTTTTTTTTTTTTTTTTTTTTTTTTTTTTAGCCAGTAATTATTTCTCTATAGAATAATTTGTAACAGAGATGGATGCAGATTTAGTTAACAACATCCATTATCATATTTTAAGAATCTTATAATAGTTTCTACATCTTAGCTCAAATGTTCTTTCATTTTGAGTGCCAAACAACTTTCCCCAGTACCTGGAAAACTCCTTTTGTGGGGTCAAGTGCGGTGTAGTGGTTAGCATGGCAACCTACTATACTAAAGGTCGCGGGTTCGCGTCCCGTGGGTGCCCTAGGGTTTTTCAATGGGAGTAAAAAATCCTTGGCTATGTCGTCCCTCAGATAGGACGTAAAATAGAGGTCCCTAGCCTGTACGATGTCAGCTATTCGTAAAGTATCCCTATCCTAATTATACCTTGATAGGAAAAATTTAGGACTCCCACTGTAGCAACATCCAATTAGCCATAGCTTAAAGGGACGTTAAACAAACAACTTCCTATGTACGCCCATTGAAAAAAATATCCAATCCAGGAACCCTTAATTATTTCTGTCCCTTCTTCCAGTTTTCCAAGGTATCTAAGAATATAGTTCAGTCACTATTATCCCAAAAACTCGAGCAAAATAGCTTTCTGAACCAGGTTCAGTCTGGTTTCAGGCCTGACTATTCCACTCATTCCGCCCATTAAATTTTTAATACCTCACAAAGCTATAGACCAAAAGAAACTCACCATCATTATTCCCTTCGACTTCACCAAAGCCTATGACTCAGAGGACCGCAACATAGTCCTAAGCAAACTTAAAAACATCCCATGTTTTCTAGTCCCGTCTCTAGTTCCAATCTTTTCTCAGCACTCGCGCCAAATATGTTGTTGTCCCCAACAAACCTCCATCAAAGCCTCTAACTTTGTCTATAGGCGTGCCCAGGGTACCTCTTTATCCCCCACCCTTTCTTCTATCCTCCAACCAGCATTGTCAATATCATCTGTATGCTGATGACGCCCAGATTTATCTCTCCTTTCATCCTGCTGATTTCTTCGACGCCACCTAAAATTCCTGGAAGATATTGACAGAATATTTGCTTAAGCAAACCTCAACAAATTTACTCTGAACGCCGAGAAAACGAAAGCCATGGTTATTGGGTTTTCCTCTTTCCTCAAATCAACTCCTGTCCCTCCAAATCTACTCTTGAACAATTCATCTATCTCATTCCATAATTTTGCTAAAAAACTTGGCGTTACCTTCGATCAATCCCTCTCTTGGAAACCGCACATCACACAAATTTCCTACGTACTATCTCTACCCCGAAATGGTATCCAAAACCCTTTTATCTTTCCCCACTTTGACTAAGGCTGTATGGCGAATTGTTCGGAAAATCGTAGACAAACTTAAGCGCCTAATGTATTGTTCAATACGTTTCGTCTTATATTACAAGAGGTGCGCATGCAACCCAGTACTACGCGGAGTTGAAGTGGCTCTACCCCTCCTACTGAAGTCGGTATCTGCTGGCTTCCTTTCTATACCAGGCTATCAGAACTCATCGTCATTCCTAAATCCTAAAGAGACTATAATTTAAATACTTCATCCGATCTCTATCCTCAACCCCCATCGAATTAATACTTTTGAAAAATCCTTTATAATGCAAGCCATCTTTCTCTGATATTCTATCCCTTCCAATTCCAGACCTGTTTCATTGACATCTTCTTTCGAATCCTTCTTTTTCAGATTTCTTTCCGACTCTAATCCAATTCAACTGATCACCGAAAGAAAATAAGAAAGATCTCAAAGTAATGTTGTTTAATTTCGTCTAACCAGATATTATTTCTGTCTCTTATTTTATAATTTTATTTTATTTACATGTATCCATACCATTAATTACCATTTCTATACTTTATTTGTAAATATTTAATGTAATATAAGGCCACACTGGCTAGCGAACTTTATTCTAAATTCAAATTCCATCCAAACTTTATTCTAAAGGGACATCAGTCCCAGGATAATATAGTAATATTTCATTCATTTAAACAGCACATTTATTGATATTATTCATAGTATGGAGAAAGAAAAAGAGTGAATTTTTTATTCTTTCTTAATTTATTAACATAAATTTTTCGTTAATTTGTATATTTAAAAATTGCGTCTTTGTCCTAAATAAAAAGACAAACTTTCATATAATGATCTGGGAAATTCCAAGAATGTATCCTAAAACGTATATTGGGAAAATCGGTTCAAAAGTGTCAAGTTCGAGGTTATGGCTAATATGATGTGGCACTAACCAAATCGTAATCGTGTCAGGGTTGCCAATCACGGCAGTGAAGAGGATGTTCTGTCCCAAACCAATGCTATTCAAATTAAATGGCTTTTAACTGACCCATCAGACAATGGAAAGACATTAAGCGATGTACAATGGTATGACTGACTGGCTGTCTTCCCATATCATTTAATCAACTTCGCGGATGTTAATCATGCATCATTGTCCAATAAGCTCAATCATTATGGAATGCCTAAAATATAGAAGAGAAATAAATATTAAAAAACAAATATTGAGCTTCAACGAAATTTTTTTTAAAAATCATTCTTGTAGATATAAGAATATCTATGGCCCCGTCCTCTTTTACTTCCGGAAATGCTTGGTAATTACTGTGTTTGATCCCACTGCTTCTTTAAATTCGGTTCTCTTTATTAATTTAAGCATAAAGAGAGGAAATTTCTAGCCGATTCAGCGTGATAGCCTTCTTTTATAAAGTTCCAGGTATTGGTAAAGAACAAAGGCATACTCTTCTGTATTCAATTATTTTTTTATTTATGATCACATCGCATACGAGTATATGTATATATATATATATATATATATATATATATATATATATATATATATATATATATATATATATATATTATGGTTACATATAAAATTATTTAACATAAGTTTCAGCCAGTAAGATTTTTTTATCACGACATTGACCTAAGAATAATGAACTAAAAAAAAAAAAACCAATGACAAAGGATTGACTTAAAATTTTACTTGAACATAATTTTATGGATTTAATTAATCACATTTATGGTATAATTATGTGTCAAGATGTCTGCATATAATGGAAAATCAACATTATTTATTTATTAACATACATCCATTTCAACATGCTCAGTTTACACTATAGACATAAACTAGTGTGCATTACTTAAACTAGTGTGACGTCCATAATAGGTACATACAACAAAGAGATTAAAATGTCTTATTTACAACATAGATCTTATTTACAAAAAGCATAAAAACAACATAAACTAAAAATAATAATTATATGTTCACCAATCTATATATTACATGAGTTTTCTATTCATCTTATTATGCAAACGATACATAAACATTATGCTTAAACATGCTTGTTTTTTTGTTTTGTTTTTTAAAATTATGTTGAATCTAAACGAGTAGCTTTTATTTGTTTTAAAATATTGTACGCAAATTATGCATTCATGTATATGATTTACCGAAATTTCTTGTACTCCCTTTAATTGGATCGCTATTTATTAGAACAATCAAAATAAGAATTCAAACGGAAGTACGGAGTCCCATGAGAAAGTGGCGCCAACTTCTGTATGACGAAAGTACCCATTTTCCAAGAGAATCACCAAAAATAATTGTCACGAGGAAAAAAGTTTTGAGTTCTTTGTACGGTTGGACTTAAGTAAGCCAATTAAAAAAAAAAAAAATAATGTATAATTTAGGCAATGAAAGGAGAGAGGGAAATGAAAGTTGTGTGATGCGCGCACCGCACCAGATTTTTTTCGTAAAGTGAAATAAATCCGTAATTATTGTTATTTATTATTTTTGTTTTGTTATATGAACTAAGCAAATAAAACCCACAATAATTTTATGACAATCGATTTCCAATACTCGGTGATACGATACTGCTTTATAGCTCTGGAACTTCCCTCATGGTTAAAACGGCAGTAGTCCGCTGATCCTAATTGTTGGAACACCTGCTCTCAGACTAGCTCCAAGAGCGTGAATAGCAGTGATGCGGTATGATGATTTACCGAATTCCTGCTTTTGCCTTCTCCAAGGGAGAGAAGGGGCGTTCCGGAATAAATAAGCTTAGTCAAGCATATTGCATGTTAAGCGAGGCTTTGGCGATGAGCAAATTTGAGGTTCATTATGCTAATGCTCCGATGCAAAACGCTACTCAACAAAATGTAGAACAAAATTTTGGCATTCATAAAAATATGATCGTGATTTCGAATCAGTAGAAAGCTTCCAGATTTGCAGAGTTCTTCGAAATTAAATGGGCAAATGGGCAAATCAATTTCGCTGAAGTTAAGTGATGTATAGTTTTTGATAGTTTCTATGTTTCTTCATCCAAGGCCGGATCCAGCCGGTTGTAAAGGGGGGCAGCATCCCACACGACCCTTCCCCTGGATCCTTTCCCATTACTGACATGTTACTTGTTATATTATTTGTACTTAACATTAGACCTTAATTTTATACCAAAGTTTAATTCTATACTTTAAGAACAACAAAGTCCCGAAATGGAAAGGGGATGCTGCAGCACCCATACTCCTCCCTCTGGATCCGTGGCTAAATCAATATGACTATTCACATGAAGATGCAGTAAATATTTTAAATGGATATTTTTGTCAATTTCCTGATTTTTTCTCATATTTAGTCACAAAAAAAAAAAAAATAAATAAGATAAACATGTATGTAGTAGACCTTTATTTTTAAGAAGATTTTGAGAATCCTATCGCTGCTTAATCCTGATTATATATCACTGGTTTTTGGGCAAAAGGGGTTTAGTCATCAAAATGTGAAGTTAAACAACGATTTACCAAGCTATTGAAAATCATGATAAATCCTTTCTGATTGTATTTCTTTGATCCAGAATAATAAATGAAACTATATTCCTTCAACAGAGACTGTAATAAATTATGAATAACGAATAAATTATAGTAAATTATGAATTTTAAGAAGATGATACAAAATTTTTTTTTTTTTTTTATGACAACCCCTTTTGCCCAAACATGAATGATATATGGACTTATAATATAAATATTATTGCTTTAGTACCATGCATCCATGATAAGATTGACTGTATGGACATTACTTGATGTTTTTAATTATAATTTTCAAGACACTGTCTATACAATTTGCTAAATTGCTAAACTACTAATTGTAACTTGCTATTTTTTTCAAATATCATAAACTTGTGAATACAAGAGGGTAAAAACGATGTTAGGAAGTATATATTGATATATATTTGGAAAAGACAGACAAACAAAATAACTTTTCTAATACAGACGTCATAACTGTAAAATAATTAATAAGCCACATATCTACATACAGTTAATATAAGTTCAAGAAATACACAAACAGGGAGCTAGAATATCGACTGCATGACATCAAAACAGAAAAAAATAAATGTATAGGTAACACATAAGGTAACAATTTGGACAGTATTTAAGAAAACAGCTGATTTGAAAAACAAACTTTTCAAATCAAAACAATTGACTAAGTAATAAAGAATGTTAAAAAAGAAAAAAAAAGATATGGAAAGGAAAAAAATAGATAAGAAAAAAAAGGCATTATACAGCAGAGAAATGTTATTTAAACTTTTAACGAGCTGCTTAAACACAAACCTAAAAGACGAGCTAGTTAGGATTTAGTAAGTGTTTTAATTGGTTTGCTCGTTAGTAATTTGTCAGCTTGATTATTGTACAAACTACATTTTCATCATGATTCAAGAGATATTCTCGTAAACTACTAAAAATTGTCTTTGATAATGCAAAAGCTCGTGTGTAAAAAAATTTGAATTATCGGTTTTTAATCAAAACAAGTAGTTGTAGGGTCCTGAGAGCCAACGCACTTCGATAAAAAAGAAGGATAATGCATATTAAAAATTATTCAAATTTCAGGATTGGACTGTGTAATTTAATTTTACATGTCATTAGCCAATCGGAAAATTTAAACTGAATTAAGAAAAAAGTTTTTAATAGATAATAATACGAAATTAAATTTATTTTTTGATAATCAAACACAAAAAATTTATAACCATTATGAATAAAATAATTATTTTTTTTTGTACTCCTGAAAATCAGCTGATAATTGAAATACGAAATTTTGCAGTATCGACGATGAAATTCTAGTATTTTTCTCTCGAAACTCAAAACAATTATATTAACATTGCAAAAAAAAAAAAAATAATAATGTTTTTAAAGAATCTAAATTTTTATTGGCTTAGAGACAATCATGTTTTAAGACAATTAAGTCGCAAATTCTATCATAAGAACGACTCTTAGTTGTAGACAATTAAAAAACGTATTCACTAAAATGAAATATTTGAAGATTTGACATCAGCTTTCTAATGACAATAATTCAAAAAACAATTTAAAAATAACATTTTATTCTGTTTTAAGTTTAAATTTATTTTCATTGAAAATGCAATGCACTTGACTATTAGTTTTAAGACTTAGTTAGTTAAGGTTTAAGACTATTAGTGGAGGCGAACAAAATCAGCATGGAACAGTATTCACCAGAACCGATCAATAAGTCTTTTTTTTAAATAATATTTAATTTACTCATACGTGGAACATTAATTTCTAACTTTGTATCTTTAATTTTACTGTATTATTATTATTGGCTATTTAGACCTTGTGCCCTTTCAACTGCCGGATATCTTTAACAAAAGCAAGTCTAGATGATATTCCGACAATGGAGTTTTTTTTTTTCAATCAAAAGCTCTATAAACGAGTCACCCATTACGACATGCATCGAAAGAAGTTTCAGAAAACGTTGCCAGAAGAAAGGAAGGTGTAAGGATAAAGAACATAAATATTATCCTTGTTAAGCCAATTTCTGCAGACCATCATTGATTGATGATTGAAAGACTTTTACGTAGGCGTTCGTTTAGGCTTAGATTGTGAGGAAGCAGTTAAAGCTTATTGTAAAAGATAAACAGATTTAATTATTGATATTAGAAACTTAAAGGAGTGCTGCATCTCAAGTGCCGTGAAAAAATAAGATTTATGAAGCAGAAAAAAGAAAGATAAGCGCTATGAGTTAGTATTAAGAAAGACGAAATAAAGATAATACTAAATATTTTCATACCAAATCAATATCACACCATCTCTGAAATATATATCGTAAGAAAATCATTCGTTTAATAATACAAAAATAGAGTGCATAATGAGAGAGAAGTGATAATTTGAAAGTATTTTTTGCTAAATATGTGCCCAAGTTGCATAAGGAACTGAGTGGAACAATAAGCAAATTGAAATAAAAGAAGAGATATTTACAAAAGATGGTTTAAGATGCTCTGGGTACGTTATATGTAGTTAGGAATGTTATTTACGGAAAACCTTTTCCTTGCTTTTCGGCACTACAGGTTTTAGAAACATCAATAAATAACCCAGCAAAATATTAGCTTAGGAACATTAGTGAGACGGTGAGCAAGTGGTGAAAGAATTAGTTATGGGAAGATAATTGGAAACGATATATAATTAATATATTATCGTTGGGTGAGCTTTGAAAAGTTATTTATTTAACACCCTTTCACAATATTAGCATATAAAGCTAGAAAATATTAGTATTAGTAATATTGTGCAGGCATTAATCAAACTCATGATTAGTTGGAGTTGGACTGTCTGCCTTTAGAATATAAGCCCAAACCCCGGAAAAACCCGGAAACCAGTCGAAACTAAAATCCAAAATTTTACTAAAAGTCTTAAGACAGACTTGTAACTTGACTTTGGTATATTTTACTACATTATATACAGATATCTACGACCTTAAAACTTTCTACCGAATGAATAAGTGATTTACTACGAAGAAATCACCTTTTGCCACTTCTTGTTATGTTCCCGTTGGTCACTTTAAACTATTCATTTTTATGCATTTTGCAAATACATCCATTTATATTACTCAAATTAGCCACGAATATGGGGAACATACAACATTATGGGGTAATATTATGGGTAATTTTTGCAAGTATATTACTAAAATTAAGCAAGTAAAAATCTATGTCATAACTTAGAAAAAATCGAGAGTAAAGAAAACTCGTTGGATAGTTGGAAGGAGAAAGTAAAGATGTCCATGGCTGGTTCGAACTAGTCGAACAGTTAATTTAGAGACAGTTCAGTGAAACTTCGTTAACAGAGCTGGTCACAGTGATGTGACGTTAGAGTTGTTAATGATGTCACTTTGTCTTATAGTTTACAGCCTTTTAATTAAACTAAGAATTCCGTACCTAAAGCTTCCATCAATGTTTCAAATTCAATTCAAAGGAAATGAAAAAAAGACAAAGCAAGAAGCAAATTACAGGCTTCTTGGACAATCAAACGGAGTTTATAGTTACCGACTTGAATAAAGTACCTACATTAATTAAGAGACGTATATCAAGTTCGAATCCTGACTTCTCAGTAACCTTGAATTACAAATCAAAAGTTTGTTCATTTTTTAACGAACACTCAGGCTTCAATGATCAAAGGAGAATCGTGTAAATGGAAATCAGAGAACCCAATTATTATTTAGTTTTTCTTGTTGGAGTCTGTTAGAGATTCAGGAATAGGTCATATTTAATTATCGGCAGCTTTTGATGAAGGTGTTTTTTTTTTAAACATTATTTTAAATACGCTGGGAAGTAGAATTTTTCACTGATTGCTTACAGAATATCATTCATCTGCTAAATTTTTGGTTCAACTTAAATTTTTTAATTAAATTTGAAAAAAATATCAATTAGAAATGAATAACAGTATCTGAAATATTTATTTCAAAAAATATTTTGGGTGCAATAAAAAAAAAAAATATTGCTATTATTACTTATAGAACTTATTTACTGAAAGCATTTTCGTTCAATATATTATTATTGTCAAAGGTTAAAATTAAAATCAAAAGGGAGGCACATATTTCCGAAATATCCTTTACAATTTTCTTTGATTGCCTATGGTTGTCTGTATCATGCATGATACTTAGATTTAATTGTGTAGACTTTTGAGATATGTATATATAAAAAATTGAGCTTATCGCATTTTTATAAAAAAACATTATTAATCCTTCTCTTTATGTATAAAATTTAAGATATATTTTTAAAAGTGCTCAAATATTTATAAGATAAAATAGTAATAACTAATATTCTAATAACATTTCAGTCATTGCTTGAGTATTATTATATAACATTTACATTTAAAAAATATTGCTTGAAAAGTCATTTTAATTATTAATCAACGTCATACTTTAACTGTAACATCCTTCGACTTCTTTTACACCCTATTCCTTTGCTCCACCTTCCAGGCTTCTCTCATCTTTTCCAGGCTCATGTACTGGAGAACCACCTTGTTTTGTTAGATCGGTACCGGCATTAGATCTTTCACGTACGTCATATTTCCTTACGTCATAAATACTGGATGAATAATCGCTAAGACTCCCGTTTCCTCCCTTTTGCTTGCCTCTTTCATTAAATTTACTGATGTCTTCGTCGTATTCTCCGAAATTACTGGATGATTTTCCGCCGTGCTTGGCCGCTTCGTGTCTTCCTGTGCCATATTCACCAAGTCCTCCTTTTTCTCCTTTTTCCCAAATAGTTTCAACTTCAGGCCATCTCTCACGGTTATCTTGGCTTTGCCTTCCAGAATCTGTTTTGAGTATTGGCTCTTTCCCTTCAAGCCTGCGAATTTCATCTATCTTGAGAGCAAAGTCACTAAGCCCTCGACTATCCTCTGAACTCTGCTTTTTGTTTTGATTAGGATACCTGTTACGATCCTCTTGTTGCTTATAATCTCCGAAGTAGCTTGGTCCTCTGGCGTCATACTCGTTATGTTTTTCCGTTACATAATAGCCCGCACCTGTATTTTCTTCTTTCTTGTAATACCCATGTTCCCCTTTATTATTATGATGACCCAAGCTTCCATGATTCCATGAAGATTCTCCACCTTCTTTTTTGTATCCGTTTTCAACATTATGATATGTCCCTTTACCATGTTTGCCATATTCACCATGACGGCCACCTTCTTTGCCATTATATTCACGTTCCTCATCTTCTTCAGCATGTTCCCTACGAGCGTCGCTTCCATAGTGTCCGTAATACTGTTTTTCTTTGCTGTGTCCATCATGAGCTCCAAATGCATGGTCTGCGAAGGAGCCTTTCCCGTATTCCTCTGGTTCATATACTTCATATTTGCTATGGTCGCTTCTACTGGCCTGAATGTTACCCTGCCCTCTTTGTGCAAAATTGAATGTTCCACCGAATTCTCCTGTATTGGTAATATGTTTGGGTGAATGATGTATGTTCACTCTGTGCCTTTCCTCTGGTCTACCAGCCACAGACACCAACATAGACGTTCCAAGAATTAATACCTAGAGAAAAAGTAAATAAATTAATCATGTTTTGCAAATAATTTTTATAAACAGAAAAAATTATACAAATATTTTTACTATAAATTAAAGTCTTTTATGATGATAAATAAATTTTATTTATTTATATAAAAATATGACTTTTACTTTTCTGTAATAATTATTAAGTTATATTTTATTTTTCATAACGTTTCCGTAAACGAACATTTTAAACATATAAAAAAATAGAAATACAAGCATAGTTAAAAGTTTGAAAATATAGATATGGTCTGAAAATGGAAGCTCCAAATATGTTTTGGAATGAAGCTTCATTTTCTATTCAAACATAATCTTTGGAGATAGTGAGGAAAACTGCGATACGAATTAAAAAAAAATTAAGAACCCACAATTTATTTAAAAAAATGCTAAATAAAAATACGTAAAAAAGTAATCTTTTTGATCATGTATGAGGTAGGTCATCTAACAGTTAAAACGAAGTAAATAAATAACAATTGGCAAACTCAATGAAACAGCATAAACACTGCATTTAATAAAAAGTATAAACATTGCTTTTAATATCAATTCTTCAAGTTCAACCGAATACATAACTTATTAATACTATATGCGCACTAATTAATACATATATAAAATTTATGATAGAAAGTATAAATTTTACCGGAGAATTGAAAAATATTTTTCTTTATCTTACTACTACTCGCTCTGAATGCTAGCAGTACCTAATCACAAAACACACAACAACAAAAAAAATATGACTAAAAAGCAAAGAATAAAAAGTAGGTTTTATTTTTATCTGTGACATCGCAATGCAAAACATGGACACTAATTTAATAAGTTTCTGTTTAGTTCTTATGAAAACTACATTTAGTTACCATCGACAAAAAATAATATTTTCCTTAAATAGGAATGTTCCAGTAAAGGCGTATTGCACATGCGAATAGTTGTCAAGTTGTTTTATTTGCTGGTCAGAACATAGCTTAGTCTAAATATATAAAAAAAAAATCTGGTGCGTGCACGCAACACACAACTTTCACTTACCAACTTACTTAGATAAGATATTGACGTGTTTTGTTAAATATCATTTCCCAAAATCACACATTTTCTACATTCATATCTTATTTTTATTAATCGTTAAAGCCGTTTTTGAGTAAATAAAAAACCCCGTGAAAATGATACAAAATTTTTTAAATAAAGTCCCCCCTTCGGTTGATCAATTTTGATGAAATGTTGGCTATCACATATTTGGCATATACATACATCAAATACCCAGTTTGGTCACAATCGTGAAAGCCGTTTTTGAGTAAATAAAAAAAGCACGTAAAAATGATACAAAATTTATTAAGTAAAGTGCCCCCTGCGGTTGATCAATTTTGATGAAATTTTTACAGACATATCTCGGGCATATAAGTAGATCAAATACTAAGTTTAATCAAAATCGTTAGAGCCGTTTTTGAGAAAATCAAAAAAACAGGTGAAAATGTTACAAAATTTATTAAGTTAAGTCCCCCCTCCGGTTAATTAATTTTGATGAAATTTTTACAGTCATATCTCGGGTATATAAATACATCAAATACCCAGTTTGATCAAAATCGTTAAAGCCGATTTAGAGTAAATAAAAAAAACACGTGAAAATGTTACAAAATTTATTAAGTTAAGTCCCCCCTCCGGTTAATTAATTTTGATGAAATTTTTACAGTCATATCTCGGGTATATAAATACATCAAATACCCAGTTTGATCAAAATCGTTAAAGCCGATTTAGAGTAAATAAAAAAAACACGTGAAAATGTTACAAAATTTATTAAGTTAAGTCCCCCCTTCGGTTGATCAATTTTGATGAAATGTTGGCTATCACATATTTGGCATATACATACATCAAATACCCAGTTTGGTCACAATCGTGAAAGCCGTTTTTGAGTAAATAAAAAAAGCACGTAAAAATGATACAAAATTTATTAAGTAAAGTGCCCCCTGCGGTTGATCAATTTTGATGAAATTTTTACAGACATATCTCGGGCATATAAGTAGATCAAATACTAAGTTTAATCAAAATCGTTAGAGCCGTTTTTGAGAAAATCAAAAAAACAGGTGAAAATGTTACAAAATTTATTAAGTTAAGTCCCCCCTCCGGTTAATTAATTTTGATGAAATTTTTACAGTCATATCTCGGGTATATAAATACATCAAATACCAAGTTTGATCAAAATCGTTAAAGCCGATTTAGAGTAAATAAAAAAAACACGTGAAAATGTTACAAAATTTATTAAGTTAAGTCCCCCCTCCGGTTAATTAATTTTGATGAAATTTTTACAGTCATATCTCGGGTATATAAATACATCAAATACCCAGTTTGATCAAAATCGTTAAAGCCGATTTAGAGTAAATAAAAAAAACACGTGAAAATGTTACAAAATTTATTAAGTAAAGTCCCCCCTCCGGTTAATCAATTTTGATGAAATTTTTACAGTCATATTTCGGGCATATAAATAGATGAAATACTCAGTTTAATCAAAATCGTTAGAGCCGTTTTTGAGAAAATCGAAAAAAACCTAAAAAGTTATTAAATAAAGTACCCCCTCCCTTTGAGCAATTTTGATGAAATTTTTGCTGTCACATCAAACTACACTAAATACCCAATTTCAGGTTCGCACGGTTTATAGTTCTTGAGCTAGTCTGTTCACACACACACACACACACACACACACACACAGACACACACACACACACACACACACACAGACCATTTCGCGGGACTTGGTCGTATATATAGGTAAGTGAAAGTAAAAAGATTTTAAAATTATTAAAAAGGTTGGCACAAACATATCAAACATCGTTTTTTGGGTTATCACAAGATGTGCCACATCGAAAGCAAAACATGGATGTTATGAACGTTGATGTTTTTCGAGATCAAATTTTTTTAACATCAACATGTTAAATACGCCCAGGCGTATTTAATCATCGATTCCATTTCCAAAGTATGAAAATAGAAACGTAATTTTGTTGAATATTTTTATAATATTTTATGAAATAGCGTTTTCTTATAATCCTCCACTAACTTCAGAGATATTCCAAACAGAACGTTTGACGCTAAGATTAGCTTTTTCTGTTAGTTACTCTATTATGAATTTTCGCGTGATTTGTCTTTTTTGAAGATGAATATTTTACAAAAAGAAGAACATAGAGCAAGATTTCAGAAATTTGGGTAAATAATAAAAGGTATATATTAAAGTGTACGCAAAAATTAGCAAGTATATATATAGTATGGATGCGACGTAAATGACAATTTCCCTAAAACAATGATGTTAAAAATTCTTTGGTTTTGTCAAAATCTGATCTTAAAACTGTCTGTGTAAATATCACTGTTATGTCTTTAAATGCTCAAATAAATTATTGGTACTGCCAGAACTTTTAAAAGGTAAAGGCAAACATTGCATTTGCCAGAGATTTTAGTAAAATATTTCGAAACGGTACCTTTTTGTAGCCATCCTAATTATAATTATCAGCTTAATGTCTAAACTAAAAAACTAGCTTGCATTTACGTAATGCTGTGCTTGAAAACTATGCTACTAGGGTTTTTTAATTGTTACGATATTTTATTACAGTACTTTTTCAATTAAAGAAAAAAAGGCCAACTAAAAACATAGACATCCATGTCGCATCCCTACACTATCAGCACTTTTATTTCATACTAATTCAATACGATTCCTCACAATGTATCACAAATTGTTACTCCAAATAATTTAGTATCATACCGACATACGATACAGATGGACAAATGCATGATTTCAGGGAAACATGCCGTTGTATCTATGTTGTATTGGCATGTATAATATTGATGATTGTTTAATATATTTCCCGTGATTGAATTGCAGAGACCTTTTTTAATGGCTTTTTTACATATATTTTTATTATGAGTGTATAATAAATGCTTACAGCTAACAGTGAACAATAATTACACATACGACATAAGGTACTCACGGATAGCTTCATGTTGGATGCATGACAGGACACAACTCTGCCAATTCTAGCCGAGTGATGTCGCATTTATACATTTTTTTCGGACATCCTCTTCTGAAGGCCGGGGAAAATATTGTGACCTAGCAGCGGACCAGCATATCGATATCCTCCCTGCATATCTTGCCATATCTTCGCAAGCCACTTCAACAACTTATCCAGCAACGTCCTCTGCATTATTACATATCATTTGCATTGATTCTCCATAAACTTAAATAATCGCTGAATATAATTTTCAGAATCCTACCCGAAACGAAGAGGTGATTTTCAAAGCGCACTTTATTAATTCGATCACTTTTGTTAACATAGTGTTCTGATTTTTTAGCTATTAAAAATATTTTGTAAAACGCTTTTCAATTTGAATTAATTTAGCATAAATGTACTTTCCTTGAATAAGAGTTCAATCAGTGTAAAGACCTGTAGTTGTGGTAGCCTCATTATCATAAATCCGTTAATCCGACCTCGTCCGTTTCCTTTTACGATAATGCCGGAAATGTAACATTACTTCCCGCTTTTTTTCGGCTAATAATAATAATAAATAATATAAATGATAAATAATATTAATAAATATTATAAATATATTAAAATAATTAGAAGTATAAAATTAAAACAATAATAAAATGATCAAATTTTTTATTTGGGTTCACCTGTGTTTTAGTTGCTTACATGGCAGCCTACAATACTAAAGGTTGCTGGTTCGCATTCCATGTTGGCACTAGGATATTTTAAAGGGAGAAAAAAATATGCCATCTCTCGGACATTAAGTAAAATGGAGGTCCCGAGCCTGTATATATGCATATAAAAATGTCGGAACTACTAGTTTTACCATACCCTTGTAATATTCTTATATTACACTATCATAAAAATGTTGCTATTTTTTTCTATATTTGTTTCTCCCGAATAAATGCATTAAAAATAAGACACTTTTTGTTTATATTTATTTTTAAGCTCAGCCGAGCGCAGTTTTAAAATCAATTTTTAATGATACCTCAAAAGAAACATTAAAACATATTCTAGCTGCGTCTGCATATGTGCGACTTTTTTATTTATTAAATTACCGTTGTTATATTGAACATGACTCTTTCTCTTTGTGGTATGGATGAGTGAACCTTTTTAATTAAGAAACTTTGGCACACATATCTAAGTAATATACAATGATTATTAATTACTACTTCATATGCGCCGCCGGTGACTCATTTCATAAATTAAAAGATCCTAGTGGTGTGATGTGAAAAGTAAACGTCTGCCACCACAAAGCCGCCATTCCAAACCACGAAAGAGCGGGTTTTCGACAATGATTTTTCTTTGTTCATTCACTTTTAAATCAGATTAAAGTTGTTCCGAATTGAGGTCATAATCGGTAGACCTAACAGCATTTTTTCCTAACCTGAAAGCTTTAAGCTAATTCTCATATTTCATCATATTCAATAGTCTATATATTTTCGACAGTCTACCTGATATTAGTCAGTGAACTAAATATTTACTTTAAGTTTAATTTCGAATTATAAGTTGAAACTTAACATTTTAAATTGGTTAGGAGTTGAAGGAAGGTTTGCAGGTCACTGTTTACAATAAAACATAGATGTAATTGGATGAAATTCGTAGAATTGATGAACAAAATTCTTTTCCAATTTGTTTAAGAATGTAAATCATGTAATCAAAAGTGACAACGAAAAAAAAATGTGACAATGAAATTAAAACTGTTTTCTCCTCTTCCAATACACCTCATTTAGTGTCATACTCATCCCCCTAAAACTTCTGAAATAGAACGAAACCTACTTATTTCTTGCATAGAGCCCTATTGAAATCATCGCAAGAAGTTCTAATAATTATGCAACTGTCGGTCTATTAAAAATGCACATGTTGCTAATATTAATTGATAGCAATAAGTTAATATATATCATGTTGGAGAGTATTAATTTAAACAAAGTAATGATGTTTTTTTCGACTGCTATGTAATGAACATATAAATGTTCTTTATGCTCTTTGAATAGTATATTTTGCGAATCAGCTGACTGGATAATGGAGCAGCTTATCCATATCGTCGTCGTGCTCGTCCAAATCGTGGCTATTTAAATAGACCTCTTAAGCAATGTCTGGCAGGTTTTCGCAGGACAGGGCCTGCGATGATGATGAGGTGTGGCTCAATCACTCCTCAATCGAGTTTATTAGCTGCCCGATTTTTAAAATCATATATACATGGTACCTACAAAACATATAATTTTTATTTTTCGACGAGCCTTATCCAACAGAGGCTGTTAAAAAGTTTACAAAGTGCTCTGGAAGTAATCATAGTGTTAAAAAATTTGTCTGTTTTCCAATTTCACCTTCAGAAATTGGAAAAATCAAAATTAAAAAATTGTGAAAATTTAGCGATTTTTAGATTAAAAAGTGATTCATCTGCTGCCAACAATCTGAAAGGTTTGTTTCAAAGGTTGTTTATCCTCCTTTACAACTAACCTTGAAAATTTTCAGATTTTGTTTCCATATATTAAGCAGATTAAATCATTTAATATTCCATCTTCTACAATTTTTTACTGAAGCTAATGTTAACAAGGAAACCTATTTAAAGCGTAATTACTTGAACATAATGGTAGTGAGATCTCTGAGTTCATGCAGCAAACAAAGAACATGAAACTTATTGTAAGTACAACAAACTTAATTTTTCAAGTGCAATATGCCACTAATAATGTCATAAAAATTATTCATACACTTAAGGGAAAACTTATAAGGGGACGGGGGGGGGGCGCCCCCCACGCCCCTCTCCTGCCACTGACGCATAAAGGGACTAAGTTATGACTTACCAATCTAAAGGGGTTTGAGGAAAATATTAAGGATGGAAAACCGAAGCTGGGGAACAAATGAGAATTGTTTCGATAGAATAGTATTCACAAAACTGATTAATAGATACTGTTTTTTTACGAAGTTTTATTCTATTTCATAAAATAGATAAACCTTTTTTTAAAGCTTAAATACCAAATTTTCAAAACGGAGGAAAAGTGTATACAATTTATGTTAAACGAAATCCTTAATCGTTTATAATTGATAATAAGATATAGAAATTGCATTGTAATGATAACTGCATTGTAATAATAACAGTAGGGAATCCCAAAACTTTTCAAATTTGCATTGAAATAATTTATGAAAAATGGAAACATTTTTAATTATATATAAACGTACATTTACGGAACGTTATCATATATACTTTAATTATATGATAAGGTTCCAGGGCCGCGTAAATTCCTTTTTCAACAGCAGTAAATCTATGTATATTAAGTACAAAACAAACAATGAAATTCAGAATCCAACGATAGCACATTCAGGATAGTTGATCATGACTTATACATTTTGCAGAAATTGATGTGTTGCCTTTGTGAAATACGGTATGTGAGATGGGATGTAATTATATTAAAATCACTCAATTCTTCGCTGCCAATTAAAAAAATTAGGATTGAGATTTAAATATATAACTTTTTCAAGCACTAGATTTTCACTACTTGATTTGGTTTGGTGCTTTAGGTAAGATAGTGAGGTAGATAAGAATATTCTCCATAATCCGAATATCCCAATGACCGAATTGCTGTTTGTTCTGTTGGTGTAAACAGCAAACAGTACTTGATTTGGTCCGATACAATATGTAGTGAGGTTCGGTAGAAATTCCTTCGGAAATCCGGAAACATCTTTCATTTACTTTTCGACGTACGCTCCATTATCCTACTTACATCATTAGCAGGGGGGATATTGCAGATTTTTTCAGTGGCACAGACATTACAGTCTAAACGGATCTCACATTCTAGAGTAGCCTACTCCAAATTATTATTATTCGGCACTACAACCCGCTAACGAGTTATGGCCTCCTTGATCAGCCTTCGCCAGTTGTCCCTGTCTAGTCCAGCCGCCTTCCAGTTTTGAATTCTGAGGAGAGACCTTGCATCATGGGCCACGCTATCCTGCCTTCTCAGCCTTGGTCGTCTTGTCCCAGGGAGTGAACCCCCTGCAAAGGTAAAGGAAATAATGTCCGAAATGCATCATCCGTTGTAAGGGGAAAAATAGGAAAGAAACAAAGTTAATACACAAGAAATTTTTTTTATTGTAGTCTATATACGGTTTAATACTTACTTTCACAAAATACAGTGGTATAGAGTGGAACTACCTCCATTCGCATATGGTACTCCATTCGTTTGGACGGTTATTGCTGTTTTCGAATCTTCCTAGAAAAAAATCCGGCTCAAGCCCAATTTTGTAGGTACACCACTGAACAGAAAATTATAGATATCGAGATTTGAGATATTGAGCTCCTAAATTCTTCAGAAAACGACGGCGATATTAAATTCTGTCGAGATAACACCAATCAATATTTCTCTAAGTCTATTTTGAGGGATGATAGTTGCTAAAGTACGGTGAATATATTAATGGTCAAACTTTGCCATATGTAATTCCAATCGGTAAACATTTTTAGCATCATGCACTTGTTTCACGAAAATATACTAAGTTCTAATTTAGTTTTCATTAGTTTTATGACAATGCCACTTAGTTCCCTTTAAATAAAATAAAGCAGCAATTATTTCTATTTATTTCCAAATTAATTATCTTCATAGATTTTATTAAAAAAAAAAAAAAAAAAAAAAAAAAAAAGGAATTCTTTCTAAAGTTTTCAGCTAATTTAAAATTAAAATTTTCAACGTGGGAAAATATTTTTCTTTTTTTTCTCCTATATGTCATTACATTATTTTCAGACTTTATGCTTTGCATTTCCTTATTACTTGGGATAATGAGAGAATGTTAATAACTACAAATATGACATTAGGTATTCTTTCATATGATAGTCAAATCACATGTGACAAAATACCTCATTCTTCTTCGATATGACGAGTTTAATCAAAATGGTTGGAGCTATTTTGGAGAAAATCATAGGAAAGTACTTATAGAAATAGAAATACGTTAGTACATACTGCCACTTTCGGTTATTTAATTTTGAAGAAACCTAAACTTAACATCAGATGCACATACCTACGTCAAACGTCCAATTCCAGTTTTCTTAAGTGTTCTTGTTTTTAAACTAATCTGTTTAATCAAAATCGTTGGAGCTATTTTGGAGTAAATCGTAGAAAAGTATATATACAAATAGAAATATATAAGTACATACTGCCACTTAAGGTTATTTAATTTTCAAGATATCTATACTTAACATCAGTTTAACTTTAATATTTGTTTAACCTGGACCAAGAATATAGTGATATTTATCGGGAACGATCTTAATTATATCCTAGCCCAAAAATTATTTGAGTCGACTGATCAACTTCCTAAATAACCCTTAAATTTATGGTAACCCATAAGTGGTAACCACATGCTAGAAGATATTTTTAATTAATAATTAATAATAAATTTATTTTTCTCACCTTAATAAACGTGAGTTTTTTTTTGTTTTTTTTTCATACACGAGCCATTGTTCTCGAACGTAACAGTCTTTTTTACTCTTTTGTAAAATTCCTTCCCTCTTGAATCCTCATAAGAGTATTATTTTTCCAAGGTAAAAATACATTTCGTGTGATTACTTCACCAAAAAGGCAGTGCCTTCTTTTAGTTCATACAGCCAAGGAATCACATGAAGCCCATAGTAAGTATACCTACTGAATGTATTTTAGAATTGTTTAATATAACAATTTCGTTCGAATTATACCTAAATAAAGTGAAGAGGTAAATAATTATAAATGACTCCCTAAATATTAGGTTCGACATATAATTTTTTTATTTTAAGATAACAAAAAGTAACATAACAAAAACCAGCTAAACTCGGTTCATTCTTATTATAGTAATAATCTTTAATTATAAATATACATAATTAAAAGCCTCTAATTTAGAATAGTAAAAATAATATGTAAACAAATTAACATCGATTGAACATAATATAATTGGGATGAGGGAATTCTTGTAACTTTTAAAAATATTACAGTTTGTTGTTTTAATTTGTGTTCGTTCAAGAAATTAAAAAAAAACAAACTAATAATGAATTATTTAAAGCTCCTAAATTCAGATTCTATTGTTGCCATACGTCGGCCATATTTTAATATTTCGTATCATAAAAAACTTTCCTAAAGTTCATATTGCATGTGAGGGATTTGTGAGCTTTCGACTAGGATTTAGTTTTTATTTATTTGATATCGTAAAATTGAAAAAAAAAAAAAAATGTACGGAAAGAAAAGTTATGTTTTTAAAAGAAAAGCGAAGACTTAATTTTCCTTCATGAAAAGGGAGTTTGTGAAATAATGTTGTTAAAGTGGATTTTATGATGTCTGATTCCCTACAACCATTGTTAACATGAAGTTTAATTAAATTATAATACTTACTTTTTTTCTTTTTTTTTTTGTTACTTTATGGAATCCGTAGTTTTAGTTAAATCTCAAGTCTACAGAAAGTCTTTTTGGCGTATGAAAGTGGATCACTCTTCCATATTAGACTTTTTTCTCACGACCCAGATGAAATATGTAGGGATAGTTTTTAAGGGACATGTTTCTAATTGGCCTGAGCACACAAGACGACCATACACCGTCGTAAGCTTCCAAAGCTTTCAACAAATTCATTCGTTTTGATTTCGGTCATAAGTGATCATGAACTTTTAGTTTGCTGCGAAAAGTTTCTAATCAATTATGGTCGTTTTATATCAGTACAAGGTTCAAATACCCAATAGAAAATAAGGAATGTAAGGGTCAGAAAAGAGATCGGAGTTCTGATTTGAAGTATACGGTCTTTGTCTGGTCCAATGGTACTGGGTAAGATTATGTACAATTATTGCTGTTAGATGGTTTAGCTATGTTTTCCCTTCCACTTAACTGTATAAGAAATTTAAATGAAGGGAAAGTTTTGCGATCCTGAAAAAATTCGACTTCCGGTTTTCGTTCTGTGGTCCCCCGAGTCTAAATAACCAAGTCCCGCGAAATGGTCTCTGTTTATATGTGTGAGTGAACAGACTAGCTCAAAAATAATAAATAATAATAAAATGAAATAATAAAAAAAAATGGTATTGAGGTAGGTATATGCCCGTGATGTGACAGTACAGATTTCATTAAAATTGGGTAAACGGAAGTGGCACTTTTTTCCTTGAATTCTACCACATTTTTATGTTTTTTACGATTTTCTCAAAAACGGTTCTTATTAAACTCTTAATGAGATTCACATACTCTTAATATCAGGTATGTTTTATCATCAAAGAAATGTTCTGATGGCTCTTATATTGCGAAATTTTCTTCTTATAAAGAATCTTTGATTCTGTTCATACGGACAAATTAACTGTCTCTCATTATGCCTAATAATAAAAAAAAGGCTAAATATGGAATGTGAAAGAATTTGATTAATATAAACAAAATGAAAAAAAAGAATGTTTCTCCAACATTGAAATTTAAATTCCCGCTAATGAATGCAGTATTATCTATATGTAACATATCGTTCGAAATCTGAGAACTTCAAGAAGAAGAATATTAAGTTTATAAAGCCTTAAAATTTTCATGTGCACGAAAAATTCATAATGTGTACAAATTTTTACTTATGTTCCAAAAACATTTAAAACATGTTGACAACTCTTTCAAATGTGCAGTAAGACTTTATCAACAGCTCACTTTTTACAGGTAAGGTGTCTCGCGCATAAAAAGGAGTTTGCAACGTGCTTTAAGGGCTTGTTGGAACGTACCTATGTTACGAAAATTCCTTGTTACTAACTAGTAATGTAAACAAATAATTCTGGTGCGATGCGCGCAACTCACAACTTTCACTAACCAACCAACCTACTTAGTTCAGAAGCCGACGTCTTCTGATAAAATGGAAACGCGATTCAGCAACTTCACACATTTTTACACATTAATTTATTCATTTTTGTTTTTCTCCGTAGGTTCTTGAGTATTATAATTTGTATTGCAGAACTATTACTTTTTTATTCATTCTTGTTAGTTTATTTTTTAAGGGCCCTAAAATTTTATCTAATCGCACACCAACTTCATTGATAAACGAATCTTTGTTTACTGCGTGCTTGTTTTTTACATTGAGTTGCTTTTTTTAAGTATATCGTATTAGGAAATCGATAGAAGGTGTATTTTCTGCTTGAGGTAAATTAAAACTAAATTTCAAATTTTCGTCTCTTATGCCTTTCTGGAAACCGAAAACAAGCGTTACTCCGAAACCACCTTATATTTCATTAAGAAATATCTAATTAACTATTATGTTACTGAGGTTGGTAAGCTAAAATATAAATATTAAAGATTACCTTGCACCATAAGTTTGTCACACTGTAAACTGCTTTAAATAATTTGAGCATCACCTGGTTACTCTTTAAATTCAATCTTTTTATTTTTATTTGTGATAGTACGGGGACGCAAGCATATTACTCCGTCGCATCTGATTTTCTATATTGAATTGTTGAAAATTTCATTCATTGAAACGAATAATTTCTATTAAATGTATATGCTCCTTTACTTTTACACAATGGTCTGACATCAAAGGTCTATTGCGCATACGTTTGTCCAACCTGTTTCAAGATTTTCTGAACATTTATTTTTTTCTCCTGTATACGTTTATCGATTTTTTCATCTTTCACATTTTGCCATTTATTATTTTTTTAGCATAATCTCAGACGGTCAATTTCTCCATATAAACATAACCGAAGGTACTTTACAGCACAAGAAAAAAATTTCCTTCGCCATTTAAGCCTTATCAGAACATTTCTATGGTTATAAAGCCTACCGGATATTAATTAATCTTTTAATCTCATCAAAGATTACGAGTTGAATCAATGTCGTTTGAGCAGTTTTTGAGAAACTCTTAAGGAGAATAATAAATAAAAAGAAGTAAATTAATGTGGAAAAACCTCTGTTGCTAAATGGCTTTTATACATTTATCAAAACACTTCGATTGGGTTGTCAAGTGAAAGTTGTGTTTTGCGCTCATCGCACTAGATTTTTTCCTTCCTATAGGGGTACAGAGTTATTTTAAGGACTCATATTTGGCGTTATAATCATCGTTGAAAAACAAAAAAAACCATTATATGATATGATTATATTATGTTATAATTAGCAGCAGTACATATAGCAATGATTGAATTGATTTTTTTTTTTTGGATAAATTTGAGTTTTACATTTATATAAGTGATTAGGCACTAATATTTATATAATAATGATATTGCATCTCTTGATTCTTCGTAGCCAATTTCTAACGCTGCCTTTGTCGGCCGCTATTACATATATTTTTACTCACCTCTTTTTACAGATCACACTGCTGTGCCTAGCATGTATCGTAGTTTCAATCCTTGCCGATAAGACCGATGATAAGGAAGAGATATGGAACGATATAGAGGCGAAACGACGCTTCGCACGCGCATTGACGCCTGGCTTCGTGGTGGCTAAAGCGATCAACCTCACCTTTCCAAATGCTGTACACGCGGCTATTGCCATAAATAAGGTCTCTAAGATCCTCGGTTAACATTACCAGTATGTAGATGCTGTCTATATAGCTATGTGATTGTACATAGGTAGTTACAAGAATATGTAATAGTTACCATAATGTAATATTACCTAACATATTATCTATGATATGTAATCGTAGTCAATCCTTAATCTATGTAATGTAATATTAGTTCATTATTAAAAGTTAAAACGAAAATTGTTTCTATTTTAACTCCTCCATTATAACATCTCCATGTTTGGATATGGTTAATTTGGGAATAATATACGGAGCGAGAAGGTGTCAGTAAGAAAAGAACACAATACTTGATTGGCTCAGATAAAACGACCAGGAGCAATTTCTTCTTCTTTGCAATGCTAAAATAAATTACTTGGATACATTTTTAAAAGATGGTTTACCGTATATTTAATAAATATCAGAATATTCCGGGTTGGCGGTCGAAAATCTAAAAATAGTATACAACTATTTTATTATAGCAAATGTTTCGACTCAACGCTACAGGTGCTAAACGAACAAAAGACAGACAAAAAGAATTATAAATACAAAGAGCAAAGAATATGAACTAACTAGATAATATATAGAGGTCTGTAAACATATAACATACACTAACAAGATGTTATATACTGATAGCATTGATTGCGTGATGTAATGCATTTTTTAAGGTGATAAGATATAAGAAAATTGTTTGATAAGTTAGTATGGAGGCCGATGTGTACAGAAATAAAGGGGGATTGATAGGTGTTTTAGGTATAGACATAAAAAATCAGACAGACTTATTATCACAAGGAAATTTCATTTAAAAAGGGATTCACATTATATGATATTTTAACAGAGATAATTCAAATCCATACATTGAAATTCAACTAATTGGTGTTTGCCAGTAGGGCAATACATGAGATACGACTGAATCACATATTAATCATAGTAATAGAGCATAAAATATCGCATCGAATAACTTACTTAAAATAAAGTCGTCAAAATTGATTTTCGAAAATAAAATAAGCAAATTAAATTAATCTCATATTCCAAAGCCTGTAACTTGAAAACGAATAGTCCAAATATTTTTTTTTACATATACAGAGTCTCCCCAAACCAAACGGCCAAACTTCAGGGATGGATAGAGGATCGAAAAACTAAGAAAAAAAGTCCTCTGGCATATGCCTCGTTTTCGAGAAAATCACAAAATACTAAAAATAGTAATTAAATATTCTTACTACAAAAACAAAAATGTTTCAGTTTTTATATGGGACTACCTTAGTGAGAAAGAAAAAAAAAAAAAAAAAAAAAAAAAAAAAAACTGAAAATTTAGGTTTTACCATCTCTAAAATAACAGTTAATTTCTGGGCAGCGTCAACGTAAATGTTCGAAGTGCTGGCCGAAGTGAGGTGTGAGAATATTCATCTTTTCTAAATTTATTCCTCATAAATTACTTACTTGTAATTACTCATAAATTGCTTACTCAAAAAGGCTGTATATTTTTGTAATTCAAAAATACATTATTGAAAAAAAAATTAAAATACAATTTTTGCACATCTATTTTTAGTTTTTTTGTGATTTTCTCCAAAAAGAAGCGAAAACGAGGCATATGCCAGAGGATTTTTTTTTCTTAGATCTTGGATCCTCTATCGATCCCTGAAGTTTGGCCGTGTGGTTTGGGGACACCCTGTATAAGTTGTTCATCATTCCCTTTAGGAAGTTGCAATATATTTTTTTTCTTTAGTTTTGTAACAACAAAATTTTATTCAACAAGATGGAATGGTAATTACTGTCTAAACTACTCAAACTAACAATACAAGGAAATTAAAATCAATCAACAGAAAGCTGAACTTAGGATCAAACAGTTGTCAATATTGGGTGTTGCTTATCAAAGATTTCCGTGATGTTTGCCTATGTTTCACACCCGGGATGTGTGCCTTCCCAACTGAATTAACTTCGCTCCCTCCTAGCTAATTGGATTGACATATGTAATCGGTTCTTCCTATCTCCTATCCTTCCACATTCTTGGTATGTAATTTAAACAATTATAATAAAAACAATGATTGATATGTTTCAATTAGAGGAAAAACAAAGGTAAGTGAGGTAAACATTTTTGAAACTTTAAGATCATTTATAATAATTCAACTAGTTCATGATATCTAATTACATTGAGGTGCAACTGTAATAGAATTATAGGTTTATGGATCAAGCCTATAAATACCGATCAATAATAATAATAGGCATTTCGTCATTTCCTAGATTGACGACTTTCTGAGAATAACAGTTATATAAGAGAAATATTTATTTATATGAGTATTTATTTATATGAAAAATGTACATAATAATATATTAATATTATTATAAATAATATATTTTTATTATAGAGAGAAATACTTTATTTTTTTTTAATAAAACAATGCTGCCCAAATACATTGGGTTGCTATAATACACAGCATCAATACAACTTTCGTACATTAATTAAACCAAAATTACATTTTTATTTTTCATGCATATACACGTACAGTTATATAATCTTACATTTTTTTTCCAATATTTTATTTACTATTTATTTTTTTTTATTTTTTTTTTTTATTTTTTTTTTTTACCTTATCCCCTTCATTTTTCTTTCTTTTTTTTTCCCTTTGTTATAGTTTATATCACTCTTGAGCAAATCTGTAACCTCCTTCTCTCTCATTTTTCTCCCCGTCCTATAATGGCAGGCATACAGAGTAAAAAAAATAGCTAATAGATAAATAACTAGACGAATATATAAATATATAAATAAATAAGTAAATAGATATAAATAGATACACAATTATTAAATAAACAAAAAAAAAAAAAGATAAAACTTTGATAGCCAAAACATCCACACATAATTAGTGGCCATAATAATAATTAATTAATATATCATTTACTTATATGCTTGACGCATTCCGTGTCTGAGCCAGAAGAAAAAAAAAATGATAAGAATCACGTGGAATAGAAGTTAGTACATAATTGGTTCTTTTTTACGACGCCACATAAAGCCGGAATTAAGACAGGCAACTAATCCAAGGGGCCATAAAGTGGTGGGTCTATAGAGTAACTGGAACCTAGGGGCATGTACTAATGAGACACATGGCCCCCTCAAAGGCCCCCTCCCTCCCTGCTCTGATATAGGGCCTTTATATAAAGCAGCCCTCTTCTCTATAGGCATCTAATTCCTCTGTCCAATATCTCTCCCTACAAAATATTCCTCAGCTACACTGTTTTATTTGTTTCCTTAAAACATCTCATATTTTATCGGTTTAGTGATTTTTTTTATTTAACACACGATCTTATATCTATTTTTTTTATTTATTTACTTTCAACTCGCTTTGAAGTCTACACTGATTAGGCAAGCCTAATAATAAACTAATAATAATCATCCGTTCAAATAAACATAAATATGTTTGTTTTATCAACTGTAATTTCTTCTTGTTCATGGATGTTATCTTCTGCAAGACCTTTTCTCTTGACTTCTCAGGAAGAGATCCTCTTTACCATATATTGATCAGCAAGTTTTACACTTGTACATGTAGGATAATGCTCTATAGGCATCTAATTCCTCTGTCCAATATCTCTCCCTACAAAATATTCCTCAGCTACACTGTTTTATTTGTTTCCTTAAAACATCTCATATTTTATCGGTTTAGTGATTTTTTTTATTTAACACACGATCTTATATCTATTTTTTTTATTTATTTACTTTCAACTCGCTTTGAAGTCTACACTGATTAGGCAAGCCTAATAATAAACTAATAGTAATCATCCGTTCAAATAAACATAAATATGTTTGTTTTATCAACTGTAATTTCTTCTTGTTCATGGATGTTAGCTTCTGCAAGACCTTTTCTCTTGACTTCTCAGGAAGAGATCCTCTTTACCATATATTGATCAGCAAGTTTTACACATGTACATGTAGGATAATGCTAAGATCTTCGGCAACTCTTTTATTGCAATGAGATATAAGTACTGAAAAAACAATTATAAATTAAATTGTAAAAAAAAATTCTAAATAAATAATCTAATAAATTTGAAAAAAAAAAAACTGAAAATTTAGGTTTTACCATCTCTAAAATAACAGTTAATTTCTGGGCAGCGTCAACGTAAATGTTCGAAGTGCTGGCCGAAGTGAGGTGTGAGAATATTCATCTTTTCTAAATTTATTCCTCATAAATTACTTACTTGTAATTACTCATAAATTGCTTACTCAAAAAGGCTGTATATTTTTGTAATTCAAAAATACATTATTGAAAAAAAAATTAAAATACAATTTTTGCACATCTATTTTTAGTTTTTTTGTGATTTTCTCCAAAAAGAAGCGAAAACGAGGCATATGCCAGAGGATTTTTTTTTCTTAGATCTTGGATCCTCTATCGATCCCTGAAGTTTGGCCGTGTGGTTTGGGGACACCCTGTATAAGTTGTTCATCATTCCCTTTAGGAAGTTGCAATATATTTTTTTTCTTTAGTTTTGTAACAACAAAATTTTATTCAACAAGATGGAATGGTAATTACTGTCTAAACTACTCAAACTAACAATACAAGGAAATTAAAATCAATCAACAGAAAGCTGAACTTAGGATCAAACAGTTGTCAATATTGGGTGTTGCTTATCAAAGATTTCCGTGATGTTTGCCTATGTTTCACACCCGGGATGTGTGCCTTCCCAACTGAATTAACTTCGCTCCCTCCTAGCTAATTGGATTGACATATGTAATCGGTTCTTCCTATCTCCTATCCTTCCACATTCTTGGTATGTAATTTAAACAATTATAATAAAAACAATGATTGATATGTTTCAATTAGAGGAAAAACAAAGGTAAGTGAGGTAAACATTTTTGAAACTTTAAGATCATTTATAATAATTCAACTAGTTCATGATATCTAATTACATTGAGGTGCAACTGTAATAGAATTATAGGTTTATGGATCAAGCCTATAAATACCGATCAATAATAATAATAGGCATTTCGTCATTTCCTAGATTGACGACTTTCTGAGAATAACAGTTATATAAGAGAAATATTTATTTATATGAGTATTTATTTATATGAAAAATGTACATAATAATATATTAATATTATTATAAATAATATATTTTTATTATAGAGAGAAATACTTTATTTTTTTTTAATAAAACAATGCTGCCCAAATACATTGGGTTGCTATAATACACAGCATCAATACAACTTTCGTACATTAATTAAACCAAAATTACATTTTTATTTTTCATGCATATACACGTACAGTTATATAATCTTACATTTTTTTTCCAATATTTTATTTACTATTTATTTTTTTTTATTTTTTTTTTTTATTTTTTTTTTTTACCTTATCCCCTTCATTTTTCTTTCTTTTTTTTTCCCTTTGTTATAGTTTATATCACTCTTGAGCAAATCTGTAACCTCCTTCTCTCTCATTTTTCTCCCCGTCCTATAATGGCAGGCATACAGAGTAAAAAAAATAGCTAATAGATAAATAACTAGACGAATATATAAATATATAAATAAATAAGTAAATAGATATAAATAGATACACAATTATTAAATAAACAAAAAAAAAAAAAGATAAAACTTTGATAGCCAAAACATCCACACATAATTAGTGGCCATAATAATAATTAATTAATATATCATTTACTTATATGCTTGACGCATTCCGTGTCTGAGCCAGAAGAAAAAAAAAATGATAAGAATCACGTGGAATAGAAGTTAGTACATAATTGGTTCTTTTTTACGACGCCACATAAAGCCGGAATTAAGACAGGCAACTAATCCAAGGGGCCATAAAGTGGTGGGTCTATAGAGTAACTGGAACCTAGGGGCATGTACTAATGAGACACATGGCCCCCTCAAAGGCCCCCTCCCTCCCTGCTCTGATATAGGGCCTTTATATAAAGCAGCCCTCTTCTCTATAGGCATCTAATTCCTCTGTCCAATATCTCTCCCTACAAAATATTCCTCAGCTACACTGTTTTATTTGTTTCCTTAAAACATCTCATATTTTATCGGTTTAGTGATTTTTTTTATTTAACACACGATCTTATATCTATTTTTTTTATTTATTTACTTTCAACTCGCTTTGAAGTCTACACTGATTAGGCAAGCCTAATAATAAACTAATAATAATCATCCGTTCAAATAAACATAAATATGTTTGTTTTATCAACTGTAATTTCTTCTTGTTCATGGATGTTATCTTCTGCAAGACCTTTTCTCTTGACTTCTCAGGAAGAGATCCTCTTTACCATATATTGATCAGCAAGTTTTACACTTGTACATGTAGGATAATGCTCTATAGGCATCTAATTCCTCTGTCCAATATCTCTCCCTACAAAATATTCCTCAGCTACACTGTTTTATTTGTTTCCTTAAAACATCTCATATTTTATCGGTTTAGTGATTTTTTTTATTTAACACACGATCTTATATCTATTTTTTTTATTTATTTACTTTCAACTCGCTTTGAAGTCTACACTGATTAGGCAAGCCTAATAATAAACTAATAGTAATCATCCGTTCAAATAAACATAAATATGTTTGTTTTATCAACTGTAATTTCTTCTTGTTCATGGATGTTAGCTTCTGCAAGACCTTTTCTCTTGACTTCTCAGGAAGAGATCCTCTTTACCATATATTGATCAGCAAGTTTTACACATGTACATGTAGGATAATGCTAAGATCTTCGGCAACTCTTTTATTGCAATGAGATATAAGTACTGAAAAAACAATTATAAATTAAATTGTAATAAAAAAAATCTGGTGCGTGCGAAAGTGGCGCCAACTTCTGTATGACGAAAGTACCCATTTTCCAAGAGAATCACCAAAAATAATTGTCACGAGGAAAAAAGTTTTGAGTTCTTTGTACGGTTGGACTTAAGTAAGCCAATTAAAAAAAAAAAAAATAATGTATAATTTAGGCAATGAAAGGAGAGAGGGAAATGAAAGTTGTGTGATGCGCGCACCGCACCAGATTTTTTTCGTAAAGTGAAATAAATCCGTAATTATTGTTATTTATTATTTTTGTTTTGTTATATGAACTAAGCAAATAAAACCCACAATAATTTTATGACAATCGATTTCCAATACTCGGTGATACGATACTGCTTTATAGCTCTGGAACTTCCCTCATGGTTAAAACGGCAGTAGTCCGCTGATCCTAATTGTTGGAACACCTGCTCTCAGACTAGCTCCAAGAGCGTGAATAGCAGTGATGCGGTATGATGATTTACCGAATTCCTGCTTTTGCCTTCTCCAAGGGAGAGAAGGGGCGTTCCGGAATAAATAAGCTTAGTCAAGCATATTGCATGTTAAGCGAGGCTTTGGCGATGAGCAAATTTGAGGTTCATTATGCTAATGCTCCGATGCAAAACGCTACTCAACAAAATGTAGAACAAAATTTTGGCATTCATAAAAATATGATCGTGATTTCGAATCAGTAGAAAGCTTCCAGATTTGCAGAGTTCTTCGAAATTAAATGGGCAAATGGGCAAATCAATTTCGCTGAAGTTAAGTGATGTATAGTTTTTGATAGTTTCTATGTTTCTTCATCCAAGGCCGGATCCAGCCGGTTGTAAAGGGGGGCAGCATCCCACACGACCCTTCCCCTGGATCCTTTCCCATTACTGACATGTTACTTGTTATATTATTTGTACTTAACATTAGACCTTAATTTTATACCAAAGTTTAATTCTATACTTTAAGAACAACAAAGTCCCGAAATGGAAAGGGGATGCTGCAGCACCCATACTCCTCCCTCTGGATCCGTGGCTAAATCAATATGACTATTCACATGAAGATGCAGTAAATATTTTAAATGGATATTTTTGTCAATTTCCTGATTTTTTCTCATATTTAGTCACAAAAAAAAAAAAAATAAATAAGATAAACATGTATGTAGTAGACCTTTATTTTTAAGAAGATTTTGAGAATCCTATCGCTGCTTAATCCTGATTATATATCACTGGTTTTTGGGCAAAAGGGGTTTAGTCATCAAAATGTGAAGTTAAACAACGATTTACCAAGCTATTGAAAATCATGATAAATCCTTTCTGATTGTATTTCTTTGATCCAGAATAATAAATGAAACTATATTCCTTCAACAGAGACTGTAATAAATTATGAATAACGAATAAATTATAGTAAATTATGAATTTTAAGAAGATGATACAAAATTTTTTTTTTTTTTTTATGACAACCCCTTTTGCCCAAACATGAATGATATATGGACTTATAATATAAATATTATTGCTTTAGTACCATGCATCCATGATAAGATTGACTGTATGGACATTACTTGATGTTTTTAATTATAATTTTCAAGACACTGTCTATACAATTTGCTAAATTGCTAAACTACTAATTGTAACTTGCTATTTTTTTCAAATATCATAAACTTGTGAATACAAGAGGGTAAAAACGATGTTAGGAAGTATATATTGATATATATTTGGAAAAGACAGACAAACAAAATAACTTTTCTAATACAGACGTCATAACTGTAAAATAATTAATAAGCCACATATCTACATACAGTTAATATAAGTTCAAGAAATACACAAACAGGGAGCTAGAATATCGACTGCATGACATCAAAACAGAAAAAAATAAATGTATAGGTAACACATAAGGTAACAATTTGGACAGTATTTAAGAAAACAGCTGATTTGAAAAACAAACTTTTCAAATCAAAACAATTGACTAAGTAATAAAGAATGTTAAAAAAGAAAAAAAAAGATATGGAAAGGAAAAAAATAGATAAGAAAAAAAAGGCATTATACAGCAGAGAAATGTTATTTAAACTTTTAACGAGCTGCTTAAACACAAACCTAAAAGACGAGCTAGTTAGGATTTAGTAAGTGTTTTAATTGGTTTGCTCGTTAGTAATTTGTCAGCTTGATTATTGTACAAACTACATTTTCATCATGATTCAAGAGATATTCTCGTAAACTACTAAAAATTGTCTTTGATAATGCAAAAGCTCGTGTGTAAAAAAATTTGAATTATCGGTTTTTAATCAAAACAAGTAGTTGTAGGGTCCTGAGAGCCAACGCACTTCGATAAAAAAGAAGGATAATGCATATTAAAAATTATTCAAATTTCAGGATTGGACTGTGTAATTTAATTTTACATGTCATTAGCCAATCGGAAAATTTAAACTGAATTAAGAAAAAAGTTTTTAATAGATAATAATACGAAATTAAATTTATTTTTTGATAATCAAACACAAAAAATTTATAACCATTATGAATAAAATAATTATTTTTTTTTGTACTCCTGAAAATCAGCTGATAATTGAAATACGAAATTTTGCAGTATCGACGATGAAATTCTAGTATTTTTCTCTCGAAACTCAAAACAATTATATTAACATTGCAAAAAAAAAAAAAATAATAATGTTTTTAAAGAATCTAAATTTTTATTGGCTTAGAGACAATCATGTTTTAAGACAATTAAGTCGCAAATTCTATCATAAGAACGACTCTTAGTTGTAGACAATTAAAAAACGTATTCACTAAAATGAAATATTTGAAGATTTGACATCAGCTTTCTAATGACAATAATTCAAAAAACAATTTAAAAATAACATTTTATTCTGTTTTAAGTTTAAATTTATTTTCATTGAAAATGCAATGCACTTGACTATTAGTTTTAAGACTTAGTTAGTTAAGGTTTAAGACTATTAGTGGAGGCGAACAAAATCAGCATGGAACAGTATTCACCAGAACCGATCAATAAGTCTTTTTTTTAAATAATATTTAATTTACTCATACGTGGAACATTAATTTCTAACTTTGTATCTTTAATTTTACTGTATTATTATTATTGGCTATTTAGACCTTGTGCCCTTTCAACTGCCGGATATCTTTAACAAAAGCAAGTCTAGATGATATTCCGACAATGGAGTTTTTTTTTTTCAATCAAAAGCTCTATAAACGAGTCACCCATTACGACATGCATCGAAAGAAGTTTCAGAAAACGTTGCCAGAAGAAAGGAAGGTGTAAGGATAAAGAACATAAATATTATCCTTGTTAAGCCAATTTCTGCAGACCATCATTGATTGATGATTGAAAGACTTTTACGTAGGCGTTCGTTTAGGCTTAGATTGTGAGGAAGCAGTTAAAGCTTATTGTAAAAGATAAACAGATTTAATTATTGATATTAGAAACTTAAAGGAGTGCTGCATCTCAAGTGCCGTGAAAAAATAAGATTTATGAAGCAGAAAAAAGAAAGATAAGCGCTATGAGTTAGTATTAAGAAAGACGAAATAAAGATAATACTAAATATTTTCATACCAAATCAATATCACACCATCTCTGAAATATATATCGTAAGAAAATCATTCGTTTAATAATACAAAAATAGAGTGCATAATGAGAGAGAAGTGATAATTTGAAAGTATTTTTTGCTAAATATGTGCCCAAGTTGCATAAGGAACTGAGTGGAACAATAAGCAAATTGAAATAAAAGAAGAGATATTTACAAAAGATGGTTTAAGATGCTCTGGGTACGTTATATGTAGTTAGGAATGTTATTTACGGAAAACCTTTTCCTTGCTTTTCGGCACTACAGGTTTTAGAAACATCAATAAATAACCCAGCAAAATATTAGCTTAGGAACATTAGTGAGACGGTGAGCAAGTGGTGAAAGAATTAGTTATGGGAAGATAATTGGAAACGATATATAATTAATATATTATCGTTGGGTGAGCTTTGAAAAGTTATTTATTTAACACCCTTTCACAATATTAGCATATAAAGCTAGAAAATATTAGTATTAGTAATATTGTGCAGGCATTAATCAAACTCATGATTAGTTGGAGTTGGACTGTCTGCCTTTAGAATATAAGCCCAAACCCCGGAAAAACCCGGAAACCAGTCGAAACTAAAATCCAAAATTTTACTAAAAGTCTTAAGACAGACTTGTAACTTGACTTTGGTATATTTTACTACATTATATACAGATATCTACGACCTTAAAACTTTCTACCGAATGAATAAGTGATTTACTACGAAGAAATCACCTTTTGCCACTTCTTGTTATGTTCCCGTTGGTCACTTTAAACTATTCATTTTTATGCATTTTGCAAATACATCCATTTATATTACTCAAATTAGCCACGAATATGGGGAACATACAACATTATGGGGTAATATTATGGGTAATTTTTGCAAGTATATTACTAAAATTAAGCAAGTAAAAATCTATGTCATAACTTAGAAAAAATCGAGAGTAAAGAAAACTCGTTGGATAGTTGGAAGGAGAAAGTAAAGATGTCCATGGCTGGTTCGAACTAGTCGAACAGTTAATTTAGAGACAGTTCAGTGAAACTTCGTTAACAGAGCTGGTCACAGTGATGTGACGTTAGAGTTGTTAATGATGTCACTTTGTCTTATAGTTTACAGCCTTTTAATTAAACTAAGAATTCCGTACCTAAAGCTTCCATCAATGTTTCAAATTCAATTCAAAGGAAATGAAAAAAAGACAAAGCAAGAAGCAAATTACAGGCTTCTTGGACAATCAAACGGAGTTTATAGTTACCGACTTGAATAAAGTACCTACATTAATTAAGAGACGTATATCAAGTTCGAATCCTGACTTCTCAGTAACCTTGAATTACAAATCAAAAGTTTGTTCATTTTTTAACGAACACTCAGGCTTCAATGATCAAAGGAGAATCGTGTAAATGGAAATCAGAGAACCCAATTATTATTTAGTTTTTCTTGTTGGAGTCTGTTAGAGATTCAGGAATAGGTCATATTTAATTATCGGCAGCTTTTGATGAAGGTGTTTTTTTTTTAAACATTATTTTAAATACGCTGGGAAGTAGAATTTTTCACTGATTGCTTACAGAATATCATTCATCTGCTAAATTTTTGGTTCAACTTAAATTTTTTAATTAAATTTGAAAAAAATATCAATTAGAAATGAATAACAGTATCTGAAATATTTATTTCAAAAAATATTTTGGGTGCAATAAAAAAAAAAAATATTGCTATTATTACTTATAGAACTTATTTACTGAAAGCATTTTCGTTCAATATATTATTATTGTCAAAGGTTAAAATTAAAATCAAAAGGGAGGCACATATTTCCGAAATATCCTTTACAATTTTCTTTGATTGCCTATGGTTGTCTGTATCATGCATGATACTTAGATTTAATTGTGTAGACTTTTGAGATATGTATATATAAAAAATTGAGCTTATCGCATTTTTATAAAAAAACATTATTAATCCTTCTCTTTATGTATAAAATTTAAGATATATTTTTAAAAGTGCTCAAATATTTATAAGATAAAATAGTAATAACTAATATTCTAATAACATTTCAGTCATTGCTTGAGTATTATTATATAACATTTACATTTAAAAAATATTGCTTGAAAAGTCATTTTAATTATTAATCAACGTCATACTTTAACTGTAACATCCTTCGACTTCTTTTACACCCTATTCCTTTGCTCCACCTTCCAGGCTTCTCTCATCTTTTCCAGGCTCATGTACTGGAGAACCACCTTGTTTTGTTAGATCGGTACCGGCATTAGATCTTTCACGTACGTCATATTTCCTTACGTCATAAATACTGGATGAATAATCGCTAAGACTCCCGTTTCCTCCCTTTTGCTTGCCTCTTTCATTAAATTTACTGATGTCTTCGTCGTATTCTCCGAAATTACTGGATGATTTTCCGCCGTGCTTGGCCGCTTCGTGTCTTCCTGTGCCATATTCACCAAGTCCTCCTTTTTCTCCTTTTTCCCAAATAGTTTCAACTTCAGGCCATCTCTCACGGTTATCTTGGCTTTGCCTTCCAGAATCTGTTTTGAGTATTGGCTCTTTCCCTTCAAGCCTGCGAATTTCATCTATCTTGAGAGCAAAGTCACTAAGCCCTCGACTATCCTCTGAACTCTGCTTTTTGTTTTGATTAGGATACCTGTTACGATCCTCTTGTTGCTTATAATCTCCGAAGTAGCTTGGTCCTCTGGCGTCATACTCGTTATGTTTTTCCGTTACATAATAGCCCGCACCTGTATTTTCTTCTTTCTTGTAATACCCATGTTCCCCTTTATTATTATGATGACCCAAGCTTCCATGATTCCATGAAGATTCTCCACCTTCTTTTTTGTATCCGTTTTCAACATTATGATATGTCCCTTTACCATGTTTGCCATATTCACCATGACGGCCACCTTCTTTGCCATTATATTCACGTTCCTCATCTTCTTCAGCATGTTCCCTACGAGCGTCGCTTCCATAGTGTCCGTAATACTGTTTTTCTTTGCTGTGTCCATCATGAGCTCCAAATGCATGGTCTGCGAAGGAGCCTTTCCCGTATTCCTCTGGTTCATATACTTCATATTTGCTATGGTCGCTTCTACTGGCCTGAATGTTACCCTGCCCTCTTTGTGCAAAATTGAATGTTCCACCGAATTCTCCTGTATTGGTAATATGTTTGGGTGAATGATGTATGTTCACTCTGTGCCTTTCCTCTGGTCTACCAGCCACAGACACCAACATAGACGTTCCAAGAATTAATACCTAGAGAAAAAGTAAATAAATTAATCATGTTTTGCAAATAATTTTTATAAACAGAAAAAATTATACAAATATTTTTACTATAAATTAAAGTCTTTTATGATGATAAATAAATTTTATTTATTTATATAAAAATATGACTTTTACTTTTCTGTAATAATTATTAAGTTATATTTTATTTTTCATAACGTTTCCGTAAACGAACATTTTAAACATATAAAAAAATAGAAATACAAGCATAGTTAAAAGTTTGAAAATATAGATATGGTCTGAAAATGGAAGCTCCAAATATGTTTTGGAATGAAGCTTCATTTTCTATTCAAACATAATCTTTGGAGATAGTGAGGAAAACTGCGATACGAATTAAAAAAAAATTAAGAACCCACAATTTATTTAAAAAAATGCTAAATAAAAATACGTAAAAAAGTAATCTTTTTGATCATGTATGAGGTAGGTCATCTAACAGTTAAAACGAAGTAAATAAATAACAATTGGCAAACTCAATGAAACAGCATAAACACTGCATTTAATAAAAAGTATAAACATTGCTTTTAATATCAATTCTTCAAGTTCAACCGAATACATAACTTATTAATACTATATGCGCACTAATTAATACATATATAAAATTTATGATAGAAAGTATAAATTTTACCGGAGAATTGAAAAATATTTTTCTTTATCTTACTACTACTCGCTCTGAATGCTAGCAGTACCTAATCACAAAACACACAACAACAAAAAAAATATGACTAAAAAGCAAAGAATAAAAAGTAGGTTTTATTTTTATCTGTGACATCGCAATGCAAAACATGGACACTAATTTAATAAGTTTCTGTTTAGTTCTTATGAAAACTACATTTAGTTACCATCGACAAAAAATAATATTTTCCTTAAATAGGAATGTTCCAGTAAAGGCGTATTGCACATGCGAATAGTTGTCAAGTTGTTTTATTTGCTGGTCAGAACATAGCTTAGTCTAAATATATAAAAAAAAAATCTGGTGCGTGCACGCAACACACAACTTTCACTTACCAACTTACTTAGATAAGATATTGACGTGTTTTGTTAAATATCATTTCCCAAAATCACACATTTTCTACATTCATATCTTATTTTTATTAATCGTTAAAGCCGTTTTTGAGTAAATAAAAAACCCCGTGAAAATGATACAAAATTTTTTAAATAAAGTCCCCCCTTCGGTTGATCAATTTTGATGAAATGTTGGCTATCACATATTTGGCATATACATACATCAAATACCCAGTTTGGTCACAATCGTGAAAGCCGTTTTTGAGTAAATAAAAAAAGCACGTAAAAATGATACAAAATTTATTAAGTAAAGTGCCCCCTGCGGTTGATCAATTTTGATGAAATTTTTACAGACATATCTCGGGCATATAAGTAGATCAAATACTAAGTTTAATCAAAATCGTTAGAGCCGTTTTTGAGAAAATCAAAAAAACAGGTGAAAATGTTACAAAATTTATTAAGTTAAGTCCCCCCTCCGGTTAATTAATTTTGATGAAATTTTTACAGTCATATCTCGGGTATATAAATACATCAAATACCCAGTTTGATCAAAATCGTTAAAGCCGATTTAGAGTAAATAAAAAAAACACGTGAAAATGTTACAAAATTTATTAAGTTAAGTCCCCCCTCCGGTTAATTAATTTTGATGAAATTTTTACAGTCATATCTCGGGTATATAAATACATCAAATACCCAGTTTGATCAAAATCGTTAAAGCCGATTTAGAGTAAATAAAAAAAACACGTGAAAATGTTACAAAATTTATTAAGTTAAGTCCCCCCTTCGGTTGATCAATTTTGATGAAATGTTGGCTATCACATATTTGGCATATACATACATCAAATACCCAGTTTGGTCACAATCGTGAAAGCCGTTTTTGAGTAAATAAAAAAAGCACGTAAAAATGATACAAAATTTATTAAGTAAAGTGCCCCCTGCGGTTGATCAATTTTGATGAAATTTTTACAGACATATCTCGGGCATATAAGTAGATCAAATACTAAGTTTAATCAAAATCGTTAGAGCCGTTTTTGAGAAAATCAAAAAAACAGGTGAAAATGTTACAAAATTTATTAAGTTAAGTCCCCCCTCCGGTTAATTAATTTTGATGAAATTTTTACAGTCATATCTCGGGTATATAAATACATCAAATACCCAGTTTGATCAAAATCGTTAAAGCCGATTTAGAGTAAATAAAAAAAACACGTGAAAATGTTACAAAATTTATTAAGTTAAGTCCCCCCTCCGGTTAATTAATTTTGATGAAATTTTTACAGTCATATCTCGGGTATATAAATACATCAAATACCCAGTTTGATCAAAATCGTTAAAGCCGATTTAGAGTAAATAAAAAAAACACGTGAAAATGTTACAAAATTTATTAAGTAAAGTCCCCCCTCCGGTTAATCAATTTTGATGAAATTTTTACAGTCATATTTCGGGCATATAAATAGATGAAATACTCAGTTTAATCAAAATCGTTAGAGCCGTTTTTGAGAAAATCGAAAAAAACCTAAAAAGTTATTAAATAAAGTACCCCCTCCCTTTGAGCAATTTTGATGAAATTTTTGCTGTCACATCAAACTACACTAAATACCCAATTTCAGGTTCGCACGGTTTATAGTTCTTGAGCTAGTCTGTTCACACACACACACACACACACACACACACACAGACACACACACACACACACACACACACAGACCATTTCGCGGGACTTGGTCGTATATATAGGTAAGTGAAAGTAAAAAGATTTTAAAATTATTAAAAAGGTTGGCACAAACATATCAAACATCGTTTTTTGGGTTATCACAAGATGTGCCACATCGAAAGCAAAACATGGATGTTATGAACGTTGATGTTTTTCGAGATCAAATTTTTTTAACATCAACATGTTAAATACGCCCAGGCGTATTTAATCATCGATTCCATTTCCAAAGTATGAAAATAGAAACGTAATTTTGTTGAATATTTTTATAATATTTTATGAAATAGCGTTTTCTTATAATCCTCCACTAACTTCAGAGATATTCCAAACAGAACGTTTGACGCTAAGATTAGCTTTTTCTGTTAGTTACTCTATTATGAATTTTCGCGTGATTTGTCTTTTTTGAAGATGAATATTTTACAAAAAGAAGAACATAGAGCAAGATTTCAGAAATTTGGGTAAATAATAAAAGGTATATATTAAAGTGTACGCAAAAATTAGCAAGTATATATATAGTATGGATGCGACGTAAATGACAATTTCCCTAAAACAATGATGTTAAAAATTCTTTGGTTTTGTCAAAATCTGATCTTAAAACTGTCTGTGTAAATATCACTGTTATGTCTTTAAATGCTCAAATAAATTATTGGTACTGCCAGAACTTTTAAAAGGTAAAGGCAAACATTGCATTTGCCAGAGATTTTAGTAAAATATTTCGAAACGGTACCTTTTTGTAGCCATCCTAATTATAATTATCAGCTTAATGTCTAAACTAAAAAACTAGCTTGCATTTACGTAATGCTGTGCTTGAAAACTATGCTACTAGGGTTTTTTAATTGTTACGATATTTTATTACAGTACTTTTTCAATTAAAGAAAAAAAGGCCAACTAAAAACATAGACATCCATGTCGCATCCCTACACTATCAGCACTTTTATTTCATACTAATTCAATACGATTCCTCACAATGTATCACAAATTGTTACTCCAAATAATTTAGTATCATACCGACATACGATACAGATGGACAAATGCATGATTTCAGGGAAACATGCCGTTGTATCTATGTTGTATTGGCATGTATAATATTGATGATTGTTTAATATATTTCCCGTGATTGAATTGCAGAGACCTTTTTTAATGGCTTTTTTACATATATTTTTATTATGAGTGTATAATAAATGCTTACAGCTAACAGTGAACAATAATTACACATACGACATAAGGTACTCACGGATAGCTTCATGTTGGATGCATGACAGGACACAACTCTGCCAATTCTAGCCGAGTGATGTCGCATTTATACATTTTTTTCGGACATCCTCTTCTGAAGGCCGGGGAAAATATTGTGACCTAGCAGCGGACCAGCATATCGATATCCTCCCTGCATATCTTGCCATATCTTCGCAAGCCACTTCAACAACTTATCCAGCAACGTCCTCTGCATTATTACATATCATTTGCATTGATTCTCCATAAACTTAAATAATCGCTGAATATAATTTTCAGAATCCTACCCGAAACGAAGAGGTGATTTTCAAAGCGCACTTTATTAATTCGATCACTTTTGTTAACATAGTGTTCTGATTTTTTAGCTATTAAAAATATTTTGTAAAACGCTTTTCAATTTGAATTAATTTAGCATAAATGTACTTTCCTTGAATAAGAGTTCAATCAGTGTAAAGACCTGTAGTTGTGGTAGCCTCATTATCATAAATCCGTTAATCCGACCTCGTCCGTTTCCTTTTACGATAATGCCGGAAATGTAACATTACTTCCCGCTTTTTTTCGGCTAATAATAATAATAAATAATATAAATGATAAATAATATTAATAAATATTATAAATATATTAAAATAATTAGAAGTATAAAATTAAAACAATAATAAAATGATCAAATTTTTTATTTGGGTTCACCTGTGTTTTAGTTGCTTACATGGCAGCCTACAATACTAAAGGTTGCTGGTTCGCATTCCATGTTGGCACTAGGATATTTTAAAGGGAGAAAAAAATATGCCATCTCTCGGACATTAAGTAAAATGGAGGTCCCGAGCCTGTATATATGCATATAAAAATGTCGGAACTACTAGTTTTACCATACCCTTGTAATATTCTTATATTACACTATCATAAAAATGTTGCTATTTTTTTCTATATTTGTTTCTCCCGAATAAATGCATTAAAAATAAGACACTTTTTGTTTATATTTATTTTTAAGCTCAGCCGAGCGCAGTTTTAAAATCAATTTTTAATGATACCTCAAAAGAAACATTAAAACATATTCTAGCTGCGTCTGCATATGTGCGACTTTTTTATTTATTAAATTACCGTTGTTATATTGAACATGACTCTTTCTCTTTGTGGTATGGATGAGTGAACCTTTTTAATTAAGAAACTTTGGCACACATATCTAAGTAATATACAATGATTATTAATTACTACTTCATATGCGCCGCCGGTGACTCATTTCATAAATTAAAAGATCCTAGTGGTGTGATGTGAAAAGTAAACGTCTGCCACCACAAAGCCGCCATTCCAAACCACGAAAGAGCGGGTTTTCGACAATGATTTTTCTTTGTTCATTCACTTTTAAATCAGATTAAAGTTGTTCCGAATTGAGGTCATAATCGGTAGACCTAACAGCATTTTTTCCTAACCTGAAAGCTTTAAGCTAATTCTCATATTTCATCATATTCAATAGTCTATATATTTTCGACAGTCTACCTGATATTAGTCAGTGAACTAAATATTTACTTTAAGTTTAATTTCGAATTATAAGTTGAAACTTAACATTTTAAATTGGTTAGGAGTTGAAGGAAGGTTTGCAGGTCACTGTTTACAATAAAACATAGATGTAATTGGATGAAATTCGTAGAATTGATGAACAAAATTCTTTTCCAATTTGTTTAAGAATGTAAATCATGTAATCAAAAGTGACAACGAAAAAAAAATGTGACAATGAAATTAAAACTGTTTTCTCCTCTTCCAATACACCTCATTTAGTGTCATACTCATCCCCCTAAAACTTCTGAAATAGAACGAAACCTACTTATTTCTTGCATAGAGCCCTATTGAAATCATCGCAAGAAGTTCTAATAATTATGCAACTGTCGGTCTATTAAAAATGCACATGTTGCTAATATTAATTGATAGCAATAAGTTAATATATATCATGTTGGAGAGTATTAATTTAAACAAAGTAATGATGTTTTTTTCGACTGCTATGTAATGAACATATAAATGTTCTTTATGCTCTTTGAATAGTATATTTTGCGAATCAGCTGACTGGATAATGGAGCAGCTTATCCATATCGTCGTCGTGCTCGTCCAAATCGTGGCTATTTAAATAGACCTCTTAAGCAATGTCTGGCAGGTTTTCGCAGGACAGGGCCTGCGATGATGATGAGGTGTGGCTCAATCACTCCTCAATCGAGTTTATTAGCTGCCCGATTTTTAAAATCATATATACATGGTACCTACAAAACATATAATTTTTATTTTTCGACGAGCCTTATCCAACAGAGGCTGTTAAAAAGTTTACAAAGTGCTCTGGAAGTAATCATAGTGTTAAAAAATTTGTCTGTTTTCCAATTTCACCTTCAGAAATTGGAAAAATCAAAATTAAAAAATTGTGAAAATTTAGCGATTTTTAGATTAAAAAGTGATTCATCTGCTGCCAACAATCTGAAAGGTTTGTTTCAAAGGTTGTTTATCCTCCTTTACAACTAACCTTGAAAATTTTCAGATTTTGTTTCCATATATTAAGCAGATTAAATCATTTAATATTCCATCTTCTACAATTTTTTACTGAAGCTAATGTTAACAAGGAAACCTATTTAAAGCGTAATTACTTGAACATAATGGTAGTGAGATCTCTGAGTTCATGCAGCAAACAAAGAACATGAAACTTATTGTAAGTACAACAAACTTAATTTTTCAAGTGCAATATGCCACTAATAATGTCATAAAAATTATTCATACACTTAAGGGAAAACTTATAAGGGGACGGGGGGGGGGCGCCCCCCACGCCCCTCTCCTGCCACTGACGCATAAAGGGACTAAGTTATGACTTACCAATCTAAAGGGGTTTGAGGAAAATATTAAGGATGGAAAACCGAAGCTGGGGAACAAATGAGAATTGTTTCGATAGAATAGTATTCACAAAACTGATTAATAGATACTGTTTTTTTACGAAGTTTTATTCTATTTCATAAAATAGATAAACCTTTTTTTAAAGCTTAAATACCAAATTTTCAAAACGGAGGAAAAGTGTATACAATTTATGTTAAACGAAATCCTTAATCGTTTATAATTGATAATAAGATATAGAAATTGCATTGTAATGATAACTGCATTGTAATAATAACAGTAGGGAATCCCAAAACTTTTCAAATTTGCATTGAAATAATTTATGAAAAATGGAAACATTTTTAATTATATATAAACGTACATTTACGGAACGTTATCATATATACTTTAATTATATGATAAGGTTCCAGGGCCGCGTAAATTCCTTTTTCAACAGCAGTAAATCTATGTATATTAAGTACAAAACAAACAATGAAATTCAGAATCCAACGATAGCACATTCAGGATAGTTGATCATGACTTATACATTTTGCAGAAATTGATGTGTTGCCTTTGTGAAATACGGTATGTGAGATGGGATGTAATTATATTAAAATCACTCAATTCTTCGCTGCCAATTAAAAAAATTAGGATTGAGATTTAAATATATAACTTTTTCAAGCACTAGATTTTCACTACTTGATTTGGTTTGGTGCTTTAGGTAAGATAGTGAGGTAGATAAGAATATTCTCCATAATCCGAATATCCCAATGACCGAATTGCTGTTTGTTCTGTTGGTGTAAACAGCAAACAGTACTTGATTTGGTCCGATACAATATGTAGTGAGGTTCGGTAGAAATTCCTTCGGAAATCCGGAAACATCTTTCATTTACTTTTCGACGTACGCTCCATTATCCTACTTACATCATTAGCAGGGGGGATATTGCAGATTTTTTCAGTGGCACAGACATTACAGTCTAAACGGATCTCACATTCTAGAGTAGCCTACTCCAAATTATTATTATTCGGCACTACAACCCGCTAACGAGTTATGGCCTCCTTGATCAGCCTTCGCCAGTTGTCCCTGTCTAGTCCAGCCGCCTTCCAGTTTTGAATTCTGAGGAGAGACCTTGCATCATGGGCCACGCTATCCTGCCTTCTCAGCCTTGGTCGTCTTGTCCCAGGGAGTGAACCCCCTGCAAAGGTAAAGGAAATAATGTCCGAAATGCATCATCCGTTGTAAGGGGAAAAATAGGAAAGAAACAAAGTTAATACACAAGAAATTTTTTTTATTGTAGTCTATATACGGTTTAATACTTACTTTCACAAAATACAGTGGTATAGAGTGGAACTACCTCCATTCGCATATGGTACTCCATTCGTTTGGACGGTTATTGCTGTTTTCGAATCTTCCTAGAAAAAAATCCGGCTCAAGCCCAATTTTGTAGGTACACCACTGAACAGAAAATTATAGATATCGAGATTTGAGATATTGAGCTCCTAAATTCTTCAGAAAACGACGGCGATATTAAATTCTGTCGAGATAACACCAATCAATATTTCTCTAAGTCTATTTTGAGGGATGATAGTTGCTAAAGTACGGTGAATATATTAATGGTCAAACTTTGCCATATGTAATTCCAATCGGTAAACATTTTTAGCATCATGCACTTGTTTCACGAAAATATACTAAGTTCTAATTTAGTTTTCATTAGTTTTATGACAATGCCACTTAGTTCCCTTTAAATAAAATAAAGCAGCAATTATTTCTATTTATTTCCAAATTAATTATCTTCATAGATTTTATTAAAAAAAAAAAAAAAAAAAAAAAAAAAAAGGAATTCTTTCTAAAGTTTTCAGCTAATTTAAAATTAAAATTTTCAACGTGGGAAAATATTTTTCTTTTTTTTCTCCTATATGTCATTACATTATTTTCAGACTTTATGCTTTGCATTTCCTTATTACTTGGGATAATGAGAGAATGTTAATAACTACAAATATGACATTAGGTATTCTTTCATATGATAGTCAAATCACATGTGACAAAATACCTCATTCTTCTTCGATATGACGAGTTTAATCAAAATGGTTGGAGCTATTTTGGAGAAAATCATAGGAAAGTACTTATAGAAATAGAAATACGTTAGTACATACTGCCACTTTCGGTTATTTAATTTTGAAGAAACCTAAACTTAACATCAGATGCACATACCTACGTCAAACGTCCAATTCCAGTTTTCTTAAGTGTTCTTGTTTTTAAACTAATCTGTTTAATCAAAATCGTTGGAGCTATTTTGGAGTAAATCGTAGAAAAGTATATATACAAATAGAAATATATAAGTACATACTGCCACTTAAGGTTATTTAATTTTCAAGATATCTATACTTAACATCAGTTTAACTTTAATATTTGTTTAACCTGGACCAAGAATATAGTGATATTTATCGGGAACGATCTTAATTATATCCTAGCCCAAAAATTATTTGAGTCGACTGATCAACTTCCTAAATAACCCTTAAATTTATGGTAACCCATAAGTGGTAACCACATGCTAGAAGATATTTTTAATTAATAATTAATAATAAATTTATTTTTCTCACCTTAATAAACGTGAGTTTTTTTTTGTTTTTTTTTCATACACGAGCCATTGTTCTCGAACGTAACAGTCTTTTTTACTCTTTTGTAAAATTCCTTCCCTCTTGAATCCTCATAAGAGTATTATTTTTCCAAGGTAAAAATACATTTCGTGTGATTACTTCACCAAAAAGGCAGTGCCTTCTTTTAGTTCATACAGCCAAGGAATCACATGAAGCCCATAGTAAGTATACCTACTGAATGTATTTTAGAATTGTTTAATATAACAATTTCGTTCGAATTATACCTAAATAAAGTGAAGAGGTAAATAATTATAAATGACTCCCTAAATATTAGGTTCGACATATAATTTTTTTATTTTAAGATAACAAAAAGTAACATAACAAAAACCAGCTAAACTCGGTTCATTCTTATTATAGTAATAATCTTTAATTATAAATATACATAATTAAAAGCCTCTAATTTAGAATAGTAAAAATAATATGTAAACAAATTAACATCGATTGAACATAATATAATTGGGATGAGGGAATTCTTGTAACTTTTAAAAATATTACAGTTTGTTGTTTTAATTTGTGTTCGTTCAAGAAATTAAAAAAAAACAAACTAATAATGAATTATTTAAAGCTCCTAAATTCAGATTCTATTGTTGCCATACGTCGGCCATATTTTAATATTTCGTATCATAAAAAACTTTCCTAAAGTTCATATTGCATGTGAGGGATTTGTGAGCTTTCGACTAGGATTTAGTTTTTATTTATTTGATATCGTAAAATTGAAAAAAAAAAAAAAATGTACGGAAAGAAAAGTTATGTTTTTAAAAGAAAAGCGAAGACTTAATTTTCCTTCATGAAAAGGGAGTTTGTGAAATAATGTTGTTAAAGTGGATTTTATGATGTCTGATTCCCTACAACCATTGTTAACATGAAGTTTAATTAAATTATAATACTTACTTTTTTTCTTTTTTTTTTTGTTACTTTATGGAATCCGTAGTTTTAGTTAAATCTCAAGTCTACAGAAAGTCTTTTTGGCGTATGAAAGTGGATCACTCTTCCATATTAGACTTTTTTCTCACGACCCAGATGAAATATGTAGGGATAGTTTTTAAGGGACATGTTTCTAATTGGCCTGAGCACACAAGACGACCATACACCGTCGTAAGCTTCCAAAGCTTTCAACAAATTCATTCGTTTTGATTTCGGTCATAAGTGATCATGAACTTTTAGTTTGCTGCGAAAAGTTTCTAATCAATTATGGTCGTTTTATATCAGTACAAGGTTCAAATACCCAATAGAAAATAAGGAATGTAAGGGTCAGAAAAGAGATCGGAGTTCTGATTTGAAGTATACGGTCTTTGTCTGGTCCAATGGTACTGGGTAAGATTATGTACAATTATTGCTGTTAGATGGTTTAGCTATGTTTTCCCTTCCACTTAACTGTATAAGAAATTTAAATGAAGGGAAAGTTTTGCGATCCTGAAAAAATTCGACTTCCGGTTTTCGTTCTGTGGTCCCCCGAGTCTAAATAACCAAGTCCCGCGAAATGGTCTCTGTTTATATGTGTGAGTGAACAGACTAGCTCAAAAATAATAAATAATAATAAAATGAAATAATAAAAAAAAATGGTATTGAGGTAGGTATATGCCCGTGATGTGACAGTACAGATTTCATTAAAATTGGGTAAACGGAAGTGGCACTTTTTTCCTTGAATTCTACCACATTTTTATGTTTTTTACGATTTTCTCAAAAACGGTTCTTATTAAACTCTTAATGAGATTCACATACTCTTAATATCAGGTATGTTTTATCATCAAAGAAATGTTCTGATGGCTCTTATATTGCGAAATTTTCTTCTTATAAAGAATCTTTGATTCTGTTCATACGGACAAATTAACTGTCTCTCATTATGCCTAATAATAAAAAAAAGGCTAAATATGGAATGTGAAAGAATTTGATTAATATAAACAAAATGAAAAAAAAGAATGTTTCTCCAACATTGAAATTTAAATTCCCGCTAATGAATGCAGTATTATCTATATGTAACATATCGTTCGAAATCTGAGAACTTCAAGAAGAAGAATATTAAGTTTATAAAGCCTTAAAATTTTCATGTGCACGAAAAATTCATAATGTGTACAAATTTTTACTTATGTTCCAAAAACATTTAAAACATGTTGACAACTCTTTCAAATGTGCAGTAAGACTTTATCAACAGCTCACTTTTTACAGGTAAGGTGTCTCGCGCATAAAAAGGAGTTTGCAACGTGCTTTAAGGGCTTGTTGGAACGTACCTATGTTACGAAAATTCCTTGTTACTAACTAGTAATGTAAACAAATAATTCTGGTGCGATGCGCGCAACTCACAACTTTCACTAACCAACCAACCTACTTAGTTCAGAAGCCGACGTCTTCTGATAAAATGGAAACGCGATTCAGCAACTTCACACATTTTTACACATTAATTTATTCATTTTTGTTTTTCTCCGTAGGTTCTTGAGTATTATAATTTGTATTGCAGAACTATTACTTTTTTATTCATTCTTGTTAGTTTATTTTTTAAGGGCCCTAAAATTTTATCTAATCGCACACCAACTTCATTGATAAACGAATCTTTGTTTACTGCGTGCTTGTTTTTTACATTGAGTTGCTTTTTTTAAGTATATCGTATTAGGAAATCGATAGAAGGTGTATTTTCTGCTTGAGGTAAATTAAAACTAAATTTCAAATTTTCGTCTCTTATGCCTTTCTGGAAACCGAAAACAAGCGTTACTCCGAAACCACCTTATATTTCATTAAGAAATATCTAATTAACTATTATGTTACTGAGGTTGGTAAGCTAAAATATAAATATTAAAGATTACCTTGCACCATAAGTTTGTCACACTGTAAACTGCTTTAAATAATTTGAGCATCACCTGGTTACTCTTTAAATTCAATCTTTTTATTTTTATTTGTGATAGTACGGGGACGCAAGCATATTACTCCGTCGCATCTGATTTTCTATATTGAATTGTTGAAAATTTCATTCATTGAAACGAATAATTTCTATTAAATGTATATGCTCCTTTACTTTTACACAATGGTCTGACATCAAAGGTCTATTGCGCATACGTTTGTCCAACCTGTTTCAAGATTTTCTGAACATTTATTTTTTTCTCCTGTATACGTTTATCGATTTTTTCATCTTTCACATTTTGCCATTTATTATTTTTTTAGCATAATCTCAGACGGTCAATTTCTCCATATAAACATAACCGAAGGTACTTTACAGCACAAGAAAAAAATTTCCTTCGCCATTTAAGCCTTATCAGAACATTTCTATGGTTATAAAGCCTACCGGATATTAATTAATCTTTTAATCTCATCAAAGATTACGAGTTGAATCAATGTCGTTTGAGCAGTTTTTGAGAAACTCTTAAGGAGAATAATAAATAAAAAGAAGTAAATTAATGTGGAAAAACCTCTGTTGCTAAATGGCTTTTATACATTTATCAAAACACTTCGATTGGGTTGTCAAGTGAAAGTTGTGTTTTGCGCTCATCGCACTAGATTTTTTCCTTCCTATAGGGGTACAGAGTTATTTTAAGGACTCATATTTGGCGTTATAATCATCGTTGAAAAACAAAAAAAACCATTATATGATATGATTATATTATGTTATAATTAGCAGCAGTACATATAGCAATGATTGAATTGATTTTTTTTTTTTGGATAAATTTGAGTTTTACATTTATATAAGTGATTAGGCACTAATATTTATATAATAATGATATTGCATCTCTTGATTCTTCGTAGCCAATTTCTAACGCTGCCTTTGTCGGCCGCTATTACATATATTTTTACTCACCTCTTTTTACAGATCACACTGCTGTGCCTAGCATGTATCGTAGTTTCAATCCTTGCCGATAAGACCGATGATAAGGAAGAGATATGGAACGATATAGAGGCGAAACGACGCTTCGCACGCGCATTGACGCCTGGCTTCGTGGTGGCTAAAGCGATCAACCTCACCTTTCCAAATGCTGTACACGCGGCTATTGCCATAAATAAGGTCTCTAAGATCCTCGGTTAACATTACCAGTATGTAGATGCTGTCTATATAGCTATGTGATTGTACATAGGTAGTTACAAGAATATGTAATAGTTACCATAATGTAATATTACCTAACATATTATCTATGATATGTAATCGTAGTCAATCCTTAATCTATGTAATGTAATATTAGTTCATTATTAAAAGTTAAAACGAAAATTGTTTCTATTTTAACTCCTCCATTATAACATCTCCATGTTTGGATATGGTTAATTTGGGAATAATATACGGAGCGAGAAGGTGTCAGTAAGAAAAGAACACAATACTTGATTGGCTCAGATAAAACGACCAGGAGCAATTTCTTCTTCTTTGCAATGCTAAAATAAATTACTTGGATACATTTTTAAAAGATGGTTTACCGTATATTTAATAAATATCAGAATATTCCGGGTTGGCGGTCGAAAATCTAAAAATAGTATACAACTATTTTATTATAGCAAATGTTTCGACTCAACGCTACAGGTGCTAAACGAACAAAAGACAGACAAAAAGAATTATAAATACAAAGAGCAAAGAATATGAACTAACTAGATAATATATAGAGGTCTGTAAACATATAACATACACTAACAAGATGTTATATACTGATAGCATTGATTGCGTGATGTAATGCATTTTTTAAGGTGATAAGATATAAGAAAATTGTTTGATAAGTTAGTATGGAGGCCGATGTGTACAGAAATAAAGGGGGATTGATAGGTGTTTTAGGTATAGACATAAAAAATCAGACAGACTTATTATCACAAGGAAATTTCATTTAAAAAGGGATTCACATTATATGATATTTTAACAGAGATAATTCAAATCCATACATTGAAATTCAACTAATTGGTGTTTGCCAGTAGGGCAATACATGAGATACGACTGAATCACATATTAATCATAGTAATAGAGCATAAAATATCGCATCGAATAACTTACTTAAAATAAAGTCGTCAAAATTGATTTTCGAAAATAAAATAAGCAAATTAAATTAATCTCATATTCCAAAGCCTGTAACTTGAAAACGAATAGTCCAAATATTTTTTTTTACATATACAGAGTCTCCCCAAACCAAACGGCCAAACTTCAGGGATGGATAGAGGATCGAAAAACTAAGAAAAAAAGTCCTCTGGCATATGCCTCGTTTTCGAGAAAATCACAAAATACTAAAAATAGTAATTAAATATTCTTACTACAAAAACAAAAATGTTTCAGTTTTTATATGGGACTACCTTAGTGAGAAAGAAAAAAAAAAAAAAAAAAAAAAAAAAAAAAACTGAAAATTTAGGTTTTACCATCTCTAAAATAACAGTTAATTTCTGGGCAGCGTCAACGTAAATGTTCGAAGTGCTGGCCGAAGTGAGGTGTGAGAATATTCATCTTTTCTAAATTTATTCCTCATAAATTACTTACTTGTAATTACTCATAAATTGCTTACTCAAAAAGGCTGTATATTTTTGTAATTCAAAAATACATTATTGAAAAAAAAATTAAAATACAATTTTTGCACATCTATTTTTAGTTTTTTTGTGATTTTCTCCAAAAAGAAGCGAAAACGAGGCATATGCCAGAGGATTTTTTTTTCTTAGATCTTGGATCCTCTATCGATCCCTGAAGTTTGGCCGTGTGGTTTGGGGACACCCTGTATAAGTTGTTCATCATTCCCTTTAGGAAGTTGCAATATATTTTTTTTCTTTAGTTTTGTAACAACAAAATTTTATTCAACAAGATGGAATGGTAATTACTGTCTAAACTACTCAAACTAACAATACAAGGAAATTAAAATCAATCAACAGAAAGCTGAACTTAGGATCAAACAGTTGTCAATATTGGGTGTTGCTTATCAAAGATTTCCGTGATGTTTGCCTATGTTTCACACCCGGGATGTGTGCCTTCCCAACTGAATTAACTTCGCTCCCTCCTAGCTAATTGGATTGACATATGTAATCGGTTCTTCCTATCTCCTATCCTTCCACATTCTTGGTATGTAATTTAAACAATTATAATAAAAACAATGATTGATATGTTTCAATTAGAGGAAAAACAAAGGTAAGTGAGGTAAACATTTTTGAAACTTTAAGATCATTTATAATAATTCAACTAGTTCATGATATCTAATTACATTGAGGTGCAACTGTAATAGAATTATAGGTTTATGGATCAAGCCTATAAATACCGATCAATAATAATAATAGGCATTTCGTCATTTCCTAGATTGACGACTTTCTGAGAATAACAGTTATATAAGAGAAATATTTATTTATATGAGTATTTATTTATATGAAAAATGTACATAATAATATATTAATATTATTATAAATAATATATTTTTATTATAGAGAGAAATACTTTATTTTTTTTTAATAAAACAATGCTGCCCAAATACATTGGGTTGCTATAATACACAGCATCAATACAACTTTCGTACATTAATTAAACCAAAATTACATTTTTATTTTTCATGCATATACACGTACAGTTATATAATCTTACATTTTTTTTCCAATATTTTATTTACTATTTATTTTTTTTTATTTTTTTTTTTTATTTTTTTTTTTTACCTTATCCCCTTCATTTTTCTTTCTTTTTTTTTCCCTTTGTTATAGTTTATATCACTCTTGAGCAAATCTGTAACCTCCTTCTCTCTCATTTTTCTCCCCGTCCTATAATGGCAGGCATACAGAGTAAAAAAAATAGCTAATAGATAAATAACTAGACGAATATATAAATATATAAATAAATAAGTAAATAGATATAAATAGATACACAATTATTAAATAAACAAAAAAAAAAAAAGATAAAACTTTGATAGCCAAAACATCCACACATAATTAGTGGCCATAATAATAATTAATTAATATATCATTTACTTATATGCTTGACGCATTCCGTGTCTGAGCCAGAAGAAAAAAAAAATGATAAGAATCACGTGGAATAGAAGTTAGTACATAATTGGTTCTTTTTTACGACGCCACATAAAGCCGGAATTAAGACAGGCAACTAATCCAAGGGGCCATAAAGTGGTGGGTCTATAGAGTAACTGGAACCTAGGGGCATGTACTAATGAGACACATGGCCCCCTCAAAGGCCCCCTCCCTCCCTGCTCTGATATAGGGCCTTTATATAAAGCAGCCCTCTTCTCTATAGGCATCTAATTCCTCTGTCCAATATCTCTCCCTACAAAATATTCCTCAGCTACACTGTTTTATTTGTTTCCTTAAAACATCTCATATTTTATCGGTTTAGTGATTTTTTTTATTTAACACACGATCTTATATCTATTTTTTTTATTTATTTACTTTCAACTCGCTTTGAAGTCTACACTGATTAGGCAAGCCTAATAATAAACTAATAATAATCATCCGTTCAAATAAACATAAATATGTTTGTTTTATCAACTGTAATTTCTTCTTGTTCATGGATGTTATCTTCTGCAAGACCTTTTCTCTTGACTTCTCAGGAAGAGATCCTCTTTACCATATATTGATCAGCAAGTTTTACACTTGTACATGTAGGATAATGCTCTATAGGCATCTAATTCCTCTGTCCAATATCTCTCCCTACAAAATATTCCTCAGCTACACTGTTTTATTTGTTTCCTTAAAACATCTCATATTTTATCGGTTTAGTGATTTTTTTTATTTAACACACGATCTTATATCTATTTTTTTTATTTATTTACTTTCAACTCGCTTTGAAGTCTACACTGATTAGGCAAGCCTAATAATAAACTAATAGTAATCATCCGTTCAAATAAACATAAATATGTTTGTTTTATCAACTGTAATTTCTTCTTGTTCATGGATGTTAGCTTCTGCAAGACCTTTTCTCTTGACTTCTCAGGAAGAGATCCTCTTTACCATATATTGATCAGCAAGTTTTACACATGTACATGTAGGATAATGCTAAGATCTTCGGCAACTCTTTTATTGCAATGAGATATAAGTACTGAAAAAACAATTATAAATTAAATTGTAATAAAAAAAATCTGGTGCGTGCGCGCAACACACAACTTTCACTTACCAACTTACTTAGATTAGAAATTGACGTGTTTTGCTAATTATCATTTCCCAAAGTCACACATTTTTCTACATTCATATCTTATTTTTGTTAATCGTTAAAGCCGTTTTTGAGTAAATAAAAAAACCCGTGAAAATGATACAAAATTTATTAAGTAAAGTCCCCCCTCCCGTAGATCAATTTTGATGAAATTTTTACAGTCATATTTCGGGCATATAGATCGATCAAATACTCAGTTTAATCAAAATCGTTAGAGCCGTTTTTGAGAAAATCGAAAAAAACGTAAAAAGTTATTAAATAAAGTACCCCCTCCCTTTGAGCAATTTTGATGAAATTTTTGCTGTCACATCGCGGGCATATACCTACACTAAATACCCAATTTCAGGTTCCCACGGTTTATAGTTTTTGAGCTAGTCTGTTCACATACACACACACACACACACACACAGACACACACACAGACCATTTCGCGGGACTTGGTTATTTCGACTCAGGGGGTCCCAAAACGTGTATTTCCGTTGAAAACCGGAAGTCGAAAATTTTCACGATCGCAATACTTCCACTTACTATATATTTCATATATAGGTAAGTGAAAGTAAAAATCTGGTGCGTGCGCGCAACACACAACTTTCACTTACCAACTTACTTAGATTAGAAATTGACGTGTTTTGCTAATTATCATTTCCCAAAGTCACACATTTTTCTACATTCATATCTTATTTTTGTTAATCGTTAAAGCCGTTTTTGAGTAAATAAAAAAACCCGTGAAAATGATACAAAATTTATTAAGTAAAGTCCCCCCTCCCGTAGATCAATTTTGATGAAATTTTTACAGTCATATTTCGGGCATATAGATCGATCAAATACTCAGTTTAATCAAAATCGTTAGAGCCGTTTTTGAGAAAATCGAAAAAAACGTAAAAAGTTATTAAATAAAGTACCCCCTCCCTTTGAGCAATTTTGATGAAATTTTTGCTGTCACATCGCGGGCATATACCTACACTAAATACCCAATTTCAGGTTCCCACGGTTTATAGTTTTTGAGCTAGTCTGTTCACATACACACACACACACACACACACAGACACACACACAGACCATTTCGCGGGACTTGGTTATTTCGACTCAGGGGGTCCCAAAACGTGTATTTCCGTTGAAAACCGGAAGTCGAAAATTTTCACGATCGCAATACTTCCACTTACTATATATTTCATATATAGGTAAGTGAAAGTAAAAAAACTCCATGGCATATTGCTAACAACGCACTACACAAAGGCATTGACACTTCAACAGTAACATCAATCATACATTAATGACAAATATACCGCTCAACGAATTAACCGAATAAGGAATGAGTTTTTTTTTCCCCGGTCCATCTAAAACAGAAAAACAAGGAATTAATATGTGTAAGTGGAGCCACTAACATATAATGGAACGATGCTTTATTTACCTATTTATCTTATCCTGCCAGTGGTATTTGAAGGTGATTTGATATTGTATTTTATTGATAAAGAAGTAATTTTATACATATGCAATATATACATAATTGTTTAAGTATTTAGCGATTCAAGATTTACGGATTCAATGCTTATAAAATTTATAACGTGCAAAGATTATTCTTTAGATAATAATTATTGGTTTTTATTTATACAATGCAACGAATATACAGTTCTATTCTCTGGAACACCTTTACTTTATTATTACAAGATATTCTATGCCTATTTTTACGGAAATCGAGCAATAAGATGGGTAAAATTATATACTTACTCAAATCTTATAATACTAAAAATAAAATAACAATGAAGTAAGCAAATGCCAGCTATTTTGACATAAATAAATGAGCAAACATATTTGTACCTGCTGTATACAATTAGAGTACAACTTACCATACTTTTTTTTTTTGCTGAATTAGATTATGTTAGAAAAGTAGGTTTAACAATATATGCATAAAATGTAACAATTATGTATGCGCAATGTTTTCATTTAAGATAAATATTACATTTAAAAAATTTACCTATTAAAGGTAACAATAAACAAAAATCTATAGCTCTTAAATAAAAAAAATTGCCTATTAATATGCCCATCAAAAAGACGGATTTCAAAGAAAAATGATATAAACTTAATGCCAGTTAATCGATTGTTAACATTTTAAAAGTTTTTAAATCGACATTTACGTGGTCGTAGTTCCAAAAGGTAATTTTAATGTCAATTGCTGGGGCAAACCATTAGATATAGTATCTACCACTAAATTGTTAATTGCTAGTTATTCTCATATCCAAAATTATAATGGCATACTCCTCACCATTCTGCTTGTATCCTGTATGAATCACCGAAAGAAAATATGAAAGTTTATTTAAGCATTAATAGGCGGAAGACTAAAAAACTATATTTCTTGTCAAATGCATAACTATTTTTTATTTTCTGTTGATATGGAATTCTAATCATCATTTATACAAAGTTTTCATAGTTCCAACTATTTTTTATAAATAAAGGCAACTAACTGTATTGATGTACATTCATGAGGGATTTCGCAAAGCCATTGTTAAGTAAACTTAAAATTAAACACAACCAAAAAACCAGAACCTTGTGCTATAAATAGATACGTCTGATTTAGTTACAGCCCCAATCTAATAAACAAAATTTAATCTGTTAAAAAATCCTCGTCTATGCCATCCCTCGGATAGGATATAATTTGGAGGTCCCGAGCCTGTACGATGTCAGGTACTCGTTATAGATCCCTATTCTAATTATACCTGGATAGGAAAAATTTAGGACTCCCACTGTATCATCGTCCGATTAGCCTTAGTGGCATAAAGTGACTTTAAAACAAACAAAAATAGATTAACCAAAAACTGTTAAACTGCACTAAATACCTACTTTATAAAAGCAAATGTCATGTATAAACTAGATTGTGATAATATCTATTCCACATGGAACTGACTCGTGTAGGTAAACGTTAGTGTCCGACCGAAACCAAAGTTTTAACCGAAACCGAAACTTATTTAGAATGACAGTAAATGTACTCAATTATTGGGTTTGGTATAGAAGAGTAGTATGAGAGGCGTATTAGTAAGTGTATGGGATCGAATACCGGATTAAAAGTTGAAATATGTTTGCAATATCAGGCTACAAACAATAATAATTCATAGTTGATATGTAAATGATATTAAGCAGTAATAAGAAAAAGAAATTGGAAATAATCCCGAACCGAACCCTTACGATCAAGCCATGCCACTGAATAGTCGAGTTTTAGACCGTTTTCGAGGTTATGTTGTGAATAGGGATCAATATAGATGTTTTATGTCATAAAGAGTTTATTGATGTTTTCTGTCTTTCCAGTAATATAAAATATATGTTAATGCAACAAGTTATGACCCAATAGGGTGGTGGGATAGCCTAGTGGACAAACGCGTTAGAAAATACGCGTTGTCCATGGCAACGTATGATTGAGAACCGAAATACAGCAAGTTCGAAACCCGGAGCCAGGGGACATTTAATAATACTCAGTATTAATCTCTAACCCTCTCCCCCCCGGGAAGCCCGTATAACCTAAATGGCGAGGAAGGGGAGGAAAAATAAAATAAAGTTATGACCCAATAAAAGATTGATTATTTTTATATATATATATATATTTTTTTTTATTTGAAACCTTGGCTTTTGCACCAAGTAACCTCCCACATATATACAAGAACAAAAAGCGAACTTTCTACTTTATGCAACTTGAGCCCCCCATTTCATGGACTAAAATTGTTTTATATTTGTCATTGATTTGGAAGTGTGGACGTCTCGGAATTCCCCAAAGACTAATTCAAATTTAAGTATTTAGAAATTTCATTCTAATTTAGTGTTATTCTTATTTTTTTAAGAAATCAAATTACATTATCAAAAGGAGATAATTAAAAGCAAAAAAAAAAAAAGGCTTTCAAGGCTCAAAGTAAAGAATACTATTTTATACACCATAAAAAATAGTATAAAAAATACCAAATAATAAAAATGCCGAAATATCTGAATAAAAATACCAAAAGTATTAGAGAAATCCATGTGTTATTGAGCAATGATTCACTTGTAGTAAACTGTAATAATTGACACTACACACAACTAAATTCAAGGTAGTAAAAGGCAATAAACAAGAAGGGGCCAGCTTACACCTACAATCGTGTAGACCCGAACCCTTGTCATATGCAAGTATGCAAGTTTCGGCTTGGTCACTAGTCAAGGTGCATCTAATTGCCAAAAAAAAAAAAAAAAAAAGTGAAACATACTGATTTATTTCATCATAGTACATAAAAACCAATTTGATTTGAATAGCCTAAGTATTCTAAATTTTTTATAAAATAAAAATACTGACTTGATATAATATTGGTTAAAAGCATGTAATTCACCTTACCTTCTCAGGATTTGCATATTTCAATTACAGATTTGTACCCAATTATCCCGTTTCGGGATAAGCAGTTATTTAATCATTAATTATAACCCATAGTTGCTATGCATAAAACGTCCACAGTTGGCTCACAGTCGCAGTTTAATGAGTTTCTGTATCTTTCTGATTTTTCGCACAGATGGAAAAAAAATTAAAGTTGCAGTCGTGTTATTATTATTTGTTTTAATGTATTATAATAGTACTGAAGATGTACAGAGGTCCGATACCTTGGCTGAATAAAAATATTTTTTCTAAGTTACTTGAGGATTTCGCTCGATTTTCTGATTATCTTATCCTCCTAATATAAATTATACAGTTAAAAAAAAAGTAAATTTTATGTTTGGACAGTGTTAATAAAATTGTAATTTAACCGTTCTCAGCGTAATGGTTTCTAAAGCAGAGAGGGAAACACTATTTATTCAGGGGGATTTCCCTCAAACAAAGGCCCGCTACAAACGTTTCATCAATCATTCAAGACATTTTGTTGTTGTTTCTGCTATTAACAGGAATACAATTCAACTACGGTATTATTCTAATAATTATAAATAAGTATACACTTCCAAATATTAATTCAGTATTTTCTTTCGCTGCTCTTCCTTTTTACTTTCACTTACCTATATATGAAATACATAGTAAGGGAAAGTATTGCGATCGTGAAAAATTTCGTCTTCCGGTTTTCAACGAAAATACACGTTTTGGGTCCCCTGAGTCCACTTAACCAAGTCCCGCGAAATGGTCTTTGACGACCCTTCCCCATTTAAGCCTGTGGATCAGGAAAAGAAGGAGGGGTTAACACGAAAGAAAAATCTGAAACCAGTCTTCAATTAATAAGTCTAACTTATTTCCTTTTGTTATATTTGGTCATTTTTATACCCTTCAAATCATTCATACTCACATGCCAGGTATGGAATTGACAACCAGTAAATTGTCTGACGGGATAGGAAACTAATGACACGTAAGGTATGGAAATGGCAGTATTCAGCAGTCAACACCTCCAGCATTCAGTTTCAGTTTCCCCAAGCGTGAGATTTCTCATCCAACATCTTTTCTTCCATACATTCTTGATATGGTTGAATGTTGTTAAGCTCTTGGTAGGAACATGAATCCGTAGCTAAAGATTCTTTATTTGTTGACTGCTTGGCAGTTTATGTCAATATTCATACTTTTGATGGTTACGTCGTTCGTTTTAGTTGCATAAAAAACGACATAAACGCTAGTAATGAAAAAAAAACTTTGAATTGTATATACGTTCTAAAACATATAGCATATAATTAATAATGTTAAATAAAAATGCGTTATATTACAAATTAAGTTAATGGCTACAAAACCTGGAACATAGCAGTGCCCTAAACAAAGATTATTGAAAGATTCGAGAGTCCGTTTATCGAAGACCGGAGCGCGCTAGACCATTAAAGAACTCCCGGAAACTGGTCAGTTAAATAATAAATAGATAAAAATTACTGCGATGTGAGAAAGTAAACTTTCACTGAAAAGACCGATTTTTCACATTTACAAATTTTCATCCTGGGAAAATATTTTTTTTCCTTTAATTTATTTTGAAATTCTTTCATATTTTATTGTTTATTTATTTATTATTGTTTTTTAGTATTGTTATTTATTATTGTTCTTTACTGGCAATAATGAGAGGCTGTAAGTTGTTCCTGAAAAAAACAAAATTAAAGATATGTTATAGAGGAATCTGAACATAAATTATTTTCTCCAAAATTCGTCCCTTATTAGAAGAACTTAAAAAGAAATTGAAACGAGAATCAATTTTTTGGCCATGTTTCTCAAAAGGCATTTTACTTTATTTTTAAACCACATTTAACTTTCACCAGCTTAATTGCACTCCAATTAACTATCAAAACCGTCCAGATTGTCTTGAGAGATCTTAATCTGAGCAATGGAGAGAAAGAAAAAAAATAACTGTGCAGTCTCTCCCAACCTCACCGCTACGTGAAAATATTCCTTTATATAATTTTATATTAATAATATTATATCTTAACAAAATATGTAGGGAACAACAAACCCATCCGTCCTATTTTATATCTTAATATTAATACAATAATTTATTTGTGAATTTGTAATACTATTGGTTCATTTTCAAACTAACTAACCCACATAAATATGTTTGGGGGCAGAATTGAACGCATTCAAACCAGATTTGGGCATATTTATATTTATTTGTGAATACGAATACCAATTAATTCGTATTTACAAGTTTGAATAGGAATAAATTCACAAATTTTTCTGTAAATAAAAATAAATTCACAGGAAAAATTGTGAATATTCACAATAAATGTGAATATTTATTAGAATATTTATAATGAATGTGAATATTTATTATTATGAATGTGAATGTGAATATTTATTATAATGAATGTGAATATTTATTATTCTACTAAGTCTGTGAATTCGGCCGTATTTACAAATAAAGATGTGTTCAGATTGATTTGTGAATTTCTACTAAATTCATTATTTCGGATTAAATTTATAAATTTCTTTTCACAATAAATGCGAATATTCACAATTTTCCCTGTGAATTTTTTTTTATTTTCAGAAAATTTTAATCGTAATAACACTTGTAAATACGAAATAATTACTCATATCATTAAATTCGTATTCACAAATATAGTGATATAAATAAATTTCTATTCATATTCACATTAAAATTAAGATAGAAATAAATTCGTATTCCTATTATAAATATAAATAGGAATATATTCCCAACTCTGATTCAAACACTACAACCAAAACAAAGGAGGCTGTCCAACCTATATTTAGGTGTCAATGATACATCTGCAATGTATTTAAATGATTGTAAAAAATAGCCATTCGCTATGGTTTAATTAATCGAAAAATTAATGTCTTAAACAAACTTAAAATTATTTATTCGTTAAAATTACAAACATAAGAGGAAAGATATGGATGAGCATCTGAATTCGAAATGAAGAAAAGCTATTAGAAACATTAGGTTTGCCCTGAGGTTTGACGACCCCCTCCCCCCACAGTTTACAGAATTTCTTAAAGAGGGCAACTTTATAATATTCACTATAAGATAACATCTTCCGACTAATGATATAATTTTTTTTAAATATTTTACTCAATAATTGAAAAAAAATGAATACATTGTTTTATTATTCATGCATACTGTATGCATAAATATATGAACAAAGGTAACCCTGATCCTAGGTGCACTGGGCTGAGCTGATGCAGGGCCTTTCTATAGAGTTGCCCCCCCTCCGATAGCATTCACCCCCCCTTGGCCCCCCGAGCTACTACCGAAGGCCAGTGTAGCTAAGTTGACCGTGTTGCTGGAGCTTAGGGGGGATTAAGCAGGAGCCCGGGATGAAGTGGGACAGATTGAGGAGCTCTCAGCTTTATTGAATCCGCCACCGCGGCTCAGTTTATAACTAAGCCGTTTACCTCGTGTCCTCTCCGTCCCTAATGTTATACAGCTTACGATTTCTGACCAAGCTCTAAGTTTGATATTGTTCCGAATTATAGAGATATTACATTTCATAAATTTTTAGCAAACATTGCAAAATATTCTCCAGACCAATGAGGAGAAAAACTTACCAAATATTTATAAATATAGATGAAATTCTGTTTGTTTGTTAGTTCTTTATAGAAATCCATACCGTTTGTCAAAATTTCGCTCAGTGGTTCTTTCATATCAGGTGCGAACACCTGTCCATATTAAAATTGCTAAGTTCAGTCAATCTCTGGTTATATTCTTTATTGTTTTAAAATTCGTTATGTTTTTATTGGCATAAAATTTGTTATGTTCTTTATTGTTATAAAAATCTTTATGATCTCGCTTTATATAGGAGAAGAGTCAAAATTCCCCGAGTGAAACCTAAGCTAGAGAGAGAGAAACACTTTATTTATCCTAAAAGAGGTGCTGCCCAACTACATTGGGTTGCTAAGACACAGCATACTAGGTATATGTCCATATGAAACTATATGTAATATCTTATTGTAATAAAATATAAAATAAATAATATATTCTAATGTGGTGATTTCACTTATTTTTGTTTAAAGGAGGTGTATATGACTCCATTGAACAACAGATGAGTATTGAATAACTTTATTCAATAACTATAGTAATTCATAAAGGTTTATTGCAATATAATACTAGCTCGCTTTATAAGATCGACCTACCTCAAAACCGATAAAAATAGGACTTAAAACAGTCTGGCCTTTTATTTTCATAGTGTTTCTCATTCAAATAAAATCGTTGACTATTCATTCAGGATTTTTATTCGATACGCCCAGGATAGCTAATAGAGAAGAAAAATTATACTAGATTTTCATTTAAATAATTTTATATAAAGAAATATATTAAGCTATTTATCCTATTAAGACAAAGGAATATATTAACCTTGAGCCTCATTTCATCCCTATGGAAGAAATATCATTTTTTTCCCTAATAAAGCCTACCTGTTTTCTTAAATGTATATTATCTCCTCAATAGAACGCCTTCTGGAAATGTGTTCATTTCCAATCTCGGTTACGTCCATTTTAATAGTATCATATTAAAAAAGTTTATGCGTTTTTCGCAGGAAGAAAAACATCTTTAGAGTTAATAAATAAAAACATTATTGTTTATTGTTTATTGTTGTTGTAATTGCCTCTACCCGACGGGGTCATTGGCAATGTTCTTTTTTATATTCTATTATAGTATCCTATATCTTTAAGGAAACGCATAAGCTTTTCCACACTTTCCTCCGAATCTTGCAGAATTTCAGGTATTGACTCGTTCAACTTTAATTTTCTTCTTATTTCTTGAAAATAATTACAGTCCACTAATATGTGTGAAACGGTCATAGGGGCGCCACATTTAACGCAGGTAGGTTGTACTAAGTTGTGCAGAAGGTATGCGTGGGAGAATTCGCAGTGACCAATTCTTAGGCGACAAAGGATTACTTCTTCTCTCCTCGATCTCCTACAGCTAGTTGCCCATTTTTTACATTCCTTTTTTACTTGCAGTAGTTTAGACGGGCTCCTTCTCCAGGCTTCATTCCACTGATCCATTAGTTTTGTCTTTACATGCCTCACCCAATCCTCTCGGGGAATGAGGTCTATGGACTTGACCTGACTTTGATCCCCTGTACGGGCCAGTTTCGATGCAGCATCTGCTTTTTCATTTCCACCAATGCCACAATGGGATGGGGCCCAGATGAAAACAATTGTTCTGCCTACCCTCTGGACGTCATAAATCAGATTAAGTATTTCGAGGATAGTGGTCTGTTCTGGTCTTTGGCTTCTTATTGCCAGTAGGACACTCATCGAGTCAGTGATGATAGCTGATTTTTGATGATTAGCTGCTTTACAATGGAGCAGGGCTTCCCTTATAGCAGTTGCCTCTCCTGTGAAGACCGAACATGCTCCAGGGAGTTTATAGAGGTGTGAGTCCTTTCCTTTTATAAATGCACATCCCACTGCCGAATCTTCATATTTCGAAGCGTCGGTATAGATTATTTCGTGGTCCCGGAATTGTTCTAAAATTTCTAAAAACATATTTTGAATTTCTAAGGGGTTTACCTGTTTTTTTGTCTCTTTGGAGAGTTTTGTATTCATGTTTATATTGTATTGGCTCCAGGGAGGTTTAGTTTTTTCTGGATATTTTTGTATGTGGACAAAGCTCATGTTCTCACCGAGATCTGGGGCTAAGCTCGTAATCCTTTGCGCTATCATCTCCCTCTGTATCCTAAATTCCGTTTCTCCAGCAGCTGGGTGCAGTGGGTGCCTCGGTAGTGAAGCCAATTTTGCGAAGTGTTTCAGTGATAAGTATGATCTTCTTAACATCAACGAGGGCTCTGCACTCTCGACATAGAGGCTCTGGACTGGCGATGTTCTGTACGCTCCGGTACATATCCTGAGAGCCGTGTTATGTACCACGTCCAGCATCCTCAGAGCAGATGTCCTGGCAGAACAATATATAGTCGAGCCATAATCTAATGTGCTTACTATTGTAGCCCTGTAGATTTTCAAAAGGCTTGACCTGTCAGCCCCCCAACCTGAGTGGGAAAGACACTTGAGTAGCCCCAATCTTTTTGAACAAATATCATTGAGATATTTGATGTGCTCGTTCCAAGTAAGTCGTTTGTCTAGTCGCATTCCCAAATATTTTCGTTCATTAAGAAAGATAATATTATTTGTTCCCATTGAGAGCTGGGGATTATGTGTACAACTTCTTAAACGGCAAAAATGCATGGCATTTGTTTTTGATGCTGAAATAGTAAAGCCGCTAGTGTTCGCCCATTCTGCAGCTCTATTCAGCGCTATTTGCATTTTCCATTCGATAAATCCTATGGACTTGCTGCGAGCAAAGAGTAGGATATCGTCTGCAAATAATATGACTTTTACTGTCTTTTCAAATATTGTTGCCAATTCATTAATTGCTATTAAGAATAATGTCACGCTAAGTGGCGATCCTTGTGGAGTGCCGTTCTTCAGTGTGTGTGTTCGTGAATATAAATTGCCAATTCTTACGCAGAATTTTCTGTTTTGCAGGAAGTTCTTTATATAAATATATATATTTCCTGTTATTTTCCAGGTTCTTAGGATTTTCAATACTCGTTCCCTCCACATTGTGTCATATGCTTTTTCAAGATCGAGGAATACAGCTATCAGATGTTCCTTACTAGAGAAAGCTTTTTCTGATTCTCCCTGTAGTATTAGGATGGGATCTATCGTGGAAAGATTTTTTCTAAAACCAAATTGACAGTCGGAAAACAATCCTTTTCTTTCTATAATATCAACTAGCCTCGTATTAACCATTTTCTCTTGAAGTTTCGATAAGCACGAACAAAGGGATATGGGTCGAAAATCTTTCAGTTGATTGCTACTAGCTTTTTTGGGGATTGGGACGACTAAAGTGGTTCTCCAGGAGTCAGGGAAACTGCCGCTGTTCCACAAATGATTATAAAGTCTTAACAAGTACGCCTTTCCCTCCTGTGGTAGATTTCTAATCATTTCATAAGAAATTCCATCAATGCCAGGGGCCGATACCTTTTTACATTTACTTAAGGCCTGTTCTAATTCATTCCAACCAAACGGTTTGTTGTAGGCTTCGCGAGGTTGGGCTATGCTTGATTGTTCAAATCCACCACCATATCCCTTATCTGCGAGTCATCGAATTGCACAGATGATATTTTGGAGAAAAAAATTGCAAATAGATTTGCTATTTTTTTTGGATTTGTAACAATTGCATCTTCCAGTTTCAAACCTGATACTTGTTTCTGTTGCCTTATCCCTCTTATAGAGCGAATTTTGTCCCATATTTCTTTTTGAGGCGTGAGGATATTGATAGAAGAGACATAATCACGCCAAGATGATTTTTTACTGTCTTTAATGATTCTATTTGCAATCGCTCTTAACTTTTTAAATTCTATGGCATTCTCAAGAGTCTTATGTTTTCTATACCTATTTAGAGCCTTTATTATTAAACATTAACTATTATTAATTATAAAGACTTTATCTTTTTCATCAAATGTAAAACAACAATGTTGTCTTGATATAATTAATGTTGATATAGCTCAATAATTTTGTGGTATTGTATGTCTATGAACTGAATAATTGCATAGGAAATTTTAAGATACGGTTGTTTTAAGACCAGAATACTTGACAGAAACGAGCTAAAAAGACTTACAGCAATACACACTGGACACTATAAGCTCAGAAGCCACCTACACAAGCTCAAACTCACGGAATCGCCAATGTGCAGGATTCTGTGGGAAAGAGAGTGGAACGGCCTTCCAAATAGTCTGCCTCTAGTCTGACAGACGCGCGGTACTAAGGTTCAGGATGTTTTGTCAGGACCGCATTACGGACCATAAGGCACATGAGTTAATCAACTCAAGTAGCCTTCTTAAGGATACTGAGATTTGAAAATCAACATTTAATGTGAAGAACCCAGGAAGGAAATTTGGCGCACAATAGGCCAACTAGATCGCAGTGCACATGCCACTAATTTTTTTTTAAATTATTAAATAAAAGTTCTTACTTGCAATAATTCGGCAATGCAAGCATAATACTCCAAGTCGTCTGATTTTATAATTCGCTATGTAGTTGTTGAAAATATGTTAAAAATTAGTTAGTCTCTTATGCATTTCTGAATCGAGAACGACTACTACCATGAAACAAATAATTTCCATTAAATAAACAGAACGGCTTTAATTACTAACAATGGTCTGTTATTAAAGGCGTACTCCGCATGCATGGGCTCAACATGATTTTATGAGTTGACGGAATATTTTTTTTTTCTCCTGTTTATGTTTACTTGTTTTTTTTTCATATTTCAAATTTAGCCATTTCTTATCAATAGGCGTAACGAGAGACAACTTATTTCTCCATATAAATAAATACAAAGGTACTTTATAAAAAAAACAAAAAAAGGCCATTTAAGCTTCCCTCAGAACATTTCTTCCCCATTTAAGCCCCCTCAGAACATTTTAATAATGATAAAGCTTACCTGATATTACAGGAAACCTAATTTTCATTAAAATGACGAATTTGATCAAAATCATTAAAGCCGTTTTTGAGATAATCGAAAAAAGGTATACATTGAAAAAAAAGTTATGAATTAAGGTGCCCCCTCTAGCAAATAGGTACATGTATCAAATAACCAGTTTGATGAAAATCGTTAAAGCTTTTTTTGAGTAAATAAAAAAAAAATCTCAGAGTATCACGATCGCAATACTTTCCCTTACGAGGCATTTGGTTTCAAAACCGGTTACATCCATTTTTTTTTTTTTACAATTTTTTCTTCATTGTTTTCAAGTTTTTCATGTTAAGAAAATGTGTTAGATGCGTTTGTTTCAAAAACTTCTAGATCCTTCGAAAATCAATGCTAAAAAAATCCATTTCTTGTCAAAAACGGTGCCAATTGATCCTTTTTTGATTAATCTTGAAAAATTGTTGAAAATGGATGTACCTGGTTTTGAAACCAAACGCCTTATATTTCATATATAGGTAAGTAAAAGTAAAAAAAAAAAAAGATCCCAACGAGGTAGATTTGAGTGCATAAGCAGATGCAGGAGGGGGGGGGGGGGTCACGACGCCTCCCTTAAATATTTTGGCTATTCTTTGTATTGTATCCTTTTTAAATAGCTATTGGCCATTTCTTTGTATTTTCAAACTGTTTGTATGTAGTTGCGATGCCCTAAGCGCTTGTTGTTAAGATCGCAGTCCTTAATCCAAAGTAATAATCTCATACAAAAATGGTGCTGTCGGCCACGTAATTATGAGACAGGGGGGTCGTAAGCCCCCCAAAGTTCGTGCTAAATTCGCCCCTGTGTGTATGTGGGGAGGGAGGGGGGGGGGGGCAGGGATGTTACAGCCATCGCTCTATTAAAATCCTGCCTTTCTTTTTGCTTCATTTGCAGTGGCTCTCAGGACCTTATTACATTTTTGAAAAGGCCCTTTTTTTCCCCTATCCATTAAAGAGGAAGGCCCCCGGAGCGAAGTAATAACAACCGAAGGGCCTCATTTAAAGGTAGGATCAAAGGATTGGAGGATAGATTTCAGGCTAGCTCTAGATTACTTGATATCTTCCGCTGAGGACCCGATCGTCTTCTGCAATCATCTGCTCCTGCTTTCTCCTTTGCCGGCTCCATGTCGTCCCGAGGGAATATGATTACTTACGACCCCCTCGTCTGTTCGATGTAGAGAAATCTCGGAAAATTATTTTTTTTTTTTAATAATAAAGAAGAATAAAGGGTAAAGCAGAATAAAGGTTTTTATTCTGCTGCTCTCTTCAAAAAGTAAAAAAGAGTGAAATATTCTCTACTATTTCAGGATGGTAGTACCAAAGTTCCTCGTAAAGGTCACGAGCAAATACGATGCCAAGCTACTCGTTAAAGATCCCTTCCCTAATGAGTCATGGATAGGGAAAATTTAGGACTTCCGCGGTAGCGGCTTCTGATTAGCCATAGTAGTTTACATTTATTTTAAATAATTAAAAAGGAGACCGAGATTTACATCTTTTCCAACAAAAAACTGTTCATGAAATGTTAAGAAATGTTCATGAAATGTTATCGATACAAAGTTCTTTAGAACATTATATATCGGGACAGCCGTTTTGATATCAATAATTTTCATGGCTACCAATGATTTGTTGCATTGACGTTTTCAACATGAGTTTTATTTTGAAAATAAATATATTTTTGCTGATTTTACTACATTGCAGCTATATTCCATTTTTAAACAATTACTTTACTCTCGTAGGTTAAGTGTAACTTAGTGAAAATGTGGAAAAAATTTCAATAAAAATAAAAATTAGTTAGTAAAAAATATTTAAAACCTTCTACGACTCATATATTTAAATTGCTTAGACCCTATCTACCGATAAGCTTTTCTGAAGGTCCTTTGAGTTTTCTAGAAAAGGTATTATCTAATATTATTCAATAAAATATATTTAAAATATATAATGTATAATTCTAACGCTTATGTGGGTTAAAAAATTTTTAATGAACGAAAATAGGATTTTACAATGCCACAAAAACTGTGAAAACAAGAATAATTAAACAGGTTACAAAAAGTATCACTTTGTAACTACACAGTAACACATGACCACATATGACTTTAGCTTCAGAGCAAGACTACTCTCCTGTCTATCGCTCCTTATATTTAGTGGTAAGAAGAACAGCGTGGCCAAACAGGCACTATTACAGTTTGTTCCAAATGTTAGTTAATTCTAAGAAAAAGTCTTGAACTATTCTAAACCATATTTTTTGTGTTTAGTTTCACATTTCATATCGGGTTCATTCTATTTATTTCTACCATAACAAACATTATCTAAAAATAGTGGTATGATTGCAGTAGTATTATGTCAACCCTTTGTTAGGGGTGATAGGTGACGCTTATAACACAAAGGGTCTAAGTGTAATTTTTTTCATTTATAGTAAAGTTAAAGTAAAAAAAAAAATTTGTAGATGGATTTGAAAGATTGATCTGTTGTGCTTTTTCGTTATATTTTTTTTACTTTCACTTACATATGTTTATATGAAATATATAGTAAGGAAAGTATTGCGATCGTGAAAAATTTCGACTTCCGGTGTTCAACGGAAATACACGTTTTGGGGTCCCCTGAGTTCAAATAACTTAGTCCCGCGAAATGGTCTGTGTGTGTGTGTGTGTGAACAGACTAGCTCAAAAATTATAAGCCATACAAAACTGGAATTGAGTATTTGGTGTATGTATACGCCTGCGATGTGACAGCAAAAATTTCATCAAAATTGGTCAAACGGAGGGGGTACTTTATATGAAGAATTTCGTCTATTTTTTAGGTTTTTCTTAATTTTCTCAAAAACGGCTCTAACGATTTTGATTAAAATCGGTATTTGATGTATGTATATGCCCGCGATGCGACAGTCAAAATTGATTAATTGGAGGGGGCACTTACACTCCGGGACAAATAAAAGTGTACAGTTGAAACTCTGTTATTTATTTAATTCCTGGTAATATTTATTTTTAAATACTATACTATGACAGAAAAGAAAAACAAATTTAGTTAGGAAATACCATTGGTGGGTATATAGCTGTCATCAAGAGGATTAATCACAATATAAACAAGCGAGACTGGGACAAATTAAAGTGTACAGTTAGTTTATCATTGTGTATCTCGGTTCTAATCATATCCACTCATTGATTATTGCTTTTCAGTAATATATAAATGTATTCTATAGATTTAGTTATCCGGTTTAAGAAAGATGTTGGTCGTGGCTTTAGCTATAGGGAAGTTGGTCGAAAATATTCTCTTCCTCAGACCAAAGCTGCTAAAATGTTCAAAACTGATTACAATCGCGTCAAGAAGAAGAGAGGGACAAAAGAAAAGCTAGGACGTCACGTTGCAAGGAGGATAAAAAGGAAATTCGTCGTTTGGCGAGGGAAGGTGAATTATCGTCGGCACGAAAAATTAGGTTTAATTTAAATTTTAATGTATCTACGAAAACCATCCAGAGAAAACTTTGTGAAATGAACAACAAGAAGACAAAAATAAAAAAATAAATAAAAAAATCCCCTAACCAAAATGCACCGCCAGTGTCGTGTAGTGGCTTTCGATGGGTTTTTAGAAATTTGGGAAAAAACAATTTTTTCGGACGTAAAATATTTTCTAAAGATGGGCCTGATACCGAATACAGGTTCATAGAAGAAGGCCAAAAAACTATTTACAACAGAATAAAACGTCAAAATCGAGGAGGAGGTGTGATCGTTTAGGGAGCGATAACCGCCTCTGGTAATTACGTGATTGAAAGGCTTACCGGGAGAGTTAATAGTGAGCAATATTACGTACCCATGGGCAGCCCAGATATTTCCACGTGGAAATTTTCATTTCTTGCAAGATAATGCTCCATGTCACAAATCGAAGGCAACCCTGGAGGGATTTCATGAAATGATGATCACATTGGTGGGGTGGCCATCTCGCTCCCAAGATCTTTTCTTGGCTCATCAAACATCCTAACTGTTCAAATTTTTTTAACATGTTAGCAACAATAGCCTTATATTCTGGGTCTTTTTTATTTCCCAAAAACTTGGTGACAACTTGCTTGAATGAAACCCATGCTTCTTTTTCATTTGAGGTCATTGTGGATTCAAAGTTAACGTCAAACATCATTTTTCTAATATCAGGCCCGGTAAAGACGCCTTCTTTCAGTTTAGCTTCTGAAAGGTGTGGAAACTTCTGACAGAGATATTTGAAACAAAGCCCATCTTTAGGCAAAGCCTTTACAAACTGTTTCATGAGACCTAACTTAATATGTAGTGGTGGTAGAAGCACGTTTTTTGGATCTACAAGGTTTTTGCGTAAAATGTTCTTCTCGCCAGGCTTTAAAGACTCCCTAGCAGGCCAGTTCTTTCTGCACCAATGTTGATTCCGAGCTCTACTGTCCCATTCACACAAGAAACATGGAAATTTGGTAAAACCCCCTTGCTGACCAAGGAGCATGCACGTAACTTTCAAATCACCACATATCAACCAACCGTGTGCAGAATAACCTATTTTATTTAACACTATTTCTAGATTTTCGTAACTCTCTTTCATATGTACAGAATGACCGACAGGTACAGAGGCATACATGTTACCGTTGTGTAGTAAAACTGCCTTCAAACTATTTTTGGATGAATCAATAAACAACCTCCAATCTTCTGTTTTGTATTCAATTCCAAACTCATTCATTAAACCATGAATGTCTGAGCAGTACACCAAATCACCCTCTTGTTCAAAATACTTCGAAAATTGTTGTTCTCTCTTCCTATACACATGAAAGCTGGTTCCAGCCGCCAGCAAGTTCTTTTCTTTTAGCCTAGAGCCAAGCAGTTCAGCTTTTTCTTTTGTTAAGCCCAGATCCCTAACTAAGTCATTAAGCTCGACCTGAGTGAACAATTTAGGCTCTACATTTTCTGTAACACATTGGAATTCTTCATCGTGTTCATCTAACTCCGACTGTACATCAGAAAATACTTCTGTTTCAATAGAATTTAAGTCCTCTGGTGGTTCCGGGATTGGCAAATCTACACCGTGCCCTACTGGTCGGATGGCGGACGGAAGGTTAGGGTAGCTTATTACCTTCTTGTTCTTAGAGTTATGACCAGTAATATCTACACTGCAAAAGTAACAGTCATCGGAATGATTTTTTGGTTCCCTCCATATCATGGGAACAGCAAATTTAAAGTGTTTTTTCTCTTTTTTTGACCATTTCCTGAGGTCTTCAACACATACATAACATACCTTATGCGGTGCCCAAGGTTTATTCTGGTCTCCAAGTTTGGTTCCAAAGTATGCTAGATAAACCTTTTTCACAAAGTCTGTAATGTTTCTTTGGTGCTTTTTAATAACAAACTCACCACAAATATAACAAAAACTGTCAGCAGAGTTTTTACAGCCGCGATGAGACATTGCACTGAGCACATGTACAGGAAACGTAAAAGTGAGGTTATGTTGAAAATAAACAAAACATCAGCTGTTTAGCATGTGTTTCAGCAGTGCTGCCAACATCATCTTTGTTCATTAGACCTATTTTTTCATGTTATCTTAACTATGAAAAAGCTGTTAAATTCTAAAAATGTTTCTTTATTTCATGAATTTAACTATAAAATGTGAATAAATGGTGGGTGATACAACTTTTTAAGCATCATATTTGGATTCAGCAACCTAAACAACATAAGAATAAGGTATTTTCATTAAAAAAGTTTTTTCATCGTTGGCCTGTGAAATCGTTAAAACCGTTTTTGAGTAAATAAAAAAAAACATGTGAAAATGGAACAAAATTTATTAAGTAAAGTCCCCCCTCCCGTAGATCAATTTTGATGAAATTTTTACAGTCACATCTCGGGCATATAAATACATCAAATACCAAGTTTTATCAAAATCGTTAAAACCGTTTTCGAGAAAATAAAAAAAACACGTGAAAATGATACAAAATTTATTAAGTAATGTCCCCGTTCCGGTTAATCGATTTTGATGAAATTTTTACAGTCATATCTCGGGCATATAAATAGATCAAATACTCAGTTTAATCAAAATCGTTAGAGCCGTTTTTGAGAAAATCGAAAAAAACGTAAAAAGTTATTAAATAAAGTACCCCCTCCCTTTGAGCAATTTTGATGAAATTTTTGCTGTCACATCGCGGGCCTATACATAAACTAAATACCTAATTTCAGGTTCACACGGTTTATAGTTTTTGAGCTAGTCTGTTCATACACAGACACACAGACACACACACACACACACACACACACACAGACCATTTCGCGGGACTTGGTTAATTGGACTCAGGGGACCCCAAAACGTGTATTTCCGTTGAAAACCGGAAGTCGAAAATTTTCACGATCGCAATACTTCCACTTACTATATATTTCATATATAGGTAAGTGAAAGTAACAAGCAAGCTGTAAAAAAAACTCGACTTTTGATGAAATCAGTCCCTTCAAAAATAAATTAGCAATAATGAATCGAAAAGTGCTGAAAACTTCCAAATTTTGCTATACAGATACTCTATAACTTATGGAGGTATACAAATATAAGTATATACTTAAATGTGGAAAAATGTGTGAAGTTGAGGAATGGCGTTTACATATTATCGAAAAACGTCAATTTCTAATCTAAGTAAGTTCGTAATGTTTGTGTGTTGTGCGCTTCGCCCAAGATATTTTATTCTATCATCTCAATCAGGTCTTCGTGTCTCAGTATCAGTTCTAGGATTTTTAGTATCGTTTGTTTTAGGCATTATATAATCAATTGTAGATGCATAAAACAAAGTCGGGTTTGTTATACCATTTTAAATCAAGAATGGTTTAACAGTTTTTATGACTTAACATGAACAGAATTAGAAGTATGAAAAGCTCGGGAAAAAAGGGAAAGTAGACGGATAATTGTTTACTTTTTACTATTGATTCCGATTTCGACGAAATTAAAAAAAAAAAAAAAAAACATAACTATTTTTGGTTTTAAAGTAGTATAAGAATTTCATACCGCATTAATATTATCATGGATAAGTTTTGCAGGTGGTGGATTTGTTTTTACTGATTTGTAGGATTTCTACGAATTTTAGCACCCTGGTTTTTAAGAAATTGTTTTATTTGTTAGTTAGTTTTTAATCTCTCATTAAATCCACTTTGATCTCTTGATTAATCGAAAGAGTAGCATTTTTCTGCCATATTCCGCATCCCACTCGATTTTTTTTAAAAAAGTCTACTTAGACGCATTGCCTAATAAGATCCAAATATATACTTATTTATTTTTAGTAACCTATAATTGAGAATATATCACTGGTAAATAAATAATACTAAGAAAATGTCTGTATGAATAGCGTCAATTTTTTTGTCTGACTAATTAATTTTTTAATTGATAAGGTTATCTGTTAAAATAAACTCACGTTAAAATCTAATTTACTTTAAAAAAAAAAAAAACTTTTTAACGTGGAAGTTATTTCAGTTTCGATCAATTACATCGTAGTCTTTATTTTGCTGTTTATGTAAACGTACATAAAAAAGAAAATAAAAGAAAGAGAAAATAATTTTTGCATGGAATAAAATTTTAATTAAGGCGAGAAACCCAACCTTATCAAATTGTAAGCTAAGTTCATATAAAATTTACCGCTACCTTTTTAAGTGCTCTTCTCTTGATTAAAATTCTATTCCTAGTAAAAGCAGCCAAAATAGGCCCATCTGTGCGCACCAATGAATTATGTAAGCGACAGCTCACTATTGTCGAAGAGTGAAAATTTACGCCTGCGGCGGTTCCCCTTTATAATCGCGTTGCTCATTACCAGCCTCTCCTGGAATTGATACATGATGTGGCGTAGAGGAAATTTAATCAACACATTTTAAGGGTTAATTAGCCATAATTGATGGGTGAGTTAATTAATTGATAATTGAAGCGTATATACTTCAATTGTTATAAGTATTTTGATAATTAATTAGTTAGAATGCATTATAAATTTTTAAATTTCATCTATTCTATTTAGTTATTGATTTTTTTTTTCTTACTTGCATAAATTGAGTTATTATATGCCTATACCTAGCTGTACCATATGTAACGTAAAAGAGTATGTTTGTTCTTAGAGGGCCAAGCCCCATGTCATCTTTCAGAGGACAAGTTGTTTGCTTTTAAGCTGGTCCTGCAATATTTAATGTATCTGTAAACATTTCACCATCTCCCTCTTTCTTTCTCTCTCTCTCCCTCTCTCTCTCTCTCTCTCTCTCTCTCTATATATATATATATATATATATATATATATATATATATATATATATATATATACATATATATATATATATATATATATATATATATATATATATATACATATATATATATATATATATATACATATATATATATATATAAACTTCACCTTAGATGCGACACGTGCCCACCAGTTTTCATCGGAGACTATAAAATTCCTTCAAACGAACTCAGTACGCTCCGTACGACTAATATTCGACGAAAGGATGACTTGGGGCCCACACGACTAAAGGAAAATACCGACTCTCAACAAACCACTGAAAAGACTACTCTTTCATCATCAAAATTGAAAATCAAACAGAAACTGAATATATCAAGAATGAATATATCATATGAATATATCAATATATGTTATATAAATAATAACACAAATAAATAAATAAATAAGAAACTGAATATATACATCTACTTCCTGAAACCCATTTGGACAAACCGTCTTACAGGTTTTCGGCTCAGCAAAGAGGACGAGCTTACAAAAACTACTAATATTCCAATCAAAAATTTTAAGAATACATCATAACAGACGTTCGTTGCTACGAAAGTAACAAAACTCAACATAAAGACTTAGAACAACGAACCCATACGATCGGTCTCATGCCCAAAAGAGCTAGAGCCATATTAATTCTACATATCCATAAAATTCGCTGATTGCCGCGATTTTCTGACAGGTGTGAATGCAGCTATGAAGATAAAACATTCATTAGGCACTTTGAATCGAATAGGCTTACATTTTTTATTTTTTGTTCTTTATGGTGGTAAAATTCATCGATATATGTATTAATGGAAGGGTTTCGGACCTATGAGAGCTGTAAATAAATGTAAATTTCCTGCTAGCTAAAGGGGCAGTAGCGATGAGAGATATGAGGGTGTAGTGGAGCGAGAGTAGATAGCTGTTAGCGGAAAGTGGTCTTGCCTTCATTTAGACACATCAAAGCCTCCCCACCTTTCCGGCTTTTCTTTCAGCCTCGGTTTCCAATGAGCTTTTTTTTCTCCTTTTTTTTTTCCTTTTTTTCTTTTAAAAACATGAACATTTCCTTTCTGAAAGACCGCACTTCTAATTATTAAAAAATTAACGGCTAATTAATTCCAGTGAATAGTAGGACATTTTACATAAAATAATACACGAATATTATCAATACATAAAAAGAGCATTTTTAAGCGAAAAAAAAATCTATTGTCTTAGATAACTACTGATTTAATCTTTTATTTCTTGTGTAATAAACATTTAAACTATCACTATGTTAATATTGTTTTTGTTTTAGATTTGTATTCATGGTGGAGGTGTAGTTGACTGCTGAACTGATTAAGGTGGGAGGGTTAAGTCTGTAATGAATAAAATACACCTACACATAAATAAATATTTTAATAACTGCCGACGATTCAGCCTAAATTCAAATCCTTTGATGTGGTTAGCAGTGAATTGGATATGGAAACAATATAAAAAAAGATCAGATAAAAAAGGGTATAAAAAATGATAGTAAGGGTAAATAATAATAGAGATGATCCAATGGGAGTAAAGAAAAATCAAATGAATTTTTACTATGAATGAAACCATGAGGATATCATACAGTGAATATAAATATTTTGGGGTAGTATATTAGGTAATAAGGGTATATTAATTAAAATTATAATATTCATAGATGTACTATACATTTTCATTTCTTTACACCTCTTGTTTTTTACATATAGCGTAGGTACTCATGAAACTAATTTATAGTAGTTAGTACCACAACCTATTACTTTTACTGTCACTTACTGTTATGAAATATATATTAAGCCTTAATAGTCTCTGTGTGGTCAGACTCTCACAAAATTGATAAGTCATACGAAACCGAAATTAAGAATTTGAGGTACGTATACGCATTTCATTTCTTTATTATTATTATTTTTTTTTTTTTTTTTTTTTTACAATTTTTTCCTTATCAGTTCTAACGATTTTGATCCAAATCGCCATTGCCGATAGATATTTAAATGTTCCTTAATATCAGGTAGGGGAAAGGGCTTTCAGATCAATTCTATGGTGGTAAATTCTACCTGATATTAAGGAATATTTAAATATCTATAATAAAGAAATGAAATGCGTATACGTACCTCAAATTCTTAATTTCGGTTTCGTATGACTTATCAATTTTGTGAGAGTCTGACCACACAGAGACTATTTAGGCTTATTATACATATATTTCATAACAGTAAGTGACAGTAAAAGTAATAGGTTATGGTACTAACTACTATAAATTAGTTTCATGAGTACCTACGCTATATATAAAAAACAAGAGGTGTAAAGAAATGAAAATGTATAGTACATCTATGAATATTATAATTTTACTTAATATACCCTTATTACCTAATATACTACCCCAAACTATTTATATTCACTGTATGATATCCTCATGGTTTCATTCATAGTAAAAATTCATTTGATTTTTCTTTACTCCCATTGGATCATCTCTATTATTATTTACCCTTACTATCATTTTTTATACCCTTTTTTATCTGATCATATTTTTTTATATTGTTTCCAATTCACTGCTAACCACAGCAAAGGATTTGAATTTAGGCTGATCGTCGGCAGTTATTAAAATATTTATTTATTATAGGTGTGTATTATTCATTACAGAGTTAACCCTCCCCCCTTAAATATATTCACAGAATAAGAGGAAATACGACGCATTTATATAAGAATACATGTTGAAATAAATTGAATGATTATTACAATTGAAGTACTCAGTTATCGATGATGCATCATAATATCTTTTTTTTCAATTGATTATGATGAACGAAAATCAAAGATTGATTGTTAAAAAAAAAATAAATGTGTCAATGTTATAATTAATATTCTTCTTAAAAGCTGAATACAAATGTTCTAATAATAACAATTCCGTCTGTCCTTGGCTACTGTTGTAGACACTTTTCAAATCGCAACCCGGTCTTCATGGAAATAGAAAATGGAATTTATTTTTCCTCGACGTTAGCAGAATAAATGTTACACTCATCTGTCAAGAACATTCCAAGAGCTGTGAAGGCTAAGATATATTCGCAAATTTTCACCTACCCACAATTTCTTCACTTGAATCATTTTTGAGATTCAACTTATACCCGTCATTTTGATTTTCTATTCTAGTTTTCGAAAATTTCAGCTTCTTCATAGTTTTTAGAATGGAGAGTTATGTTTATTTATTTATTTTTTTTAATTATCGTCACTTCATGCCACTAAAGCTTATTAGACGATGCTACCACGGGAGTTCCAAATTTTCCTTATCCAGGTATAATTAGGATAGAAATCTTTAACGGCACCTGAGCACCTCGGAATGCGACCTTTTTTATTGTTGACTGCTATGCTAGCCTCTACACCATAGGTGCCTGTTTAGAATGAAGAAAAAAAAACAATTTAAATTACTTAAAATGTTTAAATTTAATATTTAAATAGAGGGTATATTGTGCTAGAGATCAACTAACAACATGAACCCATGAAAATAACCTGGTTAAGATTAGTTCAAGATTATAATAATACAAGTGGGAAAAGAAAAAAACTTTAGCAATTTAGAAATAACTTTACCACTAAACGTGATGGCATGGGTTAATACCTACATTTTTTTTAAATTTACGTACCTTGATTCAATCACGGGATATGGCCATATCAGACTGGGTAATGAAATAAGACTCTAATACAATACTGGAACAAGGTTGTTGAAGATGCAGGAAATACGTAATAAACTGATTATCAGAGGAATATTGTTTCCCTAACAAGATTTACATTGAATATATATTGAAAGGGTGTCGGAGGGAAGCTCTCTAAACACTGCCTCTGTTTTGCAAATTCGATGTAAAGTAATGGACACCGCTAAGACCCTTCGGACCCGCTGGAATATTCAATAAACCTATCTTGTTTCAGATTTGTAAATTGAATACAAGATCAAAATCTGATTCATAAAATAGTTTTGCATCCATCCCTGCTACCATAATTACTTTGTCCCTACCTGTGCATACCGTGTATGTTTCCTCAACAGAATTTATAGGAATTAACTAATAAAAAAAAATTAATATGAACATTTATTTTTTCTTTTGTCTAATCATTCGTGAAGTTTACTGATTTTTTTTTTGTATTACCAGATAAAGGGTAGAACGGAATGAAAATGAACAATGATTATTGAAAGGTTCAGAGTCGCAATAATCAATCTAATCTAATCAATAATCAATAATCAATATAATTATTCGTCGAAAGAAAGATATGGGCACATTCTTATTGCAGCAAAATTGATTTACTGACAGAAACTGTAAACAGTTAGTGAGCGCTATCCTTAATATAATTATGGCTCTATCCTGGCTTATGTACTGTATTTAATTTATCTTGGCCTACAAATTAAAAAACTGAAATTTCTGAAATATCGATTTGCGTCACTGTTTTAGCTGACCATTGATACACCCATTAATTATTGTATAAAATAGTGATATAATATATTAATAAACAATTTAATTTAAAATTAAAATTTGTCATAGGCCCATCAGCCTACTGGAGGTGACTCACACCGACCTATTTATGTGACACATAAATAAATTGTTATACTTATCAGTAAAAAAGTTAATATACCCTAATAAAACCATTTATTAGATAAATAATGTTTTATCACAATGTATTTTGTAACCATGCTTTAAAAAATCAGTGTGTGTTTTTTTAATTATCAAATATTTTAATTTTCATAGATAGTACATTTAGTCTTTTAGATGGTAGCTTGTAGAATCACTATTTTCTCCAATAAAAGGTATCATTGAATACTGGAAGGGGAAGAGATTTGTAGAATAATAAAAACGAGGATTGGAAGGAGTGTGGAGCAAGATAAATCATTGAAAGGGCAGAATGATAGAAAGCTGCTCCTGTAATCTGAGGCGCATTTAGGGCCAGGATTGATCACCTTGGGCCGGGCCCTTATTGAGTACTCTTCCCTCTCTTATTTAGCACCCTTACCTTTCACTTCATCCCTCTAATAGTTTTTCTATCCCATACCTTTTATTTAACTGGATTTCGCCCTTCGGTGTATCGTATTTACCTTTACTGTTCCGTACATGATCTTCTAGAAAGTTAACTTCATTAAAAATAAAATAACTCTTTTTTATCAACTATTATATCATTCCTCTAACACTGGACTTTTTTCTTTTGATTTAATATTAATTCTATACAACATCGATGAACATTAGCGTCGATCAGGATTTTTTAATATGCTGTATTAATTTTCATCATGAGATACTTGTATTTTCGATGTTTGGTTCTGTTTATAGAGGGTCGAATCTTTTAGTTTTTTTTATTGTGCTCTAAGGCCATATGTGGGCAACAACAGGCCCGCGAGAGATTTTAAAAAACCCATTTAAAATATATATTACACTACCTATTACTCATGTTCAAAAAATGTATTCGCAAATAATGCACTACTGAATTGACCCGTGCGAAGCATTCGCACTCTAACCTATTTAAATCCCACTTAATTAAAGAACACACCTTATATTTAGTATCGTACAGTGCGTATTTAGTCATGGGCATAGGTGAGCGTTGAAGTAAAGAATAGATGTGTTAAAATTGTTGATTATTTATTTTTTGAAACATAGGTTTAAGGTATTTAGATAGTATTTACGTATTTATAGGACCTCTTTGAACACTATGTTTGAAGTTACGATATGGTCATCTGTGATAGTTTGATGGTGGGTTTGTTTTACGCAGACACAGATGTCACTGAAAGAGTGCACCCGGGAAAACGCCACATACTTAAATACACATAATTATACCTGGATAGGCAAAATTTAAGACTCCAACTGCAGCATTGTCCGATTAGCCTTAAAGGCATAAAGCACAAACAAAACAAACTTAAATATACATATCGGTTTCGCGGAAACCGAGTGCGCTGATTCTATTGACTGGATTCGCATAGTTTTGCTAATACCTTGCAAACGACGGCGACAATCGGAAAAGTGTATATATCCAAAAATGTTCGTCCCGACAATCTGAAAAAATGACACCTTCGAAAAAGCCCAGCGACCATTTTTGCTGAGAATTGCAGTTTTTCGCTTAGAACTCGCAAACGAAGGGGTTAATAAAAAAAAAATTATACGACCGAAAATATTCTCCTTGAAAACTTGAAATGATTGACACCATTTAGAAACCTCTATGGCCATTTTTCTGCCAAAAAATTATTATTCCAACCTCTATGGGCTTGAGAAATAATATATTTGATTTTTGAAAGCGGCCCGCGAACGTATTTGCAAACTTTGGCCCACTTGTCTAAGGTTGCCCAAACCCGTCTTAGACCAACAGAAGGTGGCTTTCCCATTCTTTTTTCTGCTATTCTTAACTTCTTCTGCGCTCAATCGTTAAGATAAGTATATCTTAAGTAAGAAAAATCGGATCGCTTGGCTGCTTCTTTCGCTTCTGAAGAACGATTTCCATTTATAGATTACAGGAAGATATAGTGTAGATTCATAGAAATAAAACAAAACTGGTATCTCTAATTTTATAATAAACCATTTTCGTAATATTTATGAACGCACAAATAAACTCCGCTAAGAGACAAATTATTAATTTCCTTTTTTTTATAATATCTGGATTATCACACTTTCGATCTCGATAAAACAACTACTTATCATTAATCAATTCTATAATTACCTCGGAGACGATTAATGACAACGCGGATCTTTCAACAACACTTCCCTCTGCCACCACCAGGCATATATTTATTATATTCATTTTAAATGAAATAACTTCTGGTAAAAGCAAAGAGAAAATATTTAATTAATTTCATCAAAAGAATTTCTGTTTATACAAAATTATATTTTAACCTCGATAATTCAAAAATGAAGAACAGTGAGGGGATTAAAGTAAAGGGGAAAACTCATTTTTTATATAGTTTTTAATTGATTAGTTTTTTTGAGTAAAACATTATTCAATAAGAATTTAGCATTCGAGTTGGTGTTGGAGAGAGGCTGATAGTATGATTTTTTGTTTTTATCCTTGAATCTCAAAATAAAACTTGTAAAAGAAACAGTATTTATTATTAGTTGGTTAATTTTCTATTTCTTTAAATTAAATAAGTAAATCACAGATCAAGTGTTTTTTCAAACAAATACGTATGTTAGGAATATAGGCGTTATTACTATATATATATATATATATATTTTTTTTTTGCTGTTGCAATTGTCAAAATAGATATACCTCTAGAATAAATGAAATAAAAGATGGACCACATTGCTTAATTAATCAAGAATTACAAGTGTTGAGGTATTGTACTCTGTAACAATATCCAAGAGAATATACTTAAATCAAACAGTCAATAACAGTAAAAATCAACATTTTTAAAGACATTCCTGTTTATTGTCAAAAAACCGCTAAGGTTGATCATTAATAAACCATTAACTTCATGTTAATGTATGTTTGTTCAACTTCCGGCATGGAATCTGGCACGAGGTAGCCCTGTCTTCTTTCGTATTTCCATAATTTATCATAATGAATCTTGAAGGATGTTGAAGATATTAAAATTCATATATTTTTTGGTAGCAGCCTGGCCGTAGAGTAAACGAATAAATATAAAAAGGACAATAAAGAACTGCTTATATAGACCTCGAAATCTATTTACCATGTTCGGAGTTCAGATTGACAATGCATTAAGCTAACAGCTATCCAGTAAGTAGTCGTATTCAAGTGGATGAAGATGGTTACAAATGATGGTAATTCGTCTCGGAGGTTCTTTACCAATCCGGCTCCATACGCTGAGATCACCAGAATATATCTATATATATCCCCAGAGATCGATAGAATAATTATAAGCGACTATTATTGAGGGGATCTGGTGAAAATCATCACTTGAGAATATACGAAGGGACAGCAAAACTGTTCGATTCCTTTGTATCACTGGTGAATAGTTAAGGTACTATTTCCCAACAACATTCCGCAAAATTATCACGCCTAAGCTGAAATACAACAATTTGCTTCATATATTATACCTCTAAGAAGAAGCTCAAGAGAACAGAAACAATGATTAAAAAATCTTCCGACCATTCCATAAGAGGATGTGTTCACAGGAAGACGTTATCAATTCAATCATGGTTTCTTCACATCCTGTAATTAAAAATTGAAGATTCTACCTCAAGAAGAAGTATCGCTATTAAAGAATCGATTTTTCTGCGATATTTCATTGAATTATCCTTGGATTCCCTCTCTCATTTCTTTCTTCTTAATTTTAGTGATTAGTATTTCTTATATACATGAAAATTGCTCTTTTCCCGGTTCCGATAGTTTAACTTTTTTATTGAATTAATGCGACAAAAATATGAAATAAGTGATTTTATTGGTCAGTATTTTTTTCGATTTCTATACATAATTCCAATATCAAAAAGCTTAAATAAATATATCTAAAAATGAAATCATTCTCGTTAAGCGCTTGTAGAGCAAAAATAATCGTTAGTGCTTGTAGAGTACAAATAATGTTTTTTTTTTGGTGTAAATAAAGAAACAAAAAACAGAAATATATCATTCAAATATTCACTAGGAAACAGTTTGATTTGATTCAGTGTCTTGAAAAACAATGTCCATACCATATTCACAGTTTTGATTCAATGTTATTTCTTTCATAAATTGGCCTTTTCCAACCACTTGCTTTTAAACGTTGGTAGATGGAGGTCAGTATTTAGGTTTTTATTAGTCGTGTTCCATGGTTCTTTAGTAGTCATTTTTTTGCAATTTTGATTGAAAAGTTTGAAGTTTTTTAGATGGGCCTTTTAAGCTACAACGAATATTTGTAAAGAGTAAGACATCATGGGTTTATGTAACTCTGTTAATGCATTTAGTTTCTGTCTCTTTCACTTTTTCAGATTAGAACATTTGAAAAAAAAAAAAAGTGATAAAAAATGTTTAAGTCATTTGTTTCATTTCAGGGCCCTTTTCTTAAAGCTAAGTCCTGATAGTTTATGTGACCATCTAAGGATTTGGTTGTTATCAATATAAACTGGGGGAGGGGAACGTATATTTCCCAGGCGTAAATGTAATGTATTTCGATTTATCTTGATTCAACTTAACGTTCCATTGTTGGCACCATTTGTGTAAGTGTGTAATTTTTGAGGACCGTATGGGATCTTGATGTTTTGCAAGAACTATCGTGTCGTCAGTATATAAAATAACTTTGAACGTTGAGGTACAGAAAAAAATTGTAATTTCTAAATTGTGTATTAATATAAAGCAACCGGGTTTTATGACAGTTCTGCGCAATTACATTATTAGGTACAAAACTCTAATTTAAATAATAAAAGATTAAGAGAATCACCTTCTTTTTTTTATCGAATTAATTATAGATATTATCACTACAATTTTTTTTTTTAAATTTAAAAGAAGTTCCAAAATGAAAAAAAAAAAAATTAGATTAACTAAGCAGATTTGTATATCACGCCTTTTATAGGAGAATGTTATCAGTGCTTCTGTTCCCGTGTATCGTAGCAACCAGGCATTCATCGTTTATCTTTAATCAGCTGACGTCATCATGCAGGAGATCTCTTGAGACATATGTATTATTTATCTTGAAAACATTTTATTTGAGATTAAGCTGAAATATGTAACTACGAAATGGCACATGACATTTAGTTATGTTACATAAGTCTACCCATTACGAATACTTATATAAAATTAAAAAGTACATTTAATTATTTTACATAATTACATAAATTATAGGAAATGTCGACAAAATTATAGTCGACAAAATAATTTTATTCACGTAAAATTAGTGAACAAAACAAAACTAGTAACAAAGTTACAAAACAGTAATTACTATTGATAAACAATGACTTAAGAGTAACCATGTGCTTCAATTTCCATGGCTTTGATTAAGCCCCTAGTCGCTTCTTACATTTAGTCCGGAATGGAACATCCGAGAAAGGTCTATAATATTCCCGACACATCTAGAACACGTGCCTACGTATTAATGCGGTTATTTAATGGTTCCAACTAAGGTTTGGAACTCTTAATCATGTTTTCTTGTCTCACGTTGTTGTTTAGAATAAAAATAAAATGTAATAAGTATTGTACGAGTATATATATATGTTCTATATGATTCAAGCGGTTGAAACTCTTGAGCAAACATATTTCTAAATAAACGGGGTAATTTTAGTTATTATTAGAATATTTCAAATCTACTCCAAGAATTTTAAGTCTTTCTAAAAATTCTTATTTCAATTTTTACTAAAAAAAAAAAACTTAAAAATTGATTTTAAAACTCATTGATTAACTTAACTAAATGTTTAAGACTACATTGAATAACTTGATGTTGAATAACTTAGTTATTCAAGTCATATAACTGATCTTCGGAAATTAGTTGTATGTTATGCCACTAAGGCTAATCGGACGATGCTACACTGGGAGTCCTAAATTTTGCATATCCAAGTTTAAGGGATCTTTTACGAGTACCTGACATCGTACAAGCTCGGGACCTCCAGTTTATGTCCTATCCGAGGGACGGCATAGACAAGGATTTTTTACTCCCATTAAAAAATCCTAGGACCACCTCGGACGCGAACCCGCGACCTTTAGTATAGTAAGTTTCTATGCTAACCACTACACCACAGGTGAACCCTTCGGAAATTAGTTTTTAGTGCTCTATAATTTGAGCAGTTTAATGTGCTTCAACTGAAACAAGCATATGTTTTCAGATGAGTGAAAAATAAACATATGGAATAATACGTAGCTTGTTTGGTAAATATTAAACGGGTGCTCGTTTCGGTTTATATAAGCGGCTGAATATTTGTACAGGGCCCTTATTTGCTTTACACGTATGTATTTGCCCATGGGAAATATGATAAACTTTCACTTTCACAAGAACAAATAGTGATATTAGATTATGGGAATGAGATCGGGCCTGCCTTATGAAATATAAAACTAAATATTTTCTGTATATTAATGTTTTACTGTTTTTAAATAATTGTTAACTAATTTAATTTGAAGAGGAAAAATTGGCCACAGCCGGTAATCTAACCCAGGTCTCTATTCCATTTTTATTGTTTAAAAAATATTAACAATATTAATAAATATCCCCAAATTTGAATCATAAATGATTTAAATATTTATTTGCTTTTTTTTTTAATTTTTTGAGGCATAGGTAAAACAGTAAATTTTTAAAAAAACCTCATTTGTTGAGTTTTTTTTTTTAATTTAAATAAAATGAGGAATATTGATGTCTGTTTGGTTATCTCTTTGTATGGAATCAACTTTTAACATTAAGACTGCTTCTTAGTGAGTAATCTGTGCATTTGATATTTTATACATAAAGGAATGAGTGAATGAAGGTGTAATGTTAAAAATTAAAAGTTTCGAGAACATTTTTTGTTGTAATTTATATTTTTTTGTTAATTTTCCATGAAATAATGAGCCCAAAACCTTCATAATCCTCATGAATAAAACACACATAAAATTTAAAAAAAGTAATTTATTAGTTGTTGAAGTGAACGATAAATTCCGAATCATGAGAGACATTATAAATTATTTCTCAAGGCCTTTTTTTTTGTTTGTACACCATAACTTCTATAATACATCATCAAATTTCATGAATGAGGCATCATTTGAAAACTTTCCTTAACCGTTACACCGGGAAAATATACAAATGACTCATTGCGAGTTGTAAGCGGTCGTAGAGGTTTCTAAATGGTGTCAATCATTTCAGGTTCGCAAGGAGAACATTTTCGGTCATATATATTTGTTCGATTAACCCCTTCCTTTGCGAGTTGTAAGTGAAAAACTGCAATTCTCAGCCAACATAGTCGCAGGGCTTTTTCGAAGGTGTCATTTTTTCAGTTTGTCGAGACGAAAATTTTGGTTATATAAACTTTCCCGATTGTCACCATCGTTTGCGAGTTATAAGAAAAAACATGCGATTTCAGTAAATAGAATAAGAGCAATCGTTTTCCGCAAAACCGAATTCCGCGTTTTTTAAAGTATTCCCTCCTCCTTGGGTGTGTGGAAATCTACAATTTAAACACATCTATTCTTTACTTCAACCCTCATCTGTGCCCATGACGCAGTAAATACGCACTAAATACTAAATATACGGTACTTTAATTAATTGGGATTTATGTAGGTTAGAGCGTGAATGCTTCCCACGGCTCAGCTAGTATTTATAAATTTGTGAGAAATTTTCTTATTTTCTGTTTGAGAGCTCTTAAGAAAATATGCAATGAATAAATATTTAATTTATTTGAAAAAAAAAACTGTATGTTTAAAAATTAAAACGTTGCCAATAGAACGGCTGTGCATTAAAAATCAAATGGCTGGGAATTATATCATATTTCACTAATGGATCTTCAGATACTGATATTTAAAATCTAAGATGTATTAAATAACCGAATTTGATTAATTCTATATTTTTAAAAATGTGTAATTATTCTGTAATATAAGTTGTCAAATCATAATTTTAATTATTTAATTTAATATAGGTACTGGCAGTACCTATATTAATTTTAATTTAGTACATAATGGTTTCTTCATTACTATTTTCAAATTTAAAATACGAGATAACGGTTCTTTTCTTTAATATTTTATTCCCTAATAATTATAACTTAAGGAGAAGTTCGTTTTTTTTTTTTTTTCTTAAACACTAAAAACAGACTTTTCTTCTTTTTGTACTTCTGAGCAATTTTATGAAATAAGTTAATGATGATGATCCCTGTAGTAATTAAGTCCCATAAAGATAAACATTATTACAGAGGAGTTGTTGGGATTTAAGTAACAGCTTTTATGGAGTAATATTCCAAGAATATTATCAGAGTTTTATGAGTGCTTTCGAATTCTCTTTGCGTTCATTGCGGTTCGTAAATCTCTTAGTGGAATTATCATCTATTATTGAGTATCCCTTTAACTTATTCCGCTTTATCGCCCATTCCCTTAGCTTCTATAATTTAGTTTGCTTTGTTCGCTAAAAATTTAAAAATCCTAAATAAAACGGATATAACAATATCCTGGCTGGATTAGATTATTTTACGTTTAGACTCGCTACTTGTTCTTTTTTTTAATGATGTTAGGTATTAAACATATAAAAACAAATAAATATTTATTTTTTGATAAATTTTATTTTTTACGGTTTGAAATGTACCCTATATAGAAATCTTTAAAAAAATTAACCAGCTATGACTTAACTACGTACGGTCTCTAAAATCCAGCAAAATCTATTTTACAGATAAGTTTACAAAATAAAACCATGTATTTCTCTAGCGACAGTTGTTCTGTTCCCAGACTTCCTTTTGAGGTTTTACCATAAGGAAGTTTTGGTGGTGCCTGAGAGGTAAATCGGATTTCTCTGTAGTGAAAAGCTGGAAAGCCTTAGTTGTCGGAACGTCAGAAAAATATCTACGGGTTACAATAAGTACATCCGGAAGACGAAGAAAATGCTCATAGCATATTTTCCAAAAGCTTCAACGCTCATGATTTCCAAAATGTTTGTTTTCTAGGAAGAGGAAACAATTAAAAAGTATCCTTATTTCTAATATATATAAATTCATTCTAAGAAGATTTAATATGTTTACTTTCAATTAACATTGAGAGATAATTTTAGTAATAGTTTCTTTTTCCTAGCTGGAGTCAACTCTCCGTACCAGTCTTTTCTCCATTTTAACACCTGGTCTATGTTTTATATATTTATACAAATAAATGATTATACATAAGTACCTATATAATTAGATAGATAAATATTTTTTTTATTATCATTTTTCGAATTTTTAGCAAGCCAATAGGCTTATAAATACTTAATAAGTATTATTGTTCAGAGTATACTAGAGACAATAATCATATTTCAAAATATAGGAAAGATTAGTATTCAAACAAAGATGAGCAAATATTTAGCTGCTACCTCTGTTAAATATATGTATAATTTATAACACCTACAAACGTCTAGATGCCTTGTTCACTTATTTTTTATAGAAAATTAATTTTAAAAAAATATTCATTTCATTAATTTCACGTTCGCAAGCTCACCTGTAAGTTTATTTACTTGTTTACACTAAAAAAAAAAAAAAAAAAAGGGCAAAATGCTCTTTCGATTTGATACAAAGGCCTGTGCAATTATGACAGTAGATACCAAACAGTCTAGTGGGATCCATCCTATTAATTAATTTTTTAATTTTCATTCATCTCTCTTTTATGAAATGGGTATACTTAAGCGGTCTTGTATCAATTGTCAAATAATGTAAAATACAAAAGAAAAAAAAAAAAAACCTATGAAATTATTTTTCACTAACCGATTTCCAAGCTACGAAAGTTCGTTTATTAAAAAGAAATGGACCTCCTCTATTCTTGCGCTTTTTAGTTCACGGATATATTCATAACTTATGAATTTTTGGATCACCCCATCCACCGAAAAATTAGTTAATCGAAATCAATAGTGTAATAATGATATTTTATCTTCATCTTTGATTGACTATATCATAGAGAGGAATTGCAGTTTCACACCAGCTCTTGCACTCAACTTCCATTTATAGCCATTATCAATTCCATTTATCTTTTGAGCACGTAGTTATTAGAAGCTATAAAGGTTTAATTTGAACCATTAACTTGCCCATTACAATGGAATCATCCCCATCCCAATGGGGGAGTGCTTTGAGACCAGGAAACCAGTTTGGAACATCGATATCTTAGATGGCCTTCTTGATTACGTTCATTATCTCAGCAGTAGCTTAAAACTTAAACGTTCAAAATGATTTCCCGTCTAATAAATTATGGATTGCCTAAGGAAATACCTAATTATCGGAATAACAGTATATGAAACCAAGCTTAGTAAATTTTGATGGGATTTACGATCATTAACTTAATGGAATTAAAATAATATTATTATAGGATTATAAATATTGTAGGATACAATGGCTTAAAAAATTGCGTCGTTTTTCAAATAATCACTATTTTAGCCCAAAATAACAGAAAATGTTAAATATTGGACAACAATATTATACAGATTTTGGCGTGGTAATTATTCATTTTCTGGTATAGCGAACACATCATGCTTACACATGAAACGTATATCTAAAAAAAAATTGTATCTGCTAATTGCTAAATCAATGTCGGATATGTCATTATCTTTAATATAAATGAAAGGACTATTGATACAATAAATATCCTTAAAAGGCTGACATCCAGAAAATATTAAAAACTAGTGTCCGACCGAAACCAAAATTTTAGCCGAAACCGAAACCGAATTTCGGCCATAGGCCTGGTTTCGGGCCGAAACCGAAACCGAAACCGAAACTTATTTAGGTGTCTATATTTGATACATATAAGTGTGTTATATGTCTAGCTTAGCAATAATATCAATTAAAGCTTATAAAATAACACTAATTTAACTCAATCATTTATTTAATAAGTGAGCTGATATACAAGAGTGGTAAGACAGGTGTATTAGTTAAGTTTGAGGATCGAATCCCGGCCCCCTCCTTCCTAGTAAGGCTGGTCCCCGTGGAATGTTAGACCATACCCCCTTAACTAGTACAGCCCTAAAAGTTGAAATAATCTTGAAATAACAGGCTGATATCAATAAGAATTCATATTATTATATATAAATAATAAATAATATAGTAAATCTTTCTATAATAAAGCCGATAGAATACAAAATGACGGCCTATTGAATACGTAAAGCTGTATGTCAGAAGCATTTAATCTACTGAGTCAGTTTTGGTCTCAAATGTTAGTGTATTTAATCTAGTTTGAAAATTTATAGAATAGTTTTTGGTCGAAAACGTGCTTCTTCATGGTAAAAATTGAAACAATTTATGTTATTTGTGAGCCGCTGGGGGAAAGGGGACTGCCAAGGTTGAAAAATTGGCTTTGCATCTGATTCCCATTCCATACAAGAACAAAGACCTACTACCACCATTTGATGCAACTTCTAATGACGAGGTTTACTGACTAAAATATTTTTTTCAATTTTGAATTGAATCTGTGGACATGTCGAATAAATTAAGTTTAAGTATTTAGAATATATATTCTTATTTATGTTAATCTTTTTTTTTTCTTCTTATTTTTTGGAAAACAAATTTCATTATTAATGAGGAGATGATTAAAAGCACAAAATGGTTCTTAACGCTCAAGGTAAAGAATAAATACTATTCTTTACACTTAACGTAAAGAATTCTGCATGTTAAGACTCGATGTGATTTTCGAGGACATTTCTGTTTATCACTCTTAAATTTTTGTCTCCACACCCCACTTAAAGTTTTCGATCAAGTAAAGATGCCAAAAGAATGAGAAAAATCTATGTTCAACCAAAATACAATATAAGTGTAATTATTTAAAATAACAGATAATTCCCACTATTAAATTCAAGGGTGTTAAATGCCATGAAAGAGATCGAGCTTACAAGCTGAAATCGTGTAGTCCTACTTCCTTCTTGGAGATATCAGACACAGGAGCTAGTTTCGGCCTGGCCGAAGATTCGGCCATTTTTTGGCCGAAACTGGCCGAAACCGAAACCGAAACTTCGGTCGGTCACTATTAAAAACATTACAGAAAAATTTAGAAGAGGATATGAATATAAAAAAAAAATCATTTTTGTGTTTCATTTAAATAGAGATTGTAATTGTCATAATTATACAGCTATATATGGTCGTAAGAAACACTTTTGCATTTTCTATGGCGTCATTAAGCCATAACCTGTGGCTTTTCTTTTAGGTACCTAATTGTCTGACGTGATAAGCATGTGAGGAGTAACTGATAGAGGGGGTGGTGTCGGTTTGTAGTATTACTAAGTAAAGATTTATGTTTTGCATTTGTATGTCCGTGAGTTGTGTAAATACTGATGAAACATGTTCAGCAAATATTTCAGATTATTTTCTGTCCGACTCGACACATGAACTATCTTCTGTTCGCTGGGGTACTGACACCTTTCAATGTTTTTATAGTTTTTTAGAATGACTCCACAAGTTTCCATCATCCGTCGATACACTGTTCACTTAGATTGTTCTATTAAAGTTCAGGATTTTTCCTAATATTCGTCTATCTGTGGGTAATCTGCTATTCTGACGATTATTTCGTCCTCTTCCCTATGCTGTGATCAAATCCCTAACTAAAAAGCTGTTAAAAAAATGAGAGGTGTCTCTACCTGAGCAAAAATAAGATAATTCACGTTTAGAGTCGGACAGACAAAAATCTGAAATATTTCTTGTACATGTTTCATCAGTATTTACAATTTAATGAATCTATAGAATTCAAAATTATTTGAATTCTTAAAAGCCTAAAAATTGATTAATTCTATTTAAAATAGTATAATGATAACGTTTATATCTTCCCATAATAATAATATTTTCTCTGAAAAAAAATTAATTTATAAAACTGAAAGTGTCTCAAAATTATTTATTTTATTTGGCTTGTTTTCTCCCACCAATTTTTCCTCCTACCTAATCCCAACCCTTTCGCTCTCACCCCTTCCCCCATAAACCTTCCTCAACTATTCGCCTAAACTAAACTATTCGCCCCTATCTAGCAGAAACAGCGAACTGAAATTCATACTCCAAATGTATGACATATAATTTCTCTAATATCAACAATAAAACCCTAATCCCTTCCTAATTTTCAATCATCGCCTAATATTCTAAATAATTAACAATGTACCTCAAGAGTTGGACGATAATGACCTAAATGGTCGACTTGTTATACAATGAAAATCCCTTATATACTTGGGATAGTTTGAAAACGTTTCTTTGCTTAGTCAGTATACAAATTTACAAATAGTAAACAGAAAGCTGTTTGACTTTCTTCTATACAAAAGATATCACGAAATAATAAAATAAATAATAATTTGTCAATGAAACATGGCATGAGTCAAATATTTATTATTTTCTTAATTTACACATACAACACAGCTGGGCAAAAAGTATTTTAATTTTTATTTTAAAATACTTTATTTTAAATAGCAAGTATTTAAAATAAATTTGAATAAAATGCATTTTAACCTCAAATCATTTAAAATACTTTTCGATAAAATTATTTTAAATGCAAAATAAAAAAAGTATTTTGTATTTTAAATAAAAAAAATTAAAATGAAAATACAAAATACTTTTAAAACCTATTAGCTGGTGCATTGCGATTGATTAATAAATACATTTTTTTTTCAATGTTGCAATTGATTAATAAATTGACAGTTTTTATTTTTTTTTTTTTGGGTAATCTTTGCTTGGTGTAATGTATCTAATACTCAGATCATCTTGGCTTTCATTTTGTTGAAATTATTAAATTAAATTTCTTTTTCTACAGAACCAATCTGATTCGGAACCTATTTAAACTAATTGGGCTACCCCTTAGACTATTCGCTACCCATACACCATCCAACGACCTCCATGTAATACGAATTTCAGCAAATCAGCCCTAACGCGAACTACTGCTTCTCAGCCCTTACTTCTTTCGGACGTTTTCCATTAGTCACTGCCATTAATTTCTATGGAATTCGTTCACCACTGTTTTGCAATTTCACACTTCGATTTTATTCATCTGTCTGCTATCACCTCACTTGCTCATCATTCATGTTAGCGTGCACGTTTTGCATTCTTAAAGAACCGCAGGAGGAATAATATTTTTGTAAACCCGAATTCTTAAGTTTTAAGGAAGAAGCCGTGAGCTAAGTAATTTCGTTAATCGCTAGAATTTCTTACCTCAAATCTTGCCTGAATTTCCTCTCCAATTTCGAACGAACCTCAACCGGAAAAATAATCACCAACTTTATTGATTGTATCAGTCATACACATTTTTACTAAGTTTACTTTCTTTTGATCTTTTCGTGTTGTTTCCAAATTGGGATCCTGTTTATGCCTTCGTTTATGGCTCTAACATAATTTTCGATTTTTTCACTTTCGAATAAACCGGTATAAAGTCTACAATTAACTCCCCCCCCCCATAAAAAACCTATTTAGTTATAAAATTATTATTATTTATTAAAATGATGAGGAATTGGCCTTGTTATTTGACTTATGAACAATCTTTGTTACATATTTCGTGCCAATCGGATATGGTAGTCAAGTTAATATTTAACCCTCCACCCCAAAACCTATGCATAAAACCATTTATGTGAAATGAATTCATTAGACGTCTACTCAGATAATCAAAAACCACCAATGTGACAAAATTTGTTGAAATCGGATGAAGCGGTACAATCTTAATAATTGCGCCCCCCCCCCATAAAGAACAAAAAAAAAAACAGCAACATCAAACTGAAATAAATATACTTGCTCAATATTTAGGAGTGACAGCTCTAGTGCAAAGGACTACACTATACTATTACGAAAATTGTTCAACTTCAAACAACCTACTTAAGATTTATTTTATTTTATTATTTAAAATACAAATGAAAATACTTTTTTTTAATTTTAGTATTTTAGAATTAAAATGAAAATACTTTTTTTTTATTTGAGTATTTTAGAATTAAAATGAAAATAAACATGTGATTTATTTTATTTTAATTCTAAAATACTAAAATAAAAAAAAAAGTATTTTCATTTGTATTTAAAATACTTTTATTTAAAATAATGCCCAGGTCTGACATACAATAACAAAAAAATCATTTTTCGATAATTAGTCTACTCCTTAATTATTTCTATGACTATCCATTTTTAGAAGACATTTCTTTCTGCTAGCATTCGGATAGATCCTTTTGAGGTTATCAAATTGTTTTTATCTACATATGATGTGTAGCACTGTCCTGACAGACTTAAGTGCCGTCTTAATTTCAACTATTTTCTATTTAACTTAATAACTTAATTTAGTATTTTTATTTTTTTTTAATTTTTGAATATAATTCGAAACTTTTATATAGAGTGGGATCAAGGAAGATACAGAATGAGGCAATTTACCTAACCCTCGACAATAAAGCGGAGCAAGAAGACCAAGTTTTTCAAAACGTGAACAAGGACTAGACTTTTTGCTCGAGAATGGTTCCACGGGTATGAAATATGTCCAATATGCGGTTCATCCCAAGAGGGCAGTCCCTTTATCCTGCCTCGGAAGGATAAAAGGAAAAGTTTCAGGAAAGAAAAATGGAAATAACCTGTTGCAACCGAGGAGGGAGAATAACAGTGAGGAAAATTGCTCTCCCCTCTCTGGATTACATACAGTAAATTTTGGAAGGGGGAGGGGGGAGCTAAGCCGACCCATCTACTCTGTTTCCTTCCTTGGGAAAAGTTACCCTTTTAGTGTTAAGACCAAGAGCTGTTGAAGATTTAGTCAATTAAGCATCGAATTCAAAAGTAATATTCGTTAATTAATAATTTTATTTAATTTAGAAACTATTGGAGGTTACGCGTTGGGTGAATGTTTAGCTTAGCCGACTACTAAACCCAAGGTTGTGAGTTCCTACTACGACAGGTGGCCTTAGGATTAATCAAAGTGATCGAAAAATCCTTGGCTATGCCATTCTTCGGAGAGGAAATAAAATGGAGTAACCGAGCCTGCCTGATGTCAGGTAATCGTTAAAGATTCCTATCCTAATGATACCTGTTTTGACCAAATTTAGGGTTCCCAATGTAGCATTGTCCGATAAGCCATAGCACCTGAACCTTCGAACCCATTCCAAAAATAGAACCCGGTCTTTTGATATATTCATAGAATGAAAGAAAGAGTATGTTCTTAAAATAGAACTTTTTAATTTTTTGAAACGGTTTTTGTTATTATTTACACTAATCTAATTACATTTCTTTCCCCCTCTCAGTAAAGTTTCTTTTATCGTATCGTATTTTATTAAATCACAAGAACGCCTCGAACAACATGGGTAATAATAATTTATAATTCATTAACGTGTTATATATTTAGTATTGGATCTTGGAAACGATCACCTCGAACAACATGGGTAATAATAATTTATAATTCATTAACGTGTTTTAAATTTAGTATTGGATCTTGGAAACGATCACCTCGAACAACATGGGTAATAATAATTTATAATTCATTAACGTGTTTTAAATTTAGTATTGGATCTTGGAAACGATCACCTCGAACAACATGGGTAATAATAATTTATAATTCATTAACGTGTTTTAAATTTAGTATTGGATCTTGGAAACGATCACCTCGAACAACATGGGTAATAATAATTTATAATTCATTAACGTGTTTTAAATTTAGTATTGGATCTTGGAAACGATCACCTCGAACAACATGGGTAATAATAATTTATAATTCATTAACGTGTTTTAAATTTAGTATTGGGTCTTGGAAACGATCACCTCGAACAACATGGGTAATAATAATTTATAATTCAGTAACGTGTTTTAAATTTAGTATTGGATCTTGGAAACGATCACCGTGATTTTACCAATGGTCAACTAAACTTAAAATTTTTAAAAATATATACATTTTACTTAAAATCTAATGATACAATAATAATTTTAAATATTAGATGTATGGTCCATTTGGCAAAACGTCTAATAAAAAGTGATATAACTGAATTTTTTAATTTGTATTCATTGATACCAGCATTGATGAATTGTAATTTAATTTAATTAAAGTTATGGAAATTTAAAACAAAAATAAATTCTATTTCATTGAAAAATCATTGTTATTTTGGTAAAATTACGTTGCCCATTCTAAAGGTCAAATATTAAATACAATCATAATAATGAACTATAAATTATTATCATCTATTTTGTTGTTGGCGAGGTTGAAAGAAATGTAATTGGAGTTAGGTGGAACTTGGAGGATAATGCATAATGTCGTAGTGGAATTACTAACATAAACTTTTTCAAAAAATTAAAACGTTTTAAGTTACCTAAGTTATATAATGTTACTCTCGTGAGATATTGTAAGCACGAAATTTCGCAATAACCTTATACCATTAATTCCTTCATTTAATCTGAGTTAAGCTTCATTTCTAACTAATGTAATTTAAAACATAAAACGCTTAAGAAGCCCAGGATTACGTGAATTAAGCCTTATATTAAAGTAATAAAAAATAAAAGTGCTTAAAGCGAAAAAAATAATGGATTAGCCTTCCTCATCCCTGATTACCTTCAGATACACCTTTTAAGGTTGGAATCGAGTTTTAATTAATATGAGTAAATTTGTTTTGTTATATTTATGTATATATTAAATCAATAAAGGTATTCATTGATAGGGGAGAGTAGCCGATATTGTACCGCCTCTTAAATCGTACCACCTCGAATTTTTATAGAATTAGTAATGCTGGAGCGCTATAGTAGGAAGAAACAATCCCGTGTTGTAACAAGTGAGCAACGGACCTCGTGCTGATAACTATTTTGGTTGAGAATCAAGCCGAGTTTTTGCGTTTCGCCACAGATTTAAGTAGTTTTCAGCTGTTAATCGTAAGGGCACTGTGATCAAATAGATAGGATCACTGTTTTTTTAGTAGAAGGATCCTTGAAACATAACTAATTCGCTTTATTTTGGTGGCGCAGACCACGCTGTGACTCTTGTTTTAGGTAAGAAATAATTTTATGTTTAAAAAAACTCCTAGTTGCCTATATCGTACCTCTAATGGTTGCCCAAATCGTACCGGAAGAAAGTAGATGTTAAAACGAAGAAACTTAGTCAAAATAGTTCATCTCCAGTTCCTGGGACATCAGATAGGCCTATTGTAATAGAAGTGGATGCTGAAAATGGTTATGTGTAGTAATTGAGGTTCAAACAGGAAAGAAGGATAGATAGCCCACCATATAACACCATTGATCAAACCCGGACTCGTTTTGAATTATATAGGCACTCAATGTTAGTTTTAAAATATAGGTATACTTATCTGATCTTTTATTAGATTACTAAGCTTTGTTCCTTATAACTTTTATTGAGTGTCCATAATTTATTTTTTATATTAATTTAACTTTAATACTATTTTAACGTGAGATAAAACCACATGTTTTTGACTATTACTAGAACTATGAACAATCTTTGGTACTTTCGTATTCGACTGTCCGGCCATATGCAGCATTTCATGTTACTTTCTTGTCATTTACCCATTATAATAGTCCCTTTTCCCTTTACTTATTAAACAGTTTTTTTCGTTTTTATTAATACTATTTGTAGAAGATATTAATTTTTGATGTGGTTTCCTTTGTTCTTTTATTCTTTGCTATTTTTTTCTTCTTTTATAGCAGATAAAAAAATATCTGCGTGACATCTTGATTCATATTCATAAGACACGTTCATTGCTATTATTATTATTATTGTAACCTACCATATCATCTTAATTTTTTTTTTAACGTAGAATGAAACAAAAATAACTATGATCAAATTTCAATATATTTATGCTCCGAAGTTTTGGTGTTAATCAGTTTCTTCGTAAAAGATTTTATCCTTAATGACTTATCATTAATATTACTCATCATTAATCATTATGTTAATTAACATGTATTTAAGTCTTAGCATAAATTTCCATGAATTTGAAAATCTATCAGGCGTTATTGCCAGGCTGTACACTCCAGTTATGGCCAATTTCAATAAAATAAAAGATGTCTTAATTAACGACGAAGCGAAAGAAATGATTGTAAACCAATACAAATTTTCAATCTTACCAACAATTTCTTTAAGTCGGTTAGCTACTATTAACATTTAAATGGTTTGATAAGAAATATTTTCAAAAGCTCTTTATGCTTAGAATAGGATTATAAAATGTATAATTAGATTTAATAAAAAATATTTCTGCTTATATTCATTTCTCCTTCTTTCCGTTTCTTTTTAATTTACAAAGTTTTTTTTTTTTCTTTCAGGCATATCAATACCTTTTTTTAAAAAATGTTTTTATTATACCCCGCCTCTCTTTCATATAATAAAACCTCTCTGTTAGATAGGACAGTTTTATTTACTTCATTGGAACCCCTACAACCGGAAAATTAAAATAAAAATAAAAAAAAAGTAAACTCAAGCACATAAGAGGAATTTTACTAAAAGATGTGGGAGGACGAATTTATAAATATCCCTCTCTATAGCTATTCGAAGATTTTTCCAGATTTAAAAAAAAAAATGTATAAAAAAATTTAACTCGTGAAATTTTTATTCTAGGGGAAATACAAATATAGTACCTACACTATTCCTGGATATAAATAATATTCTTCAATCTAAATGTATCGAATCGAACTTTTAAATATATAAAAAATACTAACCAGAGGATTTAAATGAAAGAGTTGATTTCTGCTTATTTCCTTAAAATAAGTTCACTTTTCATACTTAATTTTTTACTTTTATTATTTAAATACTTATTTGTTAAGATAAGTATTTATGGTGATCCAGAGTCTCTGTATTACTCTGGACTCAGAAGCCCGGATGAAGATCCACATGTAGGGATCGAAACGTTGGGTTTTCAAAATAAAAAATGTTGAACTGAAAATCCTGACTATCTATCAACATATTCGTTAAAATACTTATTTTTTTACTTTTATTTATAAAATACAATATTTAACAGATTTTATAAACAATGAAATGAAACGATGAAATTGAGATTGAAAATGAAAATGAAATGACATAATGAAATTAAGATTGAAAATGAAATGAAACGATGAAATTAAGGTTGAAAATAAAAATGAATTGAAACAATGAAATTGAGATTGAGAATGAAAATGAAGTGAAACAATGAAATTGAGATTAGAATGAAGATGAAATGAAACAATGAAATAGAGATTGAAAAAGGAAAGAGAATTTATTATATAATCAAAAGCATAATATTTATTATATAGGAAGATATTGAATATTAAATATTAGATAAGTAATCTTCCCATTATTATTATTAGATAATTAATCAAGTAATCTTCCTAATATCATTTATTTAAACATTACCCACACAAAATAAATATTAATATGGTAAAACTCCAATGAATAACTGAATTGAATCAATGAAATTGAGATTGACAATGAAAAAATCTGGTGCGATGCGCGCAACACACAACTTTCACTTACCAACTTAATTTATTGGAAATTGATGTGATTTGTTAAATGACATTTCTCTAAGTAACATATTTTCCCACATTCATTTACTTATTTTTGTTTGTATTGTATATAAGGTACACTAAATTTTTTATTACTAAATAAAAGTTTATATTTGCGGTAATTCGGCAATGCAAGCATAATACTCCAAGTCGTCTGATTTCATAATTCTATGTAGTTGTTGAAAACTTCACATAGTTTACCATGAAAGAAATAATTTCAATTAAAGGAACAGAACATATTTATTAATCATAATCTATCGTCTGTCAATAAAGGCATACCGCATAGTTGACGGAATAGTTTTATTTTTTTTCCTACATATGTTTACTTGATTTTTTTTCATATCTCATATTTAGCCATATCTTATTTTTAGGCGCAACGAGAGAAAACTAATTTCTACATACAAACAAAAACAAAAATACTTTATAGGAAAACAAAAAATGCACCTTCCCCATTTAAGCCCCCTCAGAACATTTTCATAATGATAAAGCTTACCTGATATTAAAGAAGACTTGATTTTCATTAATCATGACGAATTTGATCAAAATCATTAAAGCCGTTTTTGTGAAAATCGAAAAAAAACGTAAACATTGGAAAAAAAAAGGTTTTGAAATAAAGTGCCCCATCCTTTAATTTATATGTATATATATATATATATATATATATATATATATATATATATATATATATTTATTGGTATAATAGAGTTACTACTTTTAATGAAAAATATGATAACAAGATGTTAGAGATCTTGTTTGTTTCTTTGTTTTAACGTCACTTTATGACACTAAGGCTAATCGGACGATGCTACAGTGGGAGTCCCAAATTTCGCCTATCCAGGTATAATTAGGGATCTTTAACGAGTACTTGACATCGTGCAGGCTCGGGACCTCCATTTTACGTCCTATCCGGGGAACGACAGAGACATTTTTTTACTCCCTTGAAAAAATCCTAGGGCCACCTCGGGTTATGATATCTTAGTTTTACACCGTTGTTTTATTGGCTCTTGGGAACTCAACAGAATGGGCCAATTTTCATTCCACAACCAGTCCACCACACCTAAACATAAACAAATCTTACTGTGGATGCAGCTGATATAAAATGTATCCTTCTTATAGGTGTATGTAACTGCATTTTCATTTTTTCAAGGACCTGTGCTCGTAAAACAGTTATGATAAATTTTATTCAAAATACACAATAAATAATAAATAGAGATATTCTAAAAGCTCCTAGATACATTTGTAACACTAAACCCAAAACATGGACATTCCGACAGTAAAATCATATATTAACGAAAAATATACCAAATCTTATTTTTCTAACTACATCAGGTCCTATTTTTCATGCTAAAATAACTGTTTCATTAATTAGGAAAGAGTCCCGTAACTTGCTGAAATTATTTATTTAATCATGCACCACTTAACATAAAGTTAATGTATATTCAACAAGGCTTAAGTTAACGTTTTGACTGGTGGAGAATGGCTGTTGCAGACATGTCAATCAGGCACAACTCAAGCCTAGCGGGGACAGTTAGGAGCTGGAAAGTTTATAATCTTTGTGACTAAGTTGTTAGTCGAGTTACACGGGGATCTCCTCCCACGGTTCAGTTCGTGTTCAACCTAACAGCTAACCAAATTACACCTCCTTGGTAGCAGCGCCTCTGGGTATCCTCTCGGATAGAAATGATTTTTTTTTGTACATCCTTCGAATATTGCAATTGAGTTATACAATAATGGTAAATATTTCTCACGGCGTTTGAGTCTATAATGAATTTTTATAATAAAAAACTGAGGCCAGAATTCGGAGGTTCCTTGCCATAGACAAATTCATTTGCCTGCTTTACTGGTATATCTTAAAACTCCCATAATATCTTTAAAGTAACTTAAACATTCGCTACTCTCACGTTTTAATTTTTAAAAAGTGACGTGCCAAATTTAATAAAACTTATATTCAACAAATGAATTTAAAATTGTTTACCATTTTTTTAAATTAACTGCTCCTTAACGAACTTAATAAATGAGCTATGGAAATAAAGGAGCGAATGATGAGCCCGAGTTTTATTTCACTCCTCGATTCCCAAAAAAGTGATGTAATGTAAAAAGTGATGTAAAACTACCCATAGAGGGAACTATCGATTATTTGATATCATGGAACGTAATCTGATACCAACCCCGATCGTTTATCAGAGATCCCTGATCTGAAAAGATCCCTTATCAATATGTTAAACCTGGGGTAGGCCCGTTACGAATGTGACAACGGTGGATTGGGAGTAGAACAAATCTAGGTTCTCGATAGTACGGCAATAGTTCAAAAACAGTTTGAACCTATCGATAACATCGATAGTTGTACTTCGCTGATCTCTGTGAATCCTAAATTAAATATCTTTAGTGCTATTGACGAACCCTAGTATAACATTTAATAGCATCCTAGAAGAAATATTGAAAGTAAAGTCCTTTCCGACCGATCTTAGATCAGAATAAAGAATCGCTTACTAACATTGGTCATTCCACATCTCATGATATCATCGCCCATGAGGTCACGACGGCGAAAAATTAGTTTGATGCGACCAATGAACAATGAAAGGGCCAATAGTAAGAAATATGCCTAGCGCGAAGCCAAATATTAATGGTTAGATTCAAATGACATGTTGCTGAGTTGGATTCATAAAACTGAAAATTAATAGTCTACATTAGGTAGAGGTGTAGAGGAAGGATGCAGATCTTAGAAGGTCTGTAAAGCCAACATATTAATCAAATTTAAGAACTATGGCGAATATTATGTGTGAACATGTACAAAAAGAAGGAATTACAAACACGATATTGTCATTGTAAATTAAACATGAGTTATACTTAAAAACAGAAACCGAAAAATGTTAAAAATAACCATTCAAGTAGTTGGCTTCTTTTGAAAAATCAGTTCCCTCAAGAAGCCCATGAAGAGTCCGAACGATAAAAGCAAACTAACTCAAATGGTATTTGGACATAACGAACGAACATATTGCAATAAGTGAACAAGTTGATCCACAAGAAATGGAAGAAGTTTTGAGTTAATATGCAACCAACCCAAGTTTTGCATGATCTTATGACATATTGTTAATGTACCTCACCGAGTTTGCAGCTAAGCGAATCATACAAAGAAATCGAGAAGATATATTTTAATGAATCAACCATGAGCTATTTTTCTGGATTCAAAGAATAAATTAAATTAATATTTTCGAAAACGTTTACAAAAAATAAAAGCGGGTTAATGATTTACTCACTATCACTAAGTTGAAGACATAAGAAAGATGGGGGAGGGGGTTTTGCTTATCCTGGTAATGCGTTTAAGCTCTTTAATATCACCAAATTATTTAACCATAGTGGCTAAGTAAAGGAAGGACTTCCGGTAGCTTTTACCTCCGGTTAGCATGTTTTTTTTTTTTATCCTGCCCTGAAAAAGCTAATGTAATTATAAAAAGTGCTTCGTTTTTTTGCCGAAGTACTTTGTGGGAGACGAAAAAAGACTATTCCATTTATAACATCGTTGAGGTAAAAAGATTTATGGTATATTTAATTGTTCCCTATTGACCGGGACACAGATTCTCTTTGTCTTCAGGTGTACTTTACTCTTCACTTGCTATACTTTGCTGTTAAAATGCTCCAGTTGACATGTTATACTATATTACACATATTCGGTAATTATTTAATAATATATTACATATTAGGATATAGCTCGTCCATTGCAAATCCAAAACTCAAAATCGCATTCTGTGTTTTTTTTTTTTAATGTATACCATCCAATTTTCCTGTACTATCTCTGAGCAAGAACTATTGAATACCGCGGTTCATCATTTCAACGATCGGATAAACTAGTGAATGGATATCAAAGTACGAATAAGAACTAACTGTAATTGGCTCTCTTGAAAAGTCGCTTTTTCGAGTTTAACCAGTCTACATTTTAATCATCTATTATCGACTTTTTTAAATAGTATAGTTAGGGTATATCCAATTATATTGACTTGATACAGGAAAACTAGAAATAGTATTAGTATATACGTTGGGTGTCTGTTGCATATTATTCTGTGCATGTAAGTCTGGACGCACACCATTTTGGAGGACGCTCATTGAGATACATGAGACGCAGAGCAGAGAACTTTTTTTGAAACCATGAAGATGAAAGTAATTCCGAAACGTCGGTTAAAAAGATTGTAAGATTTAACCTGTTAATTTCTAATAAACATGATATAAAAGTAAGATTTGAGATTCACCACTCAATTATTGATTAGAAAAATTCTAAATAATTTAAATTTTACATGAAATTTTTTTAATTTTTATTTTCTTCTTTTTTAAATGAAAAGCAACGTTTTTTAAAAAAAGTTTAAATGAAAAGCAAAAAAGAGTAAAAACACTCAGCTGGACATTTGTCTGGCATTATTTTACCACAGACTTCTGCAGTCGGAGATACCGAGCCCATAAATCCAATGCAGCAGCTGATTTAAGAGCGGTGAAAAAATAGGGAATATTCCGAGAGAGACTGTTTCAAGGCTGGCTCTCAGCGAAGATGAAAACACAAAAGCAAAAAGAGAGAAGGGTGTGAGCCATGGAGGCCATTATTGTACCATCCTTTGACGTCCTTTATCAGTGTCAAGGCTAAGAAGCATTATTATTTAAAAAAAAAAATACTCATTTAATACGATAATTAACTCATTTAATATGATAATTAACTTTTATATTGTTTCGTTAGTAAGTTGTAATTGGATGGTATAATACAAAAAACAAAAGTTATTGTCAAATATTATGAGACATGGCTCAATAGTTGAATTTTAGTATAGGCAATTTAAGAAAGCATTTATTATCATAGAGAACATCTTAACTAATTATGATTACATTTAATCATCAGAATAAATTTATTTATTTTTTCACGGGTTTTTCAGAACATTTACGGATTTCTCTAAACTTCCCCCCAATCCTACGGTTTTTCACGTAATCATTTGCTTATGTTTAATGTTCTTCTAATCGGTTGAAAAATTTTGCACTCCACTGAAATATTATAAATAGGGCACGACATTTAACACAATTTAAGTGTGGGAGGTTGTGAAGAAGGTAAGGTTGGGAGATCTTGCAGCGTCTTTTAAATATATTAACATTATATGAAATAAATTATATCTATATAAATAGACACATTTTACAATGAGAATAGTAATGGCTCCTTATTAATAACTTAAGTACCTAATCTTGAAGGTTAAGAAAAACTAATTTCCCAACTTAGAATTAATAAGAAACTTTACTTAATTTCATCTTTAATTATTCTAATCATGGAAGTCTTCTTCATTTTTGTTTTATTGTAAAAAAAATAAATCAAGATCACTCTTTGAATAATACTGAGTATTTTTAAACTATCACCCATATTTTAAAATGTATGAATATACCATACCTAATTTATTCAATGAATTTTGATCGGATATGAAAACTTTCAACAATAGGGCCCTGTTGCACCACTGATATTGATAAAATCAACTTTCTATATTAGCTACCTGTTTTAGAAACACAATTATAGTGCATTATTGAGTCTAGTTTTTCCGTATTAATTTTAATTCAAGAAACCATCAACTAAGGCTATTATGTATTAAGGTAGAGTACAGTACTGTACTGATTCCATGGTGTTATTAAACATAATTTTGTAGTTTAAAAATAATACACATATTTACAAAATATTAAAAATTGTAATCTATTAAAATAAATTTTTGCATTTCCGAAATTATTTTCTTTGAATTAAGTCTTTTTATGAATAATTTTCAGAATAACTTTTTGAAATGAACTTTTATGCAAAAAAGCTATTTGGATAAAAGTTTTAAGATAACTTTACCAAAAAGTTTTCGAAATGAAAAAGTTAATGTTCAATAAAAACTTAAAGTAGGGTAAAAAAAAAATATAAGTTTAACTTTAACTTTTTTAAAATAAAAGTTAACTTATATTTTCTATAAGTTATTATGGATTGTATATCCTTATTTTAAGAACAACTGACTTTAAAATGTATAAGAAATCTTTAAACCCTTTGTTTTGTATTGCTTATTGTCTACAATTGTATTCATAAATATATTATATTTATGTATATCAATGGATGCACTTGAAATTTACTTGAAACTTCCTGAGGTATAACTCCTCAAATTTAAGTTATCGGTAGGCGTCCATAATAAAAGTTATTGTATAATAAAAATCAACTGCATTAAAAATAATAAAATATACATATTGTAACATAAATATCTGTTTAAAATAATTTTATTCGCGTAAAAAACAAACAACAAAAGCTCAAATCAGTTTATAGATTAACAAAATTACATAACAGTAACTGCTAGTGACAAACAGTGACTCAAAAGTAACTATTCCCTTCAATATTCAAGGCAAGACTAAGCCCCTCGTACATCGCTCCTTATAATTAGTCCGGAATGAAACAATCCAAGGTCTAGACCATTCCCGTCACCTTTAGAACATGTGATTACGTACTGATACAAAATATAACGGTTCCAACAAATGCCTAGAACTCTTTTTAATTTAACAGAAATTATTATTTGATTTTGTTTTCATGCTACAATATCAAATTTCGCTGGAAGTGGTGAAGGCAAAAATATAAATACAATTAATATGAAATCATTTATGGTATTGGCTGTTCATCTCATCCTTAATGTCTCCTCATATTACGATGGCACGAGTATTTGTCATATCATCAACATTTTGTCGCGATTTCAAAGTTCTTTTTATCTTGTGTTCTATAAAAATTGAGTTTACAGTTTCAATACTTATAAAATATATTTTTATAGTAGCTACTGATATATTTTTTGAGTCTTGAAGAGGTAAAAACGATTACCGCAACAAACTGGTATCCCTGCACTGATTTTTAATGTAGGTACGATTTAGGAATCCACCGGTACGATTTAGGAAATTGGTCTCCTTAATCGTACCACTTGCAAGGGTTTGGAAAAAAATTCATAGTAATTACATTAATCATAATTTTAGTATGATTAATAGAAGGCATGATTCTGCATAAAGTAGAGTATCTATACAAATATTTTATTTAAGAATAATTGAAGTCATATTGGGGATAAAAATTAAAATGTAAAATGTGGTACGATATAGGCAACTTTCCCCTATGTTTTTTGGTGAACTTTCCACTAATTCTCTATCACAGTGCTTTTCTCGACTTTTCCTTAATTTTATGACTTTACTCACTCCATTTTCTATTTATATTCAGTAACTGTATCTCTTTTGTTCACACTTGACTCTTTGTTTTTATTCAGTCACTGCACTACTTTAGAATTTTCACCTCTATTCCATTATATTTACTTTTATAGTATATCTCGATTAGATGCCATGTTTTTATCAATTAGGCTGAACCTCATACGTGAAGCAAATTTGTTTCACTTTTATTTGGTTTTTTTTTTTTTTTTTTTTTTTTTTTAATTCAGTGCAGAAATGTAAAATGATGAATTCATTTTAAAATATCCAGGAAAAACTGATTATTATAATGTAACATAATTTAAATTAAAAATAAAAGCCTAAACAAAATCCATGACAAACCGGAGCACTATCTGGGTTTATTATTATTTCTCTGATCAGTCAACTAGGTACTGGACTGTAATTCCCAGTGAGAGATACTTCCAGCCCTTATTTCTCCAATAGCAAGCAAGCCCCTCAGGTTCAAACAGGAAAGAAGGATAGATAGCCCACCATATAACACCATTGATCAAACCCGGACTCGTTTTGAATTATATAAGCACTCAATGTTAGTTTTAAAATATAGGTATACTTATCTGATCTTTTATTAGATTACTAAGCTTTGTTCCTTATAATTTTTATTGAGTGTCCATAATTTATTACTTTCACTTACCTATATATGAAATATATAGTAAGTGGAAGTATTGTGATCGTGAAAATTTTTGACTTCCGGTTTTCAACGGAAATACACGTTTTGGGGTCCCCTGAGTCAAAATAACCAAGTCTCGCGAAATGGTCTGTGTGTGTGTGTGTGTGTGTGTCTGTGTGTCTGTGTGTGTGTGTGTGTGTGTGAACAGACTAGCTCAAAAACTATAAACCGTGCGAACCTGAAATTGAGTATTTAGAGTATGTATAAGCCCGCGATGTGACAGCAAAAATTTCATCAAATTTGCTCAAAGGGAGGGGGTACTTTATTTAATAACTTTTTAAGTTTTTTTCGATTTTCTCAAAAACGGCTCTAACGATTTTGATTAAACTGAGTATTTGATCTATTTATATGCCTGAAATATGAGCGTAAAAATTTCATCAAAATTGATCAACCGGAGGGGGGACTTTACTTAATAAATTTTGTATCATTTTCACATGTTTTTTTGTTTTTACTCAAAAACGGTTTTAACGATTTTGATCAAACTTGGTATTTGATGTATTTATATGCCAAAGATGTGATAACCAACATTTCATCACAATTGAACAACCGGAGGGGGGACTTTACTTAATAAATTTTGTATCATTTTCACGTGTTTTTTTTATTTACTCAAAAACGGTTTTAACGATTTTGATCAAACTTGGTACTTGATGTATTTATATGCCCGAGATATGACTGTAAAAATTTCATCACAATTGATGTACGGGAGAGGGGCCTTTACTTAATAAATTTTGTATCATTTTCACGGGGTTTTTTTATTTACTCAAAAACGGCTTTAACGATTAACAAAAATAAGATATGAATGTAGAATAAAAATGTGTGACTTTGGGAAATGATATTTAGCAAAACACGTCAATTTCTAATCTAAGTAAGTTGTTAAGTGAAAGTTGTGTGTTGCGCGCACGCACCAGATTTTTTTTAATATTAATTTAACTTTAATACTATTTTAACGTGAGATAAAACCATATGTTTTTGACTATTACTAGAACTATGAACAATCTTTGGTACTTTCGTATTCGACTGTCCGGCCATATGCAGCATTTCATGTTACTTTCTTGTCATTTACCCATTATATTAACGCTTGTCCCTTTTCCCTTTACTTATTAAACAGTTTTCGTGTTTATTAATATTATTTGTAGAAGATATTAATTTTTGATGTGGTTTCCTTTGTTCTTTTATTCTTTGCTATTTTTTTTTTCTTTTATAGCAGATAAAAAAATATCTGCGTGACATCTTGATTCATATTCATAAGACTATTATTATTATTGTAACCTACCATATCATCTTATTTTTTTTTTTTTTTTTTTAACGTAGAATGAAACAAAAATAACTATGATCAAATTTCAATATATTTATACTCCGAAGTTTTGGTGTTAATCAGTTTCTTCGTAAAAGATTTTATCCTTAATGACTTATCATTAATATTACTTGTCATTAATCATTATGTTAATTAACATGTATTTCAGTCTTAGCATAAATTTCCATGAATTTGAAAATCTATCAGGCGTTATTGCCAGGCTGTACACTCCAGTTATGGCCAATTTCAATAAAATAAAAGATGTCTTAATTAACGACGAAGCGAAAGAAATGATTGTAAACCAATACAAATTTTCAATCTTACCAACAATTTCTTTAATTCGGTTAACTACTATTAACATTTAAATGGTTTGATAAGAAATATTTTCAAAAGCTCTTTATGCTTAGAATAGGATTATAAAATGTATAATTAGATTTAATAAAAAAAATTTCTGTTTATTTTCATTTCTCCTTCTTTCCGTTTCTTTTTAATTTACAAAGTTTTTTTTTTTTCTGTCAGGCATATCAATACCTTTTTTTAAAAAATGTTTTTATTATACCCCGTCTCTCTTTCATATAATAAAACCTCTCTGTTAGAGAGGACAGTTTTATTTACTTCATTGGAACTCCTACAACCGGAAAATTAAAATAAAAATAAAAAAAAAGTAAACTCAAGCACAAAAGAGGAATTTTACTAAAAGATGTGGGAGGAGGAATTTATAAATATCCCTCTCTATAGCTATTCGAAGATTTTTCCAGATTTAAAAAAAAATGTATAAAAAAATTTAACTCATGAAATTTTTATTCTAGGGGAAATACAAATATAGTGCCTACACGATACCTGTATGTAAATAATATTCTTCATTCTAAATGTATCGAATCGAACTTTTAAATATATAAAAAATACTAACCAGAGGATTTAAATGAAAGAGTTGATTTCTGCTTATTTCCTTAAAATAAGTTCACTTTTCATACTTAATTTTTTACTTTTATTATTTAAATCCTTATTTGTTAAGATAAGTATTTAAGGTGATCCAGAGTCTCTGTATTACTCTGGACTCAGAAGCCCGGATGAAGATCCACATGTAGGGATCGAAACGTTGGATTTTCAAAATAAAAAATGTTGGACTGAAAATCCTGACTATCTATCAACCTATTCGTTAAAATACTTATTTTTTTACTTTTATTTATAAAATACAATATTTAACAGATTTTATAAACAATGAAATGAAACGATGAAATTGAGATTGAAAATGAAAATGAAATGACATAATGAAATTAAGATTGAAAATGAATTGAAACAATGAAATTGAGATTGAGAATGAAAATGAAGTGAAACAATGAAATTGAGATTGAGAATGAAAATGAAGTGAAACAATGAAATTGAGATTAGAATGAAAATGAAATGAAACAATGAAATAGAGATTGAAAAAGGAAAATGAATTTATTATATAATCAAAAGTATAATATTTATTATACAGGAAGATATTTAATATTAAATATTCGATAAGTAATCTTCCCATTATTATTATTAGATAGGTAATCAAGTAATCTTCCTAATATCATTTATTTAAACATTACCCACACAAAATAAATATTAATATGGTAAAACTCCAATGAATAAATGAATTGAATCAATGAAATTGAGATTGAAAATGAAAAAATCTGGTGCGATGCGCGCAACACACAGCTTTCACTTACCAACTTAATTTATTGGAAATTGATGTGATTTGTCAAATGGCATTTCTCTAAGTAACATATTTTCCCACATTCATTTACTTGTTTTTGTTTGTATTGTATATAAGGTACACTAAATTTTTTATTACTAAATAAAAGTTTATATTTGCGGTAATTCGGCAATGCAAGCATAATACTCCAAGTCGTCTGATTTCATAATTCTATGTAGTTGTTGAAAACTTCATATAGTTTACCATGAAAGAAATAATTTCAATTAAAGGAACAGAACATATTTATTAATCATAATCTATCGTCTGTCAATAAAGGCATACTGCATAGTTGACGGAATAGTTTTCTTTTTTTTCCTGCATATGTTTCCTTGATTTTTTTTCATATTTCATATTTAGCCATATCTTATTTTTAGGCGCAACGAGAGAAAACTAATTTCTACATACAAACAAAAACAAAGATACTTTATGGGAAAACAAAAAATGCACCTTCCCCATTTAAGCCCCCTCAGAACATTTTCATAATGATAAAGCTTACCTGATATTAAAGAAGACTTGATTTTCATTAATCATGACGATTTTGATCAAAATCATTAAAGCCGTTTTTGTGAACATCGAAAAAAAAACGTAAACATTGGAAAACAAGGTTTTGAAATAAAGTGCCCCCTCCTTTAATTTATATGTATATATATATATATATATATATATATATATTTTTTGGTATAATGGATTTACTACTTTTAATGAAAAATATGATAACAAGACGTTATAAATCTTGTTTGTTTCTTTGTTTTAACGTCACTTTATGCCACTAAGGCTATTCGGACGATGCTACAGTGGGAGTCCCAAATTTCGCCTATCCAGGTATAATTAGGGATCTTTAACGAGTACTTGACATCGTGCAGGCTCGGGAACTCCATTTTACGTCCTATCCGGGGAACGACAGAGACAATTTTTTACTCCTTTGAAAAAATCCTAGGGCCACCTCGGGTTATGAAATCTTAGTTTTACTCCGTTGTTTTATTGGTTCTTGGCAACTCAACAGAATGGGCCAATTTTCATTCCACAACCAGTCCACCACACCTAAACATAAACAAATCTTACTGTGGATGCAGCTGATATAAAATGTATCCTCCATTTTTTCAAGGACCTGTGCTCGTAAAACAGTTATGATAAATTTTATTCAAAGTACACAATAAATAATAAATTGAGATATTCTAAAAACTCCTAGATACATTTGTAACACTAAACCCAAAACATGGACATTCCGACAGTAAAATCATATATTAACGAAAAATATACCAAATCTTATTTTTCTAACTACATCAGGTCCTATTTTTCATGCTAAAATAACTGTTTCATTAATTAGGAAAGAGTCCCGTAACTTGCTGAAATTATTTATTTAATCATGCACCACTTAACATAAAGTTAATGTATATTCAACGAGGCTTAAGTTAACGTTTTGACTGGTGGAGAATGGCTGTTGCAGACATGTCAATCAGGCACAACTCAAGCCTAGCGGGGACAGTTAGGAGCTGGAAAGTTTATCATCTTTGTGACTAAGTTGTTAGTCGAGTTACAGGGGGATCTCCTCCCACGGTTCAGTTCGTGTTCAACCTAACAGCTAACCAAATTACACCTCCTTGGTAGGAGCGCCTCTGGGTATCCTCTCGGATGGAAATGATTTTTTTTTGTACATCCTTCGAATACTGCAATTGAGTTATACAATAATGTTGAATATTTCTCACGGCGTTTGAGTCTATAATGAATATTTATGATAAAAAAACTGAAGCCAGAATTCGGAGTTTCCTTGCCATAGACAAATTCGTTTGCGTGCTTTACTGGTATAGCTTAAAACGTCCTTAATATCTGTAACATTACTTAAACATTCCCTACTTTCACATTTTAATTTTTAAAAAGCGACGTGCCAAATTCAACAAAACTTATATTCAACAAATGAATTTAAAATTATTTACCATTTTTTAAATTAACTACTCCTTAACGGACTTAATAAGTGAGCTATGGAAATAAAGGAGCGAATGATGAGCCCGAGTTTTATTCCACTCCTCGAATCCCAAAAAATTGTATAAGTGATGTAAAACTATCCATAGAGAGAACTATCGATTATTTGATATCATGTGACGTAAACTATTGATACCAACCCCGATCGTTTATCCTGATCCAATTCCTGATCTGAAAAGATCCCTTATCAATATATTAAACCTGGGGTAGGCCCGTTACGAAAGTGACAACGGTGGATTGGGGGGGGGGGAACAAATCTAGGTTCTCGATAGTACAGCAATAGTTCAAAAACAGTTTGAACCTATCGATAACATCGATAGTTGTAGATCGCTGATCTCTGTGAATCCCAAATTAAATATATTTAGTGCTATAGACGAACCCTATGATAACACTTGATAGTACCCTAGAAGAAATATTGAAAGTAAAGTCTTCTTCCAAACGATCTTAGATCAGATCTAAACCGCCTGGAGGTGAAGGAACAATAAAGAATCGCTTACTAACATTGGTCATTCCGCATCTCATAATATCATCGCACATGAGGTCACTTCGGGCGAACAATTAGTTTGTTGCGACCAATGAACAATGAAAGCGCCAATAGTAAGAAATATACCTAGCGTGAAGCCAAATATTAATGGTTAGAATCAAATGACATGTTGCAGAGTTGCTTACAGAAAATTGGAAATTAATAGTCTACGTTAGGAAGAGGTCTAGAGGAGGAATGGATATCTTAGAAGGTATGTAAAGCCAACATATTAATCAAATTTAAGAAATATAGCGAATATCATGTATGGACATGTACAAAAAGAAGGATTTTTATCTAATTACGAACACGATACTGTCATTGTAAATTAAACACGAGTTATACATAAAAATAGAAACTGAAACATGTTAAAAATAATCATTCAAGTAGTTGGCTTCATTTGAAAAATCAGCTCCCTCAAGAAGCCCATTAAGAGTCTGAACGATAAAAGGCAAAGTAACTCAAATGGTATTTGGACAACACGGACGAACTTGCAATATGTTCGTCCGTTTTGTCCACAAGAAAGGTTTTGCATGATATTGGGACATATTGTTAATGTACCTCGCCGAGTTTGCAGCTAAGCCAATCATACAAGGAAATCAAGAAGATATATTTTAATGAATCATCATGTGCAATTATTCTGATTCATTATGAGCTATTATTCTGGATTCAAACAATAAATTTAATTAATATTTTCGAAAATGTTTACAAAACATTACCAAAATAAAAGCGTGTTAAGTATTTACTCACTATCACTAAGTTGAAGACTTAAGATAGATGGGGGAGGGGTTTTTGCTTATCATGGTAATGCGTTTAAGCTCTTTAATATCACCAAATTATTTAACCATAGTGGCTAAGTAAAGGTCTTCCGGTGGCTTTTACCTCCGGTTAGCATGTTTTTTTTTTTTTATCCTGCCCTGAAAAAGCTAATGTGATTATAGAAAGTGCTTCGTTTTTTGCCAAAGTACTTTGTGGGAGACAAAAAAAAGACTATTTCATTTATAACACTGTTGAGGTAAAAAGATTTATGGTATATTTAATTGTTCCTTATTGACCGGGACACAGATTCTCTTTGTCTTCAGGTGTACTTTACTCTTCACTTGCTATACTTTGCTGTTAAAATGCTCCAGTTGACATGTTATACTATATCACACATATTCGGTAATTATTTATTAATATATTACATATTAGGATATCGCTCGTCCATTGCAAATCCAAAACTCAAATTTTCCTGTACTATCTCTGAGCAAGAACTATTGAATACCGCGGTTCATCATTTCAACGATCGGATAAACTAGTGAATGGATATCAAAGTACGAATAAGAACTAACTTTAATTGGCTCTCTTGAAAAGTCGCTTTTTCGAGTTTAACCAGTCTACATTTTAATCATCTATTATCGGCTTTTTTAAATAGTATAGTTAGGGTATATCCAATTATATTGACTTGATACAGGAAAACTAGAAATAGTATTAGTATATACGTTGGGTGTCTGTTGCATATTATTCTGAGCATGTAAGGCTGGACGCTCACCACTTTGGAGGACGCTCATTGAGAGTACGCGCATTGATACACAGGAGACGCAGAGCAGAGAACGTTTTTTGAAACCATGAAGATAAAAGTAATTCCGAAACGTCGGTTAAAAAGATTGTAAGATATAACCTGTTAATTTCTAATAAACATGATAAAAAGTAAGATTTGAGATTCACCACTCAATTATTGATTAGAAAAATACTAAATAATTTAAATTTTACATGAAATTTTTTAATTTTTATTTTCTCCTTTTTTAAATGAAAAGCAACGTTTTTAAAAAAAAGTTTAAATGAAAAGCAAAAAAGAGTAAAAACACCCAGCTGGACATTTGTCTGGCATTATTTTACCACAGACTTCTGCAGTCGGAGATACCGAGCCCATAAATCCAATGCAGCAGCTGATTTAAGAGCGGTGAAAAAATAGGGAATATTCCGAGAGAGACTGTTTCAAGGCTGGCTCTCGGCGAAGATGAAAACACAAAAAGCAAAAAGAGAGAAGGGTGTGAGCCATGGAGCCCATTATTGTACCATCCTTTATCAGTGTCAAGGCTAAGAAGCATTATTATTAAAAAAAAAAAATACTCATTTAATATGATAATTAACTTTTATATTGTTTCGTTAGTAAGTTGTAATTGGATGGTATAGTACAAAAAACAAAAGTTACTGTCAAATATTATGAGACGTGGCTCAATAGTTGAATTTAGTATAGGAAATTTAAGAAAGCATTTATTATCATAGAGAACATCTTAACTAATTATGATTACATTTAACCATCAGAATAAATTTATTTACTTTTTCACGGGTTTTTCAGAACATTTACGGATTTCTCTAAACTTTCCCCCAATCCTACGGTTTTTCACGTAATCATTTGCTTATGTTTAATGTTCTTCTAATCGGTTGAAAAATTTTGCATTCCACTGAAATATTATAAATAGGGCACGACATTTAACACAATTTAAGTGTGGGAGGTTGTGAAGAAGGTAAGGTTGGGAGATCTTGCAGCGTCTGATTTAAATATATTAACATTATATGAAATAAATTATATCTATATAAATAAACACATTTTACAATGAGAATAGTAATGGCTCCTTATTAATAACTTAAGTACCTAATCTTGAAGGTTAAGAAAAACTAATTTCCCAACTTAGAATTAATAAGAAACTTTACTTAATTTCATCTTTAATTATTCTAATCATGGAAGTCTTCTTCATTTTTGTTTTATTGTAAAAAAAATAAATCACGATCACTCTTTAAATAATACTGAGTATTTTTAAACTATCACCCATATTTTAAAATGTATGAATATACCATACCTAATTTATTCAATGAATTTTGATCGGATATGAAAACTTTCAACAATAGGGCCCTGTTGCACCACTGATATTGATAAAATCAACTTTCTATATTAGCTACCTGTTTTAGAAACACAATTATAGTGCATTATTGAGTCTAGTTTTTCCGTATTAATTTTAATTCAAGAAACCATCAACTAAGGCTATTATGTATTAAGGTAGAGTACAGTACTGTTTAAAAATATTAAAAATTGTAATCTATTAAAATAAATTTTTGAATTTCCGAAATTATTTTCTTTGAATTAAGTCTTTTTATGAATAATTTTCAGAATAACTTTTTGAAATGAACTTTTATGCAAAAAAGCTATTTGGATAAAAGTTTTAAGATAACTTTATCAAAAAGTTTTCGAAATGAAAAAGTTAATGTTCAATAAAAACTTAAAGTAGGGTAAAAAAAAAAATATAAGTTTAACTTAAACTTATTTAAAATAAAAGTTAACTTATATTTTCTATAAGTTATTATGGATTGTATATCCTTATTTTAAGAACAACTGACTTTAAAATTTATAAGAAATCTTTAAACCCATTGTTTTGTATTGCTTATTGTCTACAATTGTATTCATAAATATATTATATTTATGTATATCAATGCATGCACTTGAAATTTACTTGAAACTTCCTGAGGTATAACTCCTCAAATTTAAGTTATCGGTAGGCGTCCATAATAAAAGTTATTGTATAATAAAAATCAACTCCATTAAAAATAATAAAATATACATATTGTAACATAAATATCGGTTTAAAATAATTTTATTCGCGTAAAAAACAAACAACATAAGCTCAAATTAGTAGATTAACAAAATTGCATAACAGTAACTGCTAGTGACAAACAGTGACTCAAAAGTAACTATTCCCTTCAATATTCGAGGCAAGACTAAGCCCCTCGTCCATCGCTCCTTATAATTAGTCCAGAATGGAACAGTCCAAGGTCTAGACCATTCCCGTCACATTTAGAACATGTGATTACGTACTGATACATAATATAACGGTTCCAACAAATGCCTAGAACTCTTTTTAATTTAACAGAAATTATCATATGATTTTGTTTTCATGCTACAATAGCAAATTTCGATGGAAGTCTGTGAAGGCAAAAATATAAATACAATTCATATGAAATTATTTATGGTATTGACTGTTCATCTCATCCTTAATGTATTCTCATAGTAAGACGGCACGAGTATTTGTCATATTACATCATCAACATTTTGTCATGATTTCAAAGTTCTTTCAATATAATGTTTAATATAAATGGAGTTTATAGTTTCAACACTTATAAAATATATACTGATATATTTTTTAGAGTCTTGAAGAGGTAAAAACGATTACCACAACAAGCTCTGATATATATATATATATATATATATATATATATATATATATATATATATATATATATATATGTATGTACGTATATATAACACATTATAACCCATCTCGACGAAGGATTGGCACAGGAAGTTATTAATCCAATACTGTAAATCAAAAGATTTTCATAATATCCCCAATCGATATATAAAAATATAACTTATTCGTATGACAATAAAATAGTAAAGCAAAAATGTATACCTACTCATAATTCTTCTTTTTTGTGAATTTCTCCTACTAAGAAGTTTATGGAAATTTGTCTGAGATAGCCGGCGGCGGGTCGGTGGGGGCAGATTGGATAGATGGGCCTTAAAGGGCTGAGGCGACCTCGTGGTTTATAATCCTCATCCAATAAATTAGTTGCGAGGTCAATTAATGGGCAGAACATCAGAAGATTGGCCACTATCGATTCCTGCCAAATTGGTGCTCGGCCAACATCCCCGCGTGTCCCCTTTCCTTAAACTTCCGTTCATAGTTTGCTCGTCCTACACTTCCTTCGTTGGTCCCCTCTTCGTCCTTTTCCTCTCTACAGGTCAGCTTCCATTCGCAGAAATTTAACGCGTTTCCCCAAAAAGGGAGAACAGAATACCCCGTTTAAGAGAAAAGAGGTCATAAGAGGCTTAGCTTAACATTGTCACTTGTACAATCCTAATAAAGCAAAGAGAGGTTCGATTCCAACACCAAAAATAACCGTTGGCGTTTTCATTTCACTCACTTATCGATTCGTAATTTAAACCAATGGGCTAATTCACACACTTATATATTCTTATTTCGAGCCACCAGCCTATATAGTATAATTGTAATATATTCTTTGTCTACTCTAATTTTGTATATAATATATCTTTTACTGTTGATTTGTTTTTGTTACACGTTTACTAGTTGTTACACAGCATATTCCTATGAGTAAATTGGGTTCAATGTTAAAAGAATTCACTATTACTTCACTATTTCTATTTGATTTCTTTATTGAAGAACACATCATTCCTTTTATAATATCCCACCTTTAATCAACTTAGGGCAGAGGGCAACATGAATTAATGAAAAGAATACAGATTTAGGTAATATAAGGTTTCCTATTGATAATTTTATTGAGATGACGTAATGAGATTTGAATGGTTAATGCATTTAAAATAGTAGTAATAAATTGGAAACTTTAGGTGAAATAAAATAAAAAATATATTTTTGAATTATGACAGTCACACACAAAATTGTGTGTAGATAATAAATTATGAAGTATGAACAGTAATAGTAAGATATAAAAAATACATAATGATTGGTTTTTTTTTTTTTTCCTTTTTTCCTTCTAACAGTAACCCTGCCAGAAGGGAGTTTATTTTGTATACTGTACATACCATACATTTCTGTATACAATGTACATGTTAGTTGTGTCGCCGGTGGTACTCCAGGGGGCCGCCTCCAGCGATACTGGTGCATAGACCTCTGCAGCATCAACAACGACACATGTTACATGAGACGTACTTATATTATATTTAAAATAATTTATTTTTTGAAGAGAAAAGATTTGGCTCCGCCGGGAGTCGAACCCGGGTCTCCTGCGTTACATGCGAGGATGCTAACCGCTACCCCACAGAGCTCGGCTCAAGGTAGAGCAAATCCTTCCTCTTCACTGATACCTACTCCCCCTATCTCACAAGTTTTGCGAGTAGTAGCGGGAGGTGGACAAATTTTGTCCAATTTATGATATTTATTGACAATAAGTCAATTTTTTAAATTATGAGGTATCAGTGAGTACCTGAGTAGGTATCAGTGAAGAGGAAGGATTTGCTCTACCTTGAGCCGAGCTCTGTGGTGTAGCGGTTAGCATCCTCGCATGTAACGCAGGAGACCCGGGTTCGACTCCCGCCGGAGCCAAATCTTTTCTCTTCAAAAAATAAATTATTTAAAAATAATTTAAAATTGGTGGTCAGCCACAATTTAAGAATGGATTAATTACTGATATTATAGTTTTATACAAATAATATGATTTTTTAAAAAATAATAAACAAACTTCAATAAAACAAAACAAAGCCTAAAGAAACATGACAATAAGAATCAATTGATTAAGTGAAGAAAAAAAAGATTAGAAAAATAGTAGCGTTCAGCAACTACACAATAAATACCTTTTACATTCATATTGACGAACTGACGTACATACATTCATACTTACATATACTGAAACATATAAACACATTTTTACTTTCACTTACCTATATATGAAATATATAGTAAGTGGAAGTATTGCGATCGTGAAAAATTTCGACTTCCGGTTTTCAACGGAAATACACGTTTTGGGACCCCCTGAGTCGAAATAACCAAGTCCCGCGAAATGGTCTGTGTGTGTGTGTGTCTGTGTGTCTGTGTGTGTGTGTGTGTGTGTGAACAGACTAGCTCAAAAACTATAAACCGTGGGAACCTGAAATTGGGTATTTAGTGTAGGTATATGCCCGCGATGTGACAGCAAAAATTTCATCTAAATTGCTCAAAGGGAGGGGGTACTTTATTTAATAACTTTTTACGTTTTTTTCGATTTTCTCGAAAACGGCTCTAACGATTTTGATTAAACTGAGTATTTGATCTATTTATATGCCCGAGATATGACTGTAAAAATTTCATCAAAATTGATTAACCGGAGGGGGGACTTTACTTAATAAATTTTGTATAATTTTCACGTGTTTTTTTTATTTACTCAAAAACGGCTTTAACGATTTTGATCAAACTGGGTATATGATGTATGTATATGCCCGAGATACGACTGTAAAAATTTCATCAAAATTGATCAACCGGAGGGGGGACTTTACTTAAAGAATTTTATCTAATGTTTACGTTTTTACTTTCACTTACCTATATATAAAATATATAGTAAGTGGAAGTATTGCGATCGTGAAAATTTTCGACTTCCGGTTTTCAACGGAAATACACGTTTTGGGGTCCCCTGAGTCAAAATAACCAAGTCCCGCGAAATGGTCTGTGTGTGTGTGTGTGTGTGTGTGTGTGTGTGTGTGTGTGTGTCTGTGTGTGTGTGTGTGTGTGTGTGTGTGAACAGACTAGCTCAAAAACTATAAACCGTGCGAACCTGAAATTGGGTATTTAGAGTATGTATATGCTCGCGATGTGACAGCGAAAATTTCATCAAATTTGCTCAAAGGGAGGGGGTACTTTATTTAATAACTTTTTAAGTTTTTTTCGATTTTCTCAAAAACGGCTCTAACGATTTTGATTAAACTGAGTATTTGATCTATTTATATGCCCGAAATATGACTGTAAAAATTTCATCAAAATTGATCAACCGGAGGGGGGACTTTACTTAATAAATTTTGTATCATTTTCACGTGCTTTTTTTATTTACTCAAAAACGGTTTTAACGATTTTGATCAAACTTGGTATTTGATGTATTTATATGCCCGAGATACGACTGTAAAAATTTGATCAAAATTGATCAACGGGAGAGTGGACTTTACTTAATAAATTTTGTATCATTTTCACGGGTTTTTTTTATTTACTCAAAAACGGCTTTAACGATTAACAAAAATAAGATATGAATGTAGAAAAATATGTGACTTTGGGAAATGATATTTAGCAAAACACGTCAATTTCTAATGTAAGTAAGTTGGTAAGTGAAAGTTGTGTGTTGCGCGCACGCACCAGATTTTTTTTTTTTTTTTTTGGAACTTTAAGGCTTCCAGTGAAGCCCTATACTGATATAAACACATATAAACAACTTATAAACACATATGTACATATTAAAACATAAAAACATAGATAAGCACTTAAATTCATAACTACATTTAAACATATAACATAAACAGAACATGTAATTAGATACATGTAATAATAAACAGAACATATAATCAGATACCAAACTTACAGTTATAATGATTGGCTTATCACAGTTATTAAAGCAGACTAGGTTGAATAGAGGAATGATATTATAAAAGCGTTGATTATCTTAAAAAAATAAATCAAATAGAAATGTATGACGTTACAACCCGAAAAAAAAATAATTTCACTTAATATATTTTCCCGCAGACCTTCATTTATTTATTTTTTAAGTAGGCTTTGCGACCGCCCCCCCCCCCCTCTTGGCGATCGATCTTTGTGTAGTTCTTAGCTTACATAACATCTTTGTCTAAATGCTCGGATTTTACCGTATGCTCAGCACCCAGAACTTCTTGAATGCAGTTCATTCATTATTTTTTATTTAATTTGTTCGTCCATCCATTCCAAAAGTAATGACATAGTGATGAATGGAGATATTATCAATATAAATATTTTTAAATCAATATTTAAAAAACAAGCAATATAAACGATGAATAGGAATAGATAAATACTCTTAACAGTTACAGCAGTTCAACAGAGAAGGAATTTGAAGAAAATGTTCTAGATGTATTTTTAGAAAAGGTTACATTATTCAGGTCTAAAAGATAGCAAGAAAAGAGGAACTCCTGCAGGAGAGCTGTGCTTAGTGTTCAAGACAGTCTGTGAGACTGTTTGTTTATTTTTTTTTTTTTTTTGTTACTAGCATAGTACATCATTCTATCCCACCTGGTAGACCCTTAGGACATCACAATCCATATACATAAATAAATAAATTTTTCTAGGATAATGTTAGGTTGACCGAATTTTAGCATTTTTTGTGGTTTACAGCCAACTATTGTTGCCCTAAACTGTCAAATATATTAATTCCCGAATAACTTGTCAATGATTCTTTAATAAAAGTTGGATACTAATATTCATAGAAGTGTAATTCTCTAAAACCCATAATGTTTTAATGTGTGCATTTTGGAAAAAACAAACAATTATTTCTTTTTACTTTTTTTCACAAGGAACCTGCAGAGATGAATTCATCAGCATGAGGTTGTGTTATGTTTTGGTATGTTCGGGCTTTGCTCTATGGGAGCCATCTGGTTGTATAATACTTTTCTCCCGAAGGCTAGTGAGCACTAAATTTATGGTTAATTAGATCTTAAATAGGGCCCAGTAATAAGCTCCAGACACTAAGCCGGCCTAAAAAGTTTATTGTTTAACTTCCAGGCTTCATAGTTTCGGAGCAAATATTTAGATGGTTAATTGAATTTGATAGTCGTTATAAAATGAAATCTAGTTAAAGAAGGAGGAAGAGAAAAAAAACAACAAAAAGGAAATGATTACATTTATGAATCACGTACAAGGAAAAATAATCAATAATATATTTTCTATTGACAAACGAAAAATATCTGGTCATATTTTTAGGTGCCTAGTCTCACTATATAAGAGAAGAGACTATTTGGGCCTACACACCTCCCACAATCCATTAAATAATGTATATTTAAAAAGTGTAGGGTAAACCATACAGTTATTGGCACCCCAACTTTAACTTGAAGAAATACTTAAACAAGTCCTAATTTTATTACAAGATATACATAAGTCTAATTTGAAGTTTGGAGGGTCTTCTAAGTCATCTATGAAGTAAGACTTCAACAAACTAACCATAGGGAAGATTTCACAATTAAATCCACACGGTGCCAATAATTAGATTTGGCATTTTTAACAATGTATATTGCCATATTGTAAAACTATTGAACTATTGACCCGAAAAAACCTCTTGAGTCTGTATGAAATAATGAGGAGCTATAGGAAGTTTCTATTTGATCCCTTTAAAAAGTATTTTTTTTAATTTTACCTAAGACATGTAGTCTTAAGGGTACCAATAACTGTAAGGTTTACCCTATGCATGTATATGTTAAAGTGAATAACACAAGAAAATGATTTAATTTATTACATCGACCTTACTAATTGGAACTGTAGTCCACTCCACCGTACAATTCGCGAATTTTGTGAGACCTGTTGAAATGTGAAGAGAATTGATTGCTTGGTGGTGCAAGTGGCAGTCCGCCGTACTAGTGATACTGAAATCCAGGTTCGAACTCGGCCAATCTTTTCTCTTCAGAATAAAAACATTATTTTTTTTTGTTTTCATTTTCAGCCCATTCATCTTGCTTCAGTCAATGTTTCGCTTCTGGAAGGCCTCTCGGATTCCGTATTACAAAGTGTGCCACGGTCTCACTACGCCTCTTACAAAACCGACTCTGGCTGGCATCTTCGGGTAATCTGGTTACTATTCTGTCGGGCATTCACTTATGATATATCCAAACCACCTCAGCCTGCGCCCCACAGTGGTTCAAAATGACCACTATGAATGAATTTAGGGACAAAACACTTAACCGGTCACAAATGGCGAGTAAATATATACATTCCATGGTTTTTTGGGTCGCTGAATCGATTTATGCCACTTTCAAAGCTGTAATATTTCATTTTAAGGGTTACAGGGTAAAATTAATACTCTTATTCTAACAGAAACAATACAATTGTAGATGGGTTTCACTAGTTACACCATCTTCAGTACAATATTAGATTAATATTTATATAGATCATTAATTTATATACATATTTATGATATGTATTACTCTTCTAAAATTAAATCTGTCATATCGACATCCAGAGGCATTTTCTTTTTTTCCAAATTAGGCCTCAAGTTACTGATGTATGAGTCAGATGACACCAACATAAAATTGAATACATCTTCGTTCGTTGCTTTCAAGATTTCCTACTACATTCGGAAAAATCTTTGGTTGGTCTCCCCCCCCCAAATTTCTAGAACCAGGTTCGCGGTCGGTCTCGCAACCCATCGGCACACGGGGCACGATAAAGTTGTTTACTAACCATGTACTGTTTTTTCTTAAAAAACGTCCTCATTGTATGACGCTTCCTTAAAGCATTTATTAAAATGTCTAACAAATCTTTTTTTTATTTCCGAAATTGTAAATAAGCGCTCACCTCCCACCCCTAGAATTAATGCTGGTAACGCCTGCTCTAGCGACGAATTCTTATTCATCAGCATATCACATACATCGCAGTAGGAAAAGAAGTATTCATCCATAGTAAATTTTAAATAAATGATTAATATGAGGCAAATAAACAATTGTTGACATATTGAAAATCCATTTTGATCTAGAAGCCTATTCGTTTGAAAGTATGCGGTTTGAATAGAAGCGTTTTAGCGCTTGAAAACATTGCACCTGGAAGAGGGGACACTTAAGCAAACGGTACTCCCGTTCTCGCATTCCTAAATATAATTTAGGGTCGCATTCCTAATGATCTCATTCAACGATTCGGACGTTTTCGGATCTGAAATCTTTCGGAATATCTTCAGTGATGCCTTTGGATTGATTTAATATCAACCAGAAGACGGAGGTCGACGGAGCTAACACTGAAAAAGACCAATAACCATATCACTTATGACATGTCTCAAGAGATCACTCAATTCTTTTTTCCATCCACCCTAAACTTTTTTTTTTTTGAAATGTAGGATTAAATCCCTTTTTTTCAGGATGTCTAAGTAACATATTTTCGAAAATTACGGCCTCGTAAAAATTTGGGCTTCCGTAAGATCACTTCGAAATAGGACGTTATCAAAAGTGTTTTCGTGTCATTCCTTCAAGATCCCCAAAACTGCTTTATTTTCAAAGGTTTAATGGATTTTAATCTGAAAAATTTGTGTGGATCCTTACTCTAGAGGTAATTAGGTTTCAAAAAATATCTCTAACGTTCCGGTTGGAGCTCCTTCATTTTTAGGGTTTGTCCCTATCCGCACCACTGTGCGCCCTTACAAAATATCACAATCTACTGATGAGAGTCCACTTTCCTCAGTATCTCATCTTCATTGTTTGCAATCTTTTCTTGCTTTAGATTCTGAAATCCCATATCCCATGACTCAGACGAGTATACTAATGTTAAGAGGAAAGTTTATTTATAGTATAGACCGATACTTTTGTTGTTTGGTCTACTTTTCATTAAAAATGGATAATTGGTTAGTTGATTGAGTTACTTTAATTAAAATAAGAACGTTTTGATCTATCATTTACTACGTTAATATTGTTGTCCTTAATTAATTATATTGATAGAAATTGATGAGCCGAAATAGTTGGGTGGAAGGATGCGGTAAAAACTGTAACTGTGTTTACGTTTCGACCCAATTTTAAGATCTTCATTAGAGCTTCTTTGGAAGAGGCCTTTATCGGAGTGCGTCATGTCTTTAAACTGTTGGGGATTTCTACTTCATTATTAAAAAAATAAGTGAGTAAAAAATGTCGAAGGTAAATAAAAATTATATTTTGTTGGGTAGAAGACACAAGAACAGAACCAAAATAAGAGTTCTTATAAGCCAATAAAAGGATTCCCGAAAGATTCCTAGCTCTCCTCTCCGGGATCCCAGGGCCCTTCCAAGAATAGTATGTCTTGCAAAAAGGAAAGAGGAAAGAATTAAATAAAAGAGACTAAGGTGGATCTTCATATTTTAGGAGTTGGAAATAAGTTTGTGAGAGAAGAAAAGAGGGGGGTTTGGGAGGGAGAAAGAAAGTAGGTAAAAAATACGAGGCCCCCCTCCCGGGGAAAGTTGGATGTAAGATTTAGGGTGATGGCTGCCCCCTAGCCCTGTCGTATTCAATTTGACTCGGATCCCGTCTTCGGTCGAGTCTCAAGTTCCATTCCTTCCCGAGATCTCTAAATCATATTTTATATTACCTACCTGTAATAGGGTTAATAGAAGATGTCCAACCAAATTTTATATATTTTTATGTAGTTACTAGTTATTGTTAGATAATTAATTTATAATTTTTAATCTATTTAATTAGAAGAAAAAAGATTCGACCACAGCCGGGAATCGAACCCAGGTCCTCTGCATCTACGTTGCAGCGCTCTTACCACTGACTTCCGCTCTTACCACTTCCCGGCCGTGGTCGAATCTTTTATCTTCTAATTAAATAGATTAAAAAATATAAATTAATTATCTAACGATAACTAATAACTACATAACAACATACAATGTATATCTTTGACGTATGTCAACTAGATCCCGTCTGTCTGGACAATTGTTCAGCCCCTCGGAACTTCGCTACAACGTGGCGAGACGTGGTGGGAGGGATCACAGAAGAGAAAGATTCGATCATAATCGGGACGCCCCCACGGTTAGCTCAGTGGTAAGAGCGCCGTAACGTAGATGCGGAGGACCTGGGTTCGATTCCCGGCCGTGGTCGAATCTTTTATCTTCTAATTAAATAGATTACAAATTTTATATAGTATTACTTTTATTATATTAGTATAATACAAGGTTTGTAATGTTGTGGAGGTGTATAAAGTAGATTGTAACTCTGGGCAATTTAGCTTATTACAAAGTGAAGCTTTCAAAAGAATTCTTAATTTTGTTTTGATAAAAAATAAGAATATTTCGCAGTAAAACTGACATTTACGATTGAAAATAAAGTCCCGCTTAAAAAAGGAAGTAGCTTTGTTTTGTATTGACAAACCATTACAGAGGCCAGACAAGTAAACAAACAATAGGGAAACGAAGCAAGTGATTAGTCAATTGTATCGAAATTTTTCTTTCAATATTCGATATTGTATCATTGATGGCATCCAATCAATTGATTATAGAAATCGTGACTGATCTTTTAATTTAAAAATAATAACATAAACCGTCGGCTTCGGAACCTTTTCTCATTCACAGTACACTAAACAGTACCTACAGTACCTTTGAATAGTGCTCGTAGGTTACAAAAATTTACATGGATTTGTTTTTTTAATGCTTTATCCCTTTAATCCTGATTTAAGAAAGCTTTTTACTTGTTACAAGTTTGGAACTCAAACAATTTCACTGTTAAGGCTTTAGGTTAATTTTTTTAGTGATTTTTTAGTAAAATAGCTCGTGATCTCTCCGAAAAGTAAGCTATGGTATTTTTTCGACAAGCTAGCTGTTAAATGTCCTACCTGCGTTAAAACATTAAAGACTTCAGGTACCATAAGCAACCTTAAATATCCATGTTTCCACATATGATAAAAATGCAATTTAACACCAATTTAGATGCACTTACATGTTTGGGAAGAAATCGTATAGATTTTTTATACCCATGTCAATAGTTTGGATATTACAAGTCCCACATTTCGATAATATAAAAAATATTTTTTCGATAATTATAGGCAGATAAGGATGTCACAATATCGGTATTGGGCTCTCGATATCCCATTCCTCGGGCATTGTGTCTGAATAGTGTTGTTTTGCAAACATAGCTGACGTTGAAACAGTGGCAGTTATCGCATTCACCTAAAGGTATTATCAATGTAAAATGATTCAATTTGGAGCGATAGCCATTTGAGTCGAACATAGGCTATTATAATAAATATATAACTCGGCGTAGGACCGAACACAGCTAAATCTCATTCTTATTCCATTGAGTCTCTTTTTACATTTCCGAAATAACAGTAGTTCAGTCAAGCTTTGACGTCTGTTTGAATATACCTTTTTAATGTGCGTTTTAGATCAGATGAACCATTCAAGTTTTAATGAAATATTAGGTGCCAGCTGTGGTTCCCTTTTTTGTGTTCTACTGGAGCTGCTAAAGAAGCTATGGTTTTACAGTTATTATTTATCTGTAATTCTGTAACTCTCATAGGATAATTAACGTCATATATTAAATTATATTTTCCTCCTGACGTTGAAGACGATAATCTGATACCTATACAAATAGTGTTATACCTACTTTTCTGGGCGAGAAGAAGCGTGGGTCTATTTTCCTTAGCCAGGAACAAGGGGAGCTAATTTCAATAATCTCCAGGAAGGTCACACACTGGAGCTGGAGGGAAATAACTGGAGTTGCAGGGTTGGCTTCGCCTCAGACCTCTACGGCCTTTATTACATTCTATCCTTGCTCCTCTCCCAACCTTAGCTTAGGCCCTTACTACCACCCTGCAATATTTACCCTCAGTTCATATGAGAATGAGACCTGAGGGTATAAAAACAAAAAACAAAAAAACATGGAAATTACCATAAGAAGTTATCTACTTTTTTCATCATGTGATAATAAGCACAGACCTTAATAAAGTAGTAAATTCATTTCGCAGGTAAAAGATTAATAAATTTAAAAAAAAAATGACTATCACATAATTAAATTAAAATATTAAAAACAAATCTAATCTATATTTCTAGACAATTCAGAGTACTGTTAAGTACTATTTCTTGTTTAGCAGAAAAACATGGATGTGATTTGATGGTCACGCTCAACCGCGACCCACGTCTTGCCTCTTGATTGATTATTTAATTTGGAGTACCCAGTTTAAAGAGGATGGGTGTATCCCAGAAGGGTCTTTCGCCTCAAATACGAACAGCGATAGAATAGAAAAGTAGCGTACCTCAGCCTGTTTTGAACCCGGGACTATGAGCTAGACCACGAGAAAGTGCCTATCTACTGATGGGATATGGTTTCTGTGAGTCATTACACGGCTGATCGAGGTCTCAATAAAGAAAAAATTAAAAAAAATTCGACAGCATTAATGCTGGAAACAAATTTAGTTTTTTTAATATAATTAATTTAAATTATTTTTGAAAAGGTAGCGATATAATAACTGATATAAGGAGACAAAATATAAATAAAATAAAATTTACTAAATGCATTGCACCACGTCATCCTTATCCACACTAAAGGAAAAAGGTATCCTTACAAGGGAGCAATTATCAACTACCAGGTGACCTGAAAAAAAAGAGATAAAAAAAGTATGACTCACCCAAGATCTACAAAAATAACAAAACAATAAAAAGATTTGAGCATTTCAACATTTTTTATAGTTATTATTAAGTAGGCACCTATATTTAAAATAATAATAAAATGTAATAATAAATTATAGAAAACTCGTCTGAGGGACCGATAGATCCTGCTTGGGCGCACCCAACGTGTAAGTGTGTATTCTCAGTGGAAAAATTAGAAAACATGGAGGTTCAGCGTGAGTAATGTCTAATCTCCTTTTTGTAATAACACTGGCCATGAAACAGAACTTCCTTGCGCAGAACTGCACCCTGGACCCTTCATGGGTTCTAGTGGTATATTTTTTTACTTAAAAATTGTTAACTTGGATGATTATTGTTTCACATTTTGTGTAATAATAATTGATGGTACACTTCCAATAAATATTGAAAGAATCGTGAAGTATAAAAGGAGATTTTAACTACCCTATTAAATATCTACACTAATCTCAACTGCCCATTAATATTAAAATGGGATGAATCATAAAAACAACATTGCAAGATAATGGAACTTTGAAAGCTTTTTGTTTTCCATCTCTTAAGTGTACTCATTCAAGCTTCCCAATTAAAAAGGAATTATAGATTATATATATTTTCATTTATTTAAAAGGTTATATATATATATCAAGAAAACAATTATAGGAGTGATATATCAATTTATATTCATAGGAGCAGACCCGGCCACGCGTTGATGTGGCTCAGTAGCATAATGCGTTGAATTAATTAAATCCTATTCTTTTTGATACAGTCAAACCAAAATTCACTGATAAAGATAAAAAGAGATTTAAAATAGAACTTTGGACGCCAAATTTAAAATTTTTTTGTGAAGAGTGTTGAATGATTAAAGTTTGTATTTTAACCAACATCTCATGTTGGACTATAGTAAGTATTAATAATCCATTCATTTAGCACTTACTTGGTTATTTCAGCAGAGGCGAGATTAAATATAAATAATATTTAACACATTTAATTATTTTAAAACACATTTAAAAGGAACTAATAAAGAATATAATTGGAATAGGGTTTAGTATAACCACAATAGACAGCAAAAATCTGGTGCGAGCACGCAACACACAATTTTCACTTACCAACTTACTTAGATAAGAAATTGACGTGTTTTGTTAAATATCATTTCCCAAAGTCACACATTTTTCTACATTCATATCTTATTTTTGTTAATCGTCGTATCTTTATAACAGTCGTATCTCGGGAATATACATACATCATGTACCCAGTTTGATCAAAATCGTTAAAGCCGATTTAGAGTAAATAAAAAAAAACACGTGAAAATGTTACAAAATTTATTAAGTAAAGTCCCCCCTCCGGTTAATCAATTTTGATGAAATTTTTACAGTCATATCTCAGGCATATTAATACATCAAATACTCAGTTTAATCAAAATCGTTAGAGCCGTTTTTGAGAAAATCGAAAAAAACCTAAAAAGTTATTAAGTAAAGTACCCCCTCCCTTTAAGTAATTTTGATGAAATTTATGCTGTCACATCGCGGGCATATACCTAAACTAAATACCCAATTTCATGATCGCACGGTTTATAGTTTTTGAGCTAGTCTGTTCACACACACACACACACACACACACACACACACACACACACACACACAGACCATTTCGCGGGACTTGGTCATTTCGACTCAGGGGACCCCAAAACGTGTATTTCCGTTGAAAACCGGAAGTCGGTTTTTTTCACGATCGCAATACTTCCACTTACTATATATTTCATATATAGGTAAGTGAAAGTAAAAATGTACCAAATTAATCTTTTACCATAATACATATTAATAAAATTCAGAATATAACACATAATGATATGAGATATCTTATCAGTAGGTTCCATGGGCGTACCCAGCGGGGGGCAGGGGGGGCAGCTGCCCCCCCCCCCCCTGGAAGGCTGGAAGCAATAATTTTTTAGGCTTTTAAGATTGGAAGCAATGATAGAATACATTTTTTTTCAAGCAAATAATTGTAATAACTTAGTTGATAAAGCACTGCTATAATTATACATAATTTTGGTTTCATTCACCTTTTCCGCGGTAAGATGTTACTACCTGAATGACCATAGCTTGCCCCCCCTAGAATTTAGGTTGCCCCCCCCCCTATATTTTAGCTTGCCCCCCCTAGTTTTGATCCTGGGTACGCCCTTGGTAGGTTCTATCTGAAACGGGTTATGAAAAGCGAACCTCAAACCATGCTGCACGTTCTTACAGTACTACTTATCGAAAAATAAAAATTTAGCTTTATGAATGGCATAGACAACGTTAATTAATAAATTTTTATAATAATGATTTACATTCTTTTTTTATTATTTAGTATTCACAATTTCTATTTATTGTAGTGCTAATAGGTGCACAATGATTTGGGTGAATCTGTCTTGGTAAAACAAATAAATTCGATGTTTTCCCCACACGTGAAGAAGCGACACATAATTGCCAATGGGAAAAGCATGGATTTTCCTAGATCAAGCCGGAAAAAATAGATTTGGCTACTGGATGCTTACCCACCCTAAATATCAACAGCAAATGAAGTGTTGTGTCAATAAATCAACTTACACCACCATCTGTCGGACATTTACAGAACTTACAAAATTATCAAACTAAATTTTAGTATAAAAACAATTATTTTGCAATGAAAGAAATAATGAGGCCAATAATCGAGATAAAAACAAACCTATCTTTTATTTTGGACAAAACTGCTGTGAAGAAATCTGAAACAATTCAATTTTTGGTACTGTAATAATCGAATAAACATAACATTTTTTAAAATGTTTACTATTCTCAAAATTTACGCTTTCAGGAATAGTAATGGATTTTTATTTCGAAAAAATAAAATGATTACGGCTTAATTATAATAAAAAAGTTTAATAATAAAATTTTAAAACATATCCAGCCCTGTATGCATAATATCCGAAATCGTATCCGTAAAAATGTATCTAAATACCGAAAGTGTTCACGTATACTCGGGTATTGTAGCTGACGGATACGAGTAATACCAGTAACTGTAGACAAAACTTGAAGGGATTGGATAGAGTACAGTATCCGAACAAAAATGTATCTGTAACTTTTATCAACCAGTCCTTTTTTACTCGGTACCAACACTGTACCAATCCTGTCTCTACAAGATCAGCCCTAGCAAAGCACTTTTATCTTCTCGGCCAACTCTCGTTCATTTTACGATCCGCAAAACAATAAATAAAGAATAAAACAAATAATTATATTCATATAGCATTCGCACTCTAACTTACTTAAATCCCCCTTAATTAAAGTACCTACTCGCCGTATATTTACTATCGTATACCGCGTATTTAGTCCGTCATGGGCATAGGTGAGGGTTAAAGTAAAGAATAGATTTGTTTAAATTGTAGATTATTTATATTTTTAAACATAGCTTTAAGGTATTTACTTAGTATTTAGGTGTTTACAGGACCTCTGTTTGAAGTTACAGACATATATGTCACTGAAAGAACGCACCCTGGAAACCGCCACCCACATACTTATGTAAATGCATAGTAGTTCGCGGAAAGCGAGTGCATAGATTCTATTTACTGAAATCGCCTGTTTTTGCTTGTAATTCGCAAACGACTCTGGCAATCGGAAAAGTGTATATCACAAAAAAGTTTGTCTCGACAAACTGAAAAAAATGACACCTTCGAAAAAGCTCTGTGACCATTTTCGATAAGAATTGCAGTTTTTTGCTTACAACTCGCATACGAAGGGGTTAATCGAAAAAATGTATATGTCCGAAAATGCTCTCCTTGAAAACCTAAAAAGATTGACACCATTTAGAATCCTCTACGACCATTTTTCTAGCAAAAACCGAGGTTTTGCTCTTATAACTCGCAGTCGAAGGCTTCACGAGTAATTTTTTTTCCGGTATAGCGGTTAATGAAAGCTTTAAAATGATGCCTTACTAGTGAATTTTGATGAAGTATTGAGGAAGTTATGGTATACGACAAAAAAATGGCCTTGAGAAATAATTTATATGATGATAGGTTTTCTCGTATTTATTCTATTGCATGTTGATGTTCTGGCTTTAAGAAACTGAAAAAGCAAAGTTTAAGATTATTCATTAAAATAATTACCTATTTATTTTAATCTTATGTCTGGCGATCATTTTTTAAATGGCAATGTATGTCAAAGTGGCAAAACATAGTTAAACTTGGATATCCTTGCCAAAATTGAAAAGTTTGCACCACTTTTTTTTTTCTTAATTTATAAATATTAGAGTTTGTCCCGTTCATGATTATGATAATCATAAAAAATTATGTATTAAGAATATAGCAGTAGGTATACAAAATAAAAGTATCAAGTAATTAAACTCTTAACAACGTCTGAAAAACATGTAAAATAAATTAGAGTCGGAAAAAAACATACATTTCAATATAAAAACCATAATGCGTGAAACTATCAAAGGCTTTAAACTAAATAGGCGCAAAGCGAATTGATGATTTCGGATTTGAATAGATCTGTAAATAAATTACTATGATAAAATGGTAAATGTTTTGTTTGACTAAAGTCTTTTAGCTCCGGAAAATATTAAGTCAGGCTACTTTAGTTTAACCGTGATAAATTGTAGATCGCTTGCATGCAAAAATGTATTCATGATAACCCGAGCTATACATCAACCTAAGCTTACTTTCACATATTTATCTGGCCTACGAAAATCCTTCCTTGCCTTAAACAAGGAAAAATCGGAGGATTTTCATAGGTAAAATATCCCATAAATGGTATATCTAATTTGTGGAAATATTTTCTCAGATATTTATTGATAGTGAAAATCGATAAAACTGATTCATGATGTAGTTTCAGAAGGGGATCTGAAAAAGGTATCTGTCCAACTTGTATTTTTAACCGACTTCGAAAGAGGAGGTTACTCAATTCGATACGTATGTGCCTTTTTTTTTTTTTTTTTTTTTTTTTCATATGTCCACCGATTACTCCGAGATGGGTGGACCAATTGGAACGAAACCTTTTGCATCTTGTAGAGTATTTTCTCAATGTGGTCACATTTAATTCTTTTTTGGGTTCTTAATATATTTAATAAGTTATCGGGAAAATACATGAAAATAATTATTTAATTATAGCTTAAAATATTTACTTATTGGAAAAACATATGGCATATATAACATAAGGTATGATCCAACAAACAATTAAAACACGTTAATAACTTACAAACTGCTCATGCACTCTCCTCATTTTTTTTATTCTAACTTTGATTGGTTGATTTTAAGCAATGCTTAATAATGTTTCAATGTTCGATGAATCGGTTGGAAAAACCAACCAATCAAATTCAGAATCAGAAGAGTGGGGGGGAAACATGAATAGTCTGTTGTTAGTAATGAATAGTAACTTGTTTCAGGTTCTTGTTGGAACAAACCTTATACATAACCTTAGATAAATTCTCAACAATAGATTTAAATAAAGATATATAAAGATATTCTGGAATGATACTTTTGATATGTTATCCGGATTACTATTGTCGGTTTTTAATTTTGTTTCTGCAACTATTGAGACGTATGATAAAAATGGCTTGATTATGAAAAAGAAATACCTATTATCTAAGTTCAAATGTAGTTCGAAAATGCAATAAATACGTTCTCCAATTCCATATATGATGGGTAATTGGATGATTTTATACTTTACGTTATGATAAGGTTCCTAGCTTGTGGCACTTTGGATTTGCTATTTTCTATATAGAGTCTCTATAGTGTGCCTATGTGTTAGTATCAATCGTTTCCTATGTAATAAGTGAAATGTAGCAGAATAAATCTTTACTAAAGAGCCAGATTGTGTTTATTTTTATGGATTGTCTTGATCAATCTTTATTAAATCGAAAGAAATTTAAATATTCTATGAAGGTTGCCAAGATTTTCAAAAGTCAACACGTCATTCAATGTTTGCGTTTCATGAAAGGATGAGTGCGCTTTTCAGGACCTAAGTCTAGTGTTGAATGAATGCATTTTATTGAAACAGAAATGATAATGGACTTATAACAGTCTGGATTAGATGTGTTTATGGGTTTTTCGCATTCGAGGCGGCCATGTACTCAAGTACCGCAATAACTAACGTATATGTTGTGTATTATATTCCCCAATAAATGAAAATTTTCCTAGGAAACATTCTCCCAGTAGTAGTGTGATAATAATCAAATAGTCTTTACAGAAATTTAAATAAGAAATTAAAATTTCAATGTTTGCCAATGTTCATCCATCAATAAATCTAACGGCAAATTAAAGTTGATATCTTGACTTTCACGCAGCAAAAAATATAGCAGCCATAAAAATGATTGCTGTCAAAAAGGCTACTCCGCTAGAATTGAAGCTGCAGTGTTTTCTGCAAACTCATTTTCTCAATAATTGTTTATTAAGAAGGATATTATTCGTACCACTTCGCTCTCAAGTTTAGTCAACAGTTCGTCGAAATGGATGACGAACATAATTGACTCGACCAAGAAATATTATTGAATTAAACTAGTAGTATAATATCGAGAACAATAATATCCTTTGTAATATTAAATTAACCATAAAATGACTCCCAAAACGCTGTCGCTTCTATCCTAGCGGCTGCCCCCGTTTTGATAACGATCAATCTTATGGCTGCCCCTTATTTGCTACGAGTACTTCTATCCAGTGATGTTGTTTTTGGAAATGCAATTTAATTTAATTACTACTTTCCAACGATAAATTTAAATAAAGTAATATAAACGGTCCCTAACGGAGCAGTACACCTCATCGCATTAGTTTTTAAAAGAATACCCAAGTGATCATAATTCAAAAATTAGGGTCCACTTTATTATAGGCCATATAAACATCTTCATTATATCATCATGTATATTCGAAATACGGCCAAAATCTCGACTGTTCAGTGACGTACCTACATCATCTTGGAGTTACGTGAAAGCGGAGCAAACTCGATACCTCCTCTCGGAACAGAGATGTATGCATGTAAATGACAATTACTGACAAAAAAATTTAGCAAAGGAAATTATTGTCATTGTGAAAAAAAAGTTTTAAGTTTTATTAACATTAGCCTTTTAAAAAAAAGTCCATTTCTAATCAAAGTAGGCAGGGTGTTGAAAGGAGTGTAATGCACGCCCCGCACTTGATTTTCCGCTCGTATTCATAAAATTGAAAAGGTGACTCTTAATATAATTAATTTATAATATAAAGGCCCGGGATAGACGAATGTGGTAGAGAGCTACCTGGGTTTACTTTTATTTCGCGACGGACCCACTGAATAAATCTCATCCTTCCCACCATAGATAGAACAACCAACCAATGAATTAAACTCTCCTGTAGTGTCCGAAGAGGGGTACCAAATTAAAACAAAAAAAAAAAAAAAACACTGAATTTTTTTAGAAATCAACGTATTGCTTTCTATAAATTATCTCCCGCCACTAAAAAGTATGAAATAAAAAAGATTTTACAAAAAAAATTAAACCGACTTCGAAAACTAGGAAACAGTAAAAATAAATGCACTAAAAAGTATGAAATAATTACCTTCTGATTTTTATGAATACACGGCAAAATCGGAAATGGTATAAAAAGCGGGAAAATGCAATAAAACGAAAAAAATTATTTTGATTGATACGATTACACACTAACTCTTAATAAAAAGTATTAAGTTGAAATATTAAAGACCATGTTTAATACATCACAATCTTTTCGGAGGCGGCGCAAAATTTAAAATTGTTAACCCTAAATATTATGAAAAATCTATCGATTTTCTATTTTGCTAAATAGAAAATCGATAGATTTTTCATAATATTTAGGGTTAACAATTTTAAATTTTGCGCCGCCTCCGAAAAGATTGTGATGTATTAAACATGGTATTTAATGTTTCAACTTAATACTTTTTATTAAGAGTTAGTGTGTAACCGTACTAATCAAAATAATTTTTTTCGTTTTATTAAGTAAATAATTTTTTTAAAATTTCCCGATTTTGCCGTGTATTCATAAAAATCAGAAGGTAATTATTTCATACTTTTTAGTGCATTTATTTTTACTGTTTCCTAGTTTTCGAAGTCGGTTTAATTTTTTTTTGTAAAATCTTTTTTATTTTTTACCAGATGATAGATAGCACCGTTTAAATTAATCCAAGTTATACTTCTTTTTTTTTTTTTGGAGTTTCTTAAAATATATTTTGGATTATATATATTATTTATTTTTACCATGTTTTGTATATAAACATGTATATATATATATATATATATATATATATATATATATATATATATTTTTTTTTTTTTTTTTTTTTTTTTTTTTTTTTTTTTTTTTTTATCCAAAGAACAACTGTAAACGCTTTAACGTAAAAAGCAAAAAAAACTTCTAAAAATCAAAAAACTTGTTATTTGGTTTAAGAACTTCTTATACTACCAAAGGTTATCCCTGGAACGCTCCGGAATTGCTCAGGAACTGATTGATAGCAATTGATTGGAGTAGGGTACCAAAAAAAATAACAGTGGCTGCGATGGGCGAACCCATCAAGCCTGTACCTCCTGATATCTTTACGAAATATTGGAAGCCACCTGGCAGGAACTGGATTCGGAAATATGTCGAAATGTACTTTGAGGAAGAAGGTAAGCTATTCACAAACTACAGCCCTTTTAAGGTAAATAAATTCATAAAAGGATATGCTCCGGACACAAAAGTTTCGTTTTCCAGAAATGGAAAATTAATGCTAGAAGTTTATAGCGAAAAGGATTATCTAAACTTATCTAAAATTAAAACATTTGAAAAATCCCCGGTTAAGTTCTCCCTGCACAAAACCCTTAACTTCTCTAAGGGTGTTATTTATTGCCCTGAATTCAACTGCTGCTCGGAAGAAGAAATCCAGACCGAGCTACATGGAATAGGAGTAACTGAAGTGAGACGCATATTTAAGAAGTCGGGAGGGAGAAAAATTCCAACACCTCTTTGGATTCTAACCTTTCAGAATCCAGAACTTCCAGACAATATAAAACTAGATTTCATAAATATAAAAGTTAGAGCTTACATCCCCAATCCTTCCCAATGCTTCAAATGCTATGCATTTAACCACTTCTCCACTAATTGTCAAAATCATTTATGCGGCAAGTGCAGTCTCCCCCTGCATGAAGAGGAATGTACAAATCAAACCAAATGCATAAACTGCACTGGCCCACATCCTGCATGGTCGAGGTCTTGTCCAATTTTTTTAAAAGAGCAACAAATACTAAAAATAAAGGTACAGGATAGAGTTTCATATAATGTAGCTAAGAGAAAGTTTGAAAACACTCAACATAACCTTTCTTCCTCTCAATATGCACAAATCGCATCGACACCAACTAACAGCAACATGCTCCAGACACAGATTGAAAAGCTAACCGGGGTTATAGAATCACTAGTAAACAAAGTGAAAGCATTGGAAGAAAATATTTGTATCTCAAACTATACCTCATCTTACAATTCCAATAACAACATTCCATCTAAACATCAAGCAGCCAATAAAATTCCAGACGAAACCGCGCATACCGACTTCATTCCCTTAAAAAAATCTACATCAAATTTAAATGACAAAAATAACAAAGTTAACCCAATAGAAACCACATATTCGCCTAAAAACGAAATTAACGGGGATAAAAATCAAATATACACATCCAACGAATCTAATCCCCCAAAAAAATCCATTTCAAATTTAAATGAAAATAACCACACAGTTAACCTAATAGACTCAACGCACTCAAAAAAAGCAGAAACTAACACAGATAAAACGCAAAATTTGGAAAACAATAAAACAAATATAAAGGAAAACCATCAGAACATTTCAGTGGAGACTGTGATCCCTGAAACCGAACCTACGACCTCCCAGAACTTTAAGAAAAAAACAAAACCTGTCAAACTGACAAAAAGTTCCAAAACAGCTAGGTAGATATAAACTAAATTCGTACACACAAATTATCTTCATTCCAACTTTTATAACCAAAAAATTAAAATTAAATTTTTACAGAAAAAAGTATTGATAAAAACAATTAACATGTGTATTAGATTTGATTCATTAAAATTTTCCATAACCAATCAATCAAATATAGGTTACAAAATCAGCCTCCCTAATTATAAAACAATCGCAAATTACGCTGTAAGGAAAATAATTATTACAAGATCACTACTCGTTGCAAAATGCCTAAAACGCGAACTCACTTTTTCCATATAATGACGCAAAATAAAATGCAATCCAAAAATAAATTAATAGCATCAACAAAACAAGACAAAATCGTGCAATGGAATTGCAACGGTGTTTTCTGTCATTATGAAAATTTACAATTATTATTAAACGAAGAAAACCCAATATGCTGTGTTTTACAAGAAACTCACCTCAACGAAAAACAAAATTTAAAAATCAAACATTACCAAACATACAGAAAAGATAGAAATGGGTCTGATAAATCATGGGGAGGAGTCGCTACACTAGTACATACTGAGGTATACAGTGAAGAAATTAAACTTAAAACACAACTCGAAGCACAAGCCGTTAGAATATACAATAATGAACCAATAACTATATGTAACATATACATCCCACCATCCCAACCCTTCTTAACTGAAGATATTATGGGCATAGTCAACCAACTACCCAGACCATACCTACTTCTGGGAGATTTTAACGCCCACAACCCATTGTGGGGCTCACCTCTGCAAGATGTAAATCACCGAGGTGTTAAAATAATAAAATTTTTAGAAAGACATTCAGCTATAGCATTGCTCAATACAGGAGAAAGTACACATTTTTGCTCCAAAAGCAACACATTCTCCGCCATTGATTTAAGTTTCGCTGATGTAAGGTACGCACCAAAGGTCACTTGGTACACCAAAGACCATCTCTACGGAAGCGACCATGTACCAATCGTCCTCAAGTCAAATAGACTTGAAATAACACAAAATATACACTCCCATTGGGCATACAAGAGGGCAAATTGGGGAGGATTTAAAGAGACGATAAAAAACCAAATTCAAACTTTAGATGACAGGCAAAACATAAATGACAAAGTTGCATCTCTGAGGAAAATATTATTAGATGCAGCTACGGAAAATATTCCCGTTGTAAATAAAAATGGTTCACACACAAAAGTCCCATGGTGGAATAAAGATTGTCACGATGCCATAAGAGCAAAAAAGCGTGCTCTTAACAAATTTCGGCGCAGTAGGGACCCGGCTGACGCAATTGAATTTAAAAGATTGAGGGCCATTGCAAACAGGATTGTAAAATACAGCAAAAAGGTTTCGTGGAGAGATTTTATTTCAACTATTAGCATTAATACTCCCATATGCAAAATATGGAACAAAGTCCGCAGTATTAGAGGTATTTATAAAAACCAGAAAATCGCAGGTTTAAAAACCCAAAATGAAGTGGTAACTCGACCTTCAGAAATAGCAGAACATCTGGCAAACTTCTTTCAAAACACCATGTCACAGCCCATTACATATACACATGATGTGTGCACAATTCAGGAGGATACTCGATCAAATCAAATTTATAACAAAAGGTTTTCTATGTACGAATTGACATCCGCCTTGGCAGCTACAAATACCAAATCGGCCGCAGGCACAGATGGAATAACATATGAAATGATTAAAAACCTACCTGAAGAAGCGATGGCATATATCATAAACCTTTACAACGAGATTTGGGATACTGGCAGTTTCCCTGATGACTGGAGGAAGGCTATGGTAATACCTATTCCAAAAAACCAAAGGAGCGCTTACCCCCAAGACTACAGACCAATATCTCTGTTATCATGCCTCTCAAAACTGCAGGAAAAGATGGTGAATCGGAGACTAATGGATACCCTAGAAAGAATGCGTAAGCTATCCATTCATCAGTATGGCTTCAGGAAAGAAAGATCTACAATGGATCCTCTCCTATTATTATCCTGCGAGGCCCAAGAAGCTTTTTCAAGAAAGGAACATTTAGTGGCAGCATTCCTAGACTTGGAGAAAGCTTACGATAAAATGAATAGACAACGCGTTTTAGACATTTTGAACTCATGGGGTATTGTTGGTAAAATGTGGACCTACATAAAAAATTTCTTAAACTGTCGAAAATTCTGCGTCCGTGTAGGATCCTCCATATCTTCGGTGCGCGAATCAATAACGGGTACTCCCCAAGGATCACCCCTTAGTGTCACCTTGTTCCTGATAGCAATCAATGATATTGAACATCACTTTCAGGAACCAGTGAAAGGATTATTATTTGCTGATAATATCGTCATCATTTCCCGCAATAAGTCTGTTAGCATCATTAAACAGAGAATGCAGAATGCCTTAAACAATATAAATACTTGGGCAAAAAACAGCGGATTTAAAGTATCCACTACAAAAACAAAATGCATGCACATTTGTCGAAGACGAAGATGCTCCGAAAACCCCGAACTATTCTTGGACGGAACACCCATATCCTTCGTCGAGACCTTAAGATATCTAGGCCTGATATTGGACAAGCGCTTATGTTGGTCGAACCACATTAAAAATATAAAAGATGAGTGTACAAAACGCCTTGGTCTCCTCAAATCTCTCGCAAGCTCTCAATGGGGTGCAGACAGAACTATGCTTTTAACACTTTATAAGGCACTGATCCGCAGTAAAATTGACTACGGCTCGCAAGTTTACAGCATTACTACCAAAACAACTTGCAAGCTCTTAGACGCAGTCCACAACACAGCTCTCAGAATTTGTACGGGAGCACACCGGACGTCTCCAATAGAAAGCTTATACATTGAGTCAGGAGAGCCTTCTTTAGACATGCGACGAACATATCTTTCATTGAAATATGTCTCCAAATTGAAGGCATGCTTAGACCACCCATTAAACTCAGTTCTGTTCGGCGAAGATCCAGACGGACGTGGACTTAAGGATGTGAGAACAAAAGCCTTCAACCAAAGGATTCATAAATCGCTAACAGAACTCTGTTTGAATTTAAACTCAATTCACCCAAACATTAACATTACAGTTCCTGAGTGGTTAAATAGGCAGCCAAAAATAAACAAGTCATTGGCAAATGTCTACAAAGAATGCATATGCCCATCCCAAATCAAAGGCTACTTCATGGAACTGATCCAACAGTATGCAAATCATATGTTAATATACACCGATGCATCGAAGACAGCGGACGCAGTTGGATGTTCGGTGGTAACTGATTCAGGAAGGTATCTGTACAAGTTGCCAGGAGAATATTCAATATTCTCAGCCGAAGCAACAGCCGTTAGAGAGGCCCTGAACCTGTGTGAAAACATTACCAAACTTGACACAGTCATAATAACAGATTCGATGTCAGTAATTAATGCAATAGAAAGCCACCAGCCGAAACATGTTTTTATTCGAGAAATTAGAAACACGTGGTGGAGGCTATGTCAAGAAGGCAGGAGCATTGTTTTCGCCTGGGTCCCTTCGCACTGCGGAATACCAGGTAATGAAAATGCCGATCATGCTGCACACATGGCCCGGACTAACAGTGCACCAATTTTCCAAACGTTCATCAATATCACAAACTAAGATTGGTGCAAATCCATGATGTGCAAAATACGATGCAAATGGCAAGGCAGTTGGAGAATATCACATTCGAAATTGTCAGAGATCAAAGACGGACCAACCAAATGGAAAACTAGCTCACGGATTTCCAGAAGAGAGGAAACGATTTTGTGCAGACTCCGCATTGGGCACTGTGAATTTTCACACGGCTACCTGCTGAGAGGACTTGAGGCCCCAACCTGTAAACACTGCCATCCCATAATCCTTACAGTAAAGCACATCCTCCTGGAATGCCCAAGATTTACCAGGACTCGACGGGAATTGAAAATGGGAAATAATCTCAAGGAGTTGATGGGAGACATGGAGGACTCGGTGAAGGCAGTGATGTCTTTTTTAAAGAAGATAAAACTGTACAATCAAGTTTGAATCGAAAGCGTTTTTGCCAATGACCCTACCGGGTAGAGGCAATAATAAATAAATAAATAAATAAATATATATATATATATATATATATATATATATATATATATATATATATATATATATATATATATATATATATTACTTTCACTTACCTATATATGAAATATATAGTAAGTGGAAGTATTGCGATCGTGAAAAATTTCGACTTCCGGTTTTCAACGGAAATACACGTTTTGGGGTCCCCTGAGTCGAAATGACCAAGTCCCGCGAAATGGTCTGTGTGTGTGTGTGTGTGTGTGTGTGTGTCTGTGTGTGTGTGTGTGTGTGTGTGTGTGTGTGTGTGTGTGTGTGTGTGTGTGTGTGTGTGTGTGTGAACAGACTAGCTCAAAAACTATAAACCGTGCGATCCTGAAATTGGGTATTTAGTGTAGGTATATGCCCGCGATGTGACAGCATAAATTTCATCAAAATTACTTAAAGGGAGGGGGTACTTTACTTAATAACTTTTTAGGTTTTTCTTTTATTTACTCTAAATCGGTTTTAACGATTTTGATCAAACTGGGTATTTGATGTATGTATATGCCCTAGATATGACCGTTAAAATTTCATCAAAATTGATTAACCGGAGGGGGGACTTTACTTAAAAAAATTTGTATCATTTTCACGTGTTTCTTTTATTTACTCTAAATCGGTTTTAACGATTTTGATCAAACTGGGTATTTGATGTATGTATATGCCCTAGATATGACCGTTAAAATTTCATCAAAATTGATTAACCGGAGGGGGGACTTTACTTAAAAAAATTTGTATCATTTTCACGTGTTTTTTTTATTTACTCAAAAACGGCTTTAAAGATTTTGGTCAAACTGGGTATTTGATGTATCTATATGCCAAATATGTGATAACCAACATTTCATCAAAATTGATCAACCGAAGGGGGGACTTAGTAAATTTTGTATCATTTTCACGGGTTTTTTTATTTCCTCTAAAACGATTAACAAATGTGTGACTTTGGGAAATGATATTTAGCAAAACACGTCAATTTCTAATCTAAGTAAGTTGGTAAGTGAAAGTTGTGTGTTGCACGCACGCACCAGATTTTTTTTTTCCTTCAGTGGTAGCCCCAAAGAAGGAGAGTTTATTGAACGATTTATATATATATATATATATATATATATATATATATATATATATATATTACATACATATATATTCTATACTAACAGTAAAAATTAAATAGTCGTTGCAATGAATAATATATGTTTTTACCATTTTACGAAAATATTTTACATTTTGTTCGCTATATAAAATATTGGCCTTAAAAAACCTCTGCTGAACAGCTAAGCTAAAAACAAGTATAATATTATCATCTCGATTTTTTTAGGAAACAAATTTTTATAAAATGAAGACAAAAGATCTACGTATTAATTAGTTATCGTTTGATAATTAATTTATATTGTTTAAACTATTTTATTAGAAGATAAAAGATTCGACCACGGCCGGGAATCGAACCCAGGTCCTCTGCATCTACGTCGCACAGTAGAGTATTTACCATCAAATCACGGCCAAAAGTCCGAAAAATAAATTGTACTTCAGAACATCAAAATACGTATTTCCTGGTAGTTTAGGAGTATTTACCATCGAGTATATTTATTTCGTTATATTTATTTCGTATATTTATTCGAGTAAATATATATCGTTTGCATCGAGATATATTTATTTCGTTAATTGTTTTCCACTTCCTGCCCGAAGGAACAAGTCTGAATACAGAGTTGAGGACGCAGCATGTACACAGTTGCTATTTCCCGAGTTGTTAGATTCTTATAGATGTTGTGATTCCTGTGGAATCCATTTAACAAGTGATCTAAAATTTTTCTACACAGTTTCGAAAGGTATGTATTTCTCGGTGATAACTAGTTTTTAGTACGTTTTAATGTCATAACGGTTAACTTATAGTTCTTTTGATTACGATGTTTAAACGAAAAAAATTAGACTTGTTTAAAAGAATAAAATAGATTCTGTTGTATTGTTGGGCTGTGTCGGGCAGATATTTTAGCATTAATGTAAATTTGAGCCCTTCTGCTTACCATAACGCAAATAAAAACTCACCCCAACACCCCCCCCCTTTTTAAATAAATTTATGAAAATACCTCTTAAAGTGAACTTTTTTTATATTTTTTGATAATTTTGAATTGTCAGGCTTTGTCGGGCAGATATTTTTGCATGAATGTAAAGTGGAATCCTTCTACTTGCCATAACGCAAAAACCAACTCACCCCAACACACCCCCTCTTTTTAAATAAATGTATGAAAATACCTCTTAAAGTGAATTTTTTTTATATTTTTTGATAATTTTGAATTGTCAGGCTTTGTCAGGCAGATATTTTTGCATGAATGTAAACTTGAATCCTTCTACTTGCCATAACGCAAAAAAAAAAACTCACCCCAACACACTCCCCTTTTTAAATAAATGTATGAAAATACCTCTTAAAGTGAATTTTTTTATATTTTTTGTTATCTGTTTTCATTTATATATGTGTGGTCACACCCACATCATTTGCATGCAGATTTTCACAATTGAAATTTACTATGCAAATAATGTATTTAGTATTTAGAAAAGCTAGATATGAAATTGCAATAAAACTTTCAAATGTCTTATGTATTGAACATTTTCCCGACGTTTTTCTTATTCCCTTATTTTTCCCCTAATTTTTGTCAAAACTTGAAATGTTTTATATATTATTCGTTTTATATATTTTTAGATTGTTAATAGAAATTTTTTTTTTTTTGTGGCGTAGGGAGTTGGCAGCCCCATCGCCCGGCTCCTTGAGCCGCAATTAGCCACTGGTCCTCCAGGTTGGGGGTTGGGTGCAGGGTCGACTCCCCTCACCTGTCAAACAGTCATCCGTCAAAGAAACCGTACAAGCCTCGGAACATCGGACTGATCATCGGCGAAGACATCGGCAGGGAAATGGACTAAATTATTTGGCGACATGGAATGTAAGGAGTTTACTAAAGCCTGGTGCTGCCAAAGAGCTAGAAAAAGAACTACTCCGATATAGAGTAGATATAGTGGCTCTTCAAGAAATAAGATGGAAAGACACAGAACTAACCAAGCTGAAGGAGTACACTATATTTAACAGTGGTAATAAAAGAAATATTTTAGGGACGGGATTCGCAGTTAAAAATTCCTTATTACATGCTGTCATCAGTTATGCAGCTATCAACGAAAGGATATGCACTATCAGACTTAAAGGAAAGTTCTGCAATGTATCACTAATCAGTGCGCATGCCCCGACTGAAGAAAAAGATGAAGAAGAAAAGGATGCTTTCTACGGCGCTCTTGAAAGGACATATACTAGATTCCCCAACTACGACGCAAAAATAATCTTAGGCGATTTTAATGCCAAAATTGGGAAAGAAGAAGCTTTTATTCCAACCATTGGGAGGCATAGTAGGCATGATGAATGCAATGACAATGGTGTTAGACTGGTCGATTTCGCGATAACCCAAAACATGAAGATAAGTAGCACGTATTTTTCCCACAAAGACATTCACAAGGAAACATGGTTATCACCAGATGGAAAGACCAGGAATCAAATTGACCATGCACTCATCGATAAGAGACATGCTAGTAACATCCTTGACGTGCGCAGTTTTAGAGGGGCTGACTGTGACACTGACCATTTTCTAGTTAGGATTAAATATAAACGGAAAATAGCTACACGAAAGTATGAAAAAGCCCGCAAGAGTCCACCTATAAATCTTGAAAAACTGAAGGCACCAGAAGTAGCCCGAATTTTTGAAGAAACTGTAGCAAAAGAATTTCATGAAAACACTTCAGAGGATGATACGATTGAAGGGAAATGGAACAAAATCAAGATGACTCTGAAGAATGCAGCAGTGACAGTTTTGGGAAATAGCTCTAGTGGAAGAAGAAAAGGATGGTATGACGAAGAATGTGAAAAGGCTGTCCGAGAAAGGAATGAAGCAAGAAAAAAGATGCTCAATCGAAGAACGAGGAGAACAGCAGAAGAGTATTCTCAGAAAAGAAAAATAACCAGAGCACTGTGCCGAAAGAAAAAGAGATGCTGGGAAGAAAAGAGGTTGGATGAGATACAAGAAAACTTTACGGCTAAAGAGACCAGAAAGTTTTACAAAGGGATTAGAGAATTCAAATTAGGATACAAACCTCATATAAATCTCTGTAAAGATAAGGCTGGAAATCTGGTTGGAGACAGGACAGATGTCCTTAATACATGGGCCGAGCATTTTCAGGAACTCCTCAACCCCCAAGCAAACGCGAATCCTGAATCAGGATTGGAAGCCTGTCAAGTTGAATTGCAAGATAATGCAGATGAAGAACTCCCACCAGAGAAAGAAGAGATTGCTGAAATAATACAATCCCTTCACAATAATAAGGCCCCAGGCGTAGATCAGGTACCAGCAGAGCTACTTAAGTTTGGAGGAGAAGCAGCTACTGATGAGGTATACAAATTAGTTTATGACATCTGGATGAAAGAACAAATGCCCCAGGAATGGAGTACTGCACTGCTCTGCCCCATACACAAGAAAGGAGACAGATTATTATGTAAAAATTATAGGGGTATAGCTCTCCTTAGCGTTGTCTACAAAATTCTAACTGTAGCGATCAACAAAAGAATGCTCACTTGGGTGGAAAGAGTAGTTGGAGAGTGCCAAAGTGGTTTCAGGCCTGGCAGATCTACTATTGACCACATATTCTCTCTGAGAATAATGCTGGAGAAGGCATATGAGTTCAACGTCGATCTGCACCATCTGTTTGTGGATTTCAAGGAGGCCTATGACAGAATGGATAGAAGAGAACTCCTAAAAAGTATGGTAACTCTAGGGCTGCCACAGAAACTTGTCCAACTTACAAAAATGACACTATCTAAAACAAAGTGTCGAGTGAAGATTGAGGGTGACTACTCCAGGGAATTTGGTGTTTCCAATGGTCTCAGACAGGGCGACCCACTATCACCAACACTATTTAATTTAGGTCTGGAAATGGCAGTGAGGTCCATCCGGACTAATCCTGGAGGAACAATTATGAATAGAATGACGCAACATATGGCCTACGCAGATGATGTCGTCATCACAGGAAGAACTCTCCCATCATTATCTGGTGCATTTCAGGAATTCAAGGAGACTGCGAGTAAATTTGGTCTTGAGGTCAATCCTGAAAAGACCAAATACATGCGATGCTCTAGAAGGGACAGGCAGGAAAACCCTTACATCTCAATATGCGGTCAGAATTTTGAAAGTGTTGACAAGTTCAGATACCTCGGGTCAGTAATAACCACAAACAATAATATCAAGGAAGAAATGAAAGCAAGGCTAGCAGCTGGGAGTAGGTGTCTGCATGCAATTCAGAGGGTACTCCGCTTTCGAAATCTTTCGCGCAGGGCAAAATTGCGCGCCTGACCCAAGAACACGAAAAAATGATCAAGGTTTGGGAAAGGAAGGTCCTCAGAATGATATTTGGACCAATTAACGAAGCAGGACATTGGCGGTCTAGAAATAACCAAGAACTTATGAATATTTATGGTGGACCAGATATAGTGGTTTTCATAAAAATGGCGAGAATCAGATGGCTAGGCCACGTGGAAAGAATGCCGGAACATCGTCTACCTAGAAGCCTGCTCTATCAACCTCTGGAAGGAAGACGAATGCGAGGGAGACCACGGCTGAGATGGCTCGAGGACGTGGAGGCGGACCTGCGGCGGATAGGGGTGCCTAGGTGGAGGAGACTTGCCGTTGATAGGAACGAGTGGGCAAGGATTGTATCGGAGGCCAAGGTCCTATAAGGGCTGTAGAGCCATTGTAATAATAATAATAATAATAGAAATTTTTAAGTATTCCATAGTTACAAAAAAATAGGTAAATAGTTTTGGCCAGGATTTCATGGTGCGTCGCAGCGCTCTTACCACTGAGCTAACCGTGGGTCCGTCCGGATCGTGATCGAATTTTTCTCTTCTGTGATCCCTCCCTCCAGGTCTCGCCACGTTGTAGTGTAGTACCGGGGGCTGAACAATTGTCCAGACAGACGGGATCTAGTTGACATACGTCAAAGATAATTAATTTATAATTTTTAAACTATTTTATTAGAAGATAAAAGAAATAATTATCTAACGATAACTAATTACTACATAACAACATACAATGTATATCTTTGACGTATGTCAACTAGAACCCGTCTGTCTGGACAATTGTTCAGTCCCCCGGTACTTCGCTACACCTGGAGGGAGGGATGACAGAAGAGAGATTTGACCACGATCGGAACGGACTCACGGTTAGCTCAGTGGTAAGATCGCTGTGACGTAGATGCAGAGGACCTCGGTTCGATTCCCGGCCGTGGTCGAATCTTTTATCTGCTAATAAAATAGTTTACAAAAGTCCTACGTTTATTCCGTCGAAAATAACTTTTTTTTTTTAAATCTTCTCGAAATTCGGGTTCTTCGAAAAGTGCTTATGGTAGGTGAAATGATATTAAATTAATTACAAATTTCTTTATTAGCTTAATTATTATGTTAGAACTAAAGCGCGGTTTGAAGCGCCCGCGATTCAAATAAATTTCTTTTTTAGTAGGAGAAAATAAAAAAAATTAAATAAAAAAAAAAATCATTCAATTCAAATTTTAGCTAATTGACAAATGATACAATCTACAATACTAAAGGGCAATAAAACAGGGTTTTAAATAAAATTTAACGACATCTATAAAGGAAAAAAAAATAGGTAGCTGCTACAAGGACCGGGCACCAAATTTGAGGGTATCACGACCTCCCCCCCCCCCCCTCCGGTCTCATAATAACGTTTGCCTTTGGTGTTTAGGGTTTAGTAGCTGTGTAATTGTTTTATTTCTCTATGAACACAATAACATATTTATACCCTAAAAATAATTACATGGTAGGTATAAATAAGTAGCTATCTTTCTACACTCCAGAAGTATTGTAATTTTATAATTGTATCTGACATCAAATTTAAGGATTGATGCTCAACAGGCACAAAGCAAGTAATGAAAATGTATGTACATGTTAAAAATGACATTTTTAATAAAAAGCAATACAGAAGTTTAAGTGACCAGTGGGGTATCTCAGTCCATAGGTGGATGGTATAGTATTGGAGCGAACAACCTAGTAAAGTAAGTTTACCAAGCTTTATTATCATCCAACTGCTCTCATCATAAGGTGCAAACATTCAACTAGCACCTGATGATAACAGCTTATTACATTTATAAACTTCTACACTTAACAAAGTTTAATGCTATGGAACAGGCCGGATAACTTTCGAGCAACGTATCAACTTGGTAAATTATTCGAATACCTTGCCCTGCTACTAACTAATACAACTATTATTTAAATCAGAATTTTTTCCATACATTGACCATAGATGCGGGAATTTACTTATTATTTTTAAAGGCCAACAATTAATGAAAAATTAATTCAATTTACTTAGTATTGTATAAAAATAAATATTACATTATTTAATTAATGATAAGTTATACGAGAGACTAATAGATGTATTATTTTTAATAGAGGTTCAATAGCTTTCTTAATTTAATTCGATTTTTTTTACTTATTAATAAACTTGCACTTGTCTCATTAAATCAAGAATAATAAGCTCCTGTAATAATTAGAAGAATTTGATCCATTAATTTAATGTGTCATTTTTGACAGTCATAGGATTTTTGTTAAGATATATTATACTGTTGCCAATATATAGCTGTAAACTGTCAAATATAAAATTTTTTTGTTCTTATTTTAGGATAATCATTTGTTTTTGTTCATTTGTCATTTTTATAAACTGTAAAAGCTTTAGACACACATCCAAAAATATGTTGTTCTAAAAGTAATACTAGTAATGATTTTGGTTTGTTAAACTGAAATATTTGCTCTTTTAAACTTAAATAACTGCCTCACGGCTGTTAGTGGATATAAGATCAAATGGAACACTAGAAATGTCATTTTCTCTGATAAAGGTTATTTGGAGTTATGTTAGTCTTGCATTGATGGTGCCATATACAAAATGATATAAAGATGTGGATTTCATATTGAATATGGTAATATACTTATCTGTGTGTATAGTCGTAAAAAATATTAAATATACTTTCGGGGATTAGCATTATCTTAGGCCAATCCATTAGTTCATGTCCCCTTTAATAAAATATAAATTGTGACCAGTGAATAAAATTATTTAACATATTTTAACAGTTCCGAATCTTTTTATATCGTTTATATCTTCTTGTAAAAAAAAAAGAATGCTTTTAAGTAAAACAATATTTACATATTACATAACCCATAAGCCCGGTCACCAGAAAGGCGAGTAGTAAATATCTCCAAATCCTGATCGCAATCTGATTGGGCCAAAGAACGGATCGGAGATAAAGGCAGGAAGAACTACGAGAGGGCTGGAAATGGTCCCAAAAGACTAGGCCGGGCTCCGATGGCTGCACCAGCTCCTCCACAAATAAGTTGCCGCTAAGACCGAACCTTCTTTATGGTCCCTAGTTTCTGGACAAGTCAAGTCCGCTATCTCTTCCCTCTGGCTTACTTCCTTCTTCCAGTTCCCTTTTCCTTTCGAAGGAATCACAGCCCCGTCCTGATATGGGATGGAATAAAGATGAACGTAAATAGAGATTTTGGAGATGGGAATCCCGCGACACCAATATAATCAATGAGGTTCAGTCATTTCTAATTATCTTACAAAGGAAGAAATTGTAAAAATATGACAAAAAATATTTAGCTCCATAATATATACATATATACATGTATACTGGTTATCTAAAAAGTAAAAAAAAAAAAATATGTTGACAGAATAAACACCCATTTCAGCTTCTTCCTCCCATGTTCACATTTCAGAATTTTTTAATAATTTCCCTTCATTATATCTTATCGAACTATTAAGGGAGATAAAGAATTATATTTCTATTTTTATTTAAAAAGGTTGCCTTCACGTCAGGATATGTCATCGATAATATTCCAAAACCCCTGCTCTAGTTTATTTGTTGAACTTACCTCTCTGACTGACTCAGCTGACCACGTTATTTGTTTTTAGTTATACCAGCCCTGGTTCGATTATGGAGTAGGTAAACTCTCTTGGGATATACCCTACCAATTCAAATAGATCATTTACAAACACGACCTATTTTAGGTGCCAGTATTTCCCTGTACCTTGCAAAACTATATCGCTGGTATCATATCATCTATCACGATAGCTATACAACCCAGTTTCGATCCCGGTCCCTTCCAACAGCTCCCGCCTCTTGTCTCCGTCCTTTTCGAATACCATCCAGCTCTTTATTGTATATCACTTTTTTATTTTTATTTATTTATTTTTGCCACCTTTCCTTGTCTCGGCCAGATATCAGTGCACATGAAACCATTAAAATCTTTCAATCTTCATGAGAATGACGGTGGTAATTGATTACTCAAATTTAGTTGATCCTATCTAAGACGGCCTCTTCTTCAGCTCCAGTTTTCCACGATCCCTTATACGAAGGATCCGTGGTGCGAATACTTCACAGCTCATCTCAATCTAGTACTTCCTTTCCTTCCTGTCCTGGTTAGAGGTTCCATAAGGATTTTTGTTGGTATTTCCTCCTCACTCACCCTTGACAGATTTCCTGCTCATCTTAGCCAGCTTAATTTTCCTTGGTTTTTACTTTCACTTACCTATATATGAAATATATAGTAAGTGGAAGTATTGCGATCGTGAAAAATTTCGACTTCCGGTTTTCAACGGCAATACACGTTTTGGGGTCCCCTGAGTCCAATTAACCAAGTCCCGCAAAATGGTCTGTGAGTGTGTGTGTCTGTGTGTGTGTGTGTGTGTGTGTGAACAGACTAGCTCGAAAACTAAAAACCGTGCGAACCTGAAATTGAGTATTTAGTGTATGTATATGCCCGCGATGTGACAGCAAAAATTTCATCAAAATTGCTCAAAGGGAGGGGGTACTTTATTTAATAACTTTTTAAGTTTTTTCCGATTTTCTCAAAAACGGCTCTAAAGATTTTGATTAAACTGAGTATTTGATCTATTTATATGCCCATGATATGAATGTAAAAATTTCATCAAAATTGATCAACCGGAGGGGGGACTTTGCTTAATAAATGTTGTATAATTTTCACATGTTTCTTTTATTTACTCAAAAACGGTTTAAGCGATTTTGATCAAACTGGGTATTTGATGTATGTATATCACAAAGATGTGATAGCCAACATTTCATCAAAATTGGTCAAACGGAGGGGGCACTTTATTTCATATTTGTTTTCCAATTTTTACCTTTTATTCGATGATTTCAAAAACGGCTTAAACGATTTTTATAAAATTCGTCATGTTTAATAAAAATTAGGTGTTCTTTAATATCAGGTAAGCTTTAGCATTATTAGAATGTTCTGAGGGGGCTTATATGGGGCAGGGGCCTTTTTTTTTTGTTTGTTTTTTTTGTTTCCTATGAAGTACCTTTGTTTTTGTTTATATAGAGAAATTAACTGTCTCTCGTTGCGCCTAAAAATAAGAAATGGCTAAATATGAGATATGATAAAAATAAAGAAAACATAAAGAGGAGAAAAAAAGAAAAATATTCAGTTAACTCATAAAACTCGTTGAGCCCACGAATGCGGAGTACGCATTTAAAGACAGGCCATTGTTCATAATTAAAGCCATTCTTTTAATTTGAGAAGCGGCAATTAACAAAACACATTAATTTCTAATCTAAGTAAGTTGGTAAGTGAAAGTTGTGTGTTGCGCGCACGCACCAGATTTTTTTCTTGATTAAACTACAAATTCGCTTGCGCAAGCTGAAATATCATCGATTGGCAGTCATAATTCTCTTTTCAATTGACTTTCATTGATCAGTATTTTCGTTTACTTAACCCTTTAACGCCTGTAGACAGATATATCAGTTCAAACGCTGCAGTCCCTGGAACCTGTAGACTGATATATCAGTTCGAGCGCTGCAGTCCCTGTGGCCTGTAGACTGATATATCAGTTCCGCTCGCTTCAGCGTTAGAAAACTGAAACTGTGGACCTTATTTTAATTGATTTCTTAACTCTTTCCATTTTACAATTGCACTAGGATAAAACCCCGAGTAGCCAGCACCTTAAGAGGTGTTTTTGTGGCTTCTTTTAAAACGAAAATTGAATTTATACTCTTCGCTTTCGGATTTATCGTATCATTATTTAGGTATGCAACATTCATAAATCGTAGGTAAAAAAATGTAGTATATAATTTAATAATAAACAGATATATATATGCAGATATATAAAACATTTAATAGGATTTTCTTTAATGAAGGAGCTCTTCCGTGCTTAATATTTATTTATTTATTATTTTTTTCCCGACGTTTCGAGCTTGTGGCTCATCTTCTGGGGTTATCTTATCTTTATTTGCTACATTTCCATACAAGCCATTTGTCAAACTCTTTTTAACAGTATAAAAATACTTTTGTCTATTTTATTTTGTCATACATTTTATGGCCTGTAACGTTGTCTTAAATTTCTATGAAATTTCTATGAAATCTAAGACAACGTAACAGGCCATAAAATGTATGACAAAATAAAATAGACAAAAGTATTTTTATACTGTTAAAAAGAGAAGTTTGACAAATGGCTTGTATGGAAATGTAGCAACTAAAGATAAGATAACCCCAGAAGATGAGCCACAAGCTCGAAACGTCGGGAAAAAAATAATAAATAAATAAATATTAAACACGGAAGAGCTCCTTCATTAAAGAAAATCCTACAAATTACAGCACTCTTCCCCTCTAAGTGAGGAAAAAGATCCTTAGCAAAACATTTAATATAACAGTTCTAGAATTTGTATGTAAGTATGTCTACTTAAGTACGTTCCTACATGGTATATTTTTTTAATTTCATGAATATTAGAGGAGCATGGAGAGCAGCCAAAATAGTCATCATTTTTTTTTTCATATTTTGGACGAGTGCAGGACATATGAAAATTATTTTTCATAATTGGCATTCGCATTTCTCCAACACAGTTTCCAGCCCGTCCGGTATTTCCCAGTGACGAGGTTTATGGTTTCCTCAAAAATTTCCGAGGGTTGTAAACTAATTGACATGGGGTTCTTTTCGCGTTTTTCCAAATTAATTTTACTTGCACCTTGTTCCTTAGTCAAATAGGGCGAATTCTTTAGTCTGTTTTCTAGCAAAAAGTATTGAGGCCACCGGGCACGGCAGGCGGTCTAAGGTCACAGGCCACAGGGCCCGTAATACACTCGCACTGCTCAGACGTTAAAAGGTTAACGGTGAAAAACTAATCTGGGCCAGTTAAGGCTTATTTATAATCTCGTTAGTATGTTGCGGGCACCTCAATGCAACCGTCAGGTACAGCTTAAAGTACCAAAAAGCCCACTTTCTGGGCTATATCACCCCATTTGTAATAGTACCTATTATATTAATCATTTCCTGAAGTTTAAAATAAAAGAAAATATGTCATGTGAAATCGTAATAACTCCCGCATTCTCTCTACTTAGCATACTCTTCAGCTTCTCCATCCAATGACATCACTAGGAAAACTTCTTCTTGAGCAACTTTTAAGTTTCAGCAGATGGAATTACAAAGAGGAATTTAAAAAGCTCGAGGGAAAGGGGCAGCAGAAAAGTTAATAAATCCACTAGCGAGGAGTAAAGGAACGGTGCCCTTTCCAACTTTCTCATTTGGAAGTAGCAGTTCAAGTATGCAGCCAGGAGCGGGTAATGACAGAATTCTTCGAATCGTTCGCTGAATTGATATCTTACTTCTTTTTTTTTTACTCTGAAAAATGTTTTGCCATTTGATAAAAATAAAAATATTGTAACACTGACACGGGTTGAAATAATTTTATTCACGTAACATTATAAAACAAAAATGTCAAATAAACAATTATAAATATAATAACAATAACTCAAATACACATACAAACAGCACAACGTTGAGTAACAGTAACTAGCAGTGACAGAACAGTGGCTCAAAAGTAACTGTATTCTTCGCTATTCAGAATACAATCAAACTCCTAGTCGATCGCGGTTGGACCACCCAGAGAGGTCTAGAACGTTCTAAACCTGTGATCATGTACATAGGAATCACGTTCCAGGCAGTTGTATGACTTTGTAACACTTACTTAACATCTGTTTTGGTTTCAAGTCACAATATATAAATACTAAGAATTATAAGGATATAATAAATCCGGGAAGGGAATGCAACAGATCTTTTCAAATGGAATTTATATTAAAATTAACAACTGGCTCGAGATAGAAAAAGAAGGCTAGAGTCGAAATTATGCGTTTTATTATAAATTATGTATAAATTATAAATTATGTATACGTATTAAATTTATGATTAAAATTAAATTTTTAGTAATTAAAATAAAAAATAGTTTTATTTGACTGTAACAGTAATTAAAAATTCTTAAAAGTCTAAAATCAGAATCATAAAATAGTCAGATTAAGAACAAACTGCAATATTTTCCAGACCGCTGGCAAGTACTCTGTGACTGAAGGCATCTAAAAAATTAATTAGCTTACAAAATTTAACGGTATTAAGAGTCAAAGATACTATACCTACTATATATTGTTACTATACCTTATTTATCTTTTAATTCTTGCAGCTTAAAGTGTGTTATGTCCGATAAAAAAAAAAAAAAATTAATTTGATTTGCAGATAGATAACGTTTCTGTAAATGTAATGTAACGCATTTTACGCTTTAAAGACGATTTCTTTATCAATAAAACAAAACATTCAGGTAACAGCCAACCTTGCTAAGTGCTGAATAAACTTTTAAAAAATGATTTTACAAAAACCCAACGTTTCAAATCGTATTTTCCTCTAATCTAAGATTCCGGAATTTATTAGTGTTTTAAAACATACAAATCGGAAATAGGGACTTCCACAAAGGCGATCCTTTTCAAATTTACATTCTTCCTGTCCCTTTATTCATTGGATTCTCTTCTATTTTATTACTACCAGGAGATGGTCTTGCTTTCAACAAAGACGTGCCCCGCAGATGAATGTCACAGATTCGGATTGAACGCTTTCCAGTAAGAGGGTGATAAACTTCTTTAGTTCCCAGCGAATATGAAGAGAAAAACTTCTAGATCCGTATATTTACTCCCATTCACTATATACTTTTATAATATATATTTATATATATATATATATATATATATATATATATATATATATATATATATATATACTACAACAAAGAAATTTAATCCCCTTATATATTTTCCTGCCTTTTTTTAAATTTCTTCAAATTTTTCCTCAAAATTTTCTGAGAATCTTATATGATTATGAGGATGGGTTAGTAAACGTAGATGGTATAATATATGAAGAGTCCACGGAAGAAAGGGGGAGAGTCAATTTTTTCCGAATTTTAGTTATATATATATATAATTGTTCGTCTAGTTGAGTAGAATATGTTGGTGAAAAGAAATAGTCAGAAAAAATGACAGTCGGTTGGTTACAAGGGATGGAAAGAACCACGTACTCGGAAGAAAGGGGGAATGTCCACGCGGAAAAACCTAGAATGGGGGAGAGTCATGTTAGAAGTTATGTGGGTTGTGTATTAATATCACCATTTCATCAATAAAACAGGGAAGAAAGGGGGAGCGTCCAGGACTATCCCCCTTTCTTTTATGTTTAAATTGTTTTGTTTTTTTACTAAAACATTTTTTTTTAAAGCGTGTTATGTCTGTTTCGGGCAAATTTATTGTTTTGACACGCAAAACAAAAAGGAAAAGGCCATATAAAAAAATTGAAGACAAATGATAAAAGATACGTAAGTAATTAAAGATCCAAACCTAAAAACTGATTTTCTCGGAAAGCATTCCAAATGACATCCCCCCTTTCTTCCGTGGACTCTTCATATGTTTGCTACTTTTTAGATGATAAGGACGACCATATTGTAGTGAAAAAAAATTACACGACAAAAATCAGTCATGAAATAATCACAGTTAGAACAGCAAAATAAACTAGAGTTAGAGTGCTCGTAAAAATGTGGTGAATAAAAAAAAAAAAAGAGAGTATGAAAATGATGGTTTATTACTTATTAGAGGCCAAAACTAAACTGTTTTTTAGGAGGTACGCGATAATAATATTGCTACAATTTTCTCCTTTATCTGTCCCTGTCATACATGCAAATATTTTAAATTGTGCTGAATGTCACCATTTCGTACCATCAACTTAAACAAAAAGCAAAATAAATTATTTCCCCCTTACGTTAAAAAAAAAAAAAAAAAAAAAAAAAAATAGGAACCGAAACAATTCTGCCGGCAGGGGCCAATGTACCATTTGGCTCTTCATAGTCTGATCCTTGACCTATTGCAATAGTATTTATTCTAACTAATATATTCGTTTACAGTAATAAATAACACAATATATATATATATATATATATAAATTATAAATATAAACACTAGTCAAACATATTATTTATAAAGCCGAAACGGGCTGAATAGATAGGAGATATTATTAATACGACAGCCTGCCAACTGACAGTACAAACATTGTACCTCCCCACATCCATGGGACCACATGTCACATCTGTTTGCTACGAGGGCTGTTAACTGTCCTCGCAGCGCGTTGTATGCAACTATTAATCGTGGTTAGTTAATTAACGGTTGGTGCCTGAGGGCAGTCGGGCAAAGGGTAAGAGTCCCCAAAATATTAACGAAATTTATCGCTGGTGAAGGATGTATTGAAAGCACAAATCAAACAATGCTTCAACATCAATCAGTCTCTTAGAATGATTTAATTTAACCTAAAGAACGTAATAACTGACTTTGGAAAGCATATATCAATCATTAATTTTTTTTTTTTTTTTTTTTGGGGGGGGGGGGATTAATTCAAAATTTCAAAAGTATAAAAGTTAATTTAAAATTCAAAATTATCATTTAATGTTTTTAAACCGTTAAAGCCGTAATATTCGCAAATTATATATATACATATGCAATGTAGGTTCTTTGCTCAATGTTGGATAACTTTTCAAGCATGGAGCGTCTCAGTCCAATCCCATAAGGAATTCTAGATTCAGAAAGTATATAAGGTATAAAATATATAATGTTTAGCAAGATGTAATGATAACCCTAAGGATATAATTATATCTCTTTGATTCCACTCTTTGATCGCCGGTCTGCAAGAAAATGAACATATCTATGTTCACCGCTATAGTAGTTATTTATAGATAGTCAACTTATATTAGGATAGTATTGTTCATATAATTAGAATACTTTCCTTGATTAAAATTTACTATATTTCATTTATATTGGTGCATAATCGAAAAAACCCAAAACTTCAACCGATGTAACTTCTCTTGCAAGCGGTAGAATATAAACGAAAAGAAGTAACATTTAGATTCCATTACCGTTTTTTTTTTCCTGGGCTATGTGCGATAACATTACGCTTATTACACATTTATTACCATCCAGTATTATATGGGAATTAGAAAGGATAAAATCCAACAGTTGTCCCTTATACAGTATCCTTTTTTTTTTCTTCCTCGAAAAAAAACTCCTAAATTAAGTAGGAGCCCTAAAAAATCCTTCGGGGGTGAAACCCCTTTAAATTTATGGCTAGGGCCGAAATCAGGAAGGCGGGATACTGCGAAATGCTGTTTCTTGGCCTGGCTACTTATGTATGCCTTGTCTCTGGCAGTGCTGGCTGGCGAAAAAGGTTCCAGATGGGTTTCCAACTGTCCAAAATTAATGGGTACCCTAGAGAAACATTATGCTCTTCAATATACAGATAACTATATAATTATCATCAATATACAAATAAATAAAATATAAAAAAAAATAAAAATATAAAAAAATAATAAAGAAATAAAATAATAATAATAAATAAATAAAATAAATAATATGAAATAAAAAATAATAAATATCATCAATATACATAACTATATAATTCAATATACAAATAACTATACAAGTTCTGGAAATAACTATATAAATTTTAATGGATCATTATTCTTTTGTTTTCAAATCTTAGAAATTGTCAGATAAAAACTTAATATGAAACGATTCAATTTTACTATAATTTGATCGGATATGGAAATGACAGAAACAATTCAATTTGAAAATAAGGACAAATATGAAAATGGTGTACACTCACAATATAAAAGAATGGTGGGATTTATAAAAAATAAACGTTTATTACATTATTTTTAAATTCATGCAGAACACTAATAGGGGTTTCAATGTTTTTATTTAGGTTAATGTCAAACGAACAATGAGAACTCCAATTAGTAACAATGTTACAATACAGTAACTAGCAGTGACTCAAAAGTAACTGTATGCTTCTAATACTATAGACTAGTTAATCGATCACTTAATTATATATGGTCTTCTGTGGAACCACCCAGAAAGGCCAAGAATGATCCTTTTATGTGATCACGCTGTAACCGTTCCAGGCAATTCTAAAAGTTTGTAAACTTGCCAGAAATAAACATACTTCGGATTCTTCTGTTACAAGCTTAGTTTTAGCTGTTGCAAAGAAACGGATCTAAATTAAAATGAATCAATGGGGACTGCATTATAGATACTTAAAGTATATCACAAAGATTAGGAAAATAATAAATAGTAAAGCCCTCTTGAACATGGCTTAGTAGCTCTAATGCGTTGAATTAGTTATATCCTAATCTTTTTAATTGTCAAAAAAAATTCACTGATAAAGATAAAAATGTTTCGGCTAATCTAAAAACCAACGGGTTTAAAATAGAACTTCACGCCAAATTTAAAATTGTTTGATAAAGAATTTAGATGGGTTAAAGTTTTTATTTTTTACATCTTATATTTGACCATAGTGACATTGACATCGACATAGTGTTAATGAATGACGCATGTAACAGGAACTAATAAAATATAATTGGAACATGGTTTATTACAATGACAATAGACAGTTAGCAAATCTGTACCAAATTAATCTTTTGCCATAATACATATTACTTAAATTCAGAATATTATACATGATGATATGAGATATCGTATCAGGAGGTTATACTAATAGGTGCACTATGATTTCGGTTAACCTGTCTTTTGCTAAAACAAATATATTCAATGTTTTCCCCTCACATGAAAAGGCTTACACATAATTTGCCATGGGAAAAACACGGAATTTCCTATTCCAAGCCGGAAAAAATAGATTTATGCTTACCCTCCCTAAATATCGGAAGAAAATGAAGTGAAGTGTCAAAAAATCAACTTCCACCGCCATCTGTTGGAAATTAATAGAACTTACAAATCATCACAGTCCATCGTAGGATGATAAACATTTAATTTGCAATAAAAGAAATATTGAGGTCAATAATTGAGATAAAAACTATGCCATGTTTTAAGTTGGACAAAACTACACACAATGAGCCAAATTTAATTAAAATCGGTTGAGTAGTTTCTGATTTTACCACCGACAAACATCGGGACACGAGATTTTTATCTGTATAAAGATATATATAAAATTTTCGTAGATTACGGCTTTAACGGGTTTAAAACATTAAATGATAATTAACTGACAAACTGGCTAAGAAATATACACCTTAGTATCATTGTAATTTTTTTCTAGCCTTAGGTTTTTTTTAACTTTAACAAAGGGTTATGCTGATGAAGCGAGAGACCTAACAACATTTCCTAAGAGAAGAGATAAGTTTTTCTCTAAAAGAACATAAAACATCGGGGTCATCCATATATTCAAATATATTCACTACAGAATATTTTGGGCAGCGAAGGAATTCCAACGAACTGAACCTAGGCATATTTCTTCCTTTCTAAAAATTCCTTTTTTCACACTCCTTTTCACAAAATAGAACATATACGATAAAATGATAGTCCTAATAATTATAATGATACCTATTAATAATAAATATACATGGTTTATGGAATTTGGTCATCGAATGTGATGCTTAAACAACAATTTATCAAGTTTAAAAAAATCGTTATAAATTATATCTAATTGCATCTCTTTATTCCTGGATAATAGATGAAACTGGTTTTTAGAGTATAATTTTGAGAAGACGAGACAAAAAAACTTTTTATGACTTAAGCCCTTTTGCCCCAACACCAATGATTTATCAACCTAAATATTAATCTCCATCTATTTTTAAAGCGAAAAATGTTATATTTCCCTAACAATTGAGCCACCCTATGTGATATGAATGAATGATTTAAATATTAATCGCCATCTCTAAGGCTAATTTTAAAGCGAAAAATGTTATATTTCCTGAAAATTGAGTCACCCTATGTGATATAAACCATTTCGGTCAAAACGAAATATTTGTCCGATATCGTATTCTGGACTCATAATTTATTGGCGAAGTTATCTGTTATTTTAATGAATGATTTAAACATAATCTCCATCTCTAAGGCTAATGTTAAAGCGAAAAATGTTATATTTCCTTGAAAATTGAGCCACCCTATGTGATATAAACCATTTCGGTCAAAACGAAATATTTGTCCGATATCGTATTCTGGACTCATAATTTATTGGCGAAGTTATCTGTTATTTTAATGAATGATTTAAATATAATCTCCATCTCTAAGGCTAATGATAAAGCGAAAAATGTTATATTTCCTGAAAATTGAGTCACCCTATGTGATATAAACCATTTCGGTCAAAACGAAATATTTGTCCGATATCGTATTCTGGACTCATAATTTATCGGCGAAGTTATCTGTTATTTTAATGAATGATTTAAATATAATCTCCATCTCTAAGGCTAATGTTAAAGCGAAAAATGTTATATTTCCTTGAAAATTGAGCCATCATATGTGATATAAACCATTTCGGTCAAAACGAAATATTTGTCCGATATCGTATTCTGGACTCATAATTTATCGGCGAAGTTATCTGTTATTTTAATGAATGATTTAAATATAATCTCCATCTCTAAGGCTAATGTTAAAGCGAAAAATGTTATATTTCCTGAAAATTGAGTCACCCTATGTGATATAAACCATTTCGGTCAAAACGAAATATTTGTCCGATATCGTATTCTGGACTCATAATTTATTGGCGAAGTTATCTGTTATTTTAATGAATGATTTAAATATAATCTCCATCTCTAAGGCTAATGATAAAGCGAAAAATGTTATATTTCCTGAAAATTGAGTCACCCTATGTGATATAAACCATTTCGGTCAAAACGAAATATTTGTCCGATATCGTATTCTGGACTCATAATTTATCGGCGAAGTTATCTGTTATTTTAATGAATGATTTAAATATAATCTCCATCTCTAAGGCTAATGTTAAAGCGAAAAATGTTATATTTCCTTGAATATTGAGTCACCCTATGTGATATAAACCATTTCGGTCAAAACGAAATATTTGTCCGATATCGTATTCTGGACTCATAATTTATCGGCGAAGTTAACTGTTATTTTAATGAATGATTTAAATATAATCTCCATCTCTAAGGCTAATGTTAAAGCGAAAAATGTTATATTTCCTTGAAAATTGAGCCATCATATGTGATATAAACCATTTCGGTCAAAACGAAATATTTGTCCGATATCGTATTCGGGACTCATAATTTATTGGCGAAGTTATCTGTTATTTTAATTATATTATAAAACTTTATTCAGGGTTGCAAGACCATATACCTACAACCGTTTCTTGGGGGTCTGTGTTCCAGGCTCTGTGTTTAATATGAATGTTTTTTTGTTTTTTTTGTCCTTATACCCTCTGAGGTAGCCTACCTTCCTGCAGTGGGTAAGATAAGTATAAATAGCAAAGATTTTTTTTTTTTTTTAGTTGTCTGATTTTTTTTAAGTAATTTCTAATTGGGATGTTTTTTTTTATTCTTAGAAGCCTTTATCAGAAAATTCATTTAGTTCATGCATTCAACTTATCTTATAGCGGATGGACAAATATGAAACTTTTATAGAAAGTTGCTGTTAAGCCGAATAGCGGTCATATTAATTTAAATTAAATTAATTTAATATCCCGAATGGAATAAATATTATAAAGTACGCAAAAAATTCCGGTTTTTGTCCATTGTTTTTGTGAGAGATGAGTTTCCTTTCTTCGCTATAAAATGAAAAAGAAACGGCCTATATTATTTTTGATTTTCGATTCTTTCCTGAATAATAAGTAGACTATTATGTTTAATGAGGTTTTTGGTAAATTTCAGTGTAATATGTTTATTTATTTCCCTAAAAGTTAATATTAGATTAATCCTCAGCAATGCGTGACAGGGGGCTTAGGTGGTTTTATGAGAAAAATGCATTATATTGTTTATCTTAAACAAGTTTTTAAACTTTATATTGCTAATTATATTATTTTGTTGATTAGTCAGGAGAAAGATGAGTGAGATAGTTTACCATTTAGGATAAGTTAACTAGACTAATTTGAATTCCCTAGTATCTCGGTTTATACTTCAAGGAAGTTGGTAAGTTGTTTCTTAAGGAGTTCTCTATAACTTGGAGGGGTTAGTGTCGTGGAATAGCTCGGGAATAGGGATGTATTAAAGGAAACAGATTTGCTGTATGTTGGCCAACTGCTGCAGGAGAAGCGGTTAGTTGGAAGTTGGGCTTGTCAGTTGAATCGGAGCAGTTGTCTGCTCGGTTAATTAGTCATTGCTTGTATTGTGTCTGCCTTCATTGTATAACTTATAATTATAATCGAAAATATCCACTCTTCGTCGGAACATGACATCGATGTTGCATTTAAAACGTTTTAACTGAAAGTGATGTAGAGTATAGTTAATTATTTTTCGTATTTTGGCCTTCATTCCTTTTTTTCCTTCCATTTATTCATTCCACCCTAAGAGAGGATCGTTATTTCTAAATTTTACAGATACTACCTACATAGAAGTTTACAAAATTTTTCACATTGATGTGATGAATCTTTATAAAATTTGAGCGGAAATATTATTCATAAATCAAAATATAAAAAAGGAATAATATTTGAAAAAAAAAAAAGGAGTGTTAAAACAATAACTTAGTACTAAAAATAAAAACAAAAAGTCTTAATCACCACTCGGTGTGGAGGGAGTTGAGGTCTAGAGCTCTGCAGTTTGTCTTCTATTTCGGCCTGGACGGACGTATGTCTTCAGATTTCATGTAGTCCTTTACAAAATATATTCATTTAACAATTTTTTTTCTTTCGATTCTATACAGCCATCACAGCACAACAGCAATGATTAGTCAATGTTTACACGCTCCATAGACTTGGCATAATACATATATCCACAGAAGGAAGAAAAAGTTTTATGAAAGTTGCAAATATTAATTTTTGAGATAAAAATCTGTTATCTCAACCAACTTATTCCAAAAGGGCCATACAAGATACTCACTTGCGTTTTACGGAGGATAACGTTTTAAACTCTGATATTTTGAGAAAATTAAATAAGAAATTAAAATAAAAATTATTATATAAAAAAAAGCTAATGAGGAAAAGGATGAAACTGAGCTTTCATAATGAAGTTAGTAAATAACATTCGCTTAGTCTATATCAATTAAGGAGAACATACGGTTAATATAACAGAATAGAATATGATAAAAAAAAAGACGAAAATAAACTGATAAAATGAAGTAAATAATTAAAATTAAGATTATAAAAATATAAATTTTTGCGGCTGTGTCTAAAATTTATAAATATAGAAAATTACAAATATTCTTTAAAATAAAAACCTTTTTAATTTTCAATGGTCATTTAAAATGTAAAGTAGTTGTAAGTTTTTGGATATAAAAACTTCAAAAAAAATTATAACGATAACCTATACTTTTTATCCATCTTTTCTTTTATGATTTTTATCCATAAATTAAGTTAAATAAATTTATAATAATGTACATACGTGTATTGATATAGAAATTCATATAATGTAGATCAATTTATTTATTGATACTTCTTCATCAAACCTACCTAATTGTCTAATTTATGATCTTATTTTTTGTAAAAAAATTAACAATAGATACATATATGGCTGAATTTATAGGAGGTTTTATTTCTCAGAATCTAACATATATTTCATTTCTTTTGTATATTATGATTTGTCATTAAAATACAAAGAGGGTGAAGAAATATCCTTTCGCAGTTTTCAATACTTTTTCCTCGTACGAATATAATACGTTTCTTATGTTACGTTTCTTATATTACGTTATTTAAAAGTTTCATCATGTGTTACAGATTTGAACCCATTGAACTTCTATTGAAAACGTTATAAAGGGAAAATGAATCAACGGCATAAATACCATCTTTATGCAATAATAGAACTTCGGAATTAAAGGTTGTAATTACGAAAAAAAAGATGAAAATACATCTAACGAAATTATTATGAAAATTTATCCGGTCGATTCTTAATCGAATGTGTAAGCCTTAGGCCCTATGCACACGGGATACTAAAAAGAAACTGATTGATGACGCGAATTTCCAACTGGTTTGCTTTGAGTCACTACCTATGCATTACAATGGGACACCGCACACGGCGCTACTCGTTGGGGACGGATTTGTGATTCAGAGAACTCGTTTGTAAATAGTCACCTGAGTGATTCGCTTGTTGGGTTGCCTGGTGATTTGAGTATCCAGTTTTTTGATTATTATATTATGAAAGACCAGAAAACCAATCTGTTGCTACTGGGGGAGATGGAAAAGCCCTATTTTGTACAATTTCAACCTTCTTGGATATTCAAGGAAGCATGAAACGGAGAAGGCATGGGTAGAAATCGGGGATGTGGTAAAATTGACAGGTATGTTCAAGTAGAAAAATATATTTTCAACATAAGCAACCCTAATAATCATGATAACTGAAATTCTGTTACCCTTTAGTTCTGTTACCCATAGTGCATTTATTAACATTAGAAAAATTTAGAATAATTTATTGCTGATAGATTGCAACGTCCAATCTTATTACTCAGAATCATTTGTACAAAATATTAGATAAAGCGAATGGCATTTATCTAGAAAAGGTAAGCAGGTGGGTTAGGCCACTGTTTTACAATTTATTTTTATAGTTATAGCCTCCATTATGTGAATAGTTCCGATCTACGGTGTCATGTATTTCCACTGTCTGGGCAGGGAAGCTTGTGGGGTTAGGAAATAGTTGGCTAAATAGCCTCTGAGATCCCTGCTCGTGAGTTTTTGTTTATGGTCAGCTGCTGCGGAAGGAGAGGCTGTCTCATGACTTCATCTCTAACTACTTCAAAATTTGCATCATTTGTCGAGTATAGCAGACCTTCTCGTTTTCTCACAAAGTTGTGAGACGGATAGGACCATTCAAAACAGCAAATTTCTCGCATGCCATCCCGGAAGTGCATTCAATTGTTTTTCTTGCACGGCTCAATCTGTAGTTAAATATTCTTTTTCACATTATCCAATGCCCTTGACGGGTAGGGTCTCATCAGTTACCGCGACAGTGGAAACGCTTCATCAGCTATGATGTAATATGGGAAAGGACTGTCACTTTCGTCAAATTTGAGTGGCGAAGGAGGAGGGATATCAAGTTCATCGTTCTGGATCCAGTGTTTTATTGCTGATGCTCGGAATATACCCCCATCACTGTTTCTTCAAGAGTAACCCGTTTCAATCATTGTGAAAGTACCATCAGCATCGCAGAAAGCGCACTATTGAATGAAACGATTTGTAGTTGTAATTAGCAGAGCCAGTCCTGTCAATTTCTCGATACGCACATGTTTACAATAAATGGCTCCTACGCAGTTTTCTAGATTCCAGAGAGAACTAAACCATTCTGATATTTTTTTCCACTCACTTCTGGTAGGAACAGCCAGAAGTGAGTGGGACAATATCGGTTGAGGTACATCCCAAATCACCTGAGTTGTCTCTGTCACTATACAGCCAATTGTCGACTCTCCTCTAGCGAAGTAGACAGCAATCGAAGTAAATGTTCCACCAGTACCCAAAAATCTGAATTTTTACATAATATTACTTATTTTTTGAATAAATATAATGACTCCGACATTGGTGTGCTTTGCTTCTGTAGTAAAGGGGAAACTAATTTCAACAGTTCCGAATAACTTTCCTTACTCATTCTGTAGAATGCCAAGAATGTTGCATCAGAAAGGTTGAGCTGTTTTAAGGCAACAAACAACCTAGTCTGAAAACTTTTTTCTAGGTATGGGTGTACCCAATGCTTTCTCGTTATTCGTCTTCTCCTCCTGAGGTAATAATACTGTACTACAATTTCGTCATCACTCGACTCTTCCGACATTGCTTGAGCGATATCCATGACAATACTACACGAACTTGAGGTTTGCTGTTGAGTAGCCTCGTGTCCGGAGTACAATCACCATTCAGTCTGTAACTGGACAGAAACCCAAAGTTACCAACTGGTTTAGAACTCGTTTGTAACTAGTCGCCTGGTGATTTGAGTTACCAGTTTTTTACTTTCACTTACCTATACAGTAAGGAAAAGTATTGCAATCGTGAAAATTTCGACTTCCGGTTTTCAGGGGAAATACACGTTTTGGGGTCCCCTGAGTCCAAATAACTAAGTCCGGCGAAGGTTATGGTGTTTATGTGTGTGTGAACAGACTAGCTCCAAAACTATAAACCGTATGAACCTGAAATTGGGTATTTGGTGTATGTATATACCCGCGATGTAACAGCGAAAATTTCATCGAAATTGGTCAAACGGCGGGAGTACTTTATTCGATAACTTTTTGCCCATTTGTACGTATTTTTCGATTTTCTCAAAAACGGCTCTAAATATTTTTATAAAACTGGGTATTTGATATAGGTATATGCCCGCGACAAGACAGCAAAAAATTCATCAAAATTGATCAAACGGAGAGGGCACTTTATTTAAAAACCTTTTATCTAATTTTTACGTTTTTTTTCGATAGTGTGACCGTTTTTTTCGTCGTAGTGTTGTTACTTATATTAAGTCCCTCAGGTGGTAATAGAACTCCAATTTTAGAGTAAGTAAGAGTTTTTATTATCCTGATTATATAATGGATTGCCTCTAAATAGATTAAATCCCTTTTCAAGAGGTTCATTTATTGGCATTCATTTCCAGGTTAATTACAGTTGGTTTTTTCATTGATGTACAAGTAGTTAGTGTAATACTCTAGGAAATAATACTTTCACAAGCAGTGCATTGTAAAATTACTACTATTATGTTTTTAGTCCAAATAATTGGGCTCAGGAACTGTGGGACTCTACTGTGTTTTCCTTATACAATATAGGTAGGTGTCACCTGTGGAATAGTGGTTAGCATAGCAACCTACAATACTAGAGGTCGCGGGTAAGCGTACCGCGGTGGCCCGATTATTTAAAGGGAGTAACAAATCCTTGGCAAAACTTGGATGACGTAAAATAGAGGTCCCGAACCTGTACCACGTCAGGTACTCGTATACCTGGATAGGCAAAATTTAGGACTCCCACTGTAGCATCGTCCGATTAACCTTAGTGGCTAAAGTGAAGTTAAGCAAATAATAAATAGATGTTTCCTAAGTTGTCAGTTAATAGTCTATAAAAGTTGTCAGGATAAAATGTCAATGTACTCATAAAACACAAACATAGAATTTTATCACATTAATTTTCTAACTCAATAATAAAATAAGATCATCATAGTATATATGAGAAGTGTAATTAAAGTCAAATTAGTATATTCGCTAGGAATAATTTAATATTCTGTATAATCCTTGATTGAGCGGTCTTAGTAATTACAATAATCCAATGAGGCCGATGCAGCTCTATGAAGCCAATATAATTCTGGTTTTGATATAGCCTTACCCGGAAGGAGAGTTAATGATTGGCATAGTCCTCCCCTTCATTTTAATTATATGATTATAGGATTAATTGTATAATTACAATGGCAATATTTTAGTATATTGGTCGATAGTTAATCAGTTTTATTATGGTCGCCACACCGAAATTGAGAGTTACTCACGAAATATAATGAATTAATATTTATGTCCTTAATTTATACATTACTATTTATTAACTTAATTACATGACAGCAGGTAAAATAAAATAAATAGTGATTCCAACTTATAAATATGTGTGAAATATTTATGGTACCAAGTTAGTGATCGTGAAACATTCCGAAAATAAACAATATCAAGTATTTTAGTCCAAATATCCAAATAGTCTGATTGTTTAGGTATGTAAATAGCCTTACTAAATAGCACGCTCGCGAAATAAACGATCAAACATCTCAAAAAAAAAAAAATTGTATTGATTAGAAAGAAAGGTTGGTCCGCCGATGGATATAGCAAAAGGGTTGTTGTTCCACTACGGCGAGACTCCAATTAATGGATACAATTAGCAAACAGAATGAACTGACTAATGTAGAAAACTCTAAATGAATTCCCTCTCATCAGAAAATCTATCACCCCGATCCCGAAAATGCGACGGACCAACCTTATCTTACCAATAATTCAACTGTTCATTTCATTTTAAAAAAAAGTTCAAATCGTCATCCATCCAAATACTAAATTACTGATGAAATGAAAAATTACACTAAAATCACTTCTATTTGGTAAGAAGATTCAAGGAGTAAGGTAAAAAATAAAATTTATAATTTATAAAAATTCCTTCCTATCATATAACATGTAGTACACTCCTCACATTGGATATAATAAAAATGCTAGGACTGGAGGTAATTCGAATGTTTTTTGTTTTGTTTCCTAACTTAGCACTAATTTGAAAATAATAAATGACAATGTATTTTAAACTTTTTTTTCCGATAAAATATGTTAATTATTTCTTAGATCATATGACCTAATGTTCTGTGAATATTAGCACAAAAATTAGAAAAGCTTTGTGAATTTTAGCACCATAGTCATATAACAAATATATTATGTTCATTGTACTGAGTCATTGGAAAATCTGTTAAGTAATCACCTGGAATTATTCAGAAGTTATCATCACCTTAATTCTTTCTGTCCCTAATCAATATCAAGGCAGCTCTTTTTCTCAGAATGTTTGTATTTCGAACATCGAACCAAGCTTAAAGGTAGATTTTCATGTCATATTTATAAAATAAAAAATACGTTATACACGATCTTCTCGGAGGAAAGCCACTAAACTAACATTTAAGTTGAAATCTAAATTATCTAGAACAAAAAAAAAATTCCTTTCGCCTCATTATTTTATTTTATGTCAGATACAGCACAAAAGTTACATGCCACCTCACGATTACTCTCAATGCACAAAATGACCAACCGCCTTTTTTTATAAAAATAGCGGTCGAATTTTAAAAAAGGGGGTTTCTCCGTTTTATGATAATGCCAAAAAAAATTGGTTTTTTTTAAGCTTCAAAGGGTAAAAAAGGGAAATTGGGATTTCCAGTAGCCAATGAATTTTTGAATATGTTAAATATTGGACAATTTATGATTTTTATTTTTTTATTATCACAGAAGGTTGAGATGAAGTCGCGGATGTAGTTTTGCCTCTGATCCACATAGTAGGATATCATATTAAGGATTTTGATTTTTACCTACCCCTTAGATAATTTAATGGTATAGCATAGCTAAGTTTACGCACAAACATTAAATAAAACAACAACAAAGTTTGATATTAAAAATTCATGAGTACTCCATAAATCTGTTGGATATAAGCAAATATCTTTAAGCGGAACCCATTATCGGAACCTAAATAAATAAACTAAAATCAATCGATTTGTTATCTACAGGGCGGCAAAAACCAGACCTATAAATTATACGGTTGGTCCTGTATTTATCTATCCAACACTATCTCTCGGCGCCCTATCTACAAATAATATATTTGTTTCTTATCACTTAAATGTTTGCTCAGTTTCACATATTTGTGTTTGGCCCGTGTTACTCATGCTCTGTTATCATACTCTGTCCAATTATTTTACCGAAATTTCCATATTTAATCGAAAATTCAGCCACAGCTCTCATGCAGTTGATGTCCCTAATCGGCTTTACTTATAATCCGATGCGAGTCCACTACACTGGTTGCACCTAAAAACATTAATAATTTTTAATTTTTGGACTTCGAAAAAGTAAGTAATTATTTGTTCGTTTGTTTTATCGATAAGACCTAATGATTTTTCGGAAACTCAATGGGCACTCTTTGTTCAAAATATACCAAATGACATGAACGTTCCAACAGTAAAAATACGAAAAATACATTGAATTTAACTTTGGATCATACTCGTACAAGTCTTTCAGTTATAGGATCTTTCAATTCCCTCCAACTTATTACCCTGTCGACTCAGTCTAAAAATAATGTGGCCAGAGATCACTCTCTTCAAAGGTATATATTACAAGCAAAATCGAGGGAAACGCTCTAAGTTTTTAGATCCAGTATATCTTAGTTGGAAATGAACGGCCAAAACCTGTGCGACTAAAAGACATACGGAGGGTCATGAATTCGTTTCTTTTTGTCCTACCCTCCCTCGAATTCTAGGTAATACAGGGGTTTCCCGGGCCAGGGGTGAGGGTGGAGGATTAATGCCAAGTAATATTAAATATATCCTGGCTTCGGGTATTGAACTGGCTATCTTCGTTTTACTAGAATGTTGCCAAACGCAACGCGTATTTTCTAACTTCAAATAAATTATTTCCTAACAACGTCGTCGCTGTTTCCTATTTCGCTAAGATCACAAACCGTCAGGTTTTTCAACCTCACTGATTTTACTGCAAAGAGTAAAAACTTCCATCCTTGGGTAAAAACTAAGGATGGATGCCCAAACGGCTTGGTCCATGGCCGCTGAAAAACGTTACCAATCACCGCCATAATCCAACCTGCGAACCAGAGCACATTAGTAAAGTGCCTTTCTTATAGAGCTACGTCATTGATTACACTTTCTTTAGGATTACATTTAAAATCAATTCTTATTTAAAATTTGAAAAAAAAATGTCGGGTAAGTGATGAAGTATTCGATAGCGACGAGCAGTTTCATATCGTTCCAGTCTTGTGTAAGGATTCCTTTGTTCAGTATTTGTTCAGGTGAAGTCCTAAGTACCTGGGGGGATTATTGAAGGACACATGGTCGCAGGTTTACAACGAAGTGTAAATATGATTAGATAGGATTGCATTTAATTTTCCAATTTTAACACCATAGAAAGTTTGTGATGTATGATTGGCGAGTTTTTATGGGTAATAATTTGTATGGGCTGGAGAAAAAATTATCTTAAAAAATTTATAGAAATGGACAAAATTAACAATTAAAAGTCTACATGTTTTTTAAATAAAAAATATAAAAATTAACATATAGTAAAAATACATCTAAATTAGTAATTCCAATATTATTGATCGAACGCTTATGACCTTTATGCCGAGCCCTCTTATTGACACAACAAACCAAAATAATACAAGTAATACTGGCCAATATTTGCCGTATGTTTCGATGGACCATAATATGGCATTTAATCGACCTACTCAGTTGATAATCAATTGTATATTAGCATAACTCGACGAGGTGTGTGGATAAAGAACTGGGAGTCCCCGGGACCAGAGGATGCCATCCCGGAAGTTGATAAAGGATCTGCAGATTGTTCTCCAGTGCCGATGTAGGTGAGCTCCTCCCATTGTGCTCTCGTACCGCAGGTGACGGAGCGATTGTTGTTACGCTAAACTGAAGCTCTTCTTTATAATAAGTGCCACATCATTCTCTTTGCAATTCAGTTGCCCTATTTTATATAGAACCAAGTTCTATAACCAAACTAACAGGTTTTCAATTTAATTTCGTGACTAAGTTATGAAGACCGTGAAAAGGCAAAAGTTCCGGGGAAAAGCCTATTGTTGACGGGATTTCGAATAAGGATAGATTTATTTCAAAACAAATACTATGAAGGGAGGGAGTGAGGTCTTATTGATTCAAGTTTTATACGGTTTGGTTTACTCTTTGCTTTGTAAATTGTAATATTAATGATATTTTTTAGTGCTGTAGAATTCTATCTATTAAATTATTATTCCCTTATTACAATGAGAAATTTAGATTATGAAAGAATTTTATAAACAAATGTAATATAAATATAATATAAAATGTCGTCACAGTATGAGAAGTTTAATTTCCGGCAATAGATGTGGTAACAAATAATATATCGTTTGAAAGAGAAGATGGTATATCGGAGTGGACAAAGACACTTGCAGTCGGCAATCAAAGTTAAGCAACGTCGAGCATGGTTAGTGCTTGGATGGCTGACCACCCGCCGATGAAAGCCTAACCCCCACGGATATATAAGCTCCTTCAGCCCACTGGAGGTGACTCACACTGATCGGTGATCCTGCCCTATGTAGAGTATCGTCGTTTGTTCTTTCATACATTTATCATGAGGTTCGGTCCATGAACGGTCAACTTCGAGGAAAAAATATAAAGGTTCTCGGGGCCTGCTGACTTTGAGCAGCCATATATAGTGTAGCTTCGTAGACCTAGACCAGTTTGGGATTGTCCTTGAACCTGCCCAATTGACCCCATTGGGTTTGTTTATCAATATATGATGGGAAATCTTTTGCTGCACCACGGAAAACAAGGTTTGCAGGAATGTGAGATTTGGCTATCCTCCCTCAAGTAACACAGATAGTCCGGGAGTTGAGGGCCAAAAAGGTGCCTGATTTCAAGAAAATTTTTGATCATATAGCCTGAAAGTACTCATTTCATAGACAACAAATGTGAACGTCTGCCACCTCATATCGGTTGCCATCAAATTTTATAGGCAAACAAAATCGATATTTTCGAACTTTTTTCAATTTATGGCTAATAACTCGAAAACAATTTATTGTAGAAGAAATTGTGTTCTTTATAAAATAAAAGGGCATTAAATTTTGGGCATTAAATCGACTGAGGTCCTCACAGTTAAAAACGTGTAAGTATTTTCGCCAAAACCGATTGTCAATTTATACACTTTAGCGAAAAAATGAATTACGCTCATCTTCCAAAGCCTAAAATTTAAAGAGGGTTACTCCAAATAAAAAATGTTACTTATGATAGTTGTAGAATATAGAATTCTGTGTAAAATTATCTCATTAATTTTAAAATTTGCACACTTCTGTGAAGACAAAGTAATTAAAACGTGAACGTATTTAGCGCTTTGTGGTATAAAATCCTTGGAATTTTTTTGGGATTTTTTTTTTAGTTTCTCGCATATAATACGGCAAATACAGATCACGAAGTATTGCTTTCTTCTTACTATAAAAGGCTAAAAAATGTTTTAGATAAAAGTTGCTGAGCATCAAATTTAGCAAGAAATAAGCTCCTTACACACAACATTAGCCAAATCCTGGGGGAAATACAAATCAAAACGTGAAATTATTTGTAGAGCTTACTTCCTGCTAAGACTTCGGTTTTTGAAATGTTAACTAGTTTGAACTAATTAAACCCCTAACCATCTTCCACGGTTAATATAAAAGATAAATTTTGCCAAGTACCTACCCGTCAGTTATTTTCACGAATATTTTATCTAATCCCATGATACTTCAAAAACCGAACTCTTAGCGGGAAGTATGCACTAGGAATAATTTCACGTTTTGATTTGTATTTCCAGATAGGGTTTAGCTAATGTTGTGTGTAAAGAGCTTGTTTCATGCTAAATTTGATGCTTTGCAACTTTTATCTAAAACATTTTTTATTTAAACTATATGTTTTTGAGTTAGAGGCGTTGGAACACGCCCAATCGTAAAAGTTACAGATTTTTGAGGTACCGAACCCGGCTTAACCACTAAACCAATTTAAACTTCAAATATATCATTCTATTTGCAATAGCTTAGCCTCAAATAGTAAGAAGAAAGCAATACTTTGTGATCTGTATTTGCCGAATTATATACGAGAAACTGAAAACAAATCCCAAAAAATTACACGAATTTTATACCACAAAGCGCTAAATACGTTCACGTTATAATTACTTTGTCTTCACAGGAGTGGGCTAATTTTAAAATTAATGAGATCGTTTTACACAGAATTCTATATTCTACAACTATCATAGGTAACATTTTTTTATTTGGAGTAACCCTCTTTAAATTGTAGGCTTTGGAACATGAGCGTAATTCATTTTTCCGCTTAAGTGGCTTAATCGACAATCGGTTTTGGCGAAAATACTTACACGTTTTTAACTTTGAGGACCTCAGTCGACGCAAAATTTAATGCTCTTTCATTTTAGAACGAACACAATTTCTTCTGCAATAAATCGTTTTCGAGTTATTAGCGAAAAAATGAAAAAAGTGCGAAAATATAAAATAATATGGATATAAATTTGATGGCAACCGATCTGAGGTGGCAGACGTTCACATTTGGTGTCTATGAAATGAGTACTTTCAGCCTATATGATCAAAAATTTTCTTCAAATCAGGCACCTTTTTGGCCCTCAACTCCCGGACTAAGATATCTGTAAGACGAACACATCGCACGGCTAAATGTCACATTAGTATTACTGGGCTAACCGAAAAATATCATTTGAAAGTTGAGGAAGAATTTCCAGTCATAACTGTCCAAAATAGAAATGCTCTAACATGATTAGAAGAAAATGGTTAGTTTTTGTTACCGTATAAATCTGAATCTCACTATTACGGATATTTTATAAAAAAATTAGGCAAATTACGTGATGCGGTTACCAACGAAGATCATTTCGTTTTTATCATATAGAGAGAGGGGACGTGTGAAAGATAAAACAAAATGCTGTAACTTGGTAAATAACCATGATTTTTTTGGGAATTTAAAACAAATTTCAACATTCCGTTGACATAAAATTGATAGGCAGTTAAACACCTTCTTTTCCTTTTTTGTTTCCCCATCAACCTGATTCGGACTATAAGGATCATTTTAAAATAGGAAGTAGCCAAATCCATTTAGCTACATCTCTCACGTGATGCAGTTACCAACGAACATTATTTTATTTTTTTTTTTTTCTTAACACAGTTGGAAACTATACCATACGTTATTGAAGCTAGCTTTAAGTTATTGGAGTCAAGGGTCGGGATCAGATAGAGGCGGGGCTGAAAGGAAATAGATGTTTAGGGGATATATTTCTAAAGTAGCCGAAGGGCAGGTGGGAGGAGGGGCGCGTGATAAAGAAGAGACAATAGCAAATGTGGACTGGAGCTGAGTGTGTTCCGCTGTACACCCACAGATCATTCACTTATTTCAACTCTCTCCTCCTCCTACTTCTTTCTCGGCCCTCAACTTCTTCTTGGAGGTGGTAAATATCCGGGATTGAACGGAAGTGCAAGGAAACGACGTATATTTAAATAATGAAAAAATAATTTACATTCTGGTGACACTGAATCTGATTGGAATAATTGTTCATCAACGAGAATTGTTAACATATTGATAATAATTTAATTCTGATTAAAAAAAAAGTATATTAAGTAATAAACAAAAGTGAAATAAAATGACTAGGTACTAACAGTGTGAGCATGTGCGGTTTTCCAGCAAGCCTGTTTGGAATGTTGAGGAAGAATTTGTGCGTCCGTCGGCGTGCATTAAGGTGCCACAAACTATTGTGCATAAAGAGGGTGGTGTTATTCAAGCCATAAATAAATATATAAATAAATAATTAAATAAATATATTTAAGAACTAACACCTACAACCATACATCCAAGACATGTTCCATTATTAATATAAAATTTTCAGTGTTCCAAAGACCAACAATCAATCTAAGAGTTTTATCAGAACCAATAGTTAATATAATTATAATAATGTCTAAATTTACTTTTTTTTTGTAATTAAACAATAATGCCAATTTTACATATAACCACAAAGTTTACAATTTACAATTAATTAGTTAGTTTAGTTATAAACCACAAAGTTTGATGCTTAAACTAACTTATAATCCTATATTATCTATTTTGAAAATGTAAGATTGTTAATTCTGATCAGACCCGGTTCACTCCAAAGCTCAAAAATATTACAGGATGGAAGAATACATTTATATATTTTTTTTCATATGCTGCACACATGACCTTAAAATCAAGAAAGAATATAAATTAAAAACAAAAATGAAATATATTAATTACCTAGATGATTTTCTATTTCAGTTCACTTCAAAGACATCGTAGATTTTAATCCTCCTGAACCTATATTACCTATACAGCTACCAATAGTTTAATTTAAAAAATATTAATTCGATTCAGACTTAATAATCATATTGGCCTTAAAAAGAGATTTAACAATCAAATTCCATGCAAGCATTATGGCTAAACATTTTATGAAATATCAGAAATATTTTATAATATTTATAAATTATAAAATAATTATATTATCTACTGCAACATATCCATAATTTTATTATTTATAAGAATAATTTCCCCCTATACTAGTAGTGGCAAAACTGTGACACGTGCTGGCACGTGAATCAATTTATACACTTATAAAATTATCCATCATTTTTACAGTGAAGTGGTCGACCAGTTCACGTGACATCATCCATGATTATAATTTTTTCTGAGTCGTCTGGAATAGAGGAATACATTTTAACGTGATACCCACAATCACGTATGACGTTGCTTCAATTTTAGTTCTAACAGCAAACAGTCTGAAATTTCATATGTACAATATACATGTACATTTCGTTATTCGGTGGTTTTTAAGTATTTTTACGAGTATATGTTTAATATGTAAACTATATTTTATTTTACTCGAGTTTGTTGAATCTCGTATTGACTATAAAATTGATTTAATCAAAGTATTCGAAGACACATTAGAAATTTTTATTTTTTTCCAATGAATACTATCTAAATTTTAAAAAAACATCCCTGTAAATTTAGATTCTTATGAGCTGATCAATTTAAATTGTCTGCAGTTGTTCAGTTGTTGATAAAAGAATTTTCTTCAAGAAATCATTGAATCGAACCTATTATCTGAAATATAAATTTCTATTATATATCCGGGCACATATTGATACACATAAGCAGATAAAATGGATCTTGAGATTTTTGAGGGGTTAAATTTACAAAATTTTGAAAAACAATTTAATTGTAAATTGTTAATTGTAAATTTTGGTCATCTGCACGAAAAGAGGTTCTCCTGAAATTTGAGAAAGTTACCAATGATCATTTTGAAATATTGTTAATAATAATTATAATAGAGTTAGTCAGATTTGAAGAACTAATTACAATATAAATTAAAAATATTTTCTTTTTCTGACGGGTATTTCTTTAAAATATATTTTTTTAAATAAACACGTGTACTATTTGTATAGGTTTTTAGTTTATCAAAAATGTTAATCCGAAATATTACCCATATATAAAGTATCTTTGACAGGGTAGCAAACGAGTACGAGAGGATATTGAATAAGAAAAATTACTTCGGGAAAAACCATAAAAAATTTGATTTTTTTTCTTTTTCTTTTTTTTTTTTTTTGTGCTTCCAAACACATTCATGATTAATGGAACTCTTTTGTCTCATCCACAAAATGAGGAAAAAGTTTTTATTTTAGGAATTTTTTCCAATCTACTTCCACGGTTAGAAAGTGCTCCCTTTATATCGAATATTTCGTTCAATACCTCGTTTCTTTTACATTGTAAAGCCGGTTATGTATTTATTTTACATTGTAAAGTAAATACATAACCGGCTAACCTTTTTAAATTAAACCAATTAAAATGCTAACGAAACGAGTCTCTCTGTACCCTTATAACGATTGAAATTCAAAACAAACATCGAGTGGTGATGATTTTTTTTTTCCTTTTTTTCTGAAATAGGCAATCTAAAAGATAGCTCCGTTGCTAAAAATAAAAGTTAAATGGTCACCAAAGTGTAATTGCTATCAGTATCAATCGAATGGGTGGAAAATATTCTCTGAATAATAATAGATATACATAATTAATGAACTAAGTATATAAAACCAAAATGACATTGGTGATATTTTCAGATTTTTTATGTTTAGATTTAATTTGATTTACATAAGTCTCGAATGATTGCTAGTGAAAAACTTGGTCCACAGTGTCTCTCTCTTAAGTAGTACTTAAGAATACAATATGCTATGTAGTCATTAAATACCAGTAGCGGATCCAGAAATGTTCTGAGGAGGGAGGAGCATTTTTTATTTTTAAATTACATTAGCCATAAAGAACTTGATTTAATATATTAGTAAATAACGTTAATCACCATCAAATATTTTAATACAATCAATTTTCATGTAATGGCCTGAAATTTTACTAAATATATAGAAATAGTAATAGCTTATTTGTGACCTCATATATCGTAGCGCCCCTCCCCTGGATCCGCTAGTGTTGAGGTATAATATAATAATAATATGAATTAATTTAATACCGAAATATGAATTAATTAATTAATATAATAATAATATATTAAACCCTATATAAATAAAAGCAATGGTTCATTACCATAAGTATTATATTCCGTCTATTTCCTTTGGAGGAAAAAAAAAAACATTTTCAGTTGGGTTCTGATGTTAGATGCAATTTTATATTTATAATTCAATATAGAATCATTTGTTCTAATTGTTCACCACACCCTGGATATTTTATTAATTTCCCCTACCGGATGACACTAGCGCCGTATTTCCTACTAACCCACATTGCATAACGGTGTTCCGTTCATAGTATAACCCGATAGTCCATTGATTAGGAATAGAAAGTAATCAACATCATGCACGATTTTTTTTTATTTAAAAAGTTTTGTACAATAATATTAGAACATATAATATTTGCCTATTGCTAAAAGTAGAATATTGCAATATTAGCCTCAATAAAAAAAAAAAATAACTTATTATTAAGTATATATATGTATATGTATAAAGTATATATTAAGTAAATATATTTATAATTTAAAATTACAAAAATTAAATATTAAAACTAAGAACAAGAAAACTGCCACATATAAGAAAAATATTATTTAGAGAATTATAATGTGTTTTTATGTTGTATATCTCCTTCTAAATATGAAGTTTAAACAATTTTTTTTTCAAATTTTCGTATAGACTTTTTGCAATGTTTATTTAATGTTATTAATAACTGCAGTTCATAATATCTAGTTCTAAATATCCTAGCCCTAAAAAAATCGACATTGTTTAACGATTTAAAATATTTGTTGTAGTACTATGATAGATTGTTTTTTATTTCATAATTATGAAATATTTTTTAACAAAAATATATTAATAACTGGAAGATACTCTAGTATAAAATTTTTAAACTGTAGACTGACTGAAAGGTTGACTAAAAAAAACTGAATTCTTCGGTTTTTTTTTTATTCTGAGTTCCAATGTTTTTTTAACTGCTGATTTTCTTCCCAAATTATAACATAATATAAAATTTAATTCCAATTGAATATTTAACGTCATATCATATTCTCAAAATTGTATAGCTATTAAAGATATTCCTCAAGAGTTCATACTCAATAACTGTATCAAAATTTAAAACTTTTAAATATAATATATAGTCATAAAAATAAATCGAAAGCTTGGGAATTGATTATACTAATTATGCATTAATAAATGCGTTATTTTTATATTTCAAACATGACTGTAATACCCTTTTAAACATAACTAAAAATAACGTTATGAGTTAAAATCTTTAAGAAAATGAAGGAATAAATATACCGATACATGACAAACATTTTTTATTTTGAAAATGCAGAAGGTATATATACATTTTTTAAATACAAAGTAATCCATGTTTTAACATTTATTTTTCTTTGATCCAAAGTTCAAAGGTATTCTAGTTATATATAATCGGTGGCTGTGTCCCTATTATTTTTATCTCTTTTTACAATGTTTTAACGTGGGGAAAAGGAGCAATAATCGATTAATGAAAAAGCTGATTTTTAATTAGAGTGTTAATTGAGGATGACAGATGTCAAAACAGACGGGACTACACAAAGGAAAGGCTCGAATGGAATCATGTTCCTTTTATTTTTTATGTTCAACGTCAGTTACGTTCGTGATTTCAAGATTTTGACAAGCTTAGTGTCAAAAGAAAGGGAATTTCATTGATGAGCGTCATATTGTATCATTTCGATGGTTTGATTCTTATTAAGCTTAATTTAAAAATGTTAATAATGTAGTGCATTCGATGGATATTGGAGATCCAGATTGGACTAGTAGATTAACAATGAAGTGTATGCGAACATCAAAACCTGGTAAGTTACGTTTCTAGGATACTTTCAAGGCCCTGAAGAGTAATTTAAATAAAAACTTGAATGTTATATTAATATGCATAGGTATTTTTATGTATGATATAGCGTAGTATTTATGTTTTACAGCGATTTATGAAGATATAAATGTTTTCAGGGTATCGATGCCGTTCGCTGCAGTCGCCGTTTTGCTGCTGCTGATGGCAACGCTTGCGGCGCTTATCGGCCACTGCAACAATGATCACAAGACGCTAATAGCATGTGCACTTTACACCTTAGCAGGTTAGTTTTTTATTTTTTTATTAAAAATTAATGTCATGCGATCCTTTATATATACATATATAATACATATATAATTTCATCCTACTGATTTAATTTTAGTCAGACAAATGTAATACCATATGTTTTCTTTTTGTTATTCTTAGGGGACTAAAAGTCCCAGAATTTTTTTATCTATTTTCATTTCATTTCATTTCATTTAATAATATGAAGTCTACTCGCGATGAGTTGACCTTCGAGGAACCGTGAATGACTGTTCGACTTACCGAGATTATTGTTCGACTTATCTACAGGTAATGAGACAAACAGCTTCAAAGTTAGAATCATCTACGCATATTTTACAAAAATACATGTTGTTTATAGATTCATAGTTTTATGCAATTACCCAAGAAATGGTTAATTAAATTATAAACATATGTGTACTGCCCTGTTATTTTTTTGTTCTTTGAGATGGTTGAAAGTGTTTGAGCGGAATTCTAAATTCACTGGTAATAACCGCTCGACTTCTTTCTCGTTCCTCCACTTCCCTAATAAGTTTTAACTTTTTTCAAAATACTAATTACTTAATTAATTTTCATGCAGAATTAAAATTGGGGAGTTGAGAATTGGAGGGAGGATGGTGTTTAATTAATAGCATGGTAGAAGGGTGTGTGATGCGCGCACCGCACCAGATTTTTTTATCTATTCGTCATTGTGGTTTTTCCGAAATCAAGAATTTATTTTTATAAGCATACAGGGCTTATATTTGTAATGTAAAGATTATTCACCTGCTTTCCCTGAACATTTCCGAAGGGAAAAAAAACAGGACTTTTTAAGCTGCCACCGGGTATCACCGTCACCTCTCTTCCCCTCTTACTAAGTCCATACTGTTCCCCGAACGAGAAATCATGGCGAGGGGAAAATCTGAAAACTTCTTTCCTTTTAAAAGTTCCTGACAAATAAAAGTAAGGAAAGCGTGGCCATTCGTCAGCAGTTGCCATTGCCTTGTAAGTTGGGTAAGGACTTGGTGAACAAAATCAGTTTGGTGCTTTGGATCTACAAGTCCAATAGATCTGGAAGTCACCAACAACTTTATCCCAACTCCATAACCATAATTCCAAACATTTGTGCCATTGTGAACCTTGAAAGATATAGTGGGTGGGGACAGTTTTGGATTTATCTTTTTTAATTATGTAACTCTAGTTTTAGCATAGTTTAGTAGATTCGTTTCTTATTTTTTATTTAACCTAAATTATTTTTAAGTCTTTAGAGTTCAAATATTATTGTCCCAGCTTGATGAAGTTTTTCATGAAGGATTGGTTTCCAAACATGTTAGACCTACCACAAAAACAATAACACTGTACTGACTACTTTTGCTGGTAAGACAGCTATACTTTGTTAAGATAAATACTCTCTTCGAGCCTTTAACATACATCGAAATCGCTCATGAAGCAGTAAAAAAAAATTTCTCATTGCAAAGTAATTTAATATTGCTGTTTATGTACTTTTATTAATAAATAAATTATTATTCAATACATTAACAAAAAAAAGTAAAACAATAAGGTTAATTTATGTAAGGAATTATATCAAAACTCACTAGAGAAAAAATGTATATAGTTATTCATCCATTAGTGAATACTTACCAATTAATTACTACACAATTATCTATATTTTGCCTATTTTGATTAATTTATAAATATTTAAATTAATTTATTAATTTCAGATAACATTATAACTAAGTGAGCAAACTAATTTCACATATCATTATAACTAATTAATCTATTTATTTTTAAATCGATTTTATGGTGCGGCAGGCTGTGAATATTTTTTTTTTACGTTAACCAATTTGCTTTATTTTTTCATATTTATATCAATTATTGCATGATTTTATATTATGTTTTAACGTCAATGTATTATGCTTATAATCAGGGATAGGATACATAAATATGGACGTATGTTTGCAAATATATGTAATAATAATATGAAAATATGGACAAAAAAAAATAAATGAAAATATGAACTAAAAATAACAATATTTAAAAAGTTCAGTATTCACATTAAAAATAAGTATATAATTAAAATACTTATAAAATATCAAATGTAGTTAACAAAATTTTTGGAAATGTAAGAACACATATTAAACTTCCTCCCCTTCACCATCAAAAACGTTTCAAATAAGATGCATTCATAAGATTTACTTTGGAAAATCGACAACGATTCGGGCGAAGTAAAGCTTTTTATTTGCTAAACGATCTTTCCAAGATGTCTGAAGCGTCAGTCGACTTATTTTATACGTGTTTCGTATAGATAGAAGAGGATCAAAATTTCTGAGAACTGTCGATATTACTTTGAGCCTTTTGATTTTCCAAGAATTTTTTTAATCCCTACATTCATTCTCTGCTTCAAACTTTTTTTTATTCTAGGAATCGATTTAATATACGTAAAACAAGTAAATAAGTAACAATAATTTTAAAGTGAATTCCCTAAAAGTTGAAAAATATAGGCGAAAATATGTATTTATGGAAATATATGTAAAAATATTTAAAAACCATACGATAAGGAAAATAAAAATGGTTTAAAATGGTATATATCATGGTAAAAACCATTTAGAACGCATATACGTGCATTTTTAAACCTCAGAAGAAAATATGTAAAAACATGAAAATCCCATCCCTAATTATAATATATTTTAAAATACCTGAGGCATTTTGATCCAGAGTATTTTTTTATTATATTATTGTTGAAGCTCATATAATGATTGTTGTTCGCGAGGACCTAAAATTCGAATCATCCATCTATGAGTAACTACTTGGTTAAAAATGAAGCAGGGAAAAGGAGCTCTTCCGAAGTTCATTGAACCAGAGCTGGCTAATTGTTGCAACAAAAGATCAGTTTAAGAAAACAAAAGAGCTCTTTGTAGAAGGGCTACAATGGACGAGAGGCGATGCTCGTAAGAAATAAAACGACGAGTCATGGAGTGGATGCTGCCTCCCATTGTGTGCCATTCTTTGCACGTTACAAAGCTTCTTCATTGTCGCTAATGCGAATTTGATATACATCTTAGGCAGCTCATGTCGCCTCATACATTTTAAGTTGTAATTAATTATTTTTTTTTTATTCTTGACAAGAATGGGGAATGAACATGAATGGACTCGAAAACATCAAAGTCAAGGGAATGTTTTTATTAACATTAACTCAAAAAACAGTTGACCCGGGTTCCCAGAAATAATAATTCACGATAACCAACTGTAAAGATCATCCAGTTTGAAGTCATTCAGCCTACCGGTTGCAGCTTAAGAGACTATGGGAAGGACTGCACAGATCCTGCATTAATTTTTATGTGCAGGATGTGGTTTTCCAAGATAGTAGCCGCCTATAAGTTTAGACAACGTTCTTCGACCTAGGACAGCTTAGCCCCTGTCATTGAAACACGCTTTCGGCGGGAAGGACACTGTCAAATTGGGACCAATGGGATAGGTTATGGAGCTACAACAGCATTCCAAATTTCTACAAAACCTCGAACTAAATCAACACAGCAACATCTTCCGTTGTAATTTTATTTGCTTTTCCTTTTAAGTTTTAGTCTTTTCCTGGACATAACAAGGGTAATGGTCTAGAAAAAAAAACCAAAATAATTTTTTTTTTTTGTTTGTTTTAACATGCGGTTATTTTGTTCCCCTCTCTCAAGGCTAATATCGCGCTCTACAGGCGAGGCATTGAAATAACTTTTCACCACTTCTGCATATAAAACATGAGTCATCCTAGTGTCGTTTGGTTGTCTTAACTCGAAAATCGATGTTTTGTAGTTCCACCACTATGATTCTTAACAGGCGATATGATATTGTTGTCTCGCAACAGAGACTAACAATGAAATGAATACTTGTATTTTACATTACAAATCAGGTAGGTCCCGCATAAGCGGACAGGGGGTCCCCGAGTATGTTAAAAATATACCACATCTGGTGAATTGTTGGATTCTACAAATAAACTTAATTATAAACAAAAAAAATCTGGTGCGTGGGCGCAACACACAACTTTCACTTACCAACTTACTTAGATTAGAAATTGACGTGTTTTTCTAAATATCATTTCCCAAATTCACACATTATTCTACATTCATATCTTATTTTTGTTAATCGTTAAAGCCGTTTTTGAGTAAATAAAAAAACCCGTGAAAATGATACAAAATTTGTTAAGTAAAGTCCCCCCTCCGGTTAATCAATTTTGATGAAATTTTAACAATCATATCTCGGGCATATAAATACGTCAAATACCCAGTTTGATCAAAATCGTAAAGCCGTTTTTGAGAAAATCGAAAAAAACGTAAAAAGTTATTAAATAAAGTACCCCCTCCCTTTGAGCAATTTTGATGAAATTTTTGCTGTCACATCGCGGGCAAATACCTACACAAAATACCCAATTTCAGGTTCCCACGGTTTATAGTTTTTGAGCTAGTCTGTTCTCACACACACTCACACACACACACACACACACACACACACACACACACACTTTTGCACGATCGCAATAGTTCCACTTACTATATATTTCATATATAGGTAAGTGAAAGTAAAAATATTTATATCAGTCCAACAGTATCTTTACAAAAGTGTAATTTTATTGCTCGGTTAATTAGCAACATTAGATCCAGGAAAATATATCGGTCCTCCGAATAAAAGGCTAGGACATTTTCGCCAAAAGTAATTCAAGGGAAATAATGAGGACAACTTCTTCAGAGAAACTTTTTTAATGTATTCAACAACTTTTTAGAAATATTTATAATTTATACCTCTTTATTAACTCCTAATTTTTTTCTCCCTTAAGACTCTAATCTTAATGAAAAGATGGATTCTTTAATCTATATTTTTTATTATTATTTATGTATTTATTATCATTATTATTTATCGTAACCATTTTAGATTGATCAATAGTTTTGCCTACTTCCAAACTGGCAGAGTAGAGAGAGCTATGTTTATATCTTCACTATAAAATCTGAATATCGTTTCATGTTATTAGCTGTTACTTAATTAATATAAATTTTAAATTGTCTGTTTACTTTTATGATTTTTTTTTTATATTTATCACTTCTAATTCTAAATTTATAGTTATATTTTTACACTGCCAACTCTTAATTACAGGAATATAGTTTTGATGGTTCATTAAATTATAAAAGGAAATATAATTTGAATATATTAAAAATTAATAAGCTGCATTTACACCTGTTTCGGGCAGTGTAGACAACGAACACAGTATATCTACTTCCTTGCCGTTTAATGGGTTTATTATGGAAAAGAAATGTACTTTTATTCTGGGACATATGTCCCTCAGAATAATTGCAATGTTGCGATTACCAAGTGGTTACATTGGTCTGAATTGGTAGACGTGATGGTATTCGAAAGAAAAGAACGACCTAATTAAAAAAATCGTGATTATTCTTTTAGTATTTTTGTCGTTTATTTTTATTATTGTTCACAAGTTATTTTACATGCATCTTTCTTCAAAAATTTACGACGGCTAACTTACTGGAGTTAAAAATATCCATTGATCGTCCTTTTTTAAGATTATGGATAAACATCCCGTTGTTCTATTTTCATTACTTATTAATCTAGACGACGGTATCATTAGTAATTAGAGTAGGAAGGGGATCCAGGCTTACTGGAAACATCCATTAACTGCTTAGCCTCAATAAGAGGATAGAGGTAGTGGAGGGCTAGGCTCACACTTAAGCTAATTCCTAGAGGATAAGAGTCGGGATTACTATTGGCAGCGGTACCAACCCCTAGCTGGGGGCTAAAGGGGTAGGTACTTTATCGTCGAACCTCCTGTCTTTTCGTTTTCCACCGTTTTCTCTATTAAAAGTTTTTTCCCATTCTTTAGGAAATCCACTTTGGCTTCTAGTTTTGAAAGGGGCAGTGACCGCAAACAATTTGGAAATCTGATAATTAAGCCGTATCTGTATGGTATGTATGAAATTTAACTCACATGGACTGAAGGGCACATCCGCTGAGTAAATAACAGACAAAGGGCTCTGTGAAAAACACCACTTTTCATTGAATATACGTATCATAAACATTATACTTTATTGTTCAGAATATAATAACTGGCCAAAATTAATGTTGGTTGGGCGGCTGCGCGTTTAAATAACCGTCTGGGCCTATGTTCTCTCAAATCTAACGTTTCTGGTCCCGAGTGCCGGGGAGCTTTCGTCAACTCTGCATTAATCCCACCTAATGCATTAATAAAAGGCGAGAACAATAATTTTATTTCACCATTTGTCTATAAATCTAACTCTCTAGCAATGTTAGGTCAACAGAAGATGGACAAATTTGACGTGGGACATTAAAAAATAAAATAGTAATACTTTGATCATTTTCAATAAATAAATAATAACAATTATTCTCTGAACTTATTTATTCTTGCTCTGATTGCCAATGTCTAATATGGTCAAATATCATCAAAAGCAATCCTCTTGGTGTAGTTTGAATTGACATAATTTCGCTTAACAAGATCAGACATTGTTTGTTCCAGATTTATTAAGACCTGCAGAAAAACGCTGTTTAAGTCCAACTCTTACGGAGTTGACTGGAATGCGTTCCACTAATAACTGATAGCCCGGCATAGGGAATGGAGCGAGAGCCGAAGGTAAGGGGACAAAACGAATTGGGCCTAAACCTGCCGGCAAACGACATCGGGGACATTAGGCCCATTAGTGGCGGGGGAGGAATGTGTTGTCCGTCCCGCTGCTCCTAACCCGATTACCTGCCCCTCCATTAGCAGTTGTTCTTTCCACTTCCTCCTCGTCCCTCCCCTGGGGCCGCAATCAATTAAACACCACCACCGACTACGAGTGACAAACAACGATTGGTGGTCTCGTAAAAGAGTCAGCGGGATAAAAGCTGACATCAATCGAAGAGTTGTGGAACTTTCTATTATGAAAGCTTTTTGCAACAGTAATAATAGCGGAACTGCTGCATGGTCAGAACTTAAATCTACATAGTATTTACAATCCAATAAATACACAGTTATTACAATCTGTATTTCTCGGTATCTGTATTTGTAATCTACACAGTTATTACAATCTGTATTTCTCGGGAGCCTAATCTAAATTTCTTTGAATGTAGATTAGTATGAATGAATAGTACTTGGAAGAAATTTCACTACTCATAGCTGTACTGACATTTTTTTGAACCATCATTTGCTGGCCTGTTCTGCCTATGAGGCACTAAGAGCCAATCTGCTGAGAGAGACAGAGCTCTACGTTCATGGACCATCACACCAGTTAGGACTGAGGACTATTTACCTTATGGTGAAGGAGAACTACCCGTACTTCAAAGCCTTTGACTATGGGTGAAAAGAAGTTTTTGGCCGAAACCAATTTTTTTTGGGTCGGAGAATTGAATTTGATCCGGGAAGACCGGCAAAATTGAAGAAGATTGGAAGATTACACCAGGTGTTTTTCAAAATCCTTACTGCCTAAACAGGCAGTATAGGAAGAACAAATAAATAAATAAATTGTGTGGAATCATGGAGGGAACTGTCCTCTTGTTTACCTGACCCGAATATCCTACCTGTTGTTAAGTCCAAACAAAACATGGGACTGTTATCCTCATTCCATTTGACGTTTTATAGTGTTTCCTCCTAAGCGCTTGTGGTATTTTAACGTGAAATTTGAATAGAAATCGCCATAGTGTATTTAACAGGTTCTCGCGTTTTAGTGTTTTTAATGTTTTGATTTTCCATTAAATAACTTTAAAATTGTATTGGTGTTGAGACCATCTCAATGAAAGCATTTATAGCTTTATTCAGATAAAAATGTACTGGCCGTTTTCTTGGCCAGCTGTCAAGACAAAATAACATAATAGTATTATAACAGATGAAATCGAGATAACTAACTAAATTTTATTTCTTTGTTTCACCTTTCTGTTGATCTTTATTGCATTTGGTATGTGATGAAAGTAAATGGAAGTGTTTAGATATAGAACATTATATCAGAAGAGAATGACCTTAAAGATAAGAGCTCTGCAACATTGGCTGACATGGGTTCGATTCCCGGCCTTGGTCAATTTTTTCTCTTCGCAAATAAGTATTTAAATATTAACAAATGGCATAACGCAAAGAAGTTAATATAAGTTTATAGAAGAAAATAAATATAATTCGGTCTGCCATATTTAACTCCTCATTCACCGATCACCCATGATGACTGAGAACATAAAATACTTTGACCCGGTTGAGAAAAGAGGATCAAGAAAGGCTCCTTGGAAGTTTTGAAACTTAGGAAGCACTTGACAAACCACTTAGATGCGGTAATGGAGTTTCAAAAAACTGTCTTGAAATGTGGAATAACTTTATTCAACAAAGGACTTTTACCGACTTCTCTCGTTCATTGAACCTAATTCCAATCAAATGATGAATTACCAGAAATTCTAATGATAACTTAGTGTTTTGGAATATGAAAATTTTGCTTGATTCTTTTTCTTCTCTTAGTGAGAAAGAGTGCTGTATTTTAAGGTTTTTTTAAATGAAGGAGCTCTTCCGTGTTTGTAGATTCTTGTAGTTCTGTAGAACTACAAACACGGAAGAGCTCCTTAATGAAAATTTTCTTTTCACTTTGAGCATACTAATGAAGTTTGTTCTACTTATTTTTCGGTTTATGAAAGTGTATTAGTGTATTTCCAGCACCGAAATGAAAAAAAAAATCTAATAATCCGTCTCTTTTCGACAGTGGAGACAAAAAAGAAAAAAAAAAAACAGGAAATAAGTTCACACAAACACTTCACCCATTTTTACTATTTTAGGTAGTGAATACACTTAAACTATCTGACTAGGGACTTCAATTAAAAATTAAAAAAAAATAATATTGTAAAAATTAATTTTCCCGCTAAAAAAAAAAAATTAAAATTATCAATACAGATCCTTATTATTACAACATTGAAATTGAATTTTAGAATTGCTCATAAATTTAAATTTATAATTTTTTAAATTAAAATACTAACTTTTATTTATTTTTACCCCATAACCTTAAATAACTTTTGAAATGCCTTTTTCCAAGCATACGTTTGTTTTCATCTTTTATGAATCTACAATGAAATTAGAAAATGAAGAATACCTATACCATACTTGTTAACTTTTTAAAATCAATATGCAGTGCTTAATTCCAGCTTAAAAGTCCGCTTAGGAGACCTTATAAGCATTTTAAATATTTGGTGAAAGCGAACGGTAGTAGAAAATATATTTAAAAATTAGCAAAATTAATAATATTCAATATTGTGACTCTGATACTGGTTTTATTATAAAAGCTAGAGAAGATAAGAAACTAACAGTGGCTATAAAGTGCCGCTATATAAACCGCTGCTCAGGTTAAGACTGGCCCACTCATCACTAACTCACTTTTATATCATAGACCGTAGAACATTATAAATCTGCCTCCAACCAGTTAAAGATGTTCCAGAATATGTGGTAACGTTTTATACTTGTAACCGTTGCAGAAAATTCTAGACCAATTAATTAATTACTTAATTTTTCAATAAATTACTTCTAAAAATAATCGTCTTTCTATGTTTAGGAATAGTACATTATATTATTTAATTTACTACCCAACTAAAATGTCTTTTTCACAGTTATTATTATATTTCAAATGCACATTTCGGGCTACTTTGTTCGGGAAAATGATTAAGTAATCCTAAATGGTTCGAAGATAAGTAAAATATATTGAGGAAAAGATAGCGAGGACAGGCGAGGCCATTGTGCCGGTAGTTGCCATTATGCTGACCGAGGAGGAAGTTGCACGGCTGACTGGGGGTGAGGAGTACCAACTGGAGGAAATCCGAGGTCAGGGGTTCCAGGGGCGGCACTGGAGGCTGAGCTGTGGCGGGCGCAGCTACTTCGTCAAGGCCCAGCCGGAAGGGGGCTACGACAGTGGGGCCTTCACTAAAGAGCCCCTGGTCTACCAGCACCTGCTCCCCGCCATCGGCCCCCACACCGGTGGCGATCAGCTCTGGCCAAGGCTGCACTTAGCCAGGCAGGGGCTTCTTGTCCTGGAGGACTTAGCTGCTGGAGGATGGTGCCTGGAGTCCTCCTTTGGAGCGGATCATGTGAGGGCTGCTCTATCCGCGTTGGCGGCCTTCCACGCGTCCTCCATCCTCTTAGACAACCATGTTCCTGTCAGAGAAAACTTTGAAGAGGCGCTGGTCGAGACATATTTCACACCTCCCGCTCTCAGGACTTGGGATGCCTTTAAGAGCACTGCTAGAAAAATATACGGCAAATATTTCCCCTCGAGTAAGTGGGAAGGAGCGCTAAGGATGATGGATACAGCTCCGGAGTTGGTAAGACCTTCTTCCAAGTTTCGTAACTGTGTCTGTCATGGGGACCTCTGGCCGAATAATATTTTCTTCAAGTACGCCAATGGTAAATTATTCTTTCAAATTCCATAGTTAGATTGAATTTAAAAAATTTATCAATTTTACTGTTAAAGTCCCTTATGCAACTAAAAATATTTTTGACGGTGTTCTGGCTGTCGGTAATCGTGAATTGATATAAATTATCCCCTGCCAAAGTTTTGACCCATGCTGTAGATCATCATCAAGGCTATAGAAAACATATAGGAATAAAAAAGAAAATTTGAGTAATTATTCCATAGGTGTAAACCGAATTAGCTCGACGAGTAGCATATCCATATTTTTTATTTTAGATCTATTTAGGTCAAAATAGTTAGTAAGGAAGTAAAAAATTACTTTAATTTTTGTTTACTGAAGCTCAGGCATTCTTTCTCATTGATTGATCAATACATACACAACATTTTATTGACAGTTAGTTTTTTTTTTCAATTTATAATTTCTGACATAACTAGGAATGAATATTTTTTTGTATGATCTCGTTAATAGTTACGTACATTACTGTAATATAAAGTGGTTCTTTACAAAATTTTTGATAAACGAGGATAAGCCGAGTTTGGTAATTAAACCGATTACTAAAGAGAAACTTTTGGTATCAGTAATATGCATGATTTTACTTAAGTTTAACAAATGTATGAAAAACATGTAGCTAACATACACATTAAAAGTAATGGCATTGTATTATTAATAATTTCTAGTCTGGCTAATAATCTTGATAGGATACTTTCACAAACTGTGTAAAGTAAAATTTTTTGTAACAATAGCTAATTTTAGTTGACATAAAAAACACGAAAAATTGATTGAACGCTAGAAATGCAAAGGATTTGCTTGGATTTAAATTAATTAAACTAGTATTTATCGTGGAGAGAAGCTAATAATCTTTCCTCCTCCACTTTTATGAAGGATTTATTTTTTATCATTGCAAGAAGGAAAAGCCATACCTGAGTTTTAATTTGAATCAAAGTTAAAAGGACTTTCCTTCGAATCTTAAAACTTAATTCAATTTTTATTTATTAAGGAATGATAATATTAAAACTTTTAACAATGACATGAACTTCCATTTGATTCCCATGAAAACGGTGAGTGAACGAATACCATGTTGTTGGATTGAAAAAAGTTTATTTTTTTTTTATTTTTTTTTTTGTGTGTGTTTGTGAAAATGCTTCTGAATTAAGTAAAATATCGAATGAGAGACAAGAACAAAAATAGATGGACGAATATAGAGAAACAGAAAATATATATACCCAATGAGAAACATTTTAGTTAGGATTTTAACTTTCTTAAAACGACCACCGTTACAGATTTAGAATACTCACGCATGTCTCATAATTTAACAGCATTAATTAGCTAGCGAAGACTAGGATTATTAAATTGGTTAACGTCATTTAATGATAATAGCTTCATTTTGGTAAAAAAAAGTTTCATTTGAAAATAATTTATAATTAAAACAATCATCGTATATACTAATGACCAAGTCCCTTCAAATCTGAAATGGAATTATATAAGTAATCAATAATATGTAAATCATTACATTGAATGTTTCATAAGGAATTTAATGGTGGATAATTATATAGTCTATTTAGACTTAATAATTAAATATAGTCTATATTAAATAGTCCATTTAAATTTAAATTGTACATGAATAACTAGATAAAAAATACGTTACCAACAATAAAATGAGGATTCCGATAAGGAATGGGGTATTTCCATGAACTTTTAATATGTATTCAATATATATCTTTCTATCCACGGTTCCATCCATGAATATTTGCAAAGCTAAGTTAAATAAAAGTGGAAGGTAAGTTAAATAAAACCAAATAACTAGCCCCAATTTAAAAAAAAAAAATCCTTCATCAAATCATTTCTAATACGGGTCATAGTATTGTATCTTTTTTTTAAACATTGATTAAGTAACGCTTATTTTGCTACTACGTTGTTACCCACAACGACTATGAAAAAATTAATTTTTATGATATTAGGATGGAAATAAATTTTTCAATTACTTAGAATACAAGACATGTCGATATCTGATTGTTAGGAGTACCAGAGAAAGCTTGCTTCATCGACTTCGCACAAGTTCGATATTGCCCACCGTCCTCCGATGTTCTTCTCTTCCTTCGACTCTTGCAGGTTGACGACATAGAATGTTACCTCCTCTTCTACCATTCATGCCTGGCCGCGAAGGTACCATTATTCAGCCTCAGGAAGTTCTTGGATTCGTGTTCAGAGATGGATCTCTTCGCAAGATGCGTTGCTCCTCTTTACGTCTACCTCACAAGGCTGCCTCCGGCCGTCATTCAGCGGGTATCAAAGAGCCCAGATGAGTTCATGGAGTTCGCCATGGGCAAGGACGCTCCGGCACTGGAAGCTATGGATGAAGACAAAGCGTATCGAGAAACTGTCATAAGAGCATTCAGGGAGCTCCTCGACTTCGTGGATAACGAAGGATGCGAGAAAATGTTACCTTACCGTCATTTAGAAGACAAAAATATATAGATAAAGTTCTTGTTTCTTTTCAAAAGTTTCTCGGTGTATATGTCTTGAAGATATAAAAATATTCGAGTTATTTAGTTTTTTTTTTAATAATTAAAAAAGGTTATATTTTGAATTTCTTTAATGCATCCTTTAGTACATTTAATTATGATAAGTTTTACAACCTTTAAAAATTCATCTTAGAACGGGACGCTTTCGAGTTCCGCTTGAGAGGAATGAGACATATCCGTTGAATATGCCCGTATATACAATTAGGGCATTTAATTACGAGGCATGATATCCTAAGCGAGGATTGACACGCTTGATTCCTTTGCGAATTAATGTTGAGAGACAGCCTGCATTAGTATTATATGATTAACATGCCCCTACCTACCCCCGTCTTGTGAATAATTAAGTCACCCTGTCCTATCCCAACCCAGTTCTGAATATTTATGATTGAACACATTACTTTAATACAAAAATAGAAAGTAAACTGTACACTCACTTTTTCAAAGACAAATCAAGGGACCCTAATAATGTATAATCTATTACATTTTATTTTAATACTAAATAAAAAATAATGTTACGGGCTTCGGGTTCGATAAAATGAACAATTAGCAATAGAACAATAATTTATTAATCAAATACTCACAAGGGTAATTACTGCCTTATTATCGGATACAAACCAGGCTGTGTATGCAGACTCTAATTACTTATAACTAACCGCACGGGTTAAAACAAGAGTCTTTTCTACGACATACACTATCACCACAATAACTTATCACAATAAGGCTTACCACTTATCACACTATCTTATCACAATAGACTTATCACTGTTCACTACGAAGTGTACTCCACGGGTGTTGCCAAACAACTCCGCTGAGGCCTGTTAGAGCCGGTATTTATTAGCCTTGGGTGGATTCTAGAAGGTTCGGGGTTCATCCAGAACAAAGTCTTTGATCTTCCCCGACAGCCAGTGCGGCACCGAACAACGGATGTATTGTTCACCAAAGGCGCTTTGTCTACTACCGCTGACCGCAACAATAATAAATACCAGATACATATAAAAATCATGTTAAAAAAAAAATCAAATACATATCTTTTCAGTTCTTATGTATTTCTAAATAAATTATTTTGATTCAAAATTATTTCTATTTATATATTTATTATTTCTAAAATTTAAACATTTTATATTAACTATCTGAAATACTTAACCCATAAAAGTTAATAGTCCGGATGAAAAAAAATCTTAGTTTTTCTTCTTATTTTTTTAATAGCTTTTCCCATTGGTCCAGTTAATGATTAAAAAATTAGTCCCTAACCAAACTTAAAACTGACAGGTGGGCTTTTAAATGGCAAATTAGACCCAAAACTTTCTTATACAATAAAGTAATTTAAAAAATTTTCTATGTGATAAATAAGTAATTAGTCTTTTAGGCAGGACTAATGCAGAAATCTAATATATGAATAAAGTCAAATGATCCAAAAAAGATATATTTAAAAAAAAATTTAATTAGTTTAAAAATGAAGGGTCTCGGGTTCAGTAATGTGTAAGGAAGTACTGTTACTTGATTAGCGGTATTACAAGGTGATTTGACCGTGCTCATGTTCAAAAGCTCGGTCTTCCTCATCAATTTTTCATTTGAGTCTATCAAATTCATAGAGGCTGGTTTGTCCAAGGAGAGTCTCTCGGCTCAAGAGAAGATCTGTGATAGAATATAAAAGAGTATCCTGTCTAGCCAGATTCAAACTCAGGACATTCAGGATATCAGCTCTATGCCTGACCAATGGTAGCTTACCCCCTCAATTCTTGGATTGGTCAAATTGACATAATCCAATTATTTATTAAATATACTAATGAAAATTACTCGGTTGGACCCCATAATTCAGAATAACATTTTAGATTGCTGTAACACCATCTATGACCATTCATACCAAGAATGATAAAAAAGGTAAGCAACGAAAAAATAGGAGGTAATTTTGGGTCGCTACCCTTGTAGTGCTCAATTACGGTTCAACCAACAATAGGTTAGATACAACACACCACCTTTTTTTTAGCAAAAATAATTTGGGTGGGTCTAGAATATTGAACTTTCGATGCTGACAAATTTCATATATAACAGATATATCTCTATCTGAAGTTAAATCTAACAAGTTATTAATTCTTAAATTAACAAATTACACTCCTACTGATAATGATATCAGAAATAAATCAGTCATACATTTCCTCGTCCCTCCAAACATCCTGCCAAAGATAAGAGTATAGTATAAAAAAAATCTAGCCATATCGCCTGGTGAAATTGCTTTCTCACGATAAAAGAAGTTGAATGAAGGCTCCTTTTCTCTCAGCTTAAGTCAGCAAGAAAATTTTCATCTTTGTTAACAATGGCTAGCTATAACGAACTCCCTGTAGAATAAGCAAATCATTGTAATGAGTTCAAGCCTAGTATAGCAGCACCAAGAAAACGGCTGAAGGAAAACTTATCCAATCTACAAGGTAAACAATAACCAGTTCTAGTTTCTTATTCGCTTCATTGCATAAGAAAAGGAATGCGAAATGACTTTTTACTAATAAAAAGTCATGTAAAAATATAGCTAGTTAGCTGTGAAAAACTAAAACTAAAAAAAAATCAAATGCATTTTCCTTTTTTAATTCCTTATACTCCTTTCTCTTAATAAAAACAAGCAAACAACTAGAATGTGTGAAACAAGTATTATTATAAATTACGTTCGTTGAAGAAAAAAAATATCCTACAGGAATCATATTAATTCTAATAGAATTAATTTTCTAGAAATGCAATTGCATATTTTATTATTTTAATTAGATGTTTTATTCATCATGTTACACCGCTACCGTGGATTCAGCATAAAGATCTATTATACCGGAGATTTGTTTTCGGGAGGTAGCCCTAAGATAGTTTCGAAGTGAGTAAAACATCTTAGGTCACACCGTCTTTCGCAGAGGACGTAAAATAGTGATTTCGAGCCTGTGAGATGTCAGGTACTCCTTCTAGATCCCTTCTTGATTGCATCAGGTTAGGAAAAAATATTACTCACGCTGTAGCATCGTCTGATAAGCCTTAGTAGCATAAATTGAAGTCTAATAAATAAGCACTCAATAATTTAAATAATACAACTTAATTTTTATCTAAAACTAAGCACTTTTGTGGTTTTTATAGTTTTTTGAACGAATAAAGTTCAGTCCCATAATGTACTTACTACTTATTTAAGTAATAAAATTAAATAAATATAAAAATTTAAATTAAAAGTAAGAATATATTTTTAATATTAAAAAAGAAAAGCCAACGAAATGGCTCTGAAATATCAATCAGTCAATATTTTTCCAAATCTGTCATTTTCAGAACAGACATTTTTTTATTAACAATATCAGATAAAATATTACACATTTCGAATTAACAATGTCATGAACATAATTCGTAGCAGGTAGCAACTCCTAGAAATTAAGTAAAACTGATAGTTTTTATTCCGAATGCTAAATTATAGATAAAATAAAACGCTACTGGGTCATTATCTGAAAATGCGTAGATTTCACTTGCTAAAATTTCATTATTTAAAAGTTATAATTTCGGGCCGAAAAAAATTCATACGTACTCAGTGGTATATTACCTTCACTTTTTAAATAGTAGCCGAACAGGAGAACCTTTAATTGTTCTTTTAAAAAATTATGAAAAAAATTTCAAAGTGAGGGAGTGAACTGGTAGTGAAAATTGTGTTAAGGTAGTAGTAAACTTTGAAAAGTGAAAGCAAAAATGCGTATATTTTAAAGAAATACGGCATTTTATCCCATTATTTCCCTTTTCCTAAAAAAAAAAAAAAAAATTAGTTCCTAATTTTCTTTTACTCTTACCACTTCTAAACTATTTACATAAACCATATATTTACATCATGTTCTATTCGTTTTTGAGCTCTTGTGGGTGAGGTTTGAGATCCCTTACGTGCCACTTTCCTACGTCTCTAATTACTATAATAAAATATAAACAGGAAAAATTAAAGCCAATGACCCTTACGGGTAGAGGCTAAAATGTAAATAAATAAATATTTTAAAGAAATACAATCTTAAAAAACAATAGAAAAACAAAAATAAAAAAATTCAAATTCAAAAATATAAAGTTCCAAACGCGTAGAGCAAAAAGTAAGCTTAATATTAGACTTAGGTTAGGTTACAGTTACATACTTTTGGTCATAGTTTCGGAATCGTCACCTTTACATTCAAAAGCATTCTCAACATCTTTCGAGAATTCAAAGAATGTAGGCATTCGCTCCCTCATTTAAGAAATTTTTGGAAAAAGTGAGGGAGTGAAGTTTACAAACTCTTTATTATTTTTTAATCACTGTAAGAAGGTTTAAGTTGAAAAATATTGCAGAATCGAAAACTATGACCATTTTCCATCGAAAAACAATAGTTGAGTGAAAAAATTACTTGGAAATTCGCCAGTTTTTTTGAAGTGATGGAGTGAAGTAGCTATTGACCACAGCGTAGATTTCCCTTAATAACCTAAATCTCACAGCGGAGGCAAGCGATCGCAGCCCCTGGTCGGCAGTCAAAACGATCCTAGGCTCTTCACTGAACCAATTCACTCCACCCCGGGCTTTGAGCTATGTTCCTCTCAACGCTCAGACCATCCAACACTTGATGTGAGGGAGTGAAGTAAAAACGTCTGGACATACCTTTTTTATTTTATTTATTGATATTGGTAAAAATAAATGACACCGCTTATTTTTTCATGGAATCTTGAAGTAATTACGTACTTAACCGATTAATCAATTTAATCAAACACTCAATTGTTGAAAGAATACGAATTTTTAAAGTAGCTTGCCTGGGAGTCGGACAAGGTGAGGGAGTGAAAAAACAATTACTTTTAATTTTTTCTAATCAATTATAAATTTAGTTTGGAGCTAAAATATAGTCTATAGCCTCCATAGAACAACAAAAGGAGTGAAATAGTTTCTATTTTTTTCTAGTAACTAGCTCTCATTTGAATGGTTGAAAATGGACCGGACGTGCGATTTACACATTTTCAGATAATGACCCTACTATGATTGATATATTTTATTTTTTATTCAGTATTATTCCTCAACATTTCTTTGGTGAGACTTCAAAGATGTAACCCAGCCTTTGATGTCTATTGAAACATTTTTTTTTTCTGAGTATCAGCCCCTTCGTATAATTATTACTGCTCAATAGGAGGCGGTTGAAGAAACCCACAAGGAACTCGAATTAAGTTTTGCAGATTGAAGGAGAATGACCTGAGTTCATTAACGAAAGGAGGCTGAAGTCTGATCAAAAGGGCCTAAGCCAGTTTAAGAACAACTGATTCAGGGACTTGCCATTGAATAATGTTCTTCGTCTCTTACTTCTTCTACTCTTGAATGCCGGACTCAATTAGGAATTTCTTTATTATTTTAAATGATTCATTGGAAATTATAAGAAATATTTTTCTCTTCGGAATAATGTTTATAGAACAAATCTTGTGAATTATATTACTGCTTTCATAGAAAAAATAAGGACACAATCAATTTAAAAAATCTGACTTCTCATTTATTTAAACAATTTATTATTAATGACTGACTTATAAAATTAACCTCCTGACCGATAATTTGGTACTCCCTAAGAACCCGTACAGCCCATCTGATGAAGGCGGTGGCAAGATAGCAGCTAAGGTAACTTAACATAATTCCTATAACGGAACGCTGTTGAAGCAGCCTTCGAGCTTGTTCATAGTAATACATTTTGCAGATTGAAAATTTTAATCATATTGCAAGTTTATTCGTTGTTAATTAATAATAATAAGTTATGTATTGCTATGTATTGTGGATGCTGCCATGATAAGAAAAGTAAATTGAATTAATAATTTAATATCGAAATTTGTAAAGTACTGTATATGGGCAACCCGGTGGTCAGTTTTACCTGAAGGCGGGTAGGTCTTGGAAATACCCCTTGTAAGTATTGGGGCAATAAACCTTCTGTTAGAAATTCAAAATAAGCAAAGCTTAGTACCGACAATGCTGCCGACAAACACCTACAGGAAATAAGTGACGCTTTTCACACAACAAATCTGAAGTTGGAAGCATCTGCAAAACGTTTCACTAAACCTGATGAGGAAACACAGAATCCACCCCTAGCTGAAAGTGAGGATATGAATGAGAGTGCAGAAGATATGCCCAATATATCAGTGGAAAATTGTATTGATAAACCTCCTGTCACCAATTCTGTGAAACCTGGACCGTACGAGATGACTGCTCTTAAGTATAAAGAAATTATTAGCGACGAATCTCCAAGGGAAGAACCTGTTTATAATGTTCAATCTGACAGTGGTAACATAGAGACTAATTACGACGGGCAAGATAAGGTTCTCTTTAAAGTTGAAGATGAAAGGAAGAATCTTCAAGAAGAAACCACTCAAGAGAATTTGCCAATATCTCAAGCTCAGGTAGAAACTCTTGAATCTTGCCAAGTACGTGAGGAAGTTGATATGTCTCATGAAAAGGTGGAAGATGAAGAGAAGGACCAACCCCTGGCGATAGAAAATGAAGAAAATGTATTAAGCCTCCTGGAACTTATAAAATTAATAAACCCTGATAAGCCACCTCCAGGAGATCACTTAAACTCATTAAGTGTGTTTATGGGGAAATTCTCGCCGTTAATATATCAAAATGGTCATGACAGGTTTGGAACATATATTTATCTTAAGGATTTGCCACCGGAGCCAATCACCTTCCTGTTTTTGCTATTTGACTTTTATATGGATTATTTGGTCTTGAACCATGTAAATAAGAAGCGCCTACGGTGTTATAATAAAACACGGTAGTCTTTATCCCAGTCCAGGGGATAAAAAGGGTTTCCATCTAGCGTCCCTTCCGTTGACGAGCTAAAGGGTCCTGGCGAAGCCGTCGTCAGGTCAACCCGTTCTGGATCAATGTAAATAATTTTTGTAAATATTATTGTAAATATTTTTATGTAAATAAGTTTCTTTTTTAAATTTAGGAATTGATAGTTTTAGGATTTCAACTACATAAACTTAATAATAAACGGTTAAGTGGATCTCAGTGTTAATTCTTTTGATTGAAAATAAAAAATATTAAAATTCATTTAGTAGAATGATTCAAAATAAAAGTGACATGTTCTTTAACAACGGTTTACAAAATGAGATTTGATTAATAAATACAAAATGAAATACACGGTAAATTACCTATCAATGAGAAAATTAAAATGCTAAAGTTTGAATTTTATATATCCTAATTGGATTATTGTGAGCAATTATTATACTTTTCTACTTTGGAGTAGACAGAGGTCCTCCATCACCCCTGAAGTCGGGTTATTGTTTTAATTGTGTCTAGTAGGGAAAAACCCTCAATGTGGAGCAGCCGTAGAGCCTCCAGGTATCCCTAAGATTATTTTTGAGAAGATACTGAAATCTTCAAATACGCCCAGAATACTGAGGCGACATTTTTATGGATCACTTTGTAAAAACTTTTATTATTAGATAATTGAGGGGCTCATCTTTTAATTGATCCGAACATCCAGATAAGAAAATTACAAACCTTTAGTGGCCATAAATATAAATTCTAATTAGTATCAGATATATAAATCTTTTGCATAAAGGAAAAAATTTAGAAATTTTAAAAACTTTTAATTATGCTTAAGAACTGAGATTCATTTAATAGAATGTGTAAATCCTTGTTTGTGACATAAGAAAACTCAAGATGGTACTAGGACAACTGATTTTTGTGAAAGTAAATGTTTCGCCGTTTTTGTGTCAGCCTGCTATGAAGAAAGGAAATAAAAATACCGAATTAGACGTTATAATAATTAACCCTGAAAATAATTGAAATTAAACATTTATTTAAAATATAAAGATTCCTAACAAAAATGATTTTTAAGACTAGAGTGGGAAAGAATCCCAAATAGTAGAATCTTTTTTATTTTTGAAAATGCTTCCCACACAATAACATGTTACTGTATAAACATTATGCTACTTGTTTTTGTTATTTGTGAATTAAGAAGTGTTTCAGGATGTGAAATAAAGACAGAAGAACTCTGATCACTATGTAAGTTATCTAGCAATTGTTTGGAAAAATAAGATTTTATCATGTGAATACTTAATATGTGGAATTTTAATACTGATATAAGATAAGTTCAAAGACTAAAAGTTAAAAAGTTACTAATTTATAAATATCGTAAATAAGAAGTTAATTAATTATAAGATCATAAATTTTGATATATTCTACAACCATTCTGTACTTTTATTATAATTTAGTTTTGAACGTTGAAGTTAAAATGTTTTTAAATAGTACACAGAAAACTTATATTGAGAACTGTTTTATTTTAGTTTTTGTTATGTAAATTGTAGCAATTGTAAATTTATTATCCTATCTTGTTCTACTAAAGGGTTTTGTTCTATTCATTTTTGTAACTATTTTATATGTTGTATTTTAAGTAATGTATGTATGTTGTATGTTCATTTTATATCATTTTGTTTTATTCGATGCTGAACAGTTAATTTTGTAGATAGGGTTTTACTTTACGGCTGATTATATTAACAATATTTAGAGAGTATGTTAAAAGAAAAATCAATAAACATACGTTTATTAATTTTTCTTTCCCTTGACACTAGGAGAATGCTATGTATTGTGGATGCTGCCATGATAAGAAAAGTAAATTGAATTAATAATTTAATATCGAAATTTGTAAAGTACTGTATATGGGCAACCCGGTGGTCAGTTTTACCTGAAGGCGGGTAGGTCTTGGAAATACCCCTTGTAAGTATTGGGGCAATAAACCTTCTGTTAGAAATTCAAAATAAGCAAAGCTTAGTACCGACAATGCTGCCGACAAACACCTAGGGAAATACCTAAGAAGATTGCTAGAGAAATTTGTAGCCATAAACCCTGGTTTTGCCCCGGCAAAGAGGCCGCTGGGAAACACGTTTAATATAGAAAGGAAGGGAAATTTTAGGCAGCCAGCCAATCAGACGAAGTCTGGAACCAACCAGCCAGCCAATCAGAAGAAGTCTGAAGAGAGTGGGGGAAAGAGGACTTATACGGTGAAGAAGGAGGCTCGGGGGGTTCGGGGGGAGAGTGAGTTCGGAGGTGGACAGAGGTCGGGGGAGTGTGCCAAGAGGGCGAGAGTGGAACGAGAAGGGCAAAGGACCAGATAGGCAGGAGCGGAGAGTCCAGATTTCCGAGAGAGACCGAGATGGGATGCCGTGCTGAGTCAGAGATGGCAGGGACTGATCCAGCAGATAGGCCAGAGACAACACCAGAGAGTACCCACCAGATAAGGGTAATACATATACAGTACTAGGTGTAATATTGTGTGGTTAGTATTTATTTAAATAATGTTAAATTGCCAGTCAGCATCCATTAACTAATTTGTGCTAGTAAAATATGTTTATTTGATATATTAAAGGGGGTATAAATAATTTACATTATTGGTCAATAAAATTAAAGATATAGTCCAATTTAGATTTGTTTATTTATTATCATTTACCCTATGCCACAGGTTTCTTAGAATAATATAGAATTGGTAAACACGTCATCTTTGGAAAAGTATCCAATTTACATTAAGGCAAATTAAGTACATTAATTACAATATCAATTAGATATATGCCGTTTCTGGTAGCCCCCACCCGCCTTAGAAAAGCGGGAGACCAGAAACGTAGCAATATTCAATTGAGAAGCCAGATATTTTTAAATTTATTGCGTCTTTATTTTTTCTATCAAAGCAGTAATATAATTTATAAAACGTGTTTTTGTTTTTTGTTTTTTTGGGTCCTCTCCTTCCTCGCCATTTAGGGTATACGGGGTTTCCCGGGCCAGGGGAGAGGGTGAGGGATGATTGCCGAGTATTGTTAAATTTCCCCTGGCTCCGGGTTTTGAACTTGCTATCTTCTGGTTCTCAATCATCTGTCCGGTTCTCCGTGGCAACGGGTATTTTCTAACGTGTTTACACACTCGGCCATCTCGCCACCCTACCAAACGTGTTTAATGAACATTATTCCGAAGAGGAAAATATTACTTATAATTTCCAATGAATTATGTAAAATTATAAAGGAATCTCTCATCGATTCCCCCCTCCCGGAGTAGAAGAAGAATTCGTCCCTTACTATTGTACAGTGTACTTGCAATTAATAATAATTAGTGATAGTTTTAAGAAGTAGGCACCAAATAGAGGTAAGAATCGTAATATATAATAAAACAATAGGTGAAAATTATAATCAATATATATTATAAAGCAAAGTGTACAATGTGCGTGCCGAAAAGGCTCAAAAACGACTCCACGTGGGATTAAGGAAGTTATGTCAGCGTGTTGCTATTACACCCCTAACGGAGAAGAAAGTTTCTGTTTTTCTCTTAAGGGTGTAAAATTGAAGAGAAAAGGACTGGAATTTTAAGCCTCTCGCACTATGTAATTAGCCTACCTGAGATTGAGATACGAGTTTATGAATGAAAAATTTAGTTCGAGCTCCAGGCTACCAGGAAGCGCTAGGGTGCATTTCACTCGATGTTTATTGTTCATTCATTCCGTTCAATTTGTAAAATTAAAAGGTTATGTATTTATTTATTTATTTATTTATTTATTTACAGGTGCATCTACCCATGATGGGTCATTAGCACGAATACATGGTTTTTTTTTTATACAACTTTAGTATTTTTCATAAGGTTTTACATGGTTAGAATTACCTTGATATAATTACAAATAGTTCTATTTCACAGAAGTTCTAGAAGTTTCTACAGAATGTTCTAGATAAGGTGATAGTACTGTGTTCTTTTTAAAAACTTAATCAAGTTTTCAACTGCAGTCTCTGTGTCGCCAAGTGCGATGTCCAGACTGCTGCTAATGCTGCACTCCTTCCTTGCGTCCTTAAGATCCTCGCAGTCCAGTAGAATGTGTTTGACGGTGAGCCGTACCTTGCAGGTCTTACAGGTCGGAGGGTACAGTCCCTTTAGGAGATAAGTATGCGTTATAGAGGTATGTCCGTGACGCATCCTTGCCAAGACGACTTCTTCGCGTCTGTTTCTCCTCTCTGCAGTTTTCCAGAACGCGGGACTATCTTTGATTTTTACAAATTTGTCGCTCCTATTTTTCCACTCAGTAGTCCACGTTTCGTATATTTTTTTCTTGACGTAATTCCTCCAGTCTAGGGGGGTAGTCTTGTTGATGTACTTCGCTTCGGATTCTGGATCCGTTCTAGCGGCATTCGCAGCCCCGTCTGCTTCTTCGTTTCTTCTAATGCCCATGTGAGATGGGACCCACAAGAAGGTTATAACTTTCCCAGAGAGCATGCATTCTCTCTGGAGTAGTTGAATTTTCGTCACTAATATGTCTTTCGATTTCTTGTTTTCTAAAGACTTCAAAGAGCTTAATGAATCCGAAACTATCAGGTGCCATTGGTGTTGGTGTTTTGATATGAGGGTGAGGGCTTTGAAGATTGAATAAAGTTCTCCGGTATACACACTATTTGATTGAGGTAGGGTGAATTTTTGGCAAATGGAGTCCGTGACTATTGCACATCCAACTAGTGAATTTAATTTTGAAGCATCGGTAAACCATAGACAGTAGTCGGAGTAAAGCTCTTCTCGTTCTTTGAAAATTTGTTGGAATACATGTGGAGGTGTTGTGGGCTTCAAAAATTTTGATAAACTGTAATCAATGTAATTTTCTGGTTGTATCCAATAAGGTGTCGAATTATTTGGGATTTTAAAAAAATTAGGAAACGTTATTTTCAACTCGTTGGTTAGGTTTTTGACTCTGTTGATGAAACATTTGCATAAGGGGTTATGTTCTTCGTTTGTAATTGAATGCCACGTAAGTTCTGATGCGATGAGATCTTTTCTTGCCACCAATGTGCCAGCATATGCCAAAACTAAATATTTCCTTCTTGTCTCCAAAGAGGGCTCCCCACTCTCTATGTACAAACTTTCTACTGGCGTGGTCCTGTGTGCACCTGTGCAGAGACGAAGTCCTTGGTTGTGTATTGGATCCAAGTGTTTCAAGGTTGAGGCACTTGCCGAGTTGAAAGCAACTGCCCCATAATCCATGATAGGTCTAATCAGAGTACGGTAAATCATTAATAGTGTTCGCCTGTCAGATCCCCACTGAGTGTTGGCCAGAATTTTTAGTAGATTTAGGCCTTTTTGGCATTTTACCTTAACATGATGTATTTGATGAGACCAAGTTAACTTTTTATCAAAGTATATCCCGAGGAATTTAATTGTGTCTGTATAAATAATAGGCTGATTTAATAGATTCAATGTTGGATTTTTTTGGCATTTTGTTTTTTTGCAAAAATGAACAGCCAGTGTTTTTGTACTTGAGAAACTGAAACCTGTGGTTTTCGACCATTCTTCAAGGTTATTCAATGCTTTTTGAAGCTTCCATTCAATATATTCGAGGGACCTGTTTCTTATATAAATTGCAAAATCATCAGCAAATATGGAGCAGTTAACTTCATTAGGTGTTGTATTTGCAATGCTATTTATGGCTATCAAGAATAATGTTACGCTCAGGGGAGACCCTTGGGGTGTGCCGTTTTCTTGTAAGAACGTTTGAGAGAGGTTAGGTCCTACTTTCACTCGGAATGTTCTGTCTTTTAGGAAGTTGCTAACAAATGTTAATGGTCGTCCTGTGAGGCCAACCTGTGAAAGTGTCCTGACCACATTATATCGCCACATAGTGTCATATGCCTTTTGGATGTCAAAGAAGACAGCAACTAAGTGCTCTTTATTTGAAAATGCAGTTTGAATTTCATTTTCAAGCTTCATTATCTGGTCGATGGCAGATCGGTTCCTTCTAAAGCCACATTGAGAGGTTGAGAAGAAGTTTTTAGAGTCTAAGTAATGGGTTAGTCTATCATTTACCATTTTTTCGATAATTTTCGAAGTGCACGAAAGAAGAGATATTGGCCGGAAGTTATTAATTTGCATATCTTTGGGGTTTTTCTTGATCGGAATAACTATTGCCTTTCTCCATGATTCTGGGAAGATACCTGTTGTCCAAAGGCTGTTATAAATAGAAAGAAGAAATAATTGAGCATTTAAGGGTAGTTTTTTCAGAAAAATATATGGGATTTGATCGGGACCTGCAGTTGACTTATCTTTGCATTTGTCCAGAGTATCTTTCATTTCTGCTAGGCTAAATTGATGGTTGTAAATTTCAGAATCTTCTGTGTCGAATTGGATGGTGTCTTTCTCTTTCGTTATTTTGTATTGCAAGAAGTCTGGGTTGTAATTGTTTGTTTTCGACATTGAGGAGAAATGCGAGCCTAAACTTTGAGCAATTTTGGATGGATCATTAATGATTCGGCTGTCGGCCTGAATTGCAGAAATGTGCTCATATTTGGTGGATCCTTGTATTGCATTCGTTTTCCTCCAAACTTCTTTTATGGTGAAATTACTGTTGATGGAACTGATATAGTTTGTCCAGGAGTTTTTTTTGCTTGCCCTCAATACCTTTTTTGCGATTGATCTCGTTTTTTTAAATTCGTTCAAGTCTTCTGGGGATTTAGTTTTTTTGAATTTATTTAGTGCCCTTTTTTTATTCGTTATTGCGATGCGGCACTCTTCATTCCACCAAGGGACCATTCGTCTATCTTTAAAAGTTATTGTTTTTGGAATACTTTTCTCTGCAGCATCAAGGATTTTTAGGTTGAGGAAAGAAATATTTTCCTCCACTTCTGTGACCCTTTCTTTTCTCCTTTCTATTTCCTTTTCCAGCAGGCATGAAAATTTTTCCCAGTCGGCCCTTTTGAAAGACCACCTCGGTATTTCATTTGACTTGTTGGTGAAGTTATCATCGAGTGTAATGGTGATCGGGTAGTGATCGCTTCCATACAAAGTGTCTTTTATACTCCATTGAACTCTATGATAAATTCTAGTATCAACAAAAGATAAATCAATCGCAGAGAGTGACCCATTCGTACAGAAATGAGTCGGGGATCCATCATTAATAAGAATGAGAAAGTTATTAGCGTTAATAAACTTCTCAATTTCAGCCCCTCTGTTTTTATAATCAGACAATGTAGAGCCCCACAATGTGCTGTGCCCATTCAGATCCCCAACAAGGATTACAGGTCTAGGGAGTTGATCCACTATGGTTTGAAGATCATTCGCTGAAAAATCTCTATTCGGTGGTATGTAAATATTACAAACTGAAATCGGTTCTGGATAGTAAATTTTTGTGGCTAGAACTTTATGGATAGATTTAATGTTTATTTCTTCCGAGTAAACATCTTTTTTAATTATTGTAGCTACTCCACCCCAAGCGGCCTTACCATCAGATCTATCTTTTCGATAGACGTTGTAGTTTTTCATGTCGAATCTCTGGGATTTCAAAAGGTGTGTTTCTTGCAAACAAAAACAGGTTGGGTTCTCTTCTGATAGTAACAATTTAAAATATTCGAAACGTTTGAAAAGTCCGTTACAGTTCCATTGTGCGATTAATGTTTTGGTAGATTTGACCATCATCAGATAAAAATAAAAAATAAAATAAAAGAGAAAAAAAATACTGAAGTATGAAAAACAATTGGTTAGACTAATTAATCAGAGCTATCTTCAGTATTTATGGTGTTATCTGTAGAGTCCCACTGTCTCTTGAGAAGCTTTGATATTTTTATCTTAGAGCGCCGATTTGTAACCAGATTTCTGGTGTCAGCCAACATGGCCCTCAGGCCTTCTATATTATCTGTAAATTCATGCACTAGATTGTTCAGATCTTTCGTGTCAGAAGCCATATCGATTAATTTTATTAAATCTTCAAATGAAATAGGGTATTTGTGACTGTTCTCATCGATGGATTTTCTGGCTTCTTCGAGGTTAATTTTAGTATTTTTAACGGTCTTTTTTATTTTTTTGGATTTTTTGCTAGCTGATTGTATTGCTTCCATAGGTGGAAATTCTTCAAAATTAACAATATTTTCTGAATCATTATTGGTGTCTAGCATAAGATTTATTTCCATGGTAGATACTGTAGAAGGAGGAGGGCTAGGGTGGCACCTTTTTATGCCAGAAACCACTGTCGGAGATGATAATGAATTTTTGCTGTTATCAACAGCTGTTTCTTTATTACAATTGGGCTCAACAGTCACGGCTTTGTTTTGGTCAGCATCACCATGGTTACCAGAGTTCCGTTTCTCAGCCTCGTCGCCTTTAATGTTTACATTGGCTTCTGTTGATGCTAATTGGTTGTCATGGTGACAGGCTGGGGTTGGCTTTACTGTAATACTGGGTAAAGACTGGTTAGGTGTATCAAGCAAGGAGCGATTGGAGATTATTGGTTCACTCTTTTGATTAATATCTGTGTTAAAATGAATCAATAATCCTTCTCCCTCTTGGGTCTGTATTTCTTGAATGTCATTGTCATTTTCTGGACAGTCAGTGGATATGTGGCCCGGTTGCTTGCAAATAAAGCACGTCACAATATCTTCGCTTAAGAAAATGCGATATGACACGTTCTCGTGCTTTATTAATAATGAGGAAGGCAGTTTGTTAAGGTCTTCAGGTGGGATATAAACCTGTCGTCTAAAACTCAGGACATGGGCCAATCTTGGGTCCTGGTACCCAGCCCTAAGAAAATGCATAGGGGAGACTAATCTTAAAGTTCTTTAGGAGGTTATCTACTGCCTCTTTGTTACTAAAATGAATGCAAAATCTAGAGTTTGAGATTCTTGAAGTGTAACGGATGTATTTTGGGTCAATTAATGCTGCAATTTTCAATACATAATCTTTCTGTTTAATACCAGGGTATGTGTGTAATATAATAGCGTTTTCTCGTTTTGAAAACCGTTCCGTAGCGGTGGCTTTGGCATAGCTGGTTGTAGCTTCTGTTAGGTTATGGTTGGATGTGACTTTAAAACTGATATTTTTTTGTACATTTGACGTGTCTGTTTGCTTTATATTTGTTCGATTCATGGTGCTGAGTTTGGCTGAAGACATATTTTTATGTCGCTACAGAGCCTAGAGCTCTGGGCAACTAAATAGGGCGTCTAGCCCCCCAACCTTTCACACAAATGACAACTGTCTGTTATTTTATGGAACACGCGCACTCAAAATGTCTAAAAAACACAAAACAGAGCAACTTTTTGCATAGACAACACATAAAAATTACAAAAAATGTCAGACTGACCTGAAGTGTGACTTCTTCGAAGAGGTCCCAAACAGCTGATCTCACTTTTACGGTTATGTATTTGATCAGCTGTTCTTTTTAAATTACTAAAAAATCAAGCGAAAATAATTAGTTTCACCTTTTCTTTCAAAATAAAATAATGATTTTACATATCAATTAGAAAACCGACTGGATACCTTACAAAATTAATTTTCTCATAAGAAGGTTAATTGATTAACACATTATATTTAATCAATATATAATATATACCTACTTAAGTAAATTTAATGCAATATGAGTGAACATTTTTGAGCAGTACAGTGAGCGAATAAAAACAGACAAAACAAAAAGGGAGAGCTGAATGGACTGATTATAAATCGAAAATAAAATGTTTGAAGTGTTCTTATTGTATGTAATAATTAAAAATGGTTTTATTACTCTGTATGATGAGCATTCCAGCTGACAAAATGACTAACTCCAATTACAGCATTTTTTCAATAAGATTTTATCACCCCTCATAGTTCAGGATAAAAAGAAATATGATGAAAAATTTGTGCTCTCATGATATTTACGTTTTCACTTTGTAATAGTAGGTGCAGTGTCCGGCCAAATTACGAGGGGGGGGGATATCTTAAGGGAGATTGAACTGGAAGAAAGGTATTAAAAAAAGTTTCTATGAATCTTCGGTAGTTTCTATCCTTCTGGATCTAATAGGACCATCACAGTAGTCGGCGCTTAAGTTGTAATCGAAATATAATATTTTTAACTGAGATATCAGATTTTTCAACTATAATCTAATAACTTCTTATCTGCTGACTGCTTGGAATGGGCTTATACGATACAAAATCACAGAAAACATCAAAAACGATTCATAACTCGACAAAGTTGCATTAAAATTAATTGTTTATGTACCATTTTCAACCTCCAATAAAGTATATAGGGTTCCTTATTTGGGCGAACTCTGCAGTTCTCGAATCTTAATGTTGATACCAAGTTAAAAACGAATTTTCAAGAATGTGCTAATTTTGTTCTATATATCCTTTAATTTTAAAGTTTTGCTGTTATTAAAACTACCACACAGCTGGCAGAGCGAAGCCGGGCACCCTAGCTAGTATAGTATTAGCATAGGGACTTTCAATACCTTCCTTGCGTACACTATATTGAAGAAAAATTACAATCTGAACTACAGAATATAAGTAAATTACAGATATACACTTTGAGCTATGAATAGTTCAATGAAATGATGAAAATGGGAGTAGGTCCGCCGGTGTTTTCCCTTGGTAAATAAATTAAAATAATACTTATTTAATGATAGATCATAAAATAGCTAATGTTAATAGGTTATAAATTAATATTAAAATTTTAAAACCCAGAATAAAAGCACCATGGTATGTGACTAACAAAACCCTAAATACTGACTTAAATATGTAGACATTTGATCAATCTATAAAAATTCCAAAATAAAAAGTTACGAATATTCCAAAGAGAATCATTATTAACATGCTCTTGTTAAGAATTGTTCAACTGAAAGTATCATATATTATCAATTCAGATCCAGATTCAACTGAAAGTATCATATATTATCAATTCAGATCCAGATTCAACTGAAAGTATCATATATTATCAATTCAGATCCAGATTCAACTGAAAGTATCATATATTATCAATTCAGATCCAGATTCAACTGAAAGTATCATATTATCAATTCAGATCCGTTCAGGGATGAAACAATAGAGTGACATAGGTTTATTCAATATAACCTTTAAAAATACATAAATTATTGGGAGATATTCGTGAAAAATTTCTCCTAAATAAAGACCGTAGAAAGTGAAATGAAAAGAAATTATTATTTGAAAGTGTGGCAAAGAATATTTTTTGAAGGTCTTGAATGAAGAATTCAATTGAATTGAACTAAATACCGCATTACCTCAGATATGAATTTTATTAATATATTAAATGAAAAATAAAGAAATGAAATAAAAAAAATAAAATAAAAGTTTTACGTTATCAGGGAGAGAAAGTTGTCGGTAGGGACAGCGGATGGGAGGGGAACGGACCGTTATGGCAAAAATGAAAAAACTTCTTTATTCAATTTGATCCGAGCAGTATTCTCTCCACACCATTTTTTTGTATTTATTAAACGTCAACTTTCCGTGTTTTAACAGGGAGCCATAGAGTCAGTTCCAATTTGAATATTACGAAACTTCGAAGAATTCAATGTTAAAAGTGATTTTTTCTACTCTGCTATTTACAATATCAACTAAAACGCTAAAATGATATCTCAAATTTACTTTGAAAGAGTAAAGGTCTGGCCACACATGTCCGCACCGGATCCGCACCGTAGCAATAATACAGGTTATGTTCAGAATATTTTTAATTTAACTTACATATTACCTTTAGTTATGCTTAAAGTTGAAGCCACACATGTCAGACACAGGCCACTTTAGGCATAACTAAAGGTAATATGTAAGCTAAATTAAAAATATTCTGAACATAACCTGTATTATTGCTACGGTGCGGATCCGGTGCGGACATGTGTGGCCAGACCCTAAATCGTCATCCATTTTCGATAGTGGCGATTTATCCTAAAATCTTTAAAAGAGTTGAAATAAAAAGAGATAAAAAATTATTCAAACCGACAATGGTGTTACAATATATTTCCATCATACAAAATATAGTTAAAAATTTTTATTATTAAACTTTTTCAGTAACCTTTTTATTTTATTTTTTTTCCTTCCTTCTTTCCTCAGCTTGAGGTTGTGTTTCAAGCTCTCTCCTCTATTATATCTATACATCAGGTATCCCTGAACACACCCTATCTATCTATTTCGCATCCTGATAAAAAATCCTTCCTAATTTTAAAATTAATGAGCTCGTTTTCCACTGAATTCGATAATCTGCAACATTTTTTATTTGGAGTAACCCTCATTAAATTGCAGGCTTGGGAACATGAGCGTAATTCATTTTTCCGCTAAAGTGACTAAATTGACAATCGGTTTTAACGAAATCACAACCGATTTTAACTGTGAGGACCTCAGTCGACGCGAAATTTAATGCCCTTTTATTTTAGAAAGAACACAATTTCTTCTAAGATAAATCATTTTCGAGTTGTTAGCGAAAAATTGAAGATTAATCGCAGAAGAAATTATTATATCCTCTTTCAAATAAAAGGGCATTAAATTTCCTGTCGAATTAGGTACTCACAGTTAAAATCGGTCAAGTCTTTTCACCAAATCGATTGTCAATTCATCCACTTTAGCGGAAAAATGAATTACGCTCATGTTCCAAAGCCTGCAGTTTAAAGAAGGTTATACCATTCAATTTTTGAATTTATGATGGAAACCGTGTTCCAACGCATATAATTCAAAAACATCTAGGTTAAATGAAAAATATTTTAAATAAAAGTTGCAGAGCATTAAATTTAGCATGAAACAAGCTGCTTACAGACAACATTAGCTAAACCCTGCGTGGAAATACAAATAAAAACGTGAATGAATTCGTAGTGGTTACTTCCTGCTAAGACTTCCACTTTTGAAGTATAAGGGGATTTGATAAAATATTCATAAAAATAACTACTTATACAGGTAGGTACTTGGCAAAATTTATCTTTTATTTTATTAGATGGAAGATGGTTGTTTAATTAGTTCAAAAAGGTTAATATTTCAAAAACGGAAGTCTTAGCAGGAAGTAAGCACTACGAATATTTTCACGTTTTTCTTCGTATTTTCCCCAGGATTGAGCTAATGTTGTTTTGTAAGTGGCTTGTTTCATGCTAAATTTTATGCTCTGCAACTTTTATCTAAAACATTTTTCATTTAACCTAGATGTTTTTGAATTATAAGCGTTGGAACACGGTTTCCACCAAAATCCGGCTAAACCACTTAATCGATTTAAACTTCAAATATACCATTCTATTTGCAATATTATATCCCTTATAGTAAGAAGAAAGCATTACTTTGTGATCTGTATTTGCCGAATTATACGCGATAAACTGAAAAAATCCCAAAAATTTCACGGATTTTAGACCACAAATATCGATCGACAAATATGAGATCGTTTTACACAGAATTTGATATTCTAAAACTATTGTACGTAACATTTGTTATTTGGAGTAACCTTCTTTAAACTGCAGGCTTTGGAACATGAGCTTAATTCATTTTTCCGCTAAAGTGGCTAAATTGACAATCGGTTTTAACGAAATGACAACCGATTTTAACTGTGAGGACCTCAGTCGACGCGAAATTTAATGCCCTTTTATTTTAGAAAGAACACAATTTCTTCTACGATAAATCATTTTCGAGTTGTTAGCGAAAAATTGAAAAAAGTTCAAAAATGTCGATTTTGTTCGCCTATAAAATTTGATGGCAACCGATCTGAGGTGGCAGACATTCACATTTGTTGTCTATGAAATGAATACTTTCAGGCTATATGATCAAAAATGTTCTTCAAATCAGGCACCTTTTTGGCCCTCAGCTCCCGGACTAAACCATCTGTTTGAACTCGAAAAATGGAAATCATTATTAATGCAAACAAATCTATACACGGCAGTTTTTCTATACGAAAATTTATTTGTCCACCTATGACAATCAACAACAAGCCAATCAATACCTTCAAAGAATTTCGACAATACTTTGAGAAAAGGCCAGAATAAAAGATCTGGACTACAGACCATCAATCAATTTTACTAACAAGGGATTAATTTACACTACTATTTCAAGGTCTATTTATACATAAGGAGCAAAACTTGTTTTGAGATACCGCAAAATACTTCCACATAAAAGAAATAAAAATTTCACATACCAAAACTCTTAGAAAAATCACTGAGACACCCTGGTTTATTTCAAATCACAGTGACATGAACATACCGACAGTAAAATGTGAATACGAGATAAATATCAAACATTTCAATCTTCAACACTACATCACCTTAATCCACGCATGCGTTCTTTCTCTTCCTTCTGCCACCCGATCAGAGACCTTCTGCAGCAATAGAAACAAAACTTTTCAAAGTATTAAAAAAATCGAAAAATAAAAGAGATCACATTGCTTGATGGGCCGCGGCGCAATTGCAAGTTTGCAAGGAAATGTAATAATGATAAAAAAACTTTTAGGATAGTAATTAATGATTTTTCCAGGAGCATGCTGAATTTCTTTCTTAAAAGTATTTTTTTATTTTATTTTGAATAGTATATCCTTGAGGGAATGCTTACATCAGATTCCTATATTTTTCCTTACTAATAAATTTTTTATTTATATAAGGTATATACCTAATATTGCTTATACATTAATATAAAATACCAGCGTATGTTGTACTCCTGTCAGACAATTTAGTATCAGTATCTGTCAAATCGTATTGCTTCGCTCAGAGAGCTACATTTCTTTAGTTAGGATTATTACAATTTTTCATTCCTTACAAATTATTCTTAACTAAGCTAAGCAACGAGGATAATTTTTTTAGTTATCACTTAATATTGCAACTAAACTCAGACACATAGCACTATCGTTCCTATCTTGGCGAGGCAGCCTCTTCATATGGATCATCTTTATCGCCATCTCATTCGCGGCGGGGACGTTTTTACGACATTTTTCCTTTGGGTTTTCTATATTTGGAAGTGATAGAGTACATATTATCTATTGCATTGTAAAATTGTAACTAAAAGTGGAAACATTGAATTTGCCCATGAAACGTCAAGGACAATGATTAGTAAAATATAGTTAACAAATAATTTTAACAAAGAGATTCAAATCAATAAAAATTATTAATTACTATATAATTAAAATAATAAATATTTATTAATTAATGAAGTATTTCCTTTGTTAAAATAAAAATACACATCCAACTTTATTATTATTATATATTTTTTTATTATTCATTTGTACATTTCGGACGATTGTCCACTATCAAGAGCCTAAAAAACTTTTTTAATTCAGTATAAATAAATATATAAATACATATATATATAAATACTATTCTCTATAAATTTGTGGTGATCCACACATATTATTATTAGGCCATTTATTATATAAATATAATGTATATTAATTGTTATTATATTATATTATATGAGGGCTATTATAGAAATATTGTGTATGTGGATATAAATGATAATTATTATAATTAGTTTAATTAGGTGCCCAAATAGATAATTGAATATATTTGAGTTTGTATAAATATGCTAAGTAATAACATAGGGCCAAACTTTGTACTTTAATGCCTCCTTATCACCTTGGCTCTGAGAAGGCCCCACTCACAGAACAGAGTCTCTAGCAGAATTTCCTTCCAGTTAGACGTATTGCTGTCGGCTTCCCACTCCTTTGCCCAGGCTTGTATTTTAATAGTAATTAGATATATTTGTCTGTATGTATATATGTATATATATTACTCACCAATTATACTATTCTTCCACTGCGTAATTCTGTCGACAACTATTTTTATTCGAAAAATAAAATTTATTATTGCGAATGTTGTTTTTATTGCTCGACGAAAACAAAATAATCCCCGATATTTTTTAATACGCGCGACAAAAAATTTTCATTACTATAATTCTTTATACGCAATTTTTTTGTTAAAAAAAATCAATCACGCTCGATGCTTCCAATTTTGGTGTTTATTATTTTTCAATCAAAATTAACCACGCTAACTGCTAACAATTTGCTGTGTCCCTGATTTAATTAAATTATAATGTGGGTTAGTAAAGAGGTCCGTTTAGATCTGTTTAGGTCCGTGGATCTTAATTATCTTTAATAATTGGGGACATGCAAAAAATAGACAGAATTACGCAGTGGAAGAATATTATAATTGGTGAGTAATATATATACATATATACATACAGACAAATATATCTAATTACTATTAAAATACAAGCCTGGGCAAAGGAGTGGGAAGCCGACAGCAATACGTCTAACTGGAAGGAAATTCTGCTAGAGACTCTGTTCTGTGAGTGGGGCCTTCTCAGAGCTAAGGTGATAAGGAGGCTTTAAGGTACAAAGTTTGGCCCTATGTTATTACTTAGCATATTTATACAAACTCAAATATATTCAATTATCTATTTGGGCACCTAATTAAACTAATTATAATAATTATCATTTATATCCACATACACAATATTTCTATAATAGCCCTCATATAATATAATATAATAACAATTAATATACATTATATTTATATAATAAATGGCCTAATAATAATATGTGTGGATCACCACAAATTTATACAAACAAATCTACAAGCATAAAAATAAAATAACATATCTAAACATTCTTATATCTAATAGAACTATTCTATATTATCTTGAAAAATAGCCAAAAGTATTAACTTAATTTGATAAATACCTCACAATTATTATGATTAAACATTTTTTTTAAAAAGGTTACGTCTTTTTTTTATTGCATTGTATGTCCAATATTATTCATTGGTTTCCTGTGGCCTGGTCTCAATTTTCCCTTCTCTTCATCTTTAAACTCTTCCATTTATCCCCACTTTTCTTATATTTTTACCTTTCTAACTTTTTTTATACTATCGAAAATCTTTTATATTTTAATTTTACTAATTATTTCTGCATTGTGAGTACCTATTCCACCTTTATCACTTTTATAATTTAGTGTTTTGTTTTTTTAAAACAGTATTTTTTATATATATTTTAAAACAGTAAATTAAAAACAAAATATATTAATTTATACTGGATAAAAAAATGTTTAGGTAGGTACTTGTTATAGGACAATCGTCCGAAACATTGTAAAATTGATTGATAAAAAGAATATAAGAATAATAAAGTTGGATGTATAATAACCTGAAATAAAGGACACACAATAAAATAAATAAGAATCATCCAAATAAAAATTACTGAGTAAAGGAAAAAAAAAAGAAATATTAAACGGACGTATATAGGCGTCCAACCTAAACTATAGCGCCAACGGGCAGGACATATAAATACGTCCTTGAAATATATGTTGTGCCCTGGAACATGGAACTGGTGGTGGGACTTATATTTTCGTACAACAGAGGTATTAGTCATCGATACATGTAACGACGTGAATGTATATATATATATATATATATATATATATATATAATTTATAATATTTATAATAATAATATATTTAATTTATATTTATATTTATATTTATATATCTTTTGTACTCTTTATAATTGGGTAAGGCTGTAAAATTTATAATTTCTTAACTCGATACTTTTATATTTTTGTTGGTATTCTTTACTATTTGTTAGTCATTTTGTGTTTTCCTTTATGGTTTATATATAAATAAACGGAAACGAATATATTCCATAGCCTTTCAATTTACTTTAAGCATAAATAAAAAAAAATAATAATATGAAGCTACATTGCACCGGGCGGGACGTATATACACGTCCTAGTGAAAGAGCTCGCGCCCGTTATAGGCTGCGTGATTTAAAAGGGAACTTAAGTTAAAGTTAAAGTGTTAATCAATTTTGCATATTTTTGATCAACCTACATAACGTATTGCAGTAAAAATATATGCAGTGCAGAACGATAAGTGTGCAAATTCTGCTTTACATTTTATCTATTATAATTTATTCAAATTCTGAAATGTCCAAATACGCTCGAAAACATTTGAATAAAAGTAACCGCAATAACCCTTCAGGTGGTAGATAACCTTCAAAACATAACTCTCGAAATTCAGAAGCCATTATCTATTCAAACCTCTAACGAAAAGATAATTCTTAAAGGCCAAATTTAAATATATTTATGTATTTTTAGAAAGAAAACAAACACCTGTCACAACACTATCACTCTACATAAAAAAAACACTTTTAAAATCGTCTACTTCGCCTTCATTCGGATGGAGCGTGATTCCTTTCATTTCACGAAAATGAACTTATTCCTTATTATTGATATGTTCTTATCATTCAACAAAATAAAATTCCCAATAAATAGAATTCTCATTTGAAAGAAATAACATATTATATTATCCAATTTAGTTAAAGTTTCTACTAAGACTTCTAAAGCATCACAACAAAACATGGAAACTAATGCTTGTTCGAGCATGGGACAAAAGATAATAACTAAAGAGCCCAAGAGCCAGCATTTTTTTTCTGTTTTTGCACCGAATGGATTAGTTTTTTTAGAGTCAAAAAATTTATTCATACCTGTCTGAATTCAAAAAACCAAAGGATGTTTTAAGTTGTCTAAAAAATTTACATTTATAGTAATTTAAATTTATTTTAAAATTTTCATCGAGGTAAAAAAAAAAATTAAAAATCTGGTGCGTGCGCGCAACACACAACTTTCACTTACCAACTTACTTAGACAAGAAATTAATGCGTTTTGTTTACGCCACTTCTCAAAGTTACTCATTTTTCCACATTCGTTTCTTATTTTTGTTTTCATTTGCTCAGAACATTTGAATAATGATAGCGCTTGCCTGATTATAAACAACACCTAATTTTCATTAAACATGACGAATATGATGAAAATCGTTAAAGGCGCTTTTGAGATAATAGAAAAATTGGAAAAAAAAGTTATAAAATAAAGTGCCCCCTCCAATTGATCAATTTTGATGAAATGTTGGCTATCACATCTTTGGCATATACATACATCAAATCCCCAGTTTGATCAAAATCGTGAAAGCAGTTTTTGAGTAAATAGAAAAAAACACATGAAAATGATACAAAATTTATTAAGTAAAGTCCCCCCTCCGGTTGATCAATTTTGATGAAATGTTGGCTATCATATCTTTGGCATATACATACATTAAATATCCAGTTTGATCAAAATTGTGAAAGCCCTTGTTGACTAAATAAAAAATACACGTGAAAATTATACAAAATTTATTAAGTAAAGTCCCACTTCCGGTTGATCAATTTTGATGAATTTTTTACGGTTCATATACCTCGGGCATATAAATTTATCAAATACTCAGTTTAATCAAAATCGTTAGAGCTGTTTTTGAGAAAATCGAAAAAAAAACATAAAAAGTTATTAAATGAGCAATTTAGATGAAATTTTTGCTGTCACATCGCGGGCATATACATACACTAAATACCTAATTTCAGGTTCGCACGGTTTATAGTTTTTGAGCTAGTCTGTTCACACACAAACACACACACACACACACACACACACACACACACACACACACACACACACACACACACACACACACATACACACACAGACCATTTCGCGGGATTTGGTTATTTCGACTCAGGGGACCCCAAAACGTGTATTTCCGTTGAAAACCGGAAGTCGAAATTTTTCACGATTGGAATACTTCCACTTACTCTATATTTCATATATTTGGTAAGTGAAAGTAAAAAAGTAATATTAACTCTGCATTCTGAATTCTACCAATGACCAATGTATAATACAGAAAACTAAACACATATATTATGTCTTGAGATATGGATTTATTCTTAATATTTCTTGAGAATCTTGTTCAGCATCTTCGTTCTTTATCTAGCTTTATCTAGCGGTTCCTATATGCTATATATGTATAAATATATATACACTGCGCGATAGTAATTTGGATTAAAAAAAGTAATTGAAGTGAGGTCATTATTAATTTTTGTCTTCTAGAATGAAGAAATAAAGTCGTTAATAAAGATATTCTCTACGTTCCTTTACTGGTATTTAGGTAGTAATTATAGGTATTGTAATATATTCCTAAACAATATTTCTATAACTAATTCAAATTTTTTTGTGGACAACAAAAATAACAAAAAGGATTACAGTTTACTTTCACTTTTTTATAGTTACTTCGAAGTTGACTTCAAACATTACTGACAGACACACTGCCACAGAATCCAACAAGGAGACTGAAACGCCTCTAGGGACCTGTTACTGTAGAACTGTCATGCTAGGAGTGCCTTCACTGGGAGGTTTCTCCAATCAAGTATTCTTGTCAATCCTCTAGAGGAGGTTAACAAATGATGATCCCATTTACAATATATGCCAAATGGCATTTGTAAAAATTTAGCAAATAAATATTATTATTATTACTTCGAAGTTGAGGAAGTCATAATTACTCTCAATTTGATCTTTTTAAGTCAAATAAAATAGTTTTACAAATTATAACAACAATATATTTGATTGGAAAAAACTTTAATATTGTTACATATATACGATTTCTAATTAATAATAGGTTATTCTTATGTGTTGAACATGAGAATATAGAACATGCTCCAAGACTAATAGTGGAATATAATTTAATAATTAATAATAGTGGAGATATCTTTATACACAATGTAAAGCGAGGAGGTGATTGTTGTATATAGAACTCAGAAAAATGAAATATATTGATTTAGTTTGTATCAAAGTTTCAGGCTAAATCATTAGGCCTTATAGGTAGGTCCAAGAAGTTTATTTATCAGGATTTTGGGGCAAATTATGAAGCTACATGGAGTTAAAATGAATGAAAAATAGGAAGCAATAAATCTGCTAGCTTTTAAAAATTATTGTGTAGTTGCCTCACACCTCGCTTTTATCTCATAACCTCCTCACGCCTCTAATATATTAGTACCCTCTATCATCATCTTCGGCTTCTCCTTATTTCATCATGTCTGCCCTACATCAGAGAAATTCTTTATTTATTTTCTTTTTTCAGTTTGCTCACAGTAATACAAATTGAGCCCCTGAGTATACCGCCATGCAGTGCAACATGAATTTTAATGAAAGCTGGATAATATTAGCTCTTCTTTTTCAATCTAACTTCACTTTATTAAAAATTCTTTTGCTATAATCTTCTTTATTATTATTAATATTTTTTTACATAACAACTTACATAATATTTTTAATAGTAATCATAATACGAAGTTTCTTGTTTTAGTATAAATAAAACTTTATTATTATAAATTGACTATTTATCCTGTTCAAATAATTCGTGTATGAAATAAGAGACACTGTAACGATAAATTATGAATACAAGTAGAGGTGGTATATTTTAACGCTGGATTGACTCCGTTAGGTGAAAAATACCCCACACTTTACCAATGCCTCTCAATTGGACTGAACTATACACTTTCTTAAGTTCCTTTTTTCTTTGGCTGTTTGATAATTACAGTTTATTGTTTAAAAAAAATATTAATAATCTTGTTATATTTTTATTATTTTCTTTAAGATAACCACATCAAGATACTACCATTAACTTAAATTTAGAAGATTTGAAGTTTGTGTATTATATATTTTTATTTTATTTTATTTTGTTAATTTTAAAATTTGGTTTAAAAGTGATTTTCTCCATGGATGGATTTCACGATTTTAATATGTTGGAGTAGAAAAACAAAACAAAATTACAAGAACATAACATAACAAGAATTTTAAACGTAAACCAAATAATGATTATACATAATTATCACGATTTTTTAAATTATTTTATCAATTATAATAGCAGAATTATTGAATAATAGCATATTATATCTTTATTTATAGTGACTCATTTAAATTATTAAAATAAATGAATAGTAAAAATTTTGTTCTAAATAATTTTACCCCGAGGCATTAAAGTTCATCAATTTGCAAGCCTTGAGCCAAATGCCCCCATCATGGTCCCTTCCATTTATGAAGTCTTCCCTCGATAATAATCTGTACGGTATCGGGAACGTGGAATAATGATAGCCTAGGGGATGTTCTCCCAAAACAGGGGTTTAATGATATAATTAAGTTATTCTACAGTGAAATATTCATATTATCAACACAGAACTAATTAATTCTCAGTAATTGTCCGCTTTAATTTATAAATTATATTTATATATCCCGTTTTATTTTTTTACTGTTGATATGCATTTTCATTATAGAAGTAGGTATGAATAGTAATATTGTAGTTTACACAAGCCAAGTAACCCCCCCCCCCCCCTCGCTGTTCACGGTAGCATCAATTTTTTTTTTTTTTAATTTATTTCTTCCTAAGGTTAAAAAAATACTTTGGACAATTATACAATTTATTTATGTTGTATTATTATTTTCTAATACATTAATTATTTATTCTCAGGCAAAATCACCAAAAAAAAAAAAAAAAAAAAAATCACCCTTAAAAGTAAAAAATAAATGAGTAAATGAGGTTAAAAAATTACTTTGAATTATTACACGAATTATGTACCTTGTATTATTAATTTTCAATACTTTTATTACTTTTTGTTATACAAAATAGGAAAAAAAAAACTTTTAAATTAAAAAAATAAATAAATAATGTTTAGTAAAAGAATGATTTTTTGTTTTATCGCAACATATTTTCAAATCTCTTTTGATTTTATTTACATATTTTTTTCATAAAACTACTGACTACCATTAGTTACATAGTTATTTATTGTTACTTAACACTGTCCGGATTAAACTGTCAACTTCCTTAACTTATGTCTCAGTTTAGAAAGACCAATTCTTACTTATAAAATTAAAATCATGCTCCGTCTCTATAATCGGCAAATTGAAACTGACTTAAAAGAAGCTTGTGGAACACCTTTTTATGTATCCAATTTGATTATGATTAACTAATAGTTAGATATCTTTAGTTTATTCTTTTTGATATATTTTAGATAGTTAGCTATAGTAAATTTTATTTACGTGTTTAGCAAAGCATTAAAAACATACCTTTTAGCTGATGATTTTTTTATATTTCTCGTTGTTTTTTGTTTTTCTTATTAGATTCATCTCGATAAATTATTAGCAAAACATCTTCACTACTACACTCACATTACATTCGTATTGAAATTAATGTAACTGAGTATTGGGAGTCCAGTATACAATGTATCAGGTGACCAACCCTTTCTCATTTGTTCAATAGGTCGAGGTAAAAATATGGTTTCCATCGTTATCTGCGAATATTAATGAACGATAGCGGGGAAGGTCAACGTAAAAAAAGTTATTTAAATACTTTATTGCCCCTCATGATATCAACATTTTCTCCTCATTCTGGTCATGGAAATGGACAAGATGGAAATAATCACCGAGAAGGATTCCCACTCTATAATGGAGAAGAAGCTGCGGGGAAAGCGCTTCGACGTGATCAGCTTCGTCTTACAACCGTTTTCCGAAGTCATGGGATTCCACGGAGACCACGCCTTGCTCAAGATCATGGCCAAGGTCGAGAACGAGGAAAAGGAGTACTCCTTTTTCGTGAAGATAGCCACGAGGAGCCCACTTGTCTTCCAAGAGTACTTCGGACCAATGAGGTTCTACTTCAAAGAGCATGTCCTCCTGACCAAACTTCTGGACGAACTTCAAGCACAGCTTAGCAAGAAACTGACAGCTAAATGCTATCTCTCTAAACGGGACAAGTTTATAGTTTTGGAAAATCTCCAAGAAGCCGGATTTGAAGTTATCCGTAAAAAGAAGTTGGACCTCACACATGCAAAAGTAGCTGTCGAGACTTTCGCCGATTTTCACGCCGCATCGTTCATACTCGAGAGTAAAGGGATCAAAATAAACGAAAAATACCCCGAAATAATATATGAAACGTTCTTCGTCGACTTTCCGGACAGAGATAGATATTTATTGAAATCCTGTGACAAAGGGGTGAGGAAGATCGCACCAAAGTGCTGCTCTGTGTCCAGTAACATTCAGGATAAAGTTTTCACCAAAGTGGCCAAGCGAATAGCAGAGTTGACTAAGCCCTCCAAGAAGTACAAGAATGTTATGTGCCAAGGAGACGCGTGGGGCAACAACATAATGTACAAGTACCACGGCGATGTACCCAAGGAGGGTATACTCGTCGACTTCCAGTCTTCGAGGTTCGTCCCGCCAGCCCTTGAGCTAATGCAGTTCCTCTACGTTGCCACCTCAAAAAGTAAGATTTTCTTCTATAATGTAACCATAAATTTATAGAATCATTTTGGTTGAAATAATAGAGTATCGAAGAATATATTCCAAAAAGTATGAAAGCACAATGAACACCTTTTGACTATACTGAAAATCTAGGATAATCTTAGGTTGTAAAAACATAAAATTTATTTTGATATCTAATCTAGAAATTATATTCAGAACTTTCATTAAAAAATAATGAAGGAATGGTCCAGTGTGTTAGTCAAAAGAACCTAAAAATTAATTAAAATCCAAGATAAGTGCTGCTGCTAACATGTTCTCTGAGAACACCTCATGATCCTATTTGGAAGATCTACACCCAAACAATGGGTTCCAATCATATCCAAGCTCCACTTTTGCCATTCCCATTAAAACACAGTAAAACGCTACACTTAACTAAGGTCCACCAAGCCTTCAACTCGATTGTACGGAGGAGAACTACCAAAGATTAAAACTTCTTTACTCACTTCTTTCAAAGCATTCAAAACTAAAACTAAGACAGAAATTGAACACCTACACTTACTTACTGAAACTTATTTGTACCTATATATATATATATATATATATATATATATATATATATATATATATATATAGGGGACGGCAAAAAAGACACATTTTAACCAACTACAAATCTTTTAGGCAAAAACATTCAGAACAATCACTAAAGGGTACTTTTCTGTTCTAGTCACGCCCAGAGAAAATGTTTTTAGTTTAGTAGTTTAATTTAGTTAGTACATTGCTTTAAATAAATAAAACACATGTTTTCTGAATAAAACACATTACATGAAATATAATTTAAATTATCTACATATTTTCATTTTTTAACCGACTTCGAACGAAAGAGGAGGTTACTCAATTCGATACCTATGTGACTTTTTTTTGTGCCTTTTGTTTTTTTTTTTTGTTTTTTTCTATGTATGTTCACCGATTACTCAGAGATGGGTGGACCAATTGGAACGAAACCTTTTGCATCTTGTAGAGTATTTTCCCAAGGTGGTCCCATTTAAACCTTTTTGGGGTTCCTAATTTATTTAAGAAGTTATCGGGAAAAAACATGAAAATAATTATTTAATTATCGCTCAAATTTTTTACTTATTGGAAAAACATATGGCATATATAACATAAGGTATGCTCCAACAAGCTTTTAAAACTAATTGATGACTAAAAAATCCCAATATTGTATTACTGTTGGATGAATCAAATGGGAAAACCAACCAATCAAATTCAGAATCAAAAGAGTGGGGGGAGAACATGAGCAGTCTGTTAGTTTTCGATGTGTTTGTTGGAACAAACCTATACATAACCTTTACTAATTTTTCAACATTAGATTTAAATGAAGATATAAATATCAGCAGAATATGTTATCGCTATCGTTTTCTGTGGCGATGTTAGATAGATATATATTCACCGATAACAGTAAACCTTCTTAATTTAGATCTAATCGACGGTTGGACACGATAATCATAAGACAACGAAATTCGTGGAATTCCAAGAAAGGCTGAGTATTGGTAATCGTTTTAAAGCAAGATTTAAGACTTCTTCAAGTTCCCGAAGGATCGTTTAAATTTAAAATCGTAGCTATTATTGATTTAAATTAGATTTTGATTTCTATCTTTTATTGACTATGCACATTAGAAAAGAATACAATAATTCCTGGAAAAGCTCATTTTCAGTTGACTTAACAAAGGATTCAGATACCTCTGTTTTCTTCCGGATACACTCGGTCACTGTTGAATATCTTGCCGGAGGTCTTGTGCCGATCCTTGATGGGTGACACTTCTGTTATGTTATCCGGATTACTATTATCGGTTTTTAAATTTGTTTCTACCACTATCGAGGCTTTTGCTGGTGTTCATCCATCAATAAAAACTTGATAACTACAAAATAAAACTTGATAACTACCCGAAAACAACCTCATTGTATGAAAGTCCCCACAGCAAAAATTTGGCAGTCATGTAAATGATTGCTAAAAATGATGATAAATGCTACGCCACTAGAATTTAAGCAGCAGTGTTTAGCAATTTATTTTCTGAATAATGTTTTATTACGAAGGATATAATTCATAGTACTTCGGTAATAAATTTAGTCAAAAATTCATCGAAAGGAATTACGAACATAATTGACTCAACCTTTGGAATTAAGTCAGTAGTCTAATACGGAGAATAATAATATCCTTCGTAATAATAGATTAACCATATGTGAGTCCCAAACCCTGTTGCTTCTATCCTAGTGGGGCAGTCTTTTTGATATCGATAAATTTTATGGTTGCCCCTTTTTTGCTGGGACTTCTATCCAATGATGTTTAACCTACTTTTCCAACGATCGATTTAAATAAATCAATATTAACGGTCCCTACCGGAGTCGTGTATAATATCGCCATAGTTTTCAGAAGGATATTCAAGCAATCAAAATTTAAAAATTACTTTCAAATTTACTGTAGGTCATATTACCATCCTCATCGATTCTCCATTAACGATATCGTGTCTAAAACCGGCCAAAATCTCGACTGTTCAGTGACGTATCTACTTAATCTTGGAATGGCCGGATTCATGATATTTGGATATTGATAATAATTATACAAATATTGTATAATAAAAAGGCCTGAGAAAGACAAACGTGGTAGAGCGTAAAAAGACATTGCGAATTTTACGAAATTTTTAAACCAACGTTTATTTTACCAACGACCAATTACCAACGAAATTTTCAAACCAACGTACGGTTTTCTACATTTGTTATCTTCTCCAACTAAAAATTGTGAAATAAAAAACATTTTATAAAAAAATATTAAACCGACTTCGAAACCTAGGAACCAGTAAAAATAAATTCACTGAAAAGTATGAAATAATTACCTTCTGATTTTTATGAATACACAGCAAAATTGAAAATGGTATAAAAAGTGGAAAAATGCAATGAGACGAATAATTTTATTTTGATTTGTACAAATACACACTAATTGTTTATAAAGATTATTAAATACTATGTTCAATACAACACAATCTTTTCGGAGGCGGCGCAAAATTTAAAATTTTTTACACTAGACATTATGAAAATCTTCTAAATGGATCTTCTCTTCCCATCTATTGATTTCAATGCCTACTAATGGAATTGTATCAGTAACATGTCATTTCTAATTTGCGCCGCCCCCGAAAAGATTGTGTTGTATTGAACATAGTATTTAATATTTATATTTAATAATCTTTATAAACAATTAGTGTGTATTTGTACAAATCAAAATAAAATTATTCGTCTCATTGCATTTTTCCACTTTTTATACCATTTTCAATTTTGCTGTGTATTCATAAAAATCAGATGGTAATTATTTCATACTTTTCAGTGAATTTATTTTTACTGGTTCCTAGGTTTCGAAGTCGGTTTAATATTTTTTTATAAAATGTTTTTTATAGTATAAACATTGAAAAAAAAAAATTATATGTTAGAGATGTCATTGTAAAAATCTTTCAATACTTCATTAAAAGGATCTTTTTCTGCTAACCTTTGGAGCCACATAAATTCCGCTAAATTAGATTTTAATAATTTCCTTCTAGTACCCCTCCTTCTTTTGTTCCCCCATTTAATATTACCTTTGAATGTTAACTTCATCTCATGGTTATTTTTACATAGTCTCATTTCAGACCATAACAGAAAAGTATCCACTAAAGCACCATGGTATGTTAGCAACATAACTTTACACACCGACCTACACATACCGACTGTCAACGAACACATACGAACCCACTACAAAAGATTCTATGACAAATTAAAATGACACCCCAACTCACTCATTAATGACATGGCCACAACAGTCATGCCAGATACCGCCCGTAGAAGGCTAAAGAGGAGCTAGATGAGGACCTAGTGATCAATCCTAGTAACATTCAAGCCAGGAGGAGATGCCGCTGGGTAATGCTCCCCCTCATGCCTTTCATGCCATTGTTATAATTTTTTTGTCAGAAAATTCACTGGTTGTAACTATTATATTAATTAACAAATGTGAATAAAGATTAAAAGTAAAAAAAAAAAAAAAAAAAAAAAGGAGGAGAACTGAGGAGTAATCTTTTTCTGAGATATTGACTTCACAATAGGACCGATGCTTAATCACCGTCTGCTCCTGCATACTGATTATTAGTAGATCTTGCTTTCTTATATGCTATTTATCAGGAAGAGGTCGATAGATACTTTCCAAGTTAAATTGTTGGGTCAGCTACATATTCCCCTCATCTAGTCTGAGCGTAGACTTCAGAACAACCGACATTTGTTTCCTCATTTTCGTATTTTATCTATATCATTAATAATATCGCTGAGAGTATCGCATGTCTATCACCGGTCAATATATGTTGAGATATTTCAGCAGAGGCGGGATGAAATATAAAAAAATGCCCAGTGAATGGAATTCGAAACAATATAATTGGAACAATACAAACACAAAATTTAACGAATTTACATTTGGAACAATACATATTAAGTTAATTAATGCAACATATGATTGGGAGGTTCTCCCTGAAACCGGTTATCATAAGCTAGCACATCCGCTCCTTGTAAGCTGGAAATTCATTTAATCCATACAAAATATAATGAATGAGTATTATTATTGAAGAAGGTAAAATACGAAAATGGGGAAGCCATCAACTAATGACTGTTGTATTGAAGCCTATACATCAAACTCTGACGGAGGGTAAGGGTATTTATTTATAATTCGCAACGCCAAACAACTTTAAAAGCTCAAATTAATAAGGAAGTTACAAAAAATAACTACTTGTACCAATGCAGTGACACAAAAGTAATCCTATGCTTCGATGTTCAGAGCAAGACTAAACCCCTAGGCCATTGCTTCTCATATTCTATTCGAAGTCTGACATTCCAGAGGGGCGTAGAACATTTGAAAACATCTATAACATGTGATCATGTACTAATACAGTTATGTACTTGTTCCAACAAAAAGTATAGGCCTCTTTTCGATGTAACGTGGAACTGAATCATATGGTTTTGTTTAACGTTAAATTATAAATAAGAAAGCAAGATCTACAAGACTTCAGGGTACTGGGGCTTGATGAATTAAATTGAACGGCCCTCCCATGTACGTAGACTCACCTTGTTAGTAATAATAATAATAATAATAATAATAAAGACTTTATTGATTGTCCCGGGAACTAGTCCCTTAGGAACAAATTATACAGATACATATAATAGGCTTCAGTGCCTTAGAGTACTATATAAGAAAACAATAAAAACAGAAAAATGGAGCAAATTAAAATGATAAAAATAAACAAAAAAAAAAAAAAGCTGAGAAAAAATTATAAATAATAAGGAAATCTTCTTGTGATAAGAAAGAAAAAAATTAAAACTAAGTAAATCCTTATTGACTTAAAATGAAAAATAACTTGTATACACTTATTTACACATACACTAAATGGAACATATATTTTAAGGATAAATAAATAATAAAGGCCTATACCAATTTACAGTTGAACTGGTTACAGTTGTTCGGGAAACTGGGAGGAAAGGAGGTGATCGAACAGGCGGGATTTAAAGGTAGGGAGAGTAGAGCGGTAGGATGGGTATAACCACTTTAATCTTTCGTATAAAGGTGAAACGGAGACGTCTCTTGGGACCCCAAAGATAAATCGTACGAAGCAATTAAATAAACGTTTTAGTTTTGCTTCGAGGTCCCCAGAGATACCCCCATACTCCGCACAACAATAGTCAAAGTGGGGAAATACCAGGGAGGTGACCAGGAGCCTACGTGTTTCAAATGGAAAAAGGCTTCGGAGGTGATTTAATTGCTTTAAGGTAGAAAAGGTACGGCGGGAAATATTGGAGATGTGGTTTTTCCAGGAAAGGGTTTGGTCAAAGGTCATTCCGAGGTTTTTGACAGTTGGATAAAATTTAATGGGATTATTATTTAGGAGGAGGGTAGGGATGTTAGGGACGGTTTTAAGGAGGTAATTGGAGCCTATTAAAATTGCTTTCGTTTTTTCTGCGTTCAGCTTCAACTTGTTAGCCTCTGCCCAGAGACTGATTCGATTTAAATCATCCTGAAGCTTTGTTGTTGCAGAGGATAGCTCGGAAGGGGGGAAGGATAGGTATATCTGGAAATCGTCTGCATAGATATGATATTGGGAGTGATGGATCAGAAGAGGAAGGTCGTTGATATAAATGGCGAACAGAGTGGGGGATAGAGAGGAACCCTGCGGAACACCACAGGAGAGGGGAAGTGTCTTGGATGGAGGTTGGCCTGGAACGACTACAAACTGTGACCGGTCTGAAAGAAAGGATTTGAACCAATTTAAGGCGCTGCTTGATAAGTGGAGCTTTTGTAATTTGGTGAGAAGGATATTGTGGTCAACGGTATCAAATGCTTTGGAGAAATCAAGAAGGATGAGGATGGTTAATTTTCGGTGTTCGGTGGACGTTTGGAGGTCATGGGTAATTTTTAGGAGGGCGGATTGAGTAGAGTAGCCAGATCGGAAGCCTGATTGGAAAGGGTTAATGAGGGAACGTTCTTCTAGGAAATTTGATAGTTGGTTTTGAACAAGGCGTTCTAACGGTTTTGAGAGGTTTGAAAGGAGAGAGATTGGACGGAAATCATTCATTGAGGAAGGGTTTGCCGTTTTGTTTAACGGTCGGACTAGAGCGGTTTTCCAGGAAGAAGGGAATATGGAGTTTTGTAAAGAGAAGTTGTAGATGTGATAAAGAACAGGAATAAGTGCTGGGAGACAGGATCTTATTAGCTTTACTGGGATATCATCGGGACCATAGTCGTTGGTGTGGGATTTTAGGATAGCAGTACGTAGGTCTTCGTAGGTTATGTGAGCAAAAAAGAAATTTTCCGGATTAAAATGATGGTGATTAATATCAGCAGGTTGGGATGAATTAGAAGAGAAGGATGAGAAATGGTTATTGAGATCATCTGGAGAGAGCTGAAAGGAGCTAGGATTATTGGAACCTGGTAGGGATAATTGTCGGAGTATTTTCCATTTGCTTTTAGGATCGTGGGCATTGGTAAGAGCATTGTGGAAGTGAAGGGATTTAGATCGTCGGATTTCGGATTGGGTCAGATTTCTATGTTTTTTAAAAGACGCATAATCCGCTGCCAAACGGGTTCGCCGAAATTTGCGTCTTGCAGCTTCCCTTCTTTTTATCATATCCTTTATTTCAGGAGTCAACCAAGGTGCAGCAGGACGACGTAAGGTTCGGGTTTTCAGTGGAGCATGGATATCTAAAATGGATTTCAAATTTGAGGTGAGGATGGAGACCATAGGATCGATTGAGTCATAGGAATATATGAGATTCCATTGATCGGGTTTAAGGTCGGATTGAAGGGATTCATAGGAGAGGAGGTCTAAATTGCGGAATGATATCTCCTTGGGAATAAAACGTTTGACGGGGAGGTCGTATGAGATCTGGATGAGGTCATGAGATGAGAGAAAAGGAACGGGGTATTGCGAAGAAGAGACAATTTTGGAGGGAGAGTCAGAGATACAAAGGTCGAGCCATGTGTCGGAATATTGTGTATGATGTGTTGGAAAATAAGGAACTAGGTAAAGATTGAGGGAATAGAGGAGGTCGGTTAGATAGGATTTCTCGGGGGAGTCTGCAAGCATATTTACATTGAAATCTCCGGTGATGATGAAGTTAGGATACTTGGATACAAGATTGATGAGGGAAGATTCGAAGAGGCAGTCGAAAGGAACACGAGGAGGTCTATATACTACGGCAAATAATTAGGAAGAGGAAAGGGAGGAGATTTCAACAAACATATACTCTACATGAGGAAGGTCTGGGGAAGGAGACTGGAGGAGGACTTTGGCCTTTAGGTTTTCATGGATGTATAATCCGACACCACCTCCCGTACGATTAGATCTGTCGTGGCGTAAAAATAGGTAGTTGGGAAGGGAGATATGGGAGGAAGGGATGAACGGTTTTAGCCAGGTTTCGGTTATTGCTATTATATGATGGAAGTTGTCGAGGAAATATTTTTGGAATTCGTCAAAGTGGGCTGTTAGGGATTGTGCATTAACGTGACAGGAGGTTAGGATATTAGTCATTACTGGGAGGTTAAGGGAAAGGAGTTGCATGGAACAGGAACAAGGATGAAGGAGAGCTCGAGACATTTTTTAGATTTACAGTAACAGTAGGCCGCAGAGAGTGAAAATAATTCCATTATTGAGTATAATAATTTAAACTCGATTAGAATATAAGTTGTTAGTACATTATAAAAAATAAAAGAAAAAGAAAAAAAAATTAATTTGGAGATGAGGAAAAAAATAAAAATATAACAAAAGAATGTGTCAACACAAATGATGTTTGACCTCGAACAGAACTGATTATTACAACGATAGGAATTAGAATTAAATTCCAATGTTAAAAATTAAAAATATCTATAGCGACGAAAAAAAAAAAAAGCAATATAAATCAAAAATTTCTATCGCGAAAATTATAAAATCCATATTATAAATAAAATTACTGGTTATGAAAATAAAGAAAGATACCTCCGTCATCAATGATAATATCTCCATAAAAATTAATAATGACCATACAAAGGTAAAAATAACTGTGATAAAAATGTAGACATTGAAAATGAAAATGAAAAACTCTACAGTGGGAATAGAGTTCTTTAAAATGTCTCTATTATAAATAAAAAGAGTAAAATTGAAAAAAAATATAACTTTCGAAAAACCTAAAGGGTTCGCTGTCTTGATGTAACTTACGTACTCCTTTCAGTTAAACGCGTCCAAGTCACTTGGCTTTTCAATAATCACGGCCGGATGGCCGTCTGACTTCCTGCAGCGCACCCGTCCTCCGCTGAACCACAGGTACTTGATTTTCCCGGTTGCTTTTTTCTGCCTGGCCAGCCAGTACAGGTGCTTGTTAGTGGGCGTCATCGCTTCGCTTAGGTAAATTCGATGAGCTTCGTTTTCCCCCCAGCCCAGGTGCCTAGAAGAAAAGTCTCTTTTTACCTTTCTTTGTCTCACCAACTCGTCTCTCACGAATTGCCGTACGAATCGGGCGATAATGGGCCCAGGGGTCCCGTCCTGCTTTGGCCTGAGTCTCGCGGCGTGATCTACATCTTCCTCATTCAGTTTGACGCCCAGACCCGCACCGACGCTCAGGATGATGCCCGTCACCGTCTCTCCCGGTTTCTCTGGGACACCTCTTATTTCTAAACTGTTTTTCAATTGTAGCTGCTCGGTATTATTTAAGCGGGTTTCTAACTCCGAGATTTTGGTTTTTAAATTTTTATTTTCTAGCGACAATTTTTCAACGTGGCTCTTCTGCTCTTCTAGTAGATTTTCGATTTTCACTAGTCTGTCCATATTTTCAAAGGATAGCTCGGATTGTTTTTGTAGTGTATCCTTTATATCTTTGAGCTCGTCTATCCCTTTAAGTTTGGCCTTCATATCCTTTACTTCCTCGGTCAGCGCCCTCAGTAGACCGATTATTGAACTAGGGTCGGAGGCAGGTAAAGGACGCGTAGCCGACTCGCAATCTTGACAAGTCCACTTTTTACATATTTCTTTCAATACTTCACTGTCCGAACAGTCAATATTATTGCATTTGGAATGGAAAATATTTTGACAAATAATGCAAGTCACTTTAGCTTTCTCGTCCCTGCTCACTGATTTGTTACATAATTTGCAGTTGACCATTTCAATTTAAATTTTTATTTTATAGTTTCTATAAAATGCTATTGATGAAATAAAAACAATACCAAACTTGTTTGTTGTGCCGGGACTGATGGGATTAAGTTGTTGCCAGACGCGCTCTCCCCACCACTTCAACTCCGCTGCATTGGCTACAGGCACTTAATTTCTATTTATTAGGTAATTGCCAAACGACTGTAGTTTTTCGTAATAACGCAAGAAACTACCTGTATGCTGTATATACGGTGTTTTAAACCACAACTATCGAGAAAAATAAATGAAAGGTAGTAGAACTAAAGCAAATGAACGAGAGGCGCACAGTTAAGCTCCTGACTGTTAGAGAGATACTCTAAGACTGAGTATTAGTGTTAGTGTGTGACTGAATGAGTGTTAGTATTACTGTTAGTCCGTATGTATGATTAATCACTATGATCATGATAATAGGTTTCCGAGAGGAAAACAGTAAGATCCTGATGGACACTTACTACAACAGACTCGCCCGAACATTGGACGCAGCTGGAGTCGACGTGTCCTCATACCTGACCAGGAAGGAGTTCGCAGAGTCCTGCAGTTACTACAAGGAATTCGGCATCACAGCGGGTCTCTACTACGCCTACATCACCCGATTGCCGGAGAAGTACCTAGGACCGGCCGTAAAGGACGAACAAGTATTCCTCGATTTCGTAATCGGCGGAGTGGCCGATTTACCGATCCAGGCGCTCGAAGACCGAGAGTACAAGACCTCCTTGGTCGACGCATTAAACGACGCAATAGAATTTTACACGGAACATGTACAAGATAAAGCAGATGCGCTCAATATCACTTCGAATACTTCGAATAATCCTGCATAATTACTGCATGTAAAATAAAACTGTGTTCTTGTAAATGCATTATTTATAATGTAAAATTATAAAATATTAATAAAAAAAAATAATAAATATTAAAAAAGAAATTCTATTCCTTTGGTAATTCTTAATTATTGAATCTGGAAATGTCCGTAAAGAGTATATATGCTGGTCGACTGCTGGCATGTGAAAGTCAGTATGTACTACTGAGTTACACGGGCATATAAACCCCCACAAAAACTTATCACTAACCTACACGGACATATAAACCTCTTTATACGAAATTTGGCTAAAGATGACATGCCCATAATTGTGAGGAGATGAAAAGGGCGTTGGATGAGAGATCTCTTTCTTTAATCGACCAGAACTATAACTGTGCAGGGGAGAGGTATTGTTGGGTACCATCCTTTCCCATGCATGACATGCAATTATATGTCTAATAAAAGAGGATATTAAATCTTTTGATTGCCTATAAACATGTTTTTATATTCAGTTTTTTAAATTTGATCCTTTATTGGCCTCACACTATTATTACAATAGTTGGTTCAACGTTTGTTTTGCAAATAAACAATTTGCAAATTTTAAATTAAAATCATGATTAAAATTCTTACATTTTTTTTTATATTTTACTATTTATTAATTTTCTAAAATTTTAAAATTCATTATAAAATTTTTTTTTTATATAAATTTCCTGACATATCACTTTTTATTATTAGGACATTATTGCCCTAATAATAAAAAGTAATATGTCTGCAAATTTATAAAAAAAAAAAAAAAAAAAAAAAAAAAAAATTATAATGAATTTTAAAATTTTAGAAAATTAATAAATAGTAAAATATAAAAAAAATGTAAGAATTTTAATCATGATTTTAATTTAAAATTTGCAAATTGTTTAATTAAGTAATAGTGAAGTTACAGGTTGGAAGGGATAAGGGGACTGGTAAAATAATCCATTTGACTGTGATTCTTACCAAAAGTGACAATAGTTGTTAACTAGTAATAAAGATTTTTAACTTTAGACAAGGGTAGTCAGCCTAATTTATTTAAAAATTGTGGTCACAGGTGGGTAAAAACATATATTTTTTCACTTGAATGTTTTTATTTTAATTTATTGAGTTCAAAAGTATTGAAATTCTAAATTTTAGGTCTTCTTCTTGAAAATGGCTTAGTGCCGAAACGTTGAACCAACTATTGTAATAATAGTGTGAGGCCAATAAAGGATCAAATTTAACAAACTGAACTATTATTTTCTTAGCCTCAAGACTTAGAATTAATATAAAAATGTTTTTATATGTTGCTGATTTGTAAACTACGGCAAAAAAAATTGAAACAGTGTTTTTGGACATCTATCTCAATTTACTAAGGACATGTCTTAAATATATCATCTATTTATAAAAATGACTGAACCACCGTCTTGCTTTTATTTTCTTGATTTTGTCTTAAAATTTCGAAAAATTAGTAGAAAATACTATTCCTACAAAATTAGTCAATGGCTAAATAATTTCATAATATTTCTGACTTATACGGTAGTCCTTGCCTAAGTAACTTCGTTCTGTGAACGATAATTTTTTTTTTACTTAATATTCTCTAAAACAAAAATAATACACTTTTTATTATAATGTAAGATAGGCCTTTTTGAACTTAGGCTTCATAATTCATAAAAATAAACTCATGCCAATAATCATTCTGCAAAAACAATAAAATAGTCCAGGAGCTGATGGCCAAAATGGTGCCTGATTTGAAGAAAATTTTTGAACATTTAGGTTGAAAGTAATCGTTTCATAGACAACAAATGTGAACGTCTGCCACCTCAAATCGGTTGCCATCAAAATTTCTAGGCGAACAAAATCGACATTTTCTAACTTTTTTCTATTTTTCGCTAATAACTCGAAACAGATTAATCGCAGAAGAAATTGTATTCTCTTTCAAATAAAAGAGCATTAAATTTCGCGTCGAATTAGGTCCTCACAGTTAAAATCGGTTAAGTCTTTTCGCCAAAACCGATTGTCAATTTAGCCACTTTAGCGGAAAAATGAATTAAGCTCATGTTCCAAAGCCTGCAGTTTAAAGAAGGTTACTCCAAATAACCAATGTTACGTACAATAGTTTTAGAATATCAAATTCTGTGTAAAACGATCTCATTGATTTTAAAATTAGCCCACTCCTGTGGAGACAAAGTAATTAAAACTTGAACGTATTTGTGCTCTAAAATCCGTGAAATTTTTGGGATTTTTTTCAGTTTATCGCGTATAATTCGGCAAATACAGATCACAAAGTAATGCTTTCTTCTTACTATAAGAGGATTTAATATTGCAAATAGAATGGTATATTTGAAGTTTAAATCGATTAAGTGGTTTAGCCGGATTTTGGTGGAAACCGTGTTCCAACGCTTATAATTCAAAAACATCTAGGTTAAAATGTTTTAAATAAAAGTTGCAGAGCATAAAATTTAGCATGAAACAAGCCACTTATAAAACAACATAAGCTCAATCCTGGGGAAAATACGAAGAAAAACGTGAAATTATTCGTAGTGCTTACTTCCTGCTAAGACTTCCGTTTTTGAAATATTAACCTTTTTGAACTAATTAAACAACCATCTTCCATCTAATAAAATAAAAGATAAATTTTGCCAAGTACCTACCTGTATAAGTAGTTATTTTTATGAATATTTTATCAAATCCCCTTATACTTCAAAAGTGGAAGTCTTAGCAGGAAGTAACCACGACGAATTCATTCACGTTTTTATTTGTATTTCCACGCAGGGTTTAGCTAATGTTGTGTGTAAGCAGCTTGTTTCATGCTAAATTTAATGCTCTGCAACTTTTATTTAAAATATTTTTCATTTAACCTAGATGTTTTTGAATTATAGGCGTTGGAACACGGTTTCCATCATAAATACAAAAATTGAATGGTATAACCTTCTTTAAACTGCAGGCTTTGGAACATGAGCATAATTCATTTTTCCGCTAAAGTGGATGAATTGACAATCGATTTGGTGAAAAGACTTAACCGATTTTAACTGTGAGTACCTAATTCGACAGGAAAGTTAATGCCCTTTTATTTGAAAGAGGATATAATATTTTTTTCTGCGATTAATCTTTTTCGAGTTTTTAGCGAAAAATTGAAAAAAGTTCGAAAATATCGATTTTTTTTGCCTATAAAATTTGATGGCAACCGATCTGAGGTGGCAGACGTGCACATTTGTTGTCTATGAAATGAGTACTTTTAGCCTAAATGATCAAAAATTGTCTTCAAATCAGGCACTTTTTTGGCCCTCAGCTCCCGGACTAAAACCTCCTTTAATTTTTATTCGTGTTTTTTTAAATGTTCAATGTTATGCAACATGAAAAAGTAAATAAGTGCAACTTTACGTTACCGAAGTTCTTCCATTAATGAAAAACTATCTTAAATGGTTGGTAAATTTCTGCATTATAAATACATATTTAGTAGATAATCCTATTAATTTTAACATCAATATTAACTAGTAATACTAGTAAATTGTAAATTTTCTTTGCCTAGCTCACAATTATTTTTTTTTTTTTTTTTAGGGCGATAATTATGTTTAGAATTAATTGTCAATTCTTAGTATGTTGATTTGAATAATAACATTGATTATTAAGGCTTTCACGATTTCTACTACTTAAGTATTTTTTCATTTTAAATCTTTTAAATCAGTTTATTAATAAAGATAAAACGATTTATATTTTATGTTTATCGAGGTTCAGTTTGTGGTAATAGATAAATTAACTAATTGCAAAGGAATGGTTTGAGTAGGATCTCAATTTATACCAAAGTTACTACTTTTTTATATAGAAAATATGTCTGCTATTAACTGGTCCTTTTTCATGCTGAATGTGAGGCTGCTTGCTAGACTTTTACGATTCCTCAATTTAGTGGGCCCCTAAGAAAATGTGTGTACCTACTATGAAAAACAGGTCCTGCTTTTCAAAAAAACTGTTAAATGTAATCGTTATTTTTTTAATGGTCACAGGAAAAACAGGTAAGCGACTGAAAAATAAAATCCGACATTTACAGATTAATAACTTTTTTTTTTTTGTCAAGATCGACAACTTTGACGTATCAGATAGACAAATCGGAAAAAAATTTATGCCCGACAATATGAAATGTTGTTTTATTATGTTTTAATTAATGGATAGAGCGAAACTCAGCTGGTTATTAAAAGTTGTTTTTCCGAAATGACAAACTCAATGTGACCCACCTTTATTGTCAGACAATTTTTTAACGCATTCTGGTTCAAGTTTAATGATAAAACTAATATATTTGGAAAATAGGAGTATCCATAATATTTTAATATGTTGTAAAAAAGACGTTTTTTATACGCAAAACTTCCCCAAAGACAACAAAAGCCCTAGAGGAAAATGTTGTCAGTTGGCCTCTGACTTTCATAGAGTGCAGTTGTATAGTTTGTGAAGAGTGAAGCGCTTGTTATTATCTTTTTATTTTTTGACTACTTTTATTCGTTTTTATTTATTATCATCTGTATTTAATGAAAGAAGGAGATGTAGTTAATTCGCCAGGAGCATCTAACCCACTCCAACCCACTTCTGCTATTAATGAAAATACGTCCACGGAAGGAGATAAAAATTCAAAAAAACGGTATTACGAGGGTTCTCCACAAAATCAATCTCCAGTTAAAAAAATGGGTAAATACTACCAGGATATCGCCCCGATTTCGGTAAGTAACAGATTTAATGTTCTTAGTGAAACTGAACTTTCATCGAATAATCCGGAGGCTTCGAATCAGACCTCTAATAATGAAAATAAAAATTCACAAAATTCTCCAAAAATTCCCCCAATATATCTACATAAAGCAAACAATTATCAACTCCTCTTAAATGATCTAAAGGCTTTATGTATAGAACCTTTCACAACTAAATTAACCGGCAATAGCACGAAAATAATGTTATCATCCATCGACGATTTTAGAACTATGACGAAATATTATGACGAAGAAAAAATAGAATACCACACGTTTTCCACCGAACAAAACAAGCAACTAAATGTCATAATACGAGGTATTCCTTATACAATTACTGATGAAGAGCTAAAGGCCGAATTATGTATTAAAAAATTCGAAGTAACACATGTTTCTAGAATTTTAAATAAAGATAAAAAACCTACTCCCCTTTATTCTGTATCACTCGTTAACAATGACCAGGCTAGCAACATTTTTAAAATTTATAATCTATTTTACGCAATAGTATCTGTTGAGCCAAAACATAAACATAATAATATCCCAATGTGTACTAACTGTCAAAGGTATGGGCACACTAAAAATTATTGTCATTTGGAGCCTAGATGTGTTAAATGCAAGGAAAACCACCATTTTTCTAAATGCCCTTTAAAATTCACAGATAAGCCGTACTGCGTAAATTGTAAACAACCTCACGCGGCTAGTTACAAAGGCTGTCCTCACTATCAAGCAATAAAAAATAAAATAAACTCACCTGGTAAAAATGAGAATAGCAATACGACGACAGAAACTAAAAAACCAGCAGCTAGGAAATTCTCGCCGAATCTCACATTTGCCTCTGCCGCTAGTCAAGCTCAATCAACTCAACATCAAACAGACCCAGTTGAATCAAACAATGACATCTTATCAACTATTACAAAAATAATTTTAGAAGCAATTAAACCATATTTACCACAAATTATGTCACATTTAAGCTCACTAGTTACATCGTTCTTCACAACTGGGCCTTAAAGTAAACAATAACCTATCTACTGTTATTAATCCTTTCATAGCTAGCTACATAGTATTCAACTATTTTTATTTGATATACGTTTATAACAATACTTTTTTTAATATCTTATAATACATCATGGTTTGTGAACTAATGAAATTAAAACTATTAAATTGGAATGCGTATGGCATATCCTCCCAAAGAAATGAATTTCAAATTTTCCTCGAATCGAATTCTATTGATATAGCCTGCATAACAGAGACACATTTATCACAAAAAGTTAAATTTAAAATTCGAGGTTATAGAATCTTACGTAATGATAGAGATAGTTCGACTGCTTCAGGAGGTGTTGCCTTGATAATTAAGAATAATATTAGTTTCAGCGAAAATATTATTCCAAATATTTCTAACATCGAAGCTATATCAATCCGTTTAAACTCATCCCCCCCTATAATCATCACAGCGGCTTATAGGCCACCAAACAAAAAACTTCAAGAAGAAGAAATTTTAAATCTTTTACCACCAGACGACCATACATTAGTTTTAGGAGACATAAACTGTAAAAATATATATTGGGGTTGCCGTAAATCAAATTCTTCAGGAAATACTTTGTTAGAAATCTGTACAAGGCACAATATACAAATTCACGCACCTCCCGAACCTACTTTTTATAGACCAGGATGTTCACCCGATATATTAGATATTATTTTAGCGAAAGATATTAGACTTCCTATATCATCCCAGATAATCTCCGCTCTGAACTCGGATCACGTTCCAGTATTAATCAAGTTTTCAACTGAAATTCATGAAATGCCCCGGCGGAAAACCCTAATTAATGGAGTGATTGACTGGGAAACTTACAAAGCAACAGTTGATGAGAAGATTGTTTTAAAAAAAGATTATCCCGACGCTCTAGAAATAGATAATTGTATAAACAATTTTAATAATACCATCTCAACTAGCTTACTTGAAGCAACTATAAGATCATTTAACTCAAGAAAGAAAATATTTTCAAATAGTTGCCCAAAAGCAATTTTACTGAAAATTAAAGAGCAAAACCATGCCAGGAGACAGTGGATGCGTAGCAGAGATCCTGTTTACAAAAAGAAATGGAACTATCTCAAACATGCAGTAAAAAGAGAGCTGGATGAATTGGCGATTACAAATTATCAGAAGTATGTGGAAGACTTAGATCCAAGGGACCAATCCGTCTGGAAGGCTACTAGGCGACTTTTAAAAAAATTTGACCCAGTCCCTAGCCTAACTGAGAAAGATATCGTCATCACTAGAGACGAAGACAAAGCAGAGGCATTTGCTGACTACTTCGAATCGACATTCTCCAATCCTTCGTGTGGGAGCTGTCAGTCGAATTTCGATGTTGAAGAATATTTGACGACTCCAAAACTTACTGTACAACTCCCATTGGAATATACAAGACCTAAAGAAATTGAGGAGATAATTAATAGGCTAAAAACAAAAAAAATGTCCAGGGCACGATCTGATTCCATCCATCGCTATTAAAAAATTGCCAAGGAAAGCTAAAATTCTTTTAACTTCAATTTATAACAGTTGCCTACGAACAGGATATTTTCCTGAATTTTGGAAAAAAGCCGACCTAGTTGTCATCCATAAACCAGGTAAAAACGCCAAATTAATCAACAGCTACAGACCCATTAGTCTCTTACCAATTCTTGGGAAAGTGCTTGAAACGGTGATAAAAAGGCGGCTGTCAGCTTTCTTTGAATCCAATAACATCATTCCAGACTTTCAGTTTGGATTTCGATTCTCTCATTCAACTTCTCACTAATTATTGAGGCTTTCCGAGTCAGTGATCAACGGGTTCGAAATGAAAAAACACACATTGGTTGCATTATTGGATTTTCAGCAAGCCTTCGACAAGGTTTGGCACACTGGTCTTTTATATAAACTGAAAAAAGTGGATGTCCCAAAATATCTTTTTGATATAATTGCTTCATTTCTTCAAGATCGGACATTTACAGTTAAAATAAATAATATCAATTCATCCATAAGACATATTGAGGCCGGTACTCCACAAGGATCGGTTCTCTCTCCCTTGCTGTTTACTTTCTACGTCCACGACATAGTCCAATCAACCTCAGCTTCCTTAGCCATGTTTGCCGACGACACCGCTATTTTCTCTCAACACCAAGACATCATCATAGCCCGGAATGAATTACAGAAAAGCATTTCAACTTTAGAAAACTATTTCACGAAATGGAAAATTAATAATAATCCTCAAAAATGCGTGGCTAAGATCTTCACCCTTAGACGACCTAACGACCCTCCAGAATTAAACATTAACGGGAATAAGATTCCATGGAATCCCGCAGGTGAAGCAGTAAAATATTTAGGCGTTCTACTGGACCGAAGACTCACATGGAACCACCACATCAACAACAAGCTTACGCAAGCGTATGCAAGGCTAGCAATGCTGTATCCTATTATAAATAGAAAATCAAAACTGAAGCCACAAGTGACTATACTCTTGTACAAAACCATCTTACGTCCACTATTGATGTATGGTTGCGAAGTATGGGGTGCTGCATCATGTTCAAAACAAAAAAAGCTGCATACATTCCAAAACAAGATCTTAAGAATCGCAGTAGATGCCCCATGGTTTATCAGAAATGAACAACTCCACCGAGAACTCAAGGTAGAACACATAGACGAGTTTATAAAAAATCGTTTCAGAAAGTTTCACTCCCAGCTGCCGTCTGTTAAGAGAGCTGTTGCCTTTAACCTCGGGAAACCAACAACGTCCCGTAGGCTAAAACCAAGACTTTTACAAGACATTCTTTTATAGCATGTGCATATTTACTTTATTATTATAATTATCTATTTATTTTTCTTTTATTATTTTTTTTTTCTTTCTCGTCCATTCTTACCCCCCCCCCCCCCTCCTGGCTACCGCGACCAACGTTTTCAATGCAATCTCTTGTTAGTTCACGCGAACTAAAATTTTAAAAACCGTAATTAATACGGCTTTTTTTTCGCGACTAGTTACCTCTCGCATAGGTAATTAGTCCAAAAATCTTTATTAGGTAAGACTATAGATTGGGGAGGGGGGGCGGGTTATCCCCGACCCCACCAGGAACCACCACCGTCGCCAACTAGTTGGCCCCCCGCTTCAGTTAGCTCTCGCAATCGTTAATTTTCATTAGCTAATTACTATGGGTTTTTTTTCCCTAGCTAATTACCTCTCGCAAAGGTAAATATTCAAAAAGTCCTTATTATGTGGTGAAGCGGCGGGGGAGGGCGGGTGGGGTTTTACCCTCCCCCCTCCTGGCTACCGCGACCAACGTTTTCAATGCAATCTCTTGTTAGTTCTCGCGAACTGAAATTTTAAAAACCGTAATTAATACGGCTTTTTTTTTCGCGACTAGTTACCTCTCGCATAGGTAATTAGTCCAAAAATCTTTATTAGGTAAGACTATAGATTGGGGAGGGGGGGCGGGTTAACCCCGACCCCACCAGGAACCACCACCGTCGTAATTCACCGTTGTAATTCTATAGTAATTTTACTCCATTGTATTTAACTGCATTTTAATTTATTTCAAAATTGCAAATTTGTATAATTGGGCGAGAATGAAAAATAACATAATATAATAACATTATAATAATAATTATCTATTTATTTTTCTTTTATTATTTTTTTTTTCTTTCTCGTTGTTGTTCGAGTTTCACTTAATATTGATGTATTATAAATTTGCTCAGTTAAGGGTGTCTCCTGCGTGAGACCATTCCCTCACATATCCAATTGTTAAAGTTTTGTATATAATTGTTATATAAACCCATGTATGGCTTTAAGAAGCCGAGCTGGAATAAATAAAGATTAAAAAAAAAAAAAAATGTTGTCAGATTAGATGCCATGAGTTTAGAGAAGGTATGTTTCTGTAGCGTTCTTCCCGACAACTAACCAAACTAGAAAGATTAGTATTGCGATCATGAAAAATTACCTATCCCATTTTTTAACAAAAATTATTGTGGGGTCCAATTTCTTTTATTTGCAGCTAAGTCTAATTTAGTGGAAATCAGGTGTGTGATAGTTTTCCACCTCTAACTTTAGTGGAAAAAAAATATTAATTTATCGTAATTTTAAATTTACATTTAAATATAAATTAATAATATCATTTACTATTTTATTAGGTAAAGTGGTATGAATTTAAATATCAGTTAAGTACATAATCATAAAACAATTAATGAAATTAAAGTAATTAGAATGAAATTTAAATCAAAATTATTTAACTTAATTATTATGTGTATATGAATCAAAGCAATAAAAATCAAATAGGAAGGGTTAATATAATCGGATTATTTGTTGTAGACTCTGAATTCAAAGTTTCAAATATTTAAATTAAAGTTAATAAATAAAAGTATTGGTGTTTGCTTCCATATTAAGGCACAACTTAATATAGACATTGACATAATTCTATTTAATCATTTTTAATTATTAGTATGAAATATTTGCTCTTGGTTTGAATTGAATAAATACTATTTCTAAAAAACATTATACTGGATACTCTGCTATGGTGTCTCAAACTTAAACAGCCGGAGTATAGTCATATTCAAATGTTCTAAAATACGTTAATTTTGTATACATTAATTATAGGTGAAATATATTAATCATCGTTACTACTACTATAAACTATACATCGAAAACCTATTGCTTATCTACTCTGTTTAATTATATTCCAGAACCTTCAATGTTTTTTTTGTTGTTTTTTTTCAGAATTATTTTATCTCCATAAACTTCACTCACTAAACTTTACAATTAAACTCAATAAGCTTCATGTAACACATTCTTCGTTTATTATTCAAATAAATATAACTTAAAAATATTGGGGGTCGAATCTACTAGTAAGAGAACACTTCCTCGTTAGTTCTAGAGGTCGAGGATAAAGTATGGTTTCCTTCGTTATCTGGGAATATTAATGAATGATAGCGGGGAAGGTCGTCGCAAAAAGTGCTTTAAATACTTCGTCGCGCCCCACAATGTCATCATTCACTCCTCATCCTGGTCTTGGAAACGGTCGAGATGGAAATAGTCACCGAGAAGGATTGCTACTCCATAATGGAGAAGAAACTGCGAGGGAAGCGCTTCGACGTGATCAGCTTCACCTTGCAACCGTTTTCCGAGGTCATGGGGTTCCACGGGGACCACGCCATGCTCAAGATCATGGCCAAAGTCGAAGACCAGGAGAAAGAGTACTGCTTCTTCGTGAAGATAGCAACGAGAAGCCAACTAGTCTTCCAAGAGTACTTCGGACCAATGAGGTTCTACTTCAAAGAGCATGTCCTCATGACCAATCTTCTGGACGAACTTCAAGCTCAGCTAACTAAAAAACTGACAGCCAAATGCTATCTATCTAAAATGGACAAGTTCATAGTTTTGGAAAACCTCCAAGAAGCGGGATTTGAAGTAATCCGTAAAACGAAGTTGGACCTCACCCATGCAAAAGTAGCTGTAGAGACTTTCGCCGATTTTCACGCCGCGTCTTTCATACTCGAAAGTAAAGGGACCAAAATAGACGAAAAATATCCCGAAATAATCTATGAAACGTTCTTCGTCAACTTTCCGGACAGAGATAGATATTTATTGAAATCCTGTGACAAAGGGGTGAGGAAGATCGCACCAAAGTGCTGCTCTGTGTCCAGTAACATTCAGGATGAAGTTTTCACCAAAGTGGCCAAACGTGTAGCAGAACTAGCTAAGCCCTCCAAGAAGTACAAGAATGTTATGTGCCAAGGAGACCCTTGGGGCAACAACATAATGTACAAGTACCAAGGCGATGTACCTAAGGAGGGTATACTCGTCGACTTCCAGACGTCTAGATTCGTCCCACCAGCCCTGGAACTCATGCAATACCTCTACGTTGCCACCTCAAAAAGTAAGTAATCATTTGCAATTAGATATGTTATTTTAGATATGATAGTAATTAAGATATGGTAAAAACCATGAATGATTTTTTTATATGGTTACTACGTCACCAAAGGAAAATTGTGCTCATATACTAATATCTTATGTTTTAAACAAACACAATTTTTTATTTTCGCTTACCTATATATGAAATATCTAGACCGGGAAAACATCTGTGTTTGTGAACAGGCCAGCTCAAAAACTAAAAACCGCACGAACCGGAAACTAGGTGTTTGACTTATGTATATGCCCACGATGTGACCGCGTCATCAAATTTGTTTGTTTGTTTAACGTCTCTTTATGCTACTAAGGATAATCGGACGATGCTACAGTAAGAGTCCTAAATTTTGCCTATTCAGATATAATTAGGATAATAATAATAAACTCTTTATTGATTGTCCCGGGAACTAGTCCCTTAGGAACAAATTATACAGATAAATATAATAGGCTTCAGTGCCTTAGAGTACTATATAAAAGAACAAAACAAATGGACCAAATTAAAATGAAAAAGAAAAAAAAAACTGAGAAAAAATTATAAATAATGAGGAAATCTTCTGGTGATAAAAAAAAAAATAAAAAAAATAAAACAAAGTAAATCCTTATTGACTTGAAATGAAAAATAACTTATATAAACTTATTTACACATACACTAAATGGATCATATATTTTAAAGATAAATAAATAATAAAGGCCTATACCAATTCACAGTTAAACTGTTTACAATACTTCGGGAAACTGCGTGGATAGGAGGTGATTGAACAGGCGGGATTTAAAGGTAGGGAGAGTGTTGGAATGACGAATGATAGGGGGGATAGAGTTCCATAGGGATGAGGACCGGATAATGATAGATCTTTCAAAAGCTGACGTTCGGTGGGCCGGAGTGTACAGATCTGAAGACCTAGAACGGGTATTGCGGGAATGAACAGAGGACTTGAAATGGAGAAGTTCGATGATGTATGAAGGACGGCGGGATCGGATTACTTGGAAAAGGAAAGAGGCCAGGAAATATTTGCGGCGGTAGGATGGGTATAACCACTTTAACCTTTCGTATAAAGGTGAAACGGAGACGTCTCTTGGGACCCCAAAGATAAATCGTACGAAACAATTAAATAAACGTTTTAGTTGGGAGGATAGGGTATAGGATAGGGATCTTTAACGGGTACCTGACATCTTACAGACACAGGACCTCCATTTTACGTCCTATCCGAGGAACGGCATAGCGAGGATTTTTTCCTTCCTTTAAATAATCCTATGGCCACCACGGGACGCGAACGCGCTACCTTTAGTATTGAAGGTAGCCATGCTAAGCTCTACCACAGGTGACCCCATGAAATTTGGATTTTTTAGGTGAAAAAAAATAAACAATAATGACAACATAGAAGGTTAGGCTTCAAGGTTCGTATTATTTCCAAAACTCGCATAACCATGCAGGTAAAAGCCAAATTTTGGCCTGTTCAGGCATCTTCATGGCTACAAACGTTCTACAAGCGGATAGAAACAGACTGAAAACTTCCCATATGGAAGGAGAGCTAACGTGGAAATGCACATGAATGTTGCCAACATTCAAATAAATTTAGATAACAAAAATACTTATTCAATCAGTTCAATAGATATTTAAATTTAATATTAAACTTGAATATAGTTTAATTCAAGAATTGAGGCCTAACCTTCTATATCTATCAATCTAATAGTCTCTTCCTACACACTTGTTTAATAATGAGAAAATTTTGCAAAATAAATTACAAAACTATGTAAATTATGGAGACAAACAAAAATAAGTAACTAAATGTTGTAAACATGAGAGTTGCCATTTGGAAGTTCTGCATCAATGAGGGGTAGAGGGCAGCTGGCCCCCTACAAAACTTTAGAAGCAAAATGCTACACATTAAATAAATTCGTATTCATACATCTATGAATATAATCTATATGAAATTCTGTTTGTTTGTTTGTTCTTTTTAGAAATCCATACCGTTTGTTCTAAATTCTCCAAATTTCGCTCAGTGGTTCTTTCATACCAGGTGCGAACACCTGTCCATATTAAAATTAAATAACTTCAGCCGATCTTCAACTGATATTCTATATTGTTATAAAAATCTAAATGATCACGATTTACATTGGTTTTTACGTAATCGAACGTTTGAGTCGTTAAAAGTCTCACTTTATATATTTTACAGATTTAAATAATGATATCCTCCGGGTGAAACCGGCATATACTGCTAGTTTATTGTATTATTAAGTATAAAGTTATAAAAACATATTTTCACATTCGAATAATTTTTATTTAAACAATAAATAGAGCCTTACGTAGTCTGAATACCCCCCTGATCACGAAAATTTTACCAAGTTGTCCCCTAGACGATATTCTGCGGACGCTCTTGTCTGCACCTAACAAGCTCATTCCTCAACATATTTCGTTAATCTAAATGAGTTTTGGCATACTGATGATTGATTTTTCAGAATTACTGTAGTTTATGCTTTTTTATAAACATATTTCAGTTGAAGGAGGTCGATTGCTATTTTTCAATTTAAATTATGTCACCTTCCATATTTACCCTTCGCCGCAGTCTAAGATAAATTCTGATATTTTACTTCCCTCAATAACATTATTCATTCATTTATATTTTATAAATATGATGATATGGCTTAAATGCCCAATATAACAAGGATGTGGCTTAAATACCCCATAAATAAATAAATAACACCAAGTGGGAATAGTGTTATTGTTAGTCCATATGTATGATTAATCACTATGATCATGATAATAGGTTTTCGAGAGGAAAACAGTAAGACTCTGATGGACACTTACTATAATAGACTCGCCCGAACATTGGACGCAGCTGGTGTCGACGTGTCCTCATACCTGACCAGGAAGGAGTTCGCAGAGTCCTGCAGTTACTACAAGGAATTCGGCATCACAGCGGGTCTCTACTATGCCTACATCACCCGAGTGCCGGGGAAGTACCTAGCTCCGGCCGTGCAGGACGAACAAGTATTCCTAGACTTCATGATTGGCGGAGAGACAACCTTACCACTCGAGGCCATCCAAGACCAATATTACAAGACATCCATGGTTGACGCAATCAACGATGCGATAGAATTTTACACAGAAACATCAAGATAACACTGTTTTGCCGAGTATTGTCGATTTGTTTTAGTTTTGAAAGTGCACATTATCCACTTTCCTGATTTAACAGAACAGTACAAAAACTTTTAACATCCCAACAGTTCATTTCGTTTAAATCTTTACAGATTTATCTGTTTCTCTTTCAGATGTGCACTTCCTGTTGTTTTTCGGGCATAATATAAAGAAGTTGTAAAAACTATTTTCTTTTTCAGGAATGAATTGAAGAACATTCTTTATGTCTTGTATTTTTAGGAAGTTGATTCATTCATCTTGTTATTTAGCAATGGAGTATATTGAAGATGTTTCGTTTAAACAATTAAAAACTGTACCAATACCAATGCTATACCAGGTATATACCTATCTAAAAAAATTGGACAGTGGCCTTTCAAACTATAGGATTCAAATATTACATGTAATATGAAAAAAGTTTTCTTGTACATATGAAAATTGTTTATAATGCATCATTAAAGTTCTAAAAAAATAATAATTCTGTTGTTCTTAGTATTTTAATTTCTAACTATTTTTAACACGTTGATCGCCAGGGAAAAGATGATGTACTTTTGCCTGGGGCCAAAGCAATTTTTCCTAATTTATAACTTTAATATGATTAGAATGATACAAAAATTGCAAAAGAAATAAATAAAAAGTTTAATTTTGGCAATTAAACAATAATTTTGTGAGCGGTACGTATGTACCGCCCGGCCCCAGGGTAAAGCCCGCTACCTATAGTAGTACGGGGGCTGCCCGGTTATGACCGCGACGTCAACCCTTGTCCCCTTAAAATATGTTATTTTAATAAATAAGATATTTTGTTTTGTAAAAAAATAAATAAAATTAATTTATTTTATTTATTCATTTATTTATACCCCCCAAATTAAAAAAAAAAAAAAAAAAAAAAAAAACATTTGGGCCAATTGCATTGGCGAATTGTTCGGGGCCGGAGCGGTCCAATATGCCTTGAAATCACGCTCGGCAGGCGGTCCCCTGGCCCAGAACAATCTTTTAGCTGGCGGGAGCGGGCGGTACCTGGGGACCGCCTCGGCCCCAGCCAATAGTCCAACAGCGGTACGATCGTACCGCTTGGCGCTCAACGTGTTAATGACTGTTCATCTCATTTTTCATATCCTAACGTTTAGAAGTCCCTTTTATCCCTTTGTCCCTTTTATTTGCAGAAACTAGTGAATCATCATCTTTTTTTTTTTTTAATTTCATCTCCAAAATGTGAATATTATACTTATGTACCACAGAGTAGTAATGGAATTTATTCACAATCACTTTATCAACATTTATAGCGATCTTTATTATCCATTAAAAAAAGATGTGACATTAATTGTATCTGTTGGTAACTATGTTTTTACTTTCACTTACCTATAAATGAAATATATAGTAAGGAAAGTATTGCGATCGTGAAAAATTTCGACTTCCGGTTTTCAACGGAAATACACGTTTTGGGGTCCCCTGAGTCCAATTAACCAAGTCCCGCAAAATGGTCTGTGTGTGTGTGTGTGTGTGTGTGTGTGTGAACAGATTAGCTCAAAAACTATGAACCGCACAGACCTGAAATAGGACATTTAGTGTGCGTATATGCCCGCGATGTGACAGCAAAAATTTCATCAAAATTGGTCCAACGGAGGGTGTACTTTATTTGAAGAATTTTGTCTAATTTTTACGTTTTTTCGATTTTCTCGATTTTTACGATTCTTCAATTTTGATTAAACTCGGTATTTGGTGTATCTATATGCCCGCGATGAGACTGTAAAAATTTCATCAAAATTGATTAATTGGAGGGGGCACTTTACTTAATAAATGTTGTCCCATATTCACGTTTTTTTTTTTTTTTTTTTATTTACTCAAAAACGGATTTAACGATTTTGATCAAGTTTGGTATTTGATGTATGTATATGGCCGTGATTCGACAGCCGAAATTTCATCGAAATTGGTTAAACGGAGGGGGCACTTTACTTAATAACTGTTGTCTCATTATCACGTTTTTTTTTTGTTTACTCAAAAACGGCTTTAACGATTTTGATTAAACTCGCTATTTGGTGTATGTATATGCCCGCGATGCGACTGTAAAACTTTCATCAAAATTGATTTATTTGAGGGGGCACTTTACTTGATAAATGTTGTCCCATTTTCGTGTTTTTGTTTTTTTTTACTCAAAAACGGCTTTAACCATTTTGATTAAACTTGGTATTTGATGGTTAAAGTTGGTATATATGACATCCAAAATTTCATTAACCGTATTATGAAAATAAAAACTTTTATTTATTAATAAAAAGATTTATTTTACTTTAGAGAGTAAATACTTGATGCTCAAATTGTTGAAGCATCATTGGAGGTGTGTAAAAATATGGTATAAGATAATAATCTATAATTAATATAGGTATATTTTAGTCTAGAAACTTTTGTTACATAATAAATTTTTGAAAACAATATAAAGCGATTTTAGAGGAACAGTAATCGTTCTTGATTTCCAGAAAGGCATAAGAGACGTAAATACACCTATCGATTCACCTTCACGATGTATTTGCAAAAAGCAACTCGTAGTAAAAAACAAGCAAGCAGTAAAAAAAACTCCGAAGAACCACCAAGATGCGCATCTACTAAACTCTCATAAGACCCGTGCTCACCTATGGCTCAGAATGTTGGACTCTCCCAAGAGCCCAGGAGATGATTTTATTGTCCTTCGAGCGCCGAATCCTTCGCAGAATATTTGGTGTTATTTGTGAAAATGGTGTGTGGAGGCAGCGTTCCAATGCCGAACTGACCGCGCTCTATGGGAACACAGATATTTTAACCTTTATCAAGATTGGTCGACTACGCTGGGCGGGACATCTTGCGAGAATGACCGAGGACCAAATCCCGCTAAAGTTATTAGAAGAGCAGCTGTATGGACGAAGACGGATTGGCAGACCCAGGCTGCGCTGAGCTGACGGTGTGGCAGATAATGCTAGCTCCATCCTTGGTGCTCGCAACTGGAGTACAGCTGCACAAAATAGAGACGACTGGTTGTCGAAGCTGCAGGCGGCTCTGTTCCCTCCAGGAATGTAACGCCATAAAAGAAGAAAAAGGACGTTCCTTCCTGTTTAGAAGCTTAGTGTTACTTATTTTTACTTTCACTTACCGATATATGAAATATATAGTAAGTGGAAGTATTGCGATCGTGAAAATTTTCGACTTCCGGTTTTCAACGGAAATACACGTTTTGGGACCCCCTGAGTCGAAATAACCAAGTCCCGCGAAATGGTCTGTGTGTGTGTGTGTGTGTGTGTGTGTGTGTGTGTGTGTATGTGAACAGACTAGCTCAAAAACTATAAACTGTGGGAACCTGAAATTGGGTATTTAGTGTAGGTATATGCCCGCGATGTGACAGCAAAAATTTCATCAAAATTTCTCAAAGGGAGGGGGTACTTTATTTAATAACTTTTTACGTTTTTTTCGATTTTCTCAAAAACGGCTCTAACTATTTTGATTAAACTGAGTATTTGATCTATTTATATGCCTGAAATATGACTGTAAAAATTTCATCAAAATTGATTAACCGGAGGGGAGACTTTACTTAAAAAATTTTGTATCATTTTCACATGTTTTTTTTATTTACTCAAAAACGGTTTTAACGATTTTGATCAAACTTGGTATTTGATGTATTCATATGCCCGAGATATGACTGTAAAAATTTCATCAAAATTGATCTACGGGAGGGGAGACTTTACTTAATAAATTTTGTATCATTTTCACGGGTTTTTTTTATTTACTCAAAAACGGCTTTAACGATTTACAAAAATGAGATATGAATGTAGAAATATGTGTGACTTTAGGAAATGATAATTAGCAAAACACGTCAATTTCTAATCTAAGTAAGTTGGTAAGTGAAAGTTGTGTGTTGCGCGCACGCACCAGATTTTTATATTTAAAATTTTAAAAATGTTAGTGAAAGTTTATAAACCTTTCCTTTAACACAGTAATTTAAAGTAGGATAATATTGGGTTTATTCACCGGAAAACGTTTATAAATTTCCCTAAAATTTAATATTATAGTAGGAAATAGCAAAGTGTGGCCGGGCTTAACTAGTATCAGATATAACAGTAAAATTTGTTTATTGGTATCAATCCGTTACTATTATGAACTATCAGTCTATATGTACCACCATTTTAGGTTTATATATATTTCTTTTTAATTTTTTAATGTGAATATGAACAGGACATTCGTCATTAATTTTACTAGATAACATCTGACATCATGGACATGTTACATTTGTTGCTGGTCATTGGCACATCTTCGTTGAAGTCACAGGATGTTTTATTCTTTAAATTCAAACTCCGACTACATAAAATAAAGTTGTGGAGACGTAATACCCTCATAAAAAACCGATTTCCTTGATCACAGGCCTCTCCTCAAGATAAATCCACGTTGATATACGAGTTCCATTAATAACATATCAATCCGAGATCGGCGCACCATTGAACCGCAGGTGACGTATATATTAAATAGAGATTGCCTCCAGGTGACAGCGAAGTAATCCACGGAACAGGGGAAAACCTGCCGGGGTCGGGGGAACAGCCCACGGCGAGATAGCTTTGATTTACGAGCGGCTGAGGTACCTCATATCCTCCAGCGGCCAAGAAAATGCCTCTTGTTGAGCCTTTCCTACCAGGAGGATCTCCGAAACTGAATTAGCATGGCACTTCCTTCTTTTATCACTGCCGTCGACTTTCGACTTAATCTACTATGAATCTAAAATCTAGTATGACTTGAGGGCGAATAATTCATTATAGAACAATAATTTTTTTTTCTTAGTTTATCTATCGAACTTTAAACCCGTATTATAATAAAATACATAGGATAGGAACAAAGAATTACATGAAGGAACTTGTAGATAAGCTACCTATTCGAAAGCATAAGAAATACAGTAGTATTTAAGCCTGGTTTGAAAAAACCGAGTTCGGATCAATCAGAACATAGAATATATTTATGAATCGGGCAAAATCGGAGACACGTGTGAACATCAAGTTCTTTATCTAAATTACGATAAAATAATGAGCACTAACGATTCATTCCGAAATCGGAGGGGCGAGAGGAATATGATGAACCACAAACTGGAGCCACAAACCTCAACACAACTCCAATTAAGTTATACATTTTGTAAATGAGTTTAATAATTGAATGGTAGTATTTGGTTTGTCTAATGAGTGCTGGAGTAGATTTTCGTCATAACTTTTTCCTCTTTGAAAAATTCAGTACTCATTTACTTCGAGCATGTGCAGTGTATATGTTTATCGTTGTAATTATCTGCTATTAAAACGGTAAAAAAAAAAAATTCATTTGATATTTCAAAGTGAAGTTAATTTACAGTTAGCCGTTCATTTTAAAGTCTAAATGTTTATTTATCTAAAACAGGGCATATAAAACACAGGCCCAATCATGCAAAAACTCTGCATGCAAACAGGTCTATTTCAACCCAACATTAAAGCCAATGTAATTTGGAATGTATATTAACAAACGACATAGTTACTTAACCATATTCAAATGAAGTAATTTTTATGGCTATACTATTTTTTTTTTGTAGGGCAAAACTTAACTTGAGCATGAGACAGAATTTTGTTTTCCCAACACGAATAATATACTGTTCCTGCTAACGAGAAATAAAAGTTTGAAGGGGTTTATTGACAGCAGCCCGGGGCAAAGTTTCTCCAAGGACATTCTTGTCACCAACAACATACGCGAACAAATATCTACAAGCAGTTAGATGTTATTAGACTTTTACTAAAGCAAGCTTTCTGATAAAAGTTTTATTACAGAAGAGCTCTCAAAACATATCTTTAAGTATTAACTTATTCCATTCTTCGGTTTGATTAATTAATAGTTATTGGCTGACCTGTTTTCTTATTTATTAACAAAATCCTCACGGCTACAAACATTGGCGTAAGCAATGGCCCCGAGAGGTGGAATGTCCATCCAAGGAGTGCAAGAGAAATTTTAAAAAAATGCTTAAAGAACTAATCTGACCAAACCATCAGACTTAATTATTATCTGAGCTTAATTCGTCATATAAAAGTAACGATTATATGTGTAGAAATCCATAAAGCCTTAACTTCTACACCGATCGCTCGAGGAGATACCCAACTGATAATACGAGGGACGATGGTTTTCATAGAGGATTTACTTATGTAGTATAGGATTTAATTATAGAGTAACTCTATTGCGTACAGGCAGAAGTATTTGCCTTTTTAACTGCAGCTTACCTGTGAAAGTTAAACATCTCTTCTGAAAGTTTATCAGTCAAACCTCTAGGATCTACCCAATTGTCTTTTCCACTGCTAGAGGAGTGCAAATAGGCATTAAAGACAATAGAAGTAGGAGAAGCCGAAATTTAAGGACGCATTGAATTGGAATAAGGAGGAAATCATCCCAACTATTTTGATCAATGCCTCCAAGCCCACTCTTTTTAATCAATACTTCTAAAAGTGAGAATGATGTATGAATGGTGTAAACATACTTATTGAATTGTCCGACTTTTCAAAATTGTTCAGAAAACTTCCGAAGAGCATCTTGTTTCACAAAAGTTATGCCTGTTAAAAAAATTATTAATGTAATTCATTAAAATATATTTTAAAAAAATTTGTCAAAGGTCTAATGACTTTCTATATACTTCAATATCTACATATAGCTTTTAAGCAAGGAACAGGGAGATAGGTTTTTTTTTTAGGTATGTTTGGAATCATGTAATATGTGGGTCATAACCATTAACAATTTTCTTTTCCCACATCACCACTAGAGGAGATGAAATATGGCTAACTACGAGTTTTAATAAAATTATAGAAGATTTGGCTTTCTGTCGACAAAAAAATAATAAAAAAATCTTAATAACGTATTAAGATTGATTACTCAAGAAGTTTGGATCAATATTTTTATATACCTGAGAAGAATAACAAATATATACACAATTTAAACTCACCAAGAGTGTTGATTACATTGGAGGAAGAAAAACCCTGAAATATTAGCAGGTTGCGGTGGGCCTTACTATTGCTAATAGTATTTCTCTTATCGTTCTTTGGGGCGTCAGGTAATGGGAAATACCAGGCGCGATATTAGATTTCATTGAGGCGCCTTTGTCGGGAGCCTTGCAGACTTTACAAAGCTTAAATTACACCGCAACCGTCACCATAATAACGCTTGGAAGTTTACCAAATAACTTTGCAATTTGCCCCGTGATGTAGTGTTAAAGGTTACCAGGGGACAGGGGCCAAGTTACCTAATTCATTTTGCCTGAATCAATAGACTTTAATTAATTAATGGGATCCATCTACTGAGGTTAAATAAAGTGATAAGTTCAAGTTGTTTATTTGAACTCAATGAGTCTCAGCAATTAATTAAGACCCAAATGGAGAAAATTTGGGTCCCCACCATGGGCGTCCACCGGAGGGGGATAGCAGCCGCCCCTCTAAAATTTTGAGAAGCAAAAACTACAAATTAAAATGAATAAGTATTCATTGACTAGATTATTTAAGCATTTATAAACAAATATTTTATCTTTTAAATGTCAATAAGTTGTAATTGAAAAATTAGTAAAACCTTAAGCGGTCAAAATACCCCGAACCCTCCCCCAGGCATAAGAATTTTATCAGCCTGCCCCCTTAGACGAAAATTTTATCAACCTGCACTCCCCTACACGAAATCCAGTGGACGCTCTTAGTTCCCACAATGCAAGAACTTACCTGCCCAAAACTTTTCTTGAAGCATATGAAGCATTATTATGACTATGATAAATCAAACATAAATAAGTCAAGGATGGAGAAATTTTTAACACTATTGTCTGAGAACTTACAATTTTTGACATAAAATACCTTCAAAACACTTCAAAATTAAATTGAAGTGAGTACAACCCGATGTGCGATTTTACTACCTAGGGGCCAAGAAGACTCTCCTAGAGAGCTAGGAAAATAAAGTTTTCCTCTTGATGAACACGGTGCATTTGAGGGTTTACTCAAATACTGGAGTTGAACGTCAAGCAGCGTGAGTGTAGTAGTTTGATAATCAGTACTTGATACTCGCTTCTCCAACTTTCTTTCTAGCTCCATGCTATGTTACATGCTTATACACTCCATGTTTCTTCAATATCTTCGTACAAATAAATAGTTTTCCACTCTCTAAACAGACTGCACTAATGTTTAAATTTTAACTCTAATAATCAATCCAAAGTAATTTATTTTATTCTTCATTTTCAATTTGTTGTCATTAAGATTCCTTTTTTTCTTTTTTTAACTGAAATTAAGCATTATTTGAATTTTATCAATTTATTTTTTTTATTGCAAGATAAGGTTCCTGTTTATAAACGAGTGCTTCTTATTCTTAAAAAGAAATTAAGTTGCTTAATTGTCCAAAAATATGGTTAGTTTTTTGTACCATCTCCAGCAAAGGTGGATATCACAGGGGGAACTCGCGATCGATTCCAGAGATCTCTTAGGAATTCATAGAGCTCTGGAACGCCGTCGGTATACTCGACTTCGCATGTGGGTTTGATAAAATACCTGAATAATCGATGTTATGCATGGATAATCAACATACCATAGGTATCTCATTTGAAGCTTAGGGTAGGAACATTTTGGAATGCTATAAGGTTAAGGACTTGTTGTTTACTAAACATAATTAAATAACTCATATTAAATTCTATTAGACTGCAGAAAAAAAAAATTCCCTATTGGACAATAGACTTCTCCAACTGCACCTGAAGTCGACTGACACTGTCATGTTTCGCAAGATAAGAAATAATTATTATGAAATTCAAAAATTAATTAGTGGGTTGCCACAGGTCACCATTTCCCCCCTTATTTCATTGTACACCATGTGACCTTAGACCCTATTGGCTGATACCATATGCTGACCTTTATATCTTCTCCGAAAAGAAGTTCCGAAGCCAACAAGTTTATAACTTCCTGATTCTCATCCCTTTACCCTGTTAGCTTGTAGGCTCAACCTTTTTTTGTATGCAATCAGATCTTTGGTAACCATCAGCTCCCTATGTATCTAATGATACCCAAGAAGATACAAACAGAGACTTTTCCCCCCCACTCTAGAGAAAAACTATCTCATCTCCAATACAACATCTGAACATATATCATCCACTACATTCATGGACACATCCAGATTTCATCTCCTTTAAATGTCCTTTATATGTAGATTGGTCCTTGATATGGCCATGTAGTATTTTTTGCTAATAATAGTAAAATCTACAGTCTTGATGTAATACTGTTATTTAATTCCCATATTACTTGAGTTAATTTTTTTTTAAAATAACAGCAATTACTATAAATTCATACAGGAGATTCACCTTACTCTTCACTAATCATCTCTAATAATATTGTACCTAAATCCACAGAACCATATCCAACAAAGCCCTCATATCAATCTTACATATCTACTCATGTATGTAGATTTGTAACGTAGGATGCAACGTAGTATGCAAGAATCCCCTAGTAGAAACCTGATTCAAATAGAATACATAAACATATGTATATTACTCTGAACGCAACAAGCCTTGAAGAAGATACGTATGTTTGGATCGAAACGTTGGGTTTCCAAATAAAAAATGGTTGACTGAAAATCCTGACAATTAATGTTCTTCTTTGTATTAAGGAAGTGATAAGGAAAGGTTTGAAAAAAAAAATCCTCGTTTCAAGAACAGAACACTAAATTTACTAAGAGGATATCAAAGGAAAACTCGACCCCTCTTACTCATTATAATCCGAGTTAAAGGTAATAGCTGTTTAAAGTAAGTTAATGGCACTTCTTAAACTCTTATCTTTTTATTAGGTTTATTGTTTTAGGAGCTCTCATAAACTTGTTGTTCCGCTCTGTTTAAGACGTAATACCCTACAACAGCCATCGAAGTTAATTTTTGTTTGATGGTGTTTTTATCCCTATCCTGACAAAATTTGCAGATGTCCTTATAGAATATCTTTACCAACTGTAAATTTCTTATGTTATATCAAGATATAACTCTTCTATGATAAAATGGATGTATATTTTTGTGCATAAATAATAACTAAAATGATTTTACTGATTCCTTACACCCTATCTACTGACATAATGCTGTCTCTTTATCCTCTTAAAAAAGGGTTCCGTGAAGTTTTTTATTTTGCTTTGATCAAAGGATAACCTTTCGATGTTGTATATTTGTTATATAATTTATATAGTTTATATTTTAATACTTTATAGAAGAATGAAGTAAATAGTTGAAAATAAAACTGTATCATGCAAGATGATTGCACAATCTTAAAGATCATACGAACATCGGAAAGTGAACAGAAGTAATCCTTAGTTGATTTTCTCCCATAGTTAATATTCTCTGTACCATTGATAATGTTTGTAAATATAGTTCGACTAGAATTCTAGACGAAGAATTCGACTAGAATTCGAAATCTATTACATATGACTAATTTATCACTATCGATGGATCTTTTTACAATGAATTTTTGAAACTCTTGGAAATTTCAGAATCTGTCTTTGTGCAATTTCTAGTTTCGATAAAAGGGCTCAGTGAACAAAGGAGTTGTGTGCCATTTTTATAAAATCTATGTATTGATAGTTTATACTTTACTGGAAGACTTTTTTAAATTCCTTTTGGTCATTTGTTATTCCAAATTTATACTACAGTGAAAAATTCAATCTTCCTTTATGATGTATATATTTTCAATACATTAAAACCTCACAACGTTTCGAGGCTCATTGCCTCATCTTCAGGTGTACAAAATATATATGGCCACCTCACTGTTACTGGTCAATGCAATGCTAGTAACAGTGAGGTGGCCAAAGAAAGAAGTACAAACTGACATTATTAATTATTATTGACGAGATTTTAATGAATTGATATATTGTATGGTTATAATATATATTTTGTACACCTGAAGATGAGGCAATGGGCCTCGAAACGTTGTGAGGTTTTAATGGATTGAAAATATATATATCATAAAGGAAGATTGAATTTTTCACTGTAGTATAAATTTGGAATAATAAAATCTATGGTTTCTCTTTGTTATGGTACCCATTTCTCTTAAGGCGGTTTGTTGTCTTACTTTTTGGCCTAACCTACTCTAGATAGCTTCCGAAGACTGGCATGGTATTATAATAGAGAAAATTATTTGCTGATAATACTTACTTAGCATTCTGTTGATATCCAGCTATGTGCCCTCAGGCACCTTTACCCACTTTTATTACCCCTCCTTGCTTCTAAGGCAATGCTTATTAAACCATCTGTCTGATTGAACCACGCCGCTTTTACAAGTAACCACACTGACCAGGTGTGAGCTCAAGGTGAATAGAGAGAGATCTCTACTCACCTTGGTGTAAGTAATATCTATGTCTAGTACTTTAATATCATCAAACTTATTAAAATTATAAAATATTCTAACGCCAGGGAAGCATCTATAGTATATAGCAGTTTCTGATAATAGCGGATTTGTCTTTTGACTATCAGGAGGTTTCAGGAGGTTTGAGGACTCCGATCAGTTTAACGTATTCCCATTATCCAAGGCAATGAGAAGGTTGTACCCTCCAAGTGCAAGGTATTAACGTTAAGGAGAACCAGTTAGGGGCACTCTATACCCCCAACGGTTAGCAATATCCCTTTACGAGCCGGTCTTTTCTATCTTATCAGGACAACATTGTTTCCAGGACGCTGTATTTCCACATTTTCTAGATTTTCTAGAGATAACAACTTTTCTTTTCCTACTTTTTTTCCGATTTCTAACATATTTTGTGATCTCACTGAATCAAGGTTCAGGCCCAAAAGACCGAGACGACCGTATCATCGACACTTGGTTTCTTTCCCAATTAAGTGAAATCGAAAACGTGGCAGTCCGTTTTGGTCAAGAGTTAGTAACATTTAGAGGGCACTTATGCAGGAATATGTAACCTATAATTCGAGCTGTCGCATTCTAGATTTTATTTCACATTTTTCCTAAAGCTGTTGATGTCTAATGTTAGCATTATTTTTATATAGTCATTGTTTATAAACTACGATTTCGTTTATCCGCACTGAGATCAAAGGCGATCCTGACCCAATCGAATATCCAGAAATATGAAGTAATAACAAAAAAAAATCCTGAAATAAGAAAATTTGAGATAATTTGTTCAACAAATAACATACGTTTAAAAAAGTTTCAGACCATTTTATTTCAAATAATTGGTCTACTATATTTTCTTTCAAACAAGTGTGTCGTTTGAGGGATTTAAGCCCCTCCCCCTAACTAGGTGACAGTTTTGCACAAACATAAACAACAACGCACAGGTAAGAGGACGATATCCATATCGTGAGGGTATCTAAACCCCAATAAGCGACCATGAATTACTAGTTAGGAATTGAGGATTTTGGTGTTAGAATAGAGTAAGTAAAAACTAATACTTCTTCGAAAAAGTAAAAAAAGAGTGTTGCTCGCAAAATTAATCGAATTAAAATTTATTATCTATTTGAAAATAGTGTTATTCACTATGCCCCAGCACCAGAGACAGATTTTGTGACTGACTGATACAGACCTATCACATTAAACTGACACAAAACACTCTTAAAATGCTCCCTGTGCAGTAAAAGAGTTTTTTTGTACAAATACAGGAGTTCATCATGTTCCTGCCATTCAATGAACAACAAAACCGAAGAAGGGGCTAAAAAAAATGGAAAAAAAAAACAAAAACAAAAAAACAATACATAATCAAAAAATTTATAATACAAATTTCTATAATTTGATCCAAACCATCCGGAGATCCAAATAAACGAGGTTTTACTGTACATAGTTAAGTTACTATGAGTTACTTTATGGAAATAAAAAAAGTAATTAATAATTTTAATTTCTATTTATTCATATGTTTATATTTCTCTTGCAGAAGAGTGTTGTCCCAAAGTCCCAACAGAAATTTCACGGGAGAAGCATCTGTTGTATTATTGCGGTTTCTGAACTCTATGAAAGGTTAAAAGGCTGTCTTCAGCATTTATGATTTATATGTAGTAGGATTTAACAATCTGGCATTTTTTCTTAAAGAAATATAATGTCATTTAAGCATTTTCATTTTAAAAAAAAACAAAACATAAAAACGACAAATTACGTAAAACAAAGGTTTGACATTGAACATTAATACTTGAACTAATAATTCACAAAGTTCTCTTTCCTATTTAAAGATTTTCTTAGCGAAATTTGAAATTTTACAAGTGATTCTTTCCCTAATTGAGATAGAGTATGAACGATTTCAATTTAATTTCATATTTTAAAATTCTCAAATTTATATTATCTGTGTCAGAATACTTAAAATTGTAACGGTACTAACTGCTGTGCCTGGACCACCTATCGCATTGCCTTAATCGCTCGGTGTTGCGGTATATTTCGTTCGGTGCCAGTGCCGGGCCAATGGGAATCGATGCAAATGTTTTACACTTGCTGTAAACTCAAAGGTTCAAAGGTCGCACAGGAAAATGGTCTTCGGACTTGGTGAATAAGAGATGAGGCTACGCGTACAGGAAAGTCGAAACAATGAAATCAAGCCGCATGCAAACTTTATTCCTACGGCGTTAAGTCCTTCCCCGAGACTTAACCACGCTAAACCCCTCTTCACGATTCCTAGGCTTAAGGGAATAATTAAAACATGGGGCTCAGGGGAATGGGCTTATAAACTTCTTCCACTTCTTGGCAACTGAGGAGGAAAGGAATGTTTAATAGTCTAATTCAATTTAAATAAAAAGGAGTTTATTAGCCACTAAAGTCATATATCATATCAGATCACTTGTTTTGAGAATGTAAATGATAAGAGCGTATGCCTTGTCTATTCTGTCAACACATCAGATATCCCTGAACACACTCACACCACCTTCTTTAGCTTCGCTGGTGACACGGCTATCCTTTCATCACATCAAAATCCTACTATCGCATCCTTCGCCCTTCAAAACCATCTCTTTGATCTAGAAAAGTGGTTCGAAAAATGGAGAATCAAAATTAATTCGACCAAGTCAAGTCACGTCAGTTTTTTTTACAAAAAACGACTTGCCCACCTGTGGCAATAACAAGTTCCTTCAAAGAATTTCGTACGATACCTCGGACTGTACCTAGACAAACGACTAACTTGGAACATACATTCCAAAATTGAAAAAACTAGAACTCAACAGATGGTACAAGCAGCTTTCACATCTCCTGGACTACAGATCATCACTCACCTTAAGAAACAAGTGACTAATTTACACTACCATTTTAAGACCTATTGGGACATAGGGAGCAGAACTTTGGGGTTCCGCGAAAAACATCCACATTAACAAAATACATATTTCAAAACCTAAAATTCTCAGAAAAATCACAAATGCATCTTGGTTTATTTCAAATCATACACTGCACAACGACATGAACATACCGAGAGTAAAATCTTACAAGACAATTCCAAACATTCCACACTTCAACGCTACATCACCCTAACCCACTCATCCATTCTCTTTCCTCCTCCCTGTTACCTGGTCAGCCACGAACGTCGACTGAAACGACAGTGGGCAAGAGACCTATTACTACAATAAATTAAAAATGCATCAAGAAAGTCAAATTCTAAAACAACAGTGACCAAATTTTCTTGATGTGCCACTGCGCAGTTGCAAATCTACAAGCGGAAAAATAAATAAAAATTAAATAAATAGTCAGTTTGTAAGAAATTCTTATATATATTTTTTTTCTTTTAGATTGAAAAAGTCTATATACTTCATCTCATACAGGCTTGTAAATATTATTAAAAACTAAAGGCAGAGTGTTGTGGAGGGAGGGGATGATAGCAGCATGTGGCTCACATCATGCTGTTTTCCTCCCGCCCTGCTTCTGTTTGTTAAGGCTTCCGAGGCCATTCCCGTCCAAAACAATCTCAAAACTAAGCTCTCAAAAATATTGGAATATTGGATAACACTTAGATGAGATCGGTATTTTTTTTTTTAATGAAAATTAAGAAACTCCGTTGGTGTACTTTGTTGATATACTAATAATTTAATTACTATTTTCCATAATCGAAGAATAACATCTTACACTGCTGGTATCTATTGGCTTGGTGCAAAAGTGTACTTTTTGCACAGAAACAGAATATATTGGGAATAAAAAAATAAATTAAAATTTGTCATTAAGAGACGTTTCATTTCATCTTTTTTTTTTCAAGAATATTATTTTGTCGTATTTTAAAATAAAAAACTGATAATTTTTTTGGAGGTAGACATTTTTTTTTTGCACTGTGGCAACTTCAATCAAGCAACCCCATCGTTATAGAACATATGATCTCACTCAGTCAAGTTTGAGGCTTGAAACACTGAGCCGAATGATACACATATATCAGTTAAAAGCTTTCTGTACTGAAAAGGACAGCTCGTGAAGATCAGATTAACTGCTGGAGAGACCACAGGCTGAAACAATTACATAGCCAAGCCGCAAAACCAATCAATAGGGCAAACTCTTCCTCTACTCTCCAACACATTCCCATTTATTATGTTTTAAAATTTCTTTTTTTTCTTTCATAATGATTTTACTCATCATATGCATATAGAAGTAGGTATCTTTTAATATATACCTAATGGTTTATTATCTTAAAAATAGTCCAATATGGATTAAAAAAAATTAATCTTCGAAATCGGGCTAATTTTTGTTATGTGAAGTAATTAACATTCTCTTATTACAGGTGATTATTTTATTAGTTTTAAATATCAAATAAATAAGTGAATAATTACCTTCTGATTTTTATGAATACACAGCAAAATTCAAAACGATATAAAAATCGGAAAAATGCAATAAAATGAATAATTGTATTTTGGTTTTTACGGATACATACTAACTGTTAAAAAGGAACGTGTGTTTATTAATATCCGACAGTAACAGAGAGTATCCGGAAGAAGACAGAGGTGCCTGAATCATTTGTTAAGGCCCCTAAATCAACTGAAAACCAGCTTTTCCAGGATTAATTTTATTCCTTTTTAATGGGCATATCGATTGGAAGTTGGAAATCAAAATTTAATTTGAATCAATAAGGGCCACGATTTTAAATTTAAATGATCCTTCCGGAATTAGAACAAGTCTGAAAAAGCGATATTATCTTCTACTGATATATATCTTTATTTAAATCAATTGTTGAAAGTTTATTTAAGGTTATGTATAAGGTTTGTTCCAACAAGCACTTAAAACTCGTCAATAACTAACAGACTGCTCATGTTCTCCTCCATTCTTTTGATTCTGAATTTAATTGATTCGTTTTCCCAACCGATTCATCGAACATTAAAACGGTCCATAAAAATAATCTTTTAAATAAACCAAAAAAATGGCCTTGAGTTTTACATCTTGGTAAAATTTTCCCGGAACAGGGTCGAAACTACAACTTAGCTGGAACCATAAAAAAGTGTTTCATTTTTCAGAAAACGACAGCGATATTATCTTCTACTGATATATATCTTTATTTAAATCAATTGTTGAAAATTTATTTAAGGTTATGTATAAGGTTTGTTCCAACAAGCACTTAAAACTCATCAATAACTAACAGACTGCTCATGTTCTCCTCCATTCTTTTGATTCTGAATTTAATTGATTCGTTTTCCTGACCGATTCATTGAACATTAAAACGGTACCAAACAAAAAAAAAATAGAAAAGAAAAAAAAGCACTTTCGAAGTCGGTTAAAAAAAAAAAAAAAAAAAAAAAAAAAAAAAAAACTTTTTCCCGCTATAAGCTGATAAATAAATATTAACTGGCCGTAATTAAGCGAAAAGCTTAGGCTACAAAATTTATGTTGCGTCTAGGTATCTTTATTATAGATACCTTTGATTTTGTTTGTATGGAGAAATTGTCTCTTATTGTGCCTTGTAATAAGAAATCACTAAATATTAAATATCAAATAATTTAACATATATTGGAGATACAAGGAAAAGTGTTTCCACAAGAATCTGATTAGCCGATCCAAATGAAGGGCTTGGGACTGTAGCCCCTTTGGGACTGTAGCCCCCCTTTACGATCGGCTGGATCCGCCCATGGTTTAAGCTGACAAACCGTAAATATCCCTTACCGATTTCTATTTATGATATATTTACAAAATAATGTAAAAAAAAAAAACTTGGCTATTGATGAAATAAGGATTTTATCCCCTTAAAAAAAGAAATAAATAATGAACTGAAAATTAGCGGAGACGTCCAAGTTTTGCAGTAATTATAATACTCTATACCTTATCAAGTGCAGAGTATTATACCAAAAATAAAAATCCTTGCTTTTTGTCTGTGAATTTTCTAAATTGCGCGTTCATAATGATCAAAACAAGTCGGTTTCTACTCCAAGTAAGTTGATAAGTGAAAGTTGTGTGTTCCGCGATCGCACCAGATTTTTTATCTCAGTAAGTGTGCCTCGAAAACAATAAATCAAGTTAAAACATTTACAAAGTACTTTATTACGACGATAAGTTCACGACATGACAGACCTGAGACCGTTGGTAGAGTAAGGTACCTCATCGGCAGGGAAGTAGGTGAGGATGGTCCTGGCCAAGGAGGGGGGCGGCTTGGGCACTCCTAGCTGCCCCATCTGGGCCATGTCCATCAACTTCTTGCAGTCCATCCTCTGCTCCACCGTCGGCTTCGGCTTCTTCGGCGCCCTTATCGGCTGCTCTTCGGGGGGCTTCTCGTACAGCGCCGTCGGCCAGGACTCCTCCAGGCTGATGCTCATCTGGCGCCGCACTCCCAGCATCATCATCCTCCTTATTGCCTTTTCCATCTTCGAAAAACAATTTGAATTTAGTATACTAGTTGATAAAATTATTGTCGAACCGTATTGATGATTTAATATTTTGTGTGTCATGTGTTAAGTAACCTCCTTTGCCTTTTGAATTAAACTTAATTATTTAGTAATGCTGATTCATTCGGCCGTGGTAGACTTCTGTTTACCTACTTATCTAAGAAAATCAAGATATTATTATTTATTTATCTCAAATCCAATTGTTAATGTTGAATCGCATCTAAGGAGAGACGTTGAAAATAATTATATTAACGAAAGCCACTGACATATAAACAGAAAAAAGTTGATTCAGATATGAGGGGCTGTAGATCAACCATGGAATAAGGATCGAATTTTTGCACCTATAACACTGACGTTTGACTACGATTGAATCCTCATGAAGGAAGTGTGCTAGAAGTCACGTCAATGGAAGAGCACTTACTAATGGAGATAATTTCAATTTTATACATGATGGACTCTCCCTCTGCTGATGTGTGAATATAAAGAAAGAAAATATGTATATTTTATTCTAAGAAATCTAGACCCCTTACCATAATAAAACATGCAAAACCGTGAGGTGTTTGGCTAATTGAAATACATTTTTAAATTAAATAGATAAATAATTAAAAGCAAAACAAAAAAATATCTAAGAGAGAATTTGAACATCTGTCATCCCACAATCATAAGTGGTTAAGTCGAATTTAGTCCAAAATGTGTTAAGAGGCTAAAAAGAAGCCTGGAGGCGAGTTCTTCGTATAGAATATGTGCACACTTCATTCCTTCATTCGAAGTGTGTTATTATAATTTGCGTTAATTCGGTAGGTGAACAATTAGTGAACTGCAATATTTCATTATTGATAACAGCTTTTTAGTTTAATGGCCGCAATCAATAGCCACTATTGAGGCATATTTGACGAAAATTCAATGCTTGATAATGAAAACCTAATTTTTTAGCAATAATTTTCAAAATTTTAAAGTTGTGCCATGAAAAGTAAAAGGATTTTGACTTTACCACTTATGCACTGGAAAGATAGATATTCAGTACCTTAAAATGTTGAATTGTTTCAAAAATTGTATTCTTGAAAATAATTTAAAATATACACTGATGACTTGAGGAGGTGCAGAAATTAAGGTATCTTAAGAGGAGTGAGGTTTAGTGCAAGGAGATAGGTAAAGAATTCGATATGGAGGCGTCACGGAGGCTAAATGATGAAACAGGCAGGTCGAAAGGAAAGGATGTAAATATTTAAGGTTTTAAGGGTTCGGACATCATACACAGCTTGAAGGCATTCCTAAAAAAAAAAAAAAAATCGATAGAACCACTTCAAATCGGTGGATAGCGGAATGCTTGTAGACCCTGACAGTGAATTTAATAAATTAATTCAATTATTTCTTCAACATCAACTCGTGCAAGCCGAACAGTTCAACGTATAGAAGGCAGCCATAATGAAATCAGGATTTCGGAAAAGGAATATGATTATTCCACGAGAGATGCTGGTCCAAGGTTTTTAACAAAGGAGTGGAAATGAATCAGTTTTAGGTAAACTTTGAATAGTAAATTAAAGAACGGTCAAGAACAAAATTAAGAAGAATGACGGAATTAAGAAGATGCTTGGAGCTGATTAGAATGACCATGTTTTTTTCTCTGTTCAGTCTCATTGTTTTCTGCCAAGACGTGGTTGCTGTCTTTAACTTCTTGCAATTTTCGGATTACTTCTGGCATCTCGTTAGGATGGAAGGATAGGTAAAGTTGGAGATCATCAGCTTTTAAGTTGTTTTGTTAAGGGTTGATGGAATCAGGAAGATCATCAAAAAATATAGGAGTTGCTAGGAGACCCCTTTGGGACATCGTGTCTTGTTGAAACAGTTGTAGAAGTAGGTTTTGGCATACGAAGAATTTGCGAACGTAGAGAAACTGAAAAAGGAGGAAAAACATTTTAATATACATGTAGACAAGAAAATGCTTTAGATTTTAGAAAGGAGAATCAAAAGCAGGAGAGAAGAAGAGTTGTGTGTTTCCAATCTCAATTGACTATATCGAACACTTTTGAGAAATCAGGATAGTAATTTCCCTCCATCTATGGAGAATTTGAATTAAGCAGAGCAGAATGTGTGAAGTGGTGGGAAATCAGGTCTGGAGATGATTGAGGAAATTACTGAGCGGAAAGTGGATTATTCTTTCGACCGTGAATTCATAAATGATGTTCGCATTTCTCACTGGCCACGCTGCAGACAGTCAAGATTTCAATCCCATTTGGTTGCTTCTCTATAAACCATTCACTATACTTGGAGAGTACCGGAACTGGAACAAATCATTGGAGAGGGAAAATATTTTATATCCCGACATCATGCGCCTAATAATGAGTATGCCAAGACACGTGCCTGTTTTTAATTTCACAATAGCAATCTGACATGTTGCTTTTTTCTGTCATATTAATAACTTTTATTGATTTTATTTTTTTAACCCGGCATTAATCGCTAGACCAACTTTAACATGGATGGTCGCACGTGAGAATTTCTTTCACAACAATCACTACTCTTTTTTCATTTTAATCATACGTTAGTTTAAATTTTAACAATAAAGCTGTACTTACAAAAGGGTCAATTATTAGTACAAATTATGAAATCTTGAAAAAAGTTTTTTAATAAGAGGATAAAACAACTATAATCATTCAAAACTACTGTTTAAGATTTATTTAAAAGAGTAAAATAATTGAATACATAAAGAAAAAGCATAATCTTAAAGCCAAATTAATACTACAAGCATTTAGTGTAATTAACAATAGTGATTACAATGTTCAATTAGAAATACAATGTAGATTGGAACTTCCAAGTTCGAATATAAAGCAGACAGAAAATTCTACTAGAAAACTATTATTTAGTGTAGTCATTGAGTCATTGTTCCCTCTTAAAGAGAACATTTTGGAAGTTCACGCACACTCAGTTGTACGTAACACTGACAGTCGCGCGTGAGAAACACTCTCAATTAAATATATCATTGACAGTCGCGCATGAGAGAATCTCTCATGAGATCGGATTGAGCGGAGTAGAAGGGAGCTGGAGGAGGTATAAGGCTTGGTATTGGAGCGGGGAGAGTTCAGGGAGGTGTGTGAGTCTGTGAACTACAGATAGTGAGGAGGGGAGGTTTTCGGAAGCACCAAGAGCCGTTTCCCGCCAAAAAAAAAATATGTGAGAGAAATTCTCACGCAGCGACCAATGACGGGTTAAATTTATCTCATAAATTAGAAAACTTCTAGTAAGATTAACACTCAGTATTGGATTTTTGTTAGCCTTCAAAACATGTTGCGGGCTTCTTTCAGTCTCTTTGAATTTTTACGTAGGGAGTACTTACCTAGCTCCTACTAATATGTGAGAATACACATCAATATACAGAACATTTCTTAAACTGGGCGACGGTTATGAAGGCATTCCTTCTTCAACTAAGGGCATTGTGTGTTTCTTTTTAGAAGACATATTTTAATGGGGCTTGAATTAAAAGGAGCCAGGAAAAGTATGGAATACACCAAAATAATTGTTCATATTAATCAACTACAATTTTTATAATTCTACTCTAAATGTAATCGATCAAAGGCAGAACAAGTGTCCCAACTTCCCCCGAGAACACCGTTTGCTAATTGCCGCCAGTGGAAAGCTTTTAATTATTCATTCACTTAGGGTAACTTATAGATGATGGATGGGGAGGCTAATTCTACGGAATTTCACCTCCGGGCCGAAGGGGCTCAACAAAAGTTCTCCTGCTGTTCCTGTCATGTCTTGACCCGAATTAGGAAAGTGTCTGTCAACTCGAGTTTAGAAAAATTATCAAATCGACTAGGGACTTTTTTGTTTTATTTTTGCTGAATTCCCGTCATAGTCAACTGAAAACTTTTGAACCCTCGAATACTTTTCTTCCTCTCATGAAGCTAAAACTTTCCTGATGCTTCGATATAAAAAAAAACAAAAAAACATTAGGAACTATCTTGCTAAAAAATATTAATAGTTTCAAGATTAATATTCATCTTATAGTGTTCTAAACATATAATAGAAGATCTCAGGTTCTTTGAACATAAGTAAATTATTGTTGTTCAAAAGAAGCTGTACCAATACACACCAAAGTTATTATGCCCTTATTAATCTTAATCTTCCTCATTTAGAGTGAGTAGTGTAGAGTAGAGTAGAGTAAGCAGTGTTACATTTTTTATTTTCACTTACCTATATATGAAATATATAGTAAGTGGAAGTATTGCGATCGTAACCAAGTCCCGCGAAATGGTCTGTGTGTGTGTGTGTGTGTGTGTGTGTGTGTGTGTGTGTGTGTGTGTGTGTGTGAACAGACTAGCTCAAAAACTATAAGCCGTGCGAATCTGATATTGGATATTTAGTGTATGTATATGCCCGCGATGTGACAGCAAAAATTTCATCAAAATTGGTCAAACGGAGGGGGTACTTTACTTAATAAATTGGTCCCACTTTTTCGAGTTTTCTTTTCATTTACCCAAAAACGGCTTTAACGATTTTGATCAAACTTGGTATTTAGTGTACGTATGTGCCCGCGATGTGACAGTAAAAATTTCATCAACATTGATCAATTGGAGGGGGCACTTTACTGAATAATTGTTGTCTCATTTTCACGTGTGTTTTTTTTATTTACTCAAAAACGGGTTTAACGATTTTGATCAAACTTGGTATTTGGTGTATGTATGTGCCCGCGATGTGACAGTAAAAATTTCATCAACATTGATCAAATGGAAGGGGTATTTAACTTAATAAATTTTGTAACGTTTTCACGTGTTTTTTATTTATAACACGCCATAAACGGCGAAAATAAGAAATGAATGTGAAATTTTTTTGACTTTGTGAAGTGACAATTAAAAAAACCCGTCAATTTCTAATCTAAATAAGTTGGTAAGTGAAAGTTGTTTGTTGCGCGCACAAATTAGGTTTTTTAAAATGTATCGGGGGCGGGATCAAATCTTATAGCGGGTCTGTTGTTGCACACATATGGTCTAGATCTACCCCAAGGGTTTTTGTCTTTATTTTAAAAATCTAAAAATAATATGGGATTTTCCAAACCAGCAACCAATTCTTCATTAGTGATAATGTTATGAGTTTGTTTTTGAATCATTTACAAGAACTATGTGACTTTTTTAAAGGAAATATCAACCTGTTTTATTTATTCTTGTAAATCTGTTGACGAATTAAATTAAGCAATTAAATTTAGGTCAGCTAATTAATAAATTAATTGTTATATGCTCCGATGGCCAGGAGAGATTTGAAGGACAAGAGCAGGATTAAAACTCATGGACTTAGTTTAACTGCTTTCGGACAGGCTAGGACCGATTCCACTGTCTAATAGGACATACGGCCGTCGACGAAGCCGTGATTGAGCAGCGTTCCTCTGTCTAATAGGACATATTATATTCAATTGTAGACGTATCCTAGTCCATAGTAAATCGAAGTTAGTCTATTTACACTAACTTGGGTATAAGGCTAATAGGGTTATAAGAACTTGTTTGAATATACTCAAACAATTAAAAAAACAAAAAACACTAACTGTCCGTCTCGATTGTTAGTTCTATTATACCCTACAAAAATATTTATATATAAATATTCAAACGAATCCAAGGAGATTACGGAGTCCCGGAGTAGGAGAGAGTGAGTAAATACATTCTTGGTACACCACTGTATTACTGTCGACAGTAACCGCTTTCCAATAAAAAAATAAAAATAAAAAAACAAGTACAGGAAAATTATCAACATTAAATTATTAAATTTTTTTTTTAAGGATTTTTAGACAATAGACAAACTAAAAAAATAACAGTCTGTAATAAGAAAACCAAGAATAAAATTTAAAAACCAATAAGTCATAGGTAAAATATTTTCTAGGTTTTTTTTAAAAAGAGACCTAACTACGTTTGTGTCACTCTAGTGTCAATAGCAGTTATTTTTTCTAACGTTGTTATTGATCTGAACTTTTATCGCATCTTTGGTGTTGTAAATTATAATTTTCTTCTAGCAAAATTATTTAAACCCGCTTTAGTGTTACGATATAAATCTAATGCTGAGGTATATAGGTAAATTGAATAAAATTAACACATTCTTACATCATTTTACGTTATACAGAGCCATTTGTATTTGAACTCGTCTTAAATTCATTGATAGCAGACTGGTCAAAACTAAACTACAGAACCAATAATAATAGTTCTGCGCATGCGCTAGCCCTAATTACAACATAGTAAGATCGCTCTGTGAAAAGTTTCTTTTTTAGTAGTGAAATAGTGAAGTGTCTGTTAAAAAAACAGTCTACATAGTTATATTAACTACCTAGATCAGAGAAAAACATTGATACTGTGAGTAATCACTTGTTTATTACAGTTATAGTGAATACTATAAACATAGTACGGCTTTTTAGTTTTTTTTTCTTTACTTCAACGTTATAAATTAATCATCCCTTCCATCAATGGTGTGATATGCGATATTTCCACATGGTAATGTCGGGTAAAGGAAAAACTACAACAAAAAGATCAAGGAGCTTGGACACAACCAAGAGTTCGCCTATCAAGCAAAAGCCAAGACGATCGAAAAGAAACTCACCACCAGCCTCAGCCGCGAGCTCGATGGCCAATCAAATACAACAACCCCAACCAGGTACGTCACAAGATATGACCGAGGAATCGCCCTTTTTCACTCCCAACCCTTATCAGCTTTTATCTAATACTCAAGCTGAAGACATGGAAGCAGCACCCACCCCCAGGGAAGTCAAGCCCCCACCAATATTTTTAAGAAATATTAGAAATTTCCAGCTGTTATGCCAGCAACTGAGTAAAGTAGTGGGTTCAGGAAGCTACTTATGTCAAAGCAGAACAAATGACACCAAGTTAATACCTGATACTCCCGACACTTACAAAAAAATTGTGAAATATCTGACTGATACCAAGGCAGATTTCCATACCTATCAATTGCGCCAGGAGAGAGCTTTCAGAATAGTGATTAGAGGACTACACCCATCGACGCCTACAGAAACAATCAAAGAAGAATTATCGGCCAAGGGTTTTCAGGTTCGTCAAATAGTTCATGTGTACAAAGAACAGATAGAAGAATCAGGAGAAAAGAGAAAAATAACACCCCCCCTGTTCTTCGTTGATTTGGAGCAAACCCCTGGAGTAGAGGATATTTTCAGTATAACTCGAATTTATTATTCAAGGGTTCGTGTTGAAAAGCCGTACCCTAAACGGGATATTGTACAATGCCACAACTGCCAAGCTTATGGCCATACGAGGCATTACTGCCACCACCTACCTAGATGTGTCAAGTGCGGGGAATCCCACAGAACCGAAGAATGCAAAAAGCCGAGGGAAATTCCAGCAGTATGTGCTTTATGTCATCAAGGAAACCCAGCAAATTACAAGGTATGCCAAACCTATAAGGTTCTAAAAGGAAGACTGCGGACAGCACCCAGGCCAGAAGAGACATCCAGACCACCAAGACCACCCAGGCAACCATCTAGGACTGTGGACACCCACGTGAGCTACGCACAGATGCTGGGAGAGACTGAGCAGTCTACAAAATCTCAGGCCCTGCCACAACCATAACCTCATCACCTCCAAACCCAACCACCCTTCGCCCAAAAGTCCGGTCAACATCAAATTTCTAATATTCCTCCACCCAATAATTCTAATGATATTACCAGTCTCCTGACATCATTCCTCTCCGAGTTCAGATCCCTTGTCACCCCACTCATCACCTTACTTACAAATGTAGTCTCCAATCTTATCCCACCGCCAAGAAATCCTTAAATGTCCTCAATCGAATCCCTATCTATTCTTTTCTGGAACGCGAATGGTGTTCGAAACCACACTAACGAACTTACTGCATTACTAAATGATAAAAATATTGACATAGCCCTAATAACAGAAACCCGACTAACTAGTAAACAAATATTCAACATACCTTACTACCAAATCTACCGCACAGACCACCCTGATGGAACAGCACATGCCGGCACTGCTGTCTTGATCCATCAATCCCTATCCCATCATGTTGTCCCCCTACCAGTTCACGATTTCCTACAGACTTCTGGAGTCTTAATCAAAACCTTATCCTTCCCTTTAACTGTTGCCGCAGTATATTCCCCGCCTAAATTATCCATTTCCCAATCCCAACTCACTTCTTTCCTAAATTCCTTAGGAAACAATATCCTTTTAGGAGGAGACCTGAACGCCAAGCACCAGCAACGGGGAGCCAGAACGATCAACTCCCGAGGGCGAACCTTACTATCAGCTATCAACTCCCATCATAGCAACATCCTCTCCCCGGACACGCCCACATATTGGCCAACCGATCCCAACCGTAGTCCCGATCTCCTTGATTTTTTCATCCACAAAGGTCTAGGGCCACTAAATTATTCAATTTTAAGGCTCGACGACCTTTCCTCAGATCACAGTCCCCTATTACTTACCCTATCAACATCACCAATTCCAAAGCTATCCCCACCCTCATTCCTTATGGGTCCAGCTAACTGGAACCTCTTTAGAGAAATCCTGAATGACAAAACAGACCTCAGAGTGTCCCTAAAAACTCCTCAAGACCTAGACGATGCCGTAAATTCTTTTACCACCCTTATCCAACAAGCAATCTGGTCAGCATCCTCACCTCCTTCACAACCGAAATACCGCAAAAATGTTTCCATACCCCCGGATCTTATTAACCTTATCCGAGCGAAGCGACGTTCTAGGTCCCACTCGCAAAGCACCAGGCATCCTGACGATCGGAAATCATACAACCACCTTTCCAAACTTGTAAAAAATAAATTAGCTGCCTTCAGATCACAAACCTATAGTTCCTACCTCTCCTCTCTATCTACTTCCGACTATTCCCTCTGGATAGTTACCCAAAGGATTCTAAAATACCGGTCCATCTCCTATCCCCTACGGCGTGAGGATGGCTCCTGGGGTTTGTCAGATGAGGACAGAGCAGAAGAATTCGCCAAGCATCTTTGTAACACGTTTACTCCCCATCCCGAACAAAATCCCACCCACACCGCTGAAACAAAGGATTTCCTAACTTCGCCCATACCTCCCTCCCTCCCTACCTCCTAAACCGGTCATCCCCTCTGAGGTCAAATTCCTTATTAATAAACTGAAATCCAGTAAATCCCCGGGGCATGACCTCCTCTCGTCTAAGATCCTTCGACAACTACCCAAAAAAGCCATTATATTCCTCACATACCTTTACAACTGTATCCTTCGCACAACCTACTTTCCCTTGCTCTGGAAACATTCCATAGTCATTCTCTTCCCTAAACCTGGCAAACCCATCAACAACACCTAATCTTACAGACCAATAAGTCTACTCCCGATTCTTTCAAAAATTTTTGAGAAAATCCTTCTTAAATGAATCCTACCCATCCTAGAATCCCAAATAATCCCATCACATCAATTTGGATTCCGTTCTGGACATGCCACAGTCCAACAAGGTCTTCGGGTCGTCGATCATATTTCCTATGCTCTTGAAAGCAAGCAATATTGCACTGGTGCCTTTGTGGACGTAGCGCAAGCTTTCGACCGGTTGTGGCTCGATGGTTTGCTTTTCAATCTCAAAACCCATCTACCCCAAACCCTATATTCGATCCTATCTCTCGAATCGTTCCTTTCAAGTCCGCTGCGGTACAGAACTCTCCGATTACCATGCAATCCAGGCCGGTGTCCCTCACGGCAGCGTTGTGGGTCCAGTTCTATACATCCTCTATACCGCCGATATCCCTACGAACCCCAACACCTTTCTTGCAACCTTTGCCGATGATACCGCCATCCTTTCATCCTATCCGAATCCTAAAACAGCATCCCTGAACCTCCAAAGTCACCTCTCCTTGATTGAGCACTGGTGCAGCAACTGATGCATCAAAATAAATTAATAAAAATGTAAACATATCACCTTCACCCTTCGACGCAACTCCTTTCCACCTATCCTTTTTAACTCAATACAGCTTCCTGTCTCAGACACAGTCCGGTACCTGGGATTCCTTTTAGACAAAAGACTAACATGGAACCCACATACTAGACTTAAAAAGACAAGAACTCAATCGAAGATTTGGACAATTATATAGACTACTAAACAAAACATCTCAACTTTCAACTGACAACAAATTTTTAATTTACAAGACCATATTAAAACGTATCCAGTCCTTCCATATTTTCCAGACCATATTAACGTATCCAGTCCTTCCAGTCCAAAATCCTTCGAGCCATTGTCAATGCCCCATATTATGTCACAAACAAAACCTTACATCACGACCTCAACATTCCATTTGTCCTAGATATGATCCCATCCAGATTCTCAACATTTCACCAGAACCTTTCCTATCATCCTAATCCTTCAGCCCAATCCCTATCATGCCCCAACATCCCTACAATCCTCCCAGAAGGCTGAAACGGCAGTGGCCAAGAGACCTCTTGTAAAATCTTATTGGAGTCCTGGCAATGGCCAGCTTCTCCACTCATGTCCGGCATGATTGAAGCTGAGTGCTCTTACCTAGCCTCCACTGGTTTTTAGCTAGTGACGCGGCTGGGAGAGAAGCACTGGGTTCTCCTAGAGTCTTGCTTTGCCTTCCATAAGTGGGCTGCAAAGCACGAGTCGGAGTTTCCCAGGCTGAATGTATATATTGTAAATAGGTATGAATGGGTGTTCTTTAATTTTTCTGGTTGTTATTTTATTTTTTTATTTCCCATTTCTAGGTTCATATTTTATTTATGATTATTACTTTTTTCTTTTTTATGTACATTTGTATATATTTAGTGAGTTAATGTGTCCTTACAGCTCTAATATTAATGCCCTTGATTGTGGCAGAATGTATTAATTCTTTAAATAAATAAAATTAAAAAAAAAATAAAATAAATAAATAAAATTAAAAAATAAAAGAACCACTAATAAAGAGTAATAATAATATAGGCAGTAACATGAGTAAGACAAAAGAGTTAATAAAGAGGAGAAACGAAAAGTGGAGGGGAGGGTGCCATTATAACAGTTAGGCCGGGGCAAGGTTTGGTTTTAATCAAAAATGTTATTAGATGGAGGAAGGGTGGGTTAGATGGCCGAGCCGCCCTAATATCCTACAGGAGATTTGTTTTCTAATCAATTGTTCCTCCGCTTTGTCGTCTTCTTTCCATTTGATTCATAGCTCTTAATATCCTCGCCCTTTCGTCAAAGTCCATTTCACTTCTAGAGCCCTTATCCGACGCCTCGGGCCATTTCTTCTCTCCCTCGGGCCAGAGACCATCCACCAAAAGTTTCTTCAAAATCGGGTCTTTTATTATATTGCCGCAAGTTTTATATACTGGAGGTTTCACATTTGTTTTCATTTTAACAAATTAGTCATTACTGAATCTGTTGACTGTTGGAGAAGGGCTGAGAGACAACCTATAATAAAAAAAAAAGTGAAAGCGTGTAGGTTTTATAATATCTGATGAAGTGAAACTTCTACAGACATTGTGGCAAAAATTAAAATCAACCTTAAGAAAAACTAATTATGTACTAAAAACATGGTTATCTTGTCGTTTAATTGAAGAAAAAAAAAGTGAGAAGAACATAATTACTAATGGTTAGATTTGATTTTCTTTCGAATATCCAATAATGGTTTATTTCTTCGTTCATGGTTCGTCTATTTTAATTGAATTCAGCACATTGAATAGTCAACATCAATATTATACTTAAACACACTACTTTCAAACCCAAATATTGGGCTTACCAGTGTAGTAGCTAGCATAGCAGCCTACAATACTAAGCGTCGCGCGAACCCGCTTTATTGATTATTGTACTCATCCTCCTATGTTTCTTCTTCCATTCTTCTCCTCCTTCTGGCTCCAAGTGAGTCAGTGAAGTGGTTGTGATTACTCACACACTCTAAAGTAAATTATAAGATGAAATTAAAGAATCAAATATGTTCGGCCGAACATGAGGTTAACTCTTTCAAAAGGCTGTTAATACCGCCTTGTCTACTCCTGTCGGCATTTTCCTTTCTCTTGCAGCCGCTAGGTGGCAACACCTCTGGGACAGTGATATACGTATGTTGAATTGTTTAGGCGATATTCCTAAACAATCTGGGAGACAATTTCACCACCCTCAAAGCGCCTCTACATATCTTATCTTCTTGAGACTTGAAAAACCTTTCAAATGAAAGTTTCACTTTATAAAAAAAAATAATAACTTAAAAAAAATTACCTTTCATACTGCAGGTCTCTACTCTACATGCACCATAGCAGTCTGGGGTACCTGCTTGTCTTCTGAGTTTCTTGTCAACAACTGATCGTTGAACTACAAGAGAGATGGACCGATAACTCGTCATCTATCTAAGTACGAGTTTTACAAGACTTTAAATATATGCTACTATCCTTAGGTTTTAGTAGTGGTTTGAATAACCTATAGTGGTACAGGAGAGATTTCAAGCGGTTCTGCCTTTCGGAGAAATTGCAATTAGCTACTTTTCCTTAAAATTGTTTCTTAACTGAAACATGAGGCATGACATGAAGCTAATGTAAATCGGAGACATTTCCTTTTATTCTTTCTTAAATGCTACATATTCAAGGAAGCACTGGGTTGTCCTCATTAATGAAGAATGAAGACTTAACAAGGTAATGAGGAAGATAAACTTTGCCGGATATTGTACTTCATCGGATATTCTTGAATTCTATTTCTTATTGCCACTCTCAGGGTAAGTTCATTGAGATTTCCTGATGTCTGTTAGACTAATGCCTTACCCTTAGGTATTATTTTATATGATTTTTGATGAGGAATCCAACTAGCATAGTAATGGTAATGTAATGGTTTTGAGTGGCCAGGAAGATTAAAAAATCGCGATGATAAAAAATGTATACTTAATCAAAAATTATTTTATTTTTTTATTTTACTAGGAGATATAGGATAGAGTGAACGTGAAATGTAGACAGGTTGTAAAACGCATCAAATGCTACCTATGTGCCAAATATCTTAATAAACGTATTTTTCAGGTTCCTTAGTTTACCATACACCACTCGATATCGTCTTGTTGTAGAGCCAATGCTAATACCATTGGATTTAACTGTCGTTGAAAAAGAGAAAATGAAGAAAAAAAGGGTTGCCTCACCCTTTTCCAATGCTCCAAGCTCATAAATTAAGATCACCTTTATTACCTCCAAACCTAAAGCACAGAACCACTAATTACGGAGATAATTCTTTATTGTTTTATAGATTCTAGCCTTGGTTAGAAATATCCTTGCTCCCGCAGGTTGAAAGAATAAATTACGTAATGGGCCATTTGGTGAATATCGTTGGCTGCCTTGAGCGTGACAGTTAAGAATAATAAATAAGTTATTTGTTTTTAAGCAAAACTATAGAGACTTCTTAAGTTCCATTTATTTTTAAAATAGAGTTGCACTTACAAGGGCATGTCCTTCAATACGTTTCAAGAAATTCATAAATTACAAAATACTAATAAAATTAATGAAATAGTATTGCATATTATTCTTAGATGATCAAGGGTATAACGCAAGTAAGATTGAGCGTTGATATGAATACATTATATGAAAATTAGTAACACAAAAATTATCGATATTCAGCCGTGGTGTAGAGCTGATTGGATTAAAGGAATTGATTCACTAACTAGGGCTTATAACATTAACTAAATTTTTATATTTATTGTATCCTCAATGGTGCAACCAAATGCTGTTTGATACCTCAGACCAACTGTATTTAATCGATGAATAATGCAGATGTTTTCGTAATGAATAAACATGAAAATTAGTGCATTCATGATAGCTAAGGCTATGGTTATATGGCCTTTAATAGGTATTGGTGATAACTGCTTGGAATAGACCAGCCAGTCCAAAGTTGACGCAGGCCACGATTTACATAGTGCAGTGATCGGCATCACTGCTAGTAATGTGTTTACCTTAGGTTGTCGTTTCCATTACGCCATTGATAGCCAACACTTCCGGGTTGTTTCCAATCCTATACAGATCCACGGACTGTTATTTTTCGATTTTGACATTGACTCTCTGAAGAACTATATTTCGTGCTTGGCGTATCAGTCTATGCAGGTTAGGTTTTCCTGAGTTGATTTTAATATATTAACAAGATTTTATCTACAACGTGTAGTTTAGCTCGTCATTGTGTAAACACTGAATGATTATATCATTACTAGTACTAGTGTATTCTCATTATAATAAAAACCGCGCAGACTGGCAGATATTATGAGAGGAGGCCAAGAAAAGAATAAGTATATAATGTATTCTCAAATTGGACGCCTATCCACTACTTTTTGAGTACCTTTGAAGTACAGGGTTCATTGTTCCTGTTAGGTCTTAAAGATAGAATAATGCGAATTTCGTTCGTCGTATTTCGGAGATCATAGAAACTAATCTAATTAGCTTTTCCTAAGATGAAATTTATTTAGCCTACTTTACTTGAACTTTCATGGGTGTTTTGTGATTTTTTATAAATTTAATTTCTTTAAATACATTCACAGTACTGCACTTCAAGTACCTTCCCTTTAAGTACATCCAAAGGTTATACCGCTTTGGTATAAACTAATTGTTATAATAGCTATAATTTTCGCCGAAAATGTTCCATTTCTCTCGACCTACTATCATTATTTCACTTACATCGTTGGTTGGATCTATTAATGTAAATACAAATAGGTTTCTTCTTCAAACTCAAAGTTTAATATTTTATAATTATTGATTATAATTGTGCAAACTGTTAGCCTCTTTCTTGTAATGGGCAAAAGATCCTAAATCATCTCTAGAACTTTATAAGGAAGATATAATGGGGCAATCCCTTGCCGCAACTAACTATAACATACCTCGCGAACATCCTTCATTCTCTCAACTTCCATCTTATGAATAACCCGACACTATATTACTCTCCTCATTAAAGTTACAGCAAGAGGGGCGGAATGAAGGATTTCTTGAACCAGTTGGGTCTAGACCTCTCCCTCGCTAGAAACCCAACGCCAAACACAAACAAAGTTTTCACTTTGGATTAGCATACAACCTTAACCAACGTTTTATCTATAGATAAAGTGATTGCTCAGATCAGGTATATTCATTTCAATCTATCTAGGAATCAATTCCAATAATGTATAGAATTTTTTATTTGTATAAAAGTTTCGACCGCCTGGGTCTTTATCGCCATATCTTTAATATTTTGTAATAACTAGTATAAATAATAAAGAACTATTTCTAATAAAAAATCAGTTTTATTATGTTGTATTACTTGCTACTAATATAATCGAAATTAAAATTAAAATCAATAAAGTTATCACAAAAAAATTATTATTGACTAATTAAAACGTAGATATAATCCTAGTTACTTATTACTAATTAACAAGTATTATGTAGTAATAAAAAAATACTAATGTCTAATTACTACTGAAATTACTATTGACTTCTTACAATTAATAAGGTCGTGCTAAACCTTAGAAATATATTAACAGTTGGGAATTGCTAATTAAACTAATACATAAAACGATTCAATAAATAAAATAACATCATTATAGAATTAATTATAGTTATTATTTTAATAATAGAATTTGAAATTATAATTTTAGAATTATTTTAATTTTATTTGATATTATAAATTTATTTTAATGAAATTTCTGCTTGGAATAACGCTAATAAAAATATTTTAGCATTAGAGAGGATGAAAGAAAAAATAGACCGTTACAATCAATTAACTATAAAACTAAAAAACGCCCATCTTCAAGATTATACATCAGAAAAACAAACTGAATATCACTCGGCCAGAAATCAGTTCAAACGAGTAGTCCGTCTATTAGAAAAGTTGACCGCAAGAAGTTTAAATGGAAAAAAAATAAAATTTATGATTAAAAATAAAAGGAAATATTTATTTCCTCAGCTTCCATGCATTATATATATATACAACAAGAAGTAACGTTATGACTTTGTTATTAGGAAAAGTTTTGTCATATTTCCATTCTTAACTCTAATCTTGGATTCAGATTATGTATTAAATTTTTCAAGATCAATAAGTCATCAAATAGCTGATAACGGAGGGGGGTGAATATAAAGTTTGGTACCCTGGGTGATAAGGAGGGTTTACGACTCGAGTTTTGGAAGAAACGAAATATGATTATGAAAAGGGAGGGGGAAAAGAAAAGCCTGCTTTAGTAATATTGAAGAGGCTGAGGGTGTTTAGGAAAATTGAGTTGTTCCTCGGGGGTTTTTCTTCGGGACAGGGCGATTTTAAAATTTGATATCACCGAGGCCTTTCCCCGTTGAATAACGAGGTTGTGCGATGGAGTACTTTTTCTGGAAGCAGCTGTCGTCTCAGGATAGGCTTGTCTCTCCCCCTCCTGGCTCTGATTGCGATATAACTAGACTAAAAACATCTTTAGCCTTCGTCAGGTGTCTAGTTGATTACACTTTCTGAGATCTCGGGAAACCTTATTTCGAAAAATTTCTCATAAAAATGAAAACTATATTTTCCTCTCTGCGTGAAAATAAAAATACACCATCGACTAATTCTTTTTCATTTTACATGGCTGTCTAAATTTTGTAAAACCCGTTTATCCCAGATTGCTAGATAGTTCTCTCGATGGATGGCCCTTTCCCCACCCGAGGCGATAAACTATGGAACGGTTCCAAGAGTAATCTCTAAGCTTCTTTATATTCAACCTTATGACATAGCTTCTCGGGTTTTGAAAAAAAATTGATCCCACTTATATTCTTGCCTTCCTAGTCCTGCATAATAATTAGAATTTTATTATTTCGAGTAACTGAATCTGAACCCGAACGAAACGAGAACCCGAACTGTAACTTTTGAGTGACACTTAGTACTAGTGGTACCTACTGCCCCAATGGCAGACCATTAGTGATCAAAAGCTATTATCCCTAACCATCTCAAGTAGCTTTTTTGTTAACCCTTATCATCCCACGCTTTACATCACAAGCTTCATTGTTTACCATAACCATCCCAATATATTAGTTATAATTTCACATGTGATTATCCAATGCATCTAACCCTCTATTTTTTATTATTCCAATTTTAATCGATAGTAGCGAGTATTTCCTTCGGTTTGTGATGATAGTCCAATTTAACTACTTTTATTCTGCTGGAATTTCATCGCGTTTTACTATTTCCGATTCCAATCCAGTTTAATAATGTAGTGTCAGAGCTAAAATAATCCATACGGAATTTGTAATTTTCAGTCTGCCTCCTCATCCAATAATTAGCCTTTCAGGTAAGACAACTAAAGTCTCCAAAACAGGGTTAAGGAGGCGGATGGGATTTTTGAACGTGGATCCGCACCTTTAGTAATGCTGGAGACAGAGGTCACCAAAAAGCTAAACCGAAACAATGCTACGGTATTCGGATCATGTGTTATAATTGAGCGAATATATTAAGAAAATGATACAATTTGACAGACTAGTATTCCCATTAAATAAATATATACTGCATACTTAAACAAGTGATGTTACAGATTGATGTGGTATTAAATTTTTCAACACGAATGTTGGGGAATTATGGATTATTTTATTTATTTCGCCCATGCTGTGCCTGATGCGTGTGGCGATACGGATGTTAGCAGTTGTTGGATGTTATCCATTCCTGGGTAGCAGACAACTAATGTTGGGAATTTTGGAGTAAGGGACTGGCTTATAAATCTATTCTAAGTAGGATTGTTCATGGACTTGATAACCTACATATTGATGCTCCATTGACAGGACTCTCCCTGGCCAGCGGACTGGTGGTGTTCGCCTCTGTGGTGTCCGATGTGAGCCTGGAGCGGCCGCGACGAGGCAGCAACCCGACCTTCCAGTACCGCTACGGCTGGTCCTTCTTCAGCGCGGGTGCGGCCTTCGTCCTCTCGGAGCTGGCTGCGGTGCTATCGGTCACCGCCTACCTAAGGAGGTTCCCCTCCCCCGAGGACATGGTGCGGGCCGTGGTCCCTGGGGCCGAGAGGAAGCTACTCGCCACTCGCCACACCGAGTACGGGGTGCGGGATCCCGTGGAGCATAACAAGGTACAGGTTCGTAACCAACTCACTTTTTACTAAATCCAATTAGATCTTTATTGCTTCTTCTAATTACTGTAATGGATCCTCAAAAATAACCAAATCTGATAAATCTGTTTGAAGAGTCAATATGTAAAATTTAATTGCTTTATTTATGTATAGTATAGTCTATCAATGTTGTTTGTAACCTTTCATTTTCATCATAAACAGAGTTAGACATATTTCTCCTGAGGCCGTTTCAATATTGTACTAAATTTGTGTGGTTAAATGGCTAAAATAAATTAATTTCAATATAGCTTGTTTCAAATGGCTTTTGAGGAAGAATTCCTTTCACCTCCTGGCAAAATCAGGAAGTGGGCTTTGCTGTTTTTTTTGTCTTGTATCTGTGTATTTGTGTTTCATTGTAAACAAAGACATCGTTCGCCCGACAGCAGGAGCTGCTGGTGCCCTCGCTGGAGGAGGGCCTGGACGGGCCGCTGCTGAAGCCAGACCTCTGCCAGACGCAGTGCCAGTCCTGCCTCAAGGAGGCCGAGCGGCAGATGGCGGGGACCACGGTGCCGATCACGGTTCGCCGGCCGAGGGGTGTCCTCCACGCTGGGGTCCTCGGGGTATCCGACGGCTGGAGTTCCGGTTCCAGTCCCAGCTCCGCATCCCCTGCTCCCCGTTCAAGGGGGCCACCGCCTCCGCCCATTTGACACGAGGTCAACTCGGACGAGGACATCGTCTAACAGAGGTAGTATACTCATACATACTTATTTCTTTTATATTTTATTTATTCGATAATACTTACTACTTAATACATTAAAACTGTATAATAACAATACTGCAAGTTATTGTGAAATGACTAGAGTTGATAATGGCGTTGTACAGCAGGCATGTAGAGAAGCCACCCATTGGTTGCACTCAAATATTGTTTTCAAATAAGTAGATCCCTTGGCTATCTTCATTCCAGACGCCTTGGAAGACTGTTAGGAATAAAGATAGAACAGAACCAAGGTTGGAAGTGGTCATGACTTTATTGTGTAAGGTAATGTTACATATTCAATTTTTTTGTCTTAGTAAATATCAAACCTAAACTGTTTAAAAAAGGAAAAAAACCGTCTTTAATACTATTTCTAAAAATTCCTTAATTTTAAATTGTATAGTCTAGGAGTCTCGTCTAAACTAAGTAATATCCATGAAAGATATTTATCCGCAATGTGAATCTTTAGTTCGGAGGGTTGTTTGTTTTCAGACCGCTCCTACTTTCTTTTCTTAAAAGAAACGATTCCTGAAGATCATGATAAATCGAACAAAAGTTTATGTTTTGTATACAAATAATTATAATTAATTTATACCGTGATCGAATTGGTTACAGAACAACAACACATATGTGCAGTGATAGGTTATTCACGATTCCAGGTCATGGATATCGCTTTATTAACTTCATAGTGATAAAGCATACTATCCAATACGTTCCTCATAACGGCAATGAATAGCGGTTGGGTATATTCCCATCACCTGGATATAGTTCCCACAGCTATTATATCCTCTTCGTAAATACTCTATTCATCGTTCTGCCTTCCTTCGATTATGCTTCTCCGGCATCGCTATAGCAACTTCGTTTAGTTTATCCATCCATAATAACGAGGATTTTCTTGGAAATAACTACATGAGATCCCGCCCCCCCCCCTCCTCTAGAGCAATATTTTCCAGAGAATTTTGGATTCATTTCGTACATATTAACGGAGGAAAATACTAATAAAAATCTCTTCTTAGAAATTCGTAAAACAAATTAAAAGAGATGCAAATAATAAAAAAATAATAAATAAATAAATAAAAAAAAAACAGAATAAAAATCATTACATAATATGATCATATTAAAGACATTGTGAGGTACAATACACTGAGAAATATATTTAGAAAAGGAATTTTCGTGCAGATACCGCAGAGATGGGCTCTCTGATGAAGGCTCAAGGCTTCCGACTTACAGCAAAAAGTATAAATGAACATAATCAGATCATGAATATGAATTGTTTAAACAATGATTTGCAGCAACAGGGACCTGCAACAAATGGTGACCAGTTGCTGAATCATTTCTCACCCGACGCTCATTATGTTAGAACTTTCCGTGAACTTCTGATTTAATTGGTGTAATTAATTAGTTGTTGCTTTTTTGTCTTTATGAACTTCATGATAACTGTCAGTAACACGTTATAATTGTTTCTCTTTTTTTCACACAATGTTTATAAGTTTTGCCACTTAAAAAAAAATTAAATAAAAAGTAAACATTATTACATTTCTTAATAGATGAAATTCAATCTGAACATATTTAAATTAAATACTTTTATTTATTAAAATAATTTCATCTGAAGAGAAAAGATTGGCCGTGTACATATAGTGTATCGACTACACACTAGTGTACAATATAACTATATTTTAGTTACGATAAGTTAAATGATGGTCAGGATTTTCAGTTTACAATGATTTTATTGTGGTAAGCCAACGTTTCGATACACCTTGTGAATCTTCATCCATAATAACATCATTGTAAACTGAAAATCCTGACCATCATTTAACCTATCGTAATTAAAGAACAGTTGACTATCTCTCATCTCTACTATATTTTAGTTATATTATAAGGGTGCTTCCTTCTATTTTTATGTAAGGAATATAAACTAGGGTAAACCATACAGTTATTGACACACAGTACAGTTATTGACACCCTAACATTAACTTAAAGAAATAACTAAACAAGTCCTAATTTTATTTCAAGATAAACATGAATCTAACGTTTGAAGTGTTCTCTTAATTGCACCACAGGAATGTAGTCTTAAGGGTGTCAATAACTGTACGGTTTACCATATAGTATCGATGTATCTAATTGACCTATGAAATCGATATTTTGTTTCAGGCATACCTTTGAAGAGACGATCCGGCAGACCGAGATCCGAAGGGAAAACAACATGGACGTAATGTACACCGTGTCACACATCGCTACCGTCGACATATCTATAATCGAAATATAGGTGGATCGATCTCTCAGCTGGTTAATCAGCGAGTGAGTTCTACCCTCTGTATTTACAGCCCGCATAACGGGGGCCTATGCAAACATGGACAGGGCCCTCTGTAAATATGTAAATAAACCTTTTTTTTTTCTTCTCTTTTGTTTGCCGAGCCATGCAGCACTTTGTTTAGTGTCATATATGGACAGCTCTAACCGTTATTGACAGGCATTGAAGGTAACAGAAATCGAATTACCCCCATCCCTTATATATTTTTTCTTTTCTTCGTTAGGACGTTTAGAGAGGGTGTCTTGTCAATCTGATGCAAGAGAAACCGTATTGAAAAAAGAAATCTGGTACATCTTAACTTAAAATAACCTTATTTGATGACCTATAGACAATGAATCTATACAACTTTTGTTATTCCACTTAGTAAATTTAATAATCAAGAAACATTTATATACATAAAGGTTTTTTAAATCATTTATTTTCTCCAAAGTTTCGGGCTTCTCGCCGATCTTTACGGGATCATCTGGAATATACTTACATTGAGATGTAAGTATATTCTACGAACCATCTGCTTTGTCAATACTATTTGTGTTATAAACATATTACACTGCTTAAAATTAATAAAATTTAAAAACATTTTTTGGTGGTTGAAGAACTACTTGATCGTCACACTCCACTCCTTTGTCTCTTATTCAATTGTGACAAAGGAGTGGAGTGGACAATGAAGTAGTTCTACAATTACCCATAATGATTTAAAAAAAATAAATAAATAAGTAATGACAAAGTAGATTAGATTAGATATTTTGTGTATATTAAAGATTAGATTAGATGTCTTAGAATATAAAACTCCAGATTATCCCACAAAGATCGGCCTTAAGCCCAAGACGTTAGAGAAAATAAATTATCTAAAAATAAAAAATGGAAGTTTCTTCTTCTTTTAAAAAAACTTTATTAGTAATCAACTCTCCCTCACATCTAGTGATTATACAACTTAAATCCAATCATCCAATCTCTTTCATCCTCCTTGTTGTTCGGTCAGTATCCACGTCGGCAGAAATGACAGTGGTCTAAAGACCCTTTACAGCAATAGATATAAAACTTTATAAAGCAAATTAACAAGGATAGGTACCAATCCATAATTCGATTTAATTCCTCATTAAATTATTCCTCATTGCCTCATTATCATTACTATAATCATCATTGTTTTCATGAAACAAACTTTTTATCAATGTCATTATTTTAAAGGACAATAAAATAATATTTACGTGCCATTTTAAAGATTCAAATAAAAATAAATTTGAGAATAGATATGTTGCTAAACCATTAAATATTTAATATAACTATATGTAAAAGATTAATGTTAATTATTAATGAACATTAATCCCTTACATGTTTTGATCCTTTATATAATTAGATCCAATAGTCAACAGAACAAGAAAATGAGAGGTAATATGAAATGTGTTCAAGAAAAGCAGCTCAGTTATGTCTAAAGCATAGACTACGATGTAAATTAATTATTGTACAGTATCTTTAATTGAAATAAATTATAATTGTACATTTTGAGTCCTCCGAATTTAATATGTAATAAAAATCATTGATAAACTTGAGTAGTTAGTTACATTACAAATCTCTATGTATAACAAGAATGATTTGCCATTTTATACCTTGCATTTAGAAAGTATTATTAAAAAGAATATCGCATGTAAATATATTGTATGTAATTTATATAAAACTGAAAAGAATTCTGATGTATGTGCCAAACATAAATATTACATATATAAACGATTTTTACAGATAATCATGAAAATCAGGAAATAAATTAAATTAATTTACTATAACTTGGTAATCATTAGCTATTGTTATTTTTTATCAGTTGTATCTATTGGTTCATTCTTTATTCAATTAATAAATAAAATTAGCTGTGAAAAGTAATGGATTCTTATGCATGTATTTTTTTTAATTAGTAGTTTTTTCATGTTATTTACTTGGAACAAACAAAAAATCAATATGTATCTTTATTCAATATGTACTGTATTTAATCTCTGAAACAACAATCTTTATCAAATAAAATTATAAATATTTTTTATTCTACAATCCTGGATTAAAATCATAACATATTCAATGTTTTTCTAGTGTGGAATGATTTTTATTATTTTTTTTTTTTTGGTTTTTTTTTTAATCATGATTTTTTATGACTATTAAGTAATTATTTGAATGATTAATTTATATTCCATTTAAGTAATGCTCACACTACAGGTTGTAATTTATACGATCATTGTTTGAAGTGAATTAATTAATTATATTCTCTAAAAAAAAATCTATAGCTACAGTTTCAGTATATTATAATTACATTTGTATGTTATTCTGTGGCTTGATGCAATTTTAATACAATTCTCACTATTTTATTCTTTAGTGGATTAACATTGATAATGTAATAATACAATAATTTAGAAAATAAGAAACAAATTAAGAGAAATCATAACCATTTCAGAGGGAACATAGCCTATTGTTATTGTTGAAATAAAAATCTACTTAAGGGTTTGTGCAAAAAAAAGTTAAATTAATCGGATTTATATAATTAAACATGTTATTTCAGAATACAGTCACTGTTGATGGACCATCAAGATATTAACTTAATGCCACGTACAGACTTTGTTGGTTACTGAAATTTTTATTCATTCATTGTATGTTCTGGATGGCATGTTTGAATCAAGTGAAGTATATCTATTTTTCCTTTTACAAATTCCTAAATCTATCATATGTGTTAATTAAGATATAAAATAATAATTTGCAATACAACATATTTTTGTAATCCATCAGCGAGAAATATAAGTTTATGAGCTTATCAATGTTAATAACCTTTATATGACATTGCTTTATATCGATTGAAGCATATCATGAATAAAAAAGCAGCAAAACAAATATAAAAACAGTTATGCCATTTTACTTAAGTTAGATAATATAAGCTTTTTGTATTTCATTTATAAATTTGTTTGTATTATATTATATAAATCATAAAATGCTGATATCTGTAATAAATGATATTTTATAATAATCATGTTTCATATTCTCATAATCCCTGAGCCAATATAGGCGGGCGCAAGCGACGGTGCTGCTTCTTTACAGGAACTAGAGAAACGGGGATAAAAGCCGGGCCATTACCTGGGATTCGTAGGGTTTTTGGGCGTTTTTAATTTATTTTTCCATAATTAAAACCCGATTGAGCATAAAATCATTTGAAAAATGTCTAGTAGGTACTGCTCGGTCCCTCAGTGTTTAATTAAAAAATCAAAAGACGTGTCATTCCATTTATTTCCAATAAATAAAAAGCTTCTTAAAGAGTGTATTGTAAAATTAAGAATAGATAAGCCTGTTTCGGTATGTAGACTTCATTTTAAAGAAAGTGACTATATTTATCCAGGTAAATATTAGTATTTGACATTTAATTATTCCAAAATGTTAGTTTTATGCAAATAACATTGGGACCATAGTGTCATATTTGTTTTTCTTTTTTAATTTTCCCCATTTTTGTCTAATTACATCCGTTATGCTTAATTGTTCCAAGTTTTCAATGCGAAGTCTGAATGTTTTGAAAAATAAATGAATTATATGACAAAGAATCTATGCTGTCATAACAATGATTGTATGAATAGGTAATTAATGTTATTACTAACCGAAAAACGTACAGTAAAGTGACAATGATGTGTTTGCATTTACCAGAACTACCAGCTTAACACGTACAATGACAAGAAAATTGTTTATTAATATTAATAAATTTGATTTCCACTTTTATTTGATGGGGCAGTCCTTTAGGATTGCTAGTTTGAAGGCACAAGGCTTGTAAAATAACTGTTTTATTACTTTTAGATATTATTCCACATGTAATTATGTGGTTTGCATCAAGGATACCCTGCCCTTCAATTAATGGTCTTTTAAAATTACCAATTAACTCTATCACATCAACTATCTCTATTCCCGTTCTTTCCGACATTTTGCAAAACTACTAGCGCACCCTATAGTCGATTGCGCCCGCCTATAAGTGCTTTAGAATGAAAGTAATCGTCATTAATCCAGAACTATTCTTTTCAATAATAAGCTACTATAACTTATACTACAACTATAACTATGATTTAAACGAGTGAATCACTGCCAACTCAGAGATCATATCGAAAGCCTTAATTCTCCTTATAATCTGAATCCTTTTTTCTAGATACTCAGCTATAAGTCCAGAGAGAGTTCAAGAAAAATTGTAAACATAAAAGTTGTTAATTTTCATTATTTGACAAAGTTCTTAGTCCTAACCATCCCTCCCCTTTGGAACTGGAACCCCTCCGCCTGGATCCCCTCATGGATCTTAGCAAGCTTTAGTACTTTTAAATGCCTTGTGTATCGAACCAAGCAGTTGTCTTACTTATTCGTTCCTGTAAGTTTATTTTACAGGCATAATAATAAATAAAAAAAAAAAAAATTAGTTGATATATGACATTAACATAATACTTGACTGATGGACGACTATAAAATTTAGAAAATTAAAATTTACAGTAGGAAGATGATTTTAATTCTGCTGCAGCATTGAAATAAAGTAATAAGTTTTAAGTAAATGTCTAATACTAGGAATGCTTTTGGTAACCTTAAATTTTTCATTTTCTTGTATTTAAACCTACAAAACGGTCTGTAATCTTATAATAAACTCCCACTAAACCCAAAGCTTAAAAATTTATTTTATAATTAAGATTGACTTACGTATTCCAAAAATATCAAACTCATTGATATTAGGGGTTTCTTTGAAATGCAGAAATGAACTTTAAATACGCCCTAAAACGATTACTTTAATTTATCATGGCTTCAGATACCTTATGTAATATACATCAAGCTTTTAATGTTGCCTAAAGATTGTGTAGCAAATTTTTTTCGTTTGATTTTGTAAATACTGTTTTCTTAAAGAAAAAAAAATTGGTTACTCTAATAGGGCTCAGAATAATTGCAGATCAAAAAATAATCTGACAATGAAACGATTGAGAACTGCTTTTAAATAAAGAGTACGGGACAAATGATGAGTCGTAGAGATTTAATTTCAGATGACATTGAAGGCCGCTATCCGTTCCAGGTCAGCGGGATTCAGAGCCAGGAGAGAAGAGAAGAGGAGTCGCTATATAAAGAAGACGAGGGCCTCGGATTCCATGGACTGCCTGGGACCGAATATCCTTTGCCAGTCACAGCATTCCGCACATTGCCAACCTCCCTTTCACCAATCACTGGCTCTTAAAGGAAGAATTTCGATTTAACCCATCCACTACGTACCACAAAACATAGATTCTCGCAGGCCACCCCCGCATCCTATTTGAATATTCTAACTATTACTTCGGTCGATAGTTAAAACATCTGGTGCGATGCGCGCAACACACAACTTTCAGTTACCAACTCAAAGTCACACAATTTTCCAAATCCATTTACATATTTTTGTTTGTATTTGCTCTTTAAAGTTTTTATTTTTTATTTATGTCACATGTTTTAAATTTGCTATCTGCAAAAAATTTTTTGCAATGAGCAAATCCGCGATCCACACCTATGTGTGATAGGTACATTGGCGTTGGTTATACCAATAAGTCCCTAGGCCATCGCCTCAACAATCGTCGGGGTGGATTGTGTGGATTTGTGGTGGATTTAAGTGTTTCTGCTAGTGGGTTCGTGTTGAAAGTTAGTCTTTGATGGAAGTTATTGTAGTATAGTGTGGCTGTATCGATTACTGTTTGGATGTTAAGGTCCTTGTGTATTAAGTCATTAGTCACGTAGAACGGTGCATCTATTATCCTCCTTAACACTTTCGATTGAAAGGATTGGATCCTTTGGATATTTGAGGGCTTTGCAGTGCCCCATAACTCTATCCTGTATGTCCAAATGGGTCTAATGAGCATGTTGTATATTGTAAGTTTGTTGGTTAGGGATAATTTAGAGCGTCTGTCAAGTAATCTTGATAATAGTCCATATCGTTTGTTTAGTTGCTTTCTGATTAGTGTGATGTGGGTTTTCCATGTCAGTCTTTTGTCCAGGTGAAGTCCTAAGTATCTTACTTCCTGGGAAGTAGGAATGGGAACATCATTGAAATATACCTGTGGACACAACCCCTGATTAAGAGTAAAAACTATAAATACGCTTTTTAGTTCGTTCATTTTTACTCTCCATCTTTTTGCCCATGCAGAAATATCATCTAAATGATTTTGGAGAGTCGAACACTGCTCTTTAAAGTAAACTTAATTTTTTTATTATTAAATAAAAGTTTTTACTTGTGATAATTCTTCAATGCAAGCATAATATTCCAAGTCGTCTGATATTATAATTCTCAATGCAGTTGTTGAAAACTTCATACATTTCCCATGAAACAAATAATTTCAATTAAATGAACAGAACAACTTTAATTATAAAGCATTGGTCTGTCATTAAAGGCGTACTGCGCATGCGTGAGCTCATCAGCAGCTTTTCTTTTTTTCTCCTGCATATGTTTACTTGATTTATTTCATATTTCATATTTAGCCATTTCTTATTTTTAGGCGAAACGGGAGACAGATAAGTTCCCCATATTAACAAAAACAAAGGTACTTTATAGGAATAAAAAAAAAGGCCCCTTCCTCATTTATGCCCCCTCAGAACATTTTAATAATGATTAAGCTTACCTGATATTAAGGAATACTTGATTCTCATCAAACATGAGAGTTTAATCAAAACACACACACACACAGACCATTTCACGGGACTTGGTTATTTGGACTCAGGGGACCCCAAAACGAGTAATTCCGTTGAAAACCGGAAGTCGAAATTTTTCACGATCGCAATGCTTTCCCTTATTATATATATTTCATATGTAGGTAAGTGAAAATAAAAAAGTCGAATATATAACTAAAATTCTAAACCACCAATACTCGTGCATGTGATGGAATCTTTTTAAAAATTTCAGGACTGACAACTTAACCTAGTATCCTCTCATATTTCTTAAAGGATGGTTCCGTTACAGTCTAATGTATTTAACATATATTTATTTACTCTAATCTTATTTGTAAGTATGTTTGTTTGGGCAGTATGTTTGTTATATCAAAACTTGAAAAGGAGCGAATTAGAGTAGGAACCGTATTAGAGTTAACTTTACCAACCTAATTAGAGTAGGAATCCACATGTTTTGTTAAATAAGTAAATCCCGTTTAACATCTTCACAGAATATAGCTTTTCCCACATTTATTTAATCTTTTTGTTTTTATTGTCTCCATAAGGTATAGAATATTATAATCATTGCAAAACTTGAAAGTCCTCTGTATTTTTCTATCATTATTGTTTATTTTTTTCGGGCTAGGTTAATATCATATACAACCGCAAAATTTGTACATTACTGTTACACTTTTCAACTTGTAGTAATATATAAAAATTCAAAGGCCGTATGTATTTTATCTCAAAACTCGAAAAAAGGATAAATCTGAATATTTTACAGAACGTTGCTGTTTATCTAAACAATCCAAAAAAACACGTGCTAATATATCCAATTAGAAAAAAAAAAATTAATTTTTCGTCCATTAGTTTTTCTGCAAAATTATAGTTTTCTATCTTCGCTAAGAAATGAAAATAAATCACGTAAATAGGACAATTATTAACATGTTTACGGCCTATTTATCTTTTATCACATGTTTCTGTACATGTTTCTATATTAACAATCCCAATGAAAAAAATTGATCCAAAAATGAATACACAATGTTCCTTCCTGTTAAGTAGAGGAGTGTATGTGAAAAATTTCAGATTTGTAACCCTTTCCCATTCGACAGGAATTTAGAGTAGGCTACTTCGTGCAATGTTGTTGTAAATTCCCATAAATTCCCATAAATTCCCAGTAAATAAGTTTATTTACTCCTATAAATGTTAATATAACCGTAAGCCTCAGCAAAGCGTAGCCAGGTTATTACTGAACTAAATTAATTATTGCACTGCTACGAACTTTTTTTTTGGCAAGAATGTTTATTTCATTTTGTTTTAGTTTTTCCTGCTCATATTTACTTGTTTTATTTTTATTATTTAAAATTGTATTTTATAAATATAATTTTATTTTTAATAATAAAAAAACCAACAAGGAATTCCCACTATGCTCTAGAGATATATTTATATTTATACCCTAACCAACAAGAAGGCAATAAATAGAAATATAATAAAAAAAAGAAAAAGAAGAAAGAAATATGTGAGTGAGAACAATAAGGTGGGGATGAAGATGGGAATAGGAGTGGAAATAAATTGCGCAAAGGGAGGACAGCTGACCAATCAGAGTGCGGGTGACACCTGGGGACACTTGATATAGTGCTAGCTTAAAACGGCTTTATTTTTAACCTTAGCCCTTCTATACAGGCAGCGTCCTGTTTGTACCCCCGTTATTCTCCACCCGATTGTTGTCCTAACAGTAGCGCCCATCACCAAGGCGGGGCATTAGCTTATTATTCTTTTTACAAATGGAAAATTTCTGGTGTTATGACAAGAAGATCATTGGGACGCTTTCACCGAAACTAAAAAGGCTAAGTTTAAAAACGAGAAGAAGAAAAAACAACACATTAATTCATAACTGACCAAGTAAACTTAACAAAATTTCCCAAGACCAAGGAAAACTTTATTGTTAACAGCACATCACCTTTAAGTATCGGAACAGTTTTTACCCTTTCCATACAAATCCTAATTCATTGCTATAGAGCAATGAGGTGCAAATTTCTCCTAAAAATAGGCTACATTACTTCTTCATTCTTCTTATTGCCTAACATGGTTCTGAAACTTGGGCCATCACTATTAACTCATCAAACCAACTCTTGGTGATGGGAATGGACTTCTGGAGGCGTACTTCACAACACCGAACATCCTAACCAAGAAATCAGGAAATATGTAAAGAAACGCCTCAATATACTGTACATCATAGAGACAAGAATGCTGGTAAGGTCATATAATGAGAGGGTCTGAAACTCAATGAAATTGTCAGAAACACAATTTTGAAATTGTTTTTTTATTGTATTTGTAAATTGTAATTTTACCGCAATGTATTTAACTGTAACCTATATTGTATTACAGGGCGAAAATGACCCAGGTGGTCGAAAAGCCCGAAATTATATATAAATAAATAAATATCGTTAGAAAGCTTAGAATTCAATTCAATTGGTTCAAAATAGATTTTATAGTAAAAAAAGACAAAAAAAAAACTGATAATACATTTTGGTGGTGCAGTACGGATATATCAAGCAATAGGTTGGTAGGAACCATTCCGACTGCACTGCAGGAAACGCGTGCTCTGTAATTCCTGTAATGTATTGGACCACAAGGGGGGTGTCATAAATCTCTCAGTTTCAGGTAGCTATCGCAAACATGGAAAAAATATCTGTGTTGGAATTGCTGTAAAATATCAAACAATATTTTGGGAATAATAACATTATGATAGCTTGAACATTTTGCGTCTTATTAATGACTGCAAGCAAGTTCTTTTAACGAGTTTTTTTTTTTTTTTTTTTTTTTTTTTTTTTTTTTTTTTTTTTTTTTACTGAATTAAGTGAAAGAGATATTTCATAAAACATAATCTCCATTGCTAATAACTACGAAACAAGGTATCAAAAGAAATTATTGCAGGTCCCATGCACCTTATCACTCTGTAAAATTATTACAATATTACAAGCCACTACTCAGTCGTTCATAAGGGATATGAAAGAACCCAGACCCCTAATCGGAAATTTAATTTGAGCCTTACTGAATAGAACTATTAACCCCGAATATCCTAATTAAAAACTGAAATAATTAAATAAATTTATAAAGCTTTATTGAATGAAAACCAAACATATTCTCTAATCTTGTTATTATAATGAATAATGAATAATTATGAGAATTATGAAATGTTTACAATAATTAATGATATATATTTCAAACTTGAATATAATTTTTACTTAAAAAATATTTACAATAAGTATATCTATATATAGGATTGAATTTAATCTTTATATTAATATTAAATATTTTTCTTAATTTAAATATTTTGTTATCTTTATAGATAACATTGATCTGTTTCTTCCATCTTCCATTTTTAAACAGATTTCAACTAAAGGATTAGATATCTCATTTAGCATCTTTCATCTTTTATTCCCACTTATCATTTGCAGAACCTCGTCCAATGGGTCTTTCCACAATCTTACTCTACTCTTTCCGACCATAGACGACCCCTCTGAAAGAAGATGCTTTTCTCTTTAAATTTTTTTTCTCTCCGGCATATCTTGTATTTCAGAAGTTTCATGAACGTCATCATTATACCCAATCTTCCTAACTGGTTCTTTCCAACGAAAGACACCATATTGGCTTAAGAAATTGTTGAGAATAACAGTAAGTACTTTCTTCCACAAGAACCTCCTGTACATTATAGAAAAATAGATTTTTTTTTTTTGTATGTAAAAATATTGGTCTGTGGTAAAATATACCTCTTGGAGCTATACTCTAAAGTTATAGGTATATCAATCATATTTCTGCACAAATAAATGGGGTTAAGGGAATTTTTAACAGAATTAAATAAATATGAAATTAATGAAAATTATAAAATGAATAATTACACAACCTGTGAATAAACAAAAACTTGTTTATTGATGATAAGGACTATTACTATAAATCACTAGTCTACATCACCCAAACCAAAATACTTTACCATTTATATAACTTTATCAGAAGACTGAATAAAATATTTTATTTTTTAATTTATTTTATAGGCATTGATGATTTTATAAATCATCATTCTTTTTACTAATTTGTATTAAAATCCTATTTATATTTCGCATATTTTATCTCTTTTTTCCAATATTCAAAAATAAGTCCTATATATTCAAATCCATCTGGAACAAAAAAAAATTATATATTGGAAGGATTAAGCCGAACGAATTTCGATAAAGAAAAAAATGGGGAAGTGGGGCTTTAGGAGATTAACCATCCGGCTTTTGGCGGGTGGAGTGAGGGAGGGGGACTTTTGGGAGCGGTGAAGTGGGGGGGGGGGGGGGGGGGAGAATAAATATTTGTGAGAATTATAAGAGATCGGGGAGGTAGAGGTGGGAGTTGGAATTGATTAGAGTGGCTATATAATTAGCGGCCCGCCGAAAACTGTTATCTCTCCATTAGCGGGGATACATTATACAGTGAGCCCCCCCAACTTGCCTTCATCATCCCCCCCCGGCAAAAGTTAACGCTAATTATACGCTTCATTTAACGGTCAGCCTTTCCTTTCCTCGCCCCTTCCGCTCCAGGTGCTTAATGATAAACCGATTTGAGGATTATATCCGAAAATAAAATGATAGCTTAAAGACCGTATGTGAATCGTTTATAAGAAAAACGACTGCGCGGTGGCATTCCTCGATGTAGTAGGCGCTTGACAACCTTGGCCACAATCACATCGTTAGCTCTTTAGAGGCAACAGGGGTGTCACCGGACCTCAAAAATATAATAGCAGCTCTCCTGACCACTAATAAAATTAAGATTAGTGTAGGAGCGCACTCGACCAGCCAGATCAGTGTGCTCAGAGGAGTGCCTCAGGGCGGGCCCTTGTCGCCTTCGCTATTCAACCTGGCCATAGGCCACCTCTACCGCGACCTATGTGACCAAGAATTTGCCAAAACGTTTGGCTACCAATTAAGTGACCAAGAATGTGTGGTCCTTACAGGATTCGCGGACGACCAGGCGGTCTCAGCACGCGACAAGGGTGCGGCCGAGAGAATTATTAACAGCACTCAGAGGGTGCTAGCAGAGATAGGTCTGGCTATAAATCCGCTAAAAAGCGTGGGAATTGTTATAGGAAAATGAGAGCTGCAGACGACGACACTCTCCCTGGAGAACGGAGACTGCATCCAGACTGTAAATAAGAATGAGAGAATAAAATATTTGGGATGCTCGTTCTCGGGAGAGCTTGTCCTTAATGATGAGGCGGTGGCCAAAGTGAATGCTAATCTCGACAAATTAGTGAGCTCGTGTTTGTTAAAACCAGAGGAGAAGGTCAACGTTGTGAATCAATACGTGTTCCCGGGGCTTACTTATCCTCTCCAGACAGCACCCCTTACAAAAATGCGTCCTGCAGTATTGGACGGTATTGACACCAATATTCGCAGGAGTATCAAAGCCATAATTGGGCTCCCAGCCAACACCTCGACAGCGATGTTCTACGCACCAAGGAGGTATAGAGGACTGGGATTGATCCGTTGCCAATGGGAGGCTCCTTTACAGCATTGGTCCATTGCACAGCGGTTGTCAAATGTGCCGGATGCCCTGTTCCAGTCTATATTTAATTACCAAGAAGAGCTGGCGGGATGCGCCGAGAGGCTGGATATTGATCAGGGCTACCGAAGTGCGAGAGCTCTACGTCAGTCGCTGCGTGAAAATGCTTTTGAGGAATGGTCCAATTATAAATGGCAGGGAATTGGAGTTCGACATTTTAAAGAGACCTCGAAAGCGAACAGATACATCTATGATAAGCAGGTTCTTTCGGGGTCAGAATGGTCGAACTCCTTAAAACTCAACATTAATTATGCCCCTCTACGTGGAGTCCCAGGAGCCAGCGGACAACCGAGAAAAGTTGGGTCCCTTTGTCGTAAATGCGGCAGAGAGTCTGAAACACCAGCCCACGTGCTGGGAAAATGCCCTAACAACTCCCTCCTCATAACTCGCTGGCACCATAGGGTTAAGCATGAACTTATCAGACTCCTTAAAGAGAGGAACTTCGCCTGCTTTGGCGATGTCTATTGCATTGACACAGATGGATCCACCAGGTATGCAGACATTGTCGCATTCCCTAAGACCGAAAATAAAGCACTGGTGGTGGATCCGACAATTGGATTCGAAAAAAATGAACTTGACCAGGCGGGTGAGGTGGAAAGGGAAAAGAGAGAGATCTACGAAAAGTGCATTCCTTTCCTTAAAGAGAAGTTCCGCGAGACCTTTGGAGAGAGAGAGTTCTCCGTGAGAGGGCTCTGGTTCGGATCTCGCGGAACGATCCCAAAAAGAACAAGGAGTTTTTTAGAAGACCTAGGTGTCGAGATGAGAGAAATTTCGGTGTTGGCTGGAAATATAATCTTGGACTCCCTGGGCATTATCCACTATCACCTATATGGCCACTAATTATGTGTGGATGTTTTGGCTATCAAAGTTTTATCTTTTTTTTTTTTTGTGTGTATTTATTAATTGTGAATTTATTTATATCTATTTACTTATTTATTTATATCTATTTACTTATTTATTTATATACTTATATATTCGTCTAGTTATTTATCTATTAGCTATTCTTTTTTTTACTCTGTGTGCGTGCCATGATAGGACGGGGAGAAAAATGAGAGAGAAGGAGGTTACAGATTTGCTCAATGAGTGATTATATAAACTATAACAATGGGGAAAAAAGAAAGAAGAATGAAGTGGTTAAGGGAAAAAAAAATAATTAAAAAAAAAATAGTAAATAAAATATTGGAAAAAAAATGTAAGATTATATAACTGCACGTGTATATGCATGAAAAATTAAAATGTAATTTTGGTTTAATTAATGTACGAAAGTTGTATTGATAAGTATGCTATGTGTTATAGCAACCCAATGTATTTGGGCAGCATTGTTTTATTTATTTCAAAAAGTAAAGCATTTCTCCATGAGGTTGAGAACGATAAACACCATAGATAGACTGACTCTAAAACTTATAACAAAATTGGTATCAACATCGATTCCTTAAATACTGATTTCATAAATCTAAAATTGTTTCCATAGGCGTGCTTAAAACATACCTTCTTGTGGGGCTCTTTAATATGTTAAAAAAGGCTACCAGACACAGTTGGAATTAATAAACTTAGGTTTCCACCTAGCATCTAAAAACCTAATGGGCCAATCACCCAACAAAGCAATGTTCGAAGTGGACCAATGTGACTTTTATTTCTTGGAGGTCCCACGGTCTCGACCTACCCACCATATTTAGGTTAGAATAGGTTGGTTATACCTCTACAGTAACCCCCGGTATACCAGATATGGCCAGGTAAGGGTACTGAAAAAAAAAAAAAAAAAGCTGTTGAACTGACTTGAAGTGGCTTTATCACAGTTAATGGCGACTTTTCTTTTCCATGTCCTTAAAACCAAAAAGCCTCGCTACATTATCGAGATCCTTACTCCACGTTTCGCTATCCAAAGCCAAGCACATGATTTATATATCCCGTCTTAAAATTTTACATCCTTCAGTAGATCCTTCGTCATCCATGCTATCTTCATCCCTATTCTCCAATCCATAACCATACGTTCCTTGAAGCAAAATTTATTCCTCCACCAACTCTATAATCGAAGCACCGCAGTGCGCATTTACCATTGTTGTAAGTAATATTAAATTAGATTATAGTAATGACTATGATAGGTCAAATGTATAATTTGATTATAAATACTATAATCATTTTATAATATATTATTATATATTTATTTTATATATAAATAAATCGATTTAAAGAATAGATCAAACAGACAAATGTACCACCTTGATATTGGAACATTGTAATTATTCTAAGGGGAAATTTGTCCCAGAATAAAATTATTTTTTTCATTCATTCATTCAAATATCAAAAAAATGAATTGATGTTCATATTGATCCATCATTAAATAGGCAATAATAACAATTTTTAAAAATGGACACTTTTTTAATACCCCTTTGAGAAATTTCAACTAAAATGTTTGGTCCAAAAATTTTGATTCAAAGACCTCATGTATTGGGCAATCTATGAAAGATAAACAGGATGTTAAATGTTGACTTTTCCACCTATCCCACCAAGCATAAACGACGTTCGTTCCTACCAGCTCTCTCTACCCGTAAATTAACAAAACCTTCATTATGAAGATTTGAGAAGCTTTTTACGGACATTATTGTTCTGATAAAGCGAACTTTGAGATAGTACATGGCTAACATCTCAGAATGTGACTTTTTTTTTTTGAGAATTATTTGTACTGGGTGCAATCAAGGGTAGGAGGAACTGAATCAAACAGGAAATATAAAATCTGTGTAAATTATTCGTTGTTCCTTAAGTAATATTGCATGTGATTGTTTTGTCGTTATAATATAGTTTATTAGTCAACATCCTCAATCCGTCAAAAGAACAATTACATCATGTGGAATTATTCGCATTTCCTTCCATTTTTGGTGTGCACCAGGATATAATATCAGATATAAATATAAATACCAAAATTTCATATTTACAAAAAACTTTTGATTCAATGAGCATGTGTGGTATCAATGCGCAAGGATGCGTAGAAACAGTTGACATACGCACTAGAAGTGGTTGACAAAGGGAAGGAGGGGACGATGAAGTAAAGATATCCGACACAAAGAGGACATAAACAGCCCTTTGACCCTATTCGATACATTGACGCCTCCATCAGCCATCTCATGAATACATTGTCTCAGCCTCCTCAATATCGGCCTTTATTCAGCCTGCCCCTTCCCCGCTAGGCCCTTTCCTTCGAATACCCCTTACCGCCTTATATATATATTTTCAACGATTCTTTCCATAGAAATCATTCGGAAAAAAGAAAACAAATAATAATTCTTAGTCATTGAAATTTGTTAAAATTTAATTTTTGTTATAATAAATCTCATAAATATTAAATACTTTATAAACTCATTCTTTTCCATCTACTCTCTTCAACACCTTAATACTGAAACTTATAGTTTCGTAAATATTTTTTAACTTGGGTTTAAAATAATTTTTATTTACGAAAAATTATAATCCATAATGTCTCACAAACAATAAGAGCTGATATTATCCCCAACGTTACAAGAAGTAACTACAATTGACAATACAGTGACACAAAAGTAATCATTCGAAGTACCGTAGTGATGTAAAAATATTGATAGTCTCCCTTTTCGATTGTTAACAACATAAAAACTATCGATACTATCGATAGTATATGGTAATGAACAGGGTTGTTGGGAGGTGGGGGGATTAGGATAGTTGATCTTTTTATTTCGAACGGTAGGAGCTATAATGCCTTTTTTGGTTGCAGTATACTCTTTTCTTTTAATCAGTATATATTATAAAGCAAAGTGTACAATGTGCGTGCCGCTAAGGCTCAAAAACGAATCCACGTACGATCAAGAAATGTATGTCGTCATGTACCCCTATCGCCCCTAACGGTGAAGGTTTCCGTTTATATATTTAGGGTGTAAAATTGAAGAGTAAATAGCGAGAATTTTAAGCCTCCCGCACTATGTAATTAGCCTACCTTTTCGAGTAAGTGAATGAAAAATTTAGTTCGAGCTGCAGACTACCAGGAAGCGGTAGGGTGCGTTTCGCCCAATGTTTGACAAGGACAATGACAAGCATACATTGTCCATTCATTCAGTTTGTAATGGTTACATATTTTTTCAGCTGTTCATTTTAAATTACTAAAAAATTAAGCGAAAATAATTAGTTTCTCCTTTGCGTTTCAAAATAAAATAATGATTTTACATCTCTGCAATCAATTAGAAAACCAACTGGATTCCTTAAAAAATTAATTTTTACATAAGAAGGCTAATTGATCAACACATTACATTTAATCAATATATAATATATAAGTAAATTTAATGCAATATGAGTGACTATTTCTTAGTAGTACAATGAGCGTATAAAAAAAAAACAACAAAAAGAGATAATGACTGAATATAAATCGAAAATAAAAAGTTTGAAGTATTATTATTGTATTTATGAAAAAGAAGTTGGTTTTATTACTATGTATGATGAGCCTTCCAATTGACAAAATGACTAACTCCAATTTCAGCATTTATTTAATTTATCGGCTTGAAATGAAAGACGGCAAGGCCTTTTGGGGAAGAGTGAGACAGCCGTCTCATAGTTCAGGATAAAAAGAAATATGGTAAAAAAAAATGTGACTCCATCAAATTTTTGTTTTGACTTTGCAATGGTATTAAGAATCGAGATCTGCAAAATTAAGGGGGATATTTTAAGGGAGGTTGAAATGGAAGAAAGATCTTTAAAAATAAGATTTGCTTTGCATCTTCGGTAGTTTTTATACTTTTGGATCCAATAGGACCATTTATATGACATTACATTCAACAGATCGAAAGTTGTAACAGATTCTAGTTGAAAAACCATACCTTGCTAATACAATGATTATTACACATATATCGCACGTCGGCAAGAAGATGGTTAAAACTCGATTTTTTTTTTTTTTTTTTTTTTTTGGATAATCACATGTGAAGATTCAAGTGATTTCTCATTGTTAGTTTGTACCTACAGAAAGCTACTAGGGAAAATAGTCTACCATTACGGCGTTTAGTACGGAGTTGGGCATATTTAAATAAAAATGTAATCATGATCATGACTAATAATCAAAAATGTGAATAATGATTGTAATCATCATTCACAAATCATTCTTTAGCGCGGAATCATTAATCATGATTCCGAATGTATGAATCTGATGAATTGTATTAATCACTATCGTAGAGTATTCATGAATATAATGTATTCAACAATCATGAATGACCATTATTCATTATTAAATGTAAGTCAGTAATCATGATTAAGACGAATTCATTATTCATGAATACTCATTACTCATTAATCATGAGTAATGGGAATTCACTACTCACGATTACAGATCATTCATTAATCATGAATAATATAAATTCATTAATCATGATTACAAAAAAATCACAATTCTGAGTCTTACTAGTCAAGAATGATGATTAAAAATTTGTTTGCTCTCTATATTCTTGTCAATAGACCTTTACTAATAACCATTGGAATTAGGGTCTAATTCTTTACTCATGACTTCAAATGCTGTTCAGTTGACTACACACACTCTTATGACTTGTCCTTGCTCATTAGGACAAGTTTTAATTCAGAAATGCATCCTCGTCTTTTAAATTTAAATGAATAATGATTATGAATATATCATATTCATGATTGATGATTGGTGAATATTTGTTATCTATGATTGATGAATATTAGGTATTCATGATTAATGGATATTATCTTAATCCTAGCTCATGAATATATTTTATTCATGAATAATGACTAACTGAATTTATCAGAATTCGTTAATCATGAATTATTGAATACCAGTTATTCATTATTCATTTCAAATGAATACCACAAACACTCAATAATTATTAAAAATACTCCGCACTGATTATGAATAATGGTTATTCATTTTTCATTTGTTTTATTATTACAATTATTCATATTTATTAATCATTATTCAAATTACAATTTGCCCAACTCAGGTTTAGTACCAGTGTTACTAACTGTAACACAAAAGTAGCCCTCTACTTGCGTTAACACGATCTTCCCCACCGTAAAAGAATATGGCAAATTGCGCCTGAAGCTAAAGAAATTATTAACAATATTGTGAATATCATGGCATTGCAGGTTTTTTCATTCTGATTCAAGCGGTAGTTATAACTCAAAATTGATATTTTTAGAGTTGTAACAATCCGACGTGCGATATACAGATATATACGAGTATAAGTCGATTAATCAGAAATAAGTTGATTGCGGATATCTCTGTTAAATTTGGGTCTGGTATTTGCGTAACTATTATTTTAAATATCTTGGACTAAATATTAGTGAAATGTAATAAGATAATCACAAAACCTACAAGAAAGTTAACAAACATTACGAATCAATGGACAGGTGTTAATTTGTTAAAAACTTCATATATACCTCATTCAATCAATAAATACAATCATAGATAAATGATCAATTTGAAGTTAATAGCCAGATTGTCTGTTCAGGGATTTTTAAAGAAATCTTTTGAATGAATTTTTTTTTTTTTATTTCATATGGTCGTGAAAAGTAAAATTCAGTTATATACAATGATATAAAGTTTTTACATCACGAAATAGAATGGAACATTCACATGGCATTGCAGTCTGTAGATTGAAAGTTATCACAGACTATAACTACAGCATTAGGGGGGGGGGGAGGTCAAGCACTCCAGTAGTCTGGGCCTAAGTACTCCAAATATAATTTTTTTTAACTGAGATATCAGATTTTGCAACTATAATTTAATAAGGGCCGGGGATAGCCGACCGTGTTTAAGCGCAGCCCGCTTTAACACGCTCGAGCCAAACGGTGGTGGTTCGAATCCGCCCTGGGATGGTTGACTTTTATTTCGTGGAGGCCCCACGGAATAAATCTCGACCTACCCACCAGGGTTAGGATAGGTTGGTTACACCTGTAGAGTAACCCCCCGAATGTCACACATGGCCAGGTAGGGGTACCAAAAAAAAAATCAAAGAACTATAATTTAATAAATTATTATATGTTGACTGCATGGAATGGGCTTATAGGGTTCAGAATCACAGAAAACATCAAAAACGATGCATAACTCTACAAAGTTGCGGCCAAATTAATTTTTCACTTAACATTTTCAGCTCCCCATAAAGTATATAGGGTTCCGTGTTAGGGCGGACCCTGCCGATCTCGAATCTTAATATTAATACTAAGTTAAAACCGAAGTTTCACGAAGGTGCTAATTTTGTTCTATATTTCCTTTAATTTTAAAGTTTTTCTGTGATTAAAACTACAAAATAACTACCGGAGCGAAGCCGGGCAAGTTAGATAAACATTTCTGTCAATGGAGGACGGTTCCATTAGAGCCGGGTGGGGGAACGGCTGAGTGGGCAAACGCGTTGCCTATGGCAACGTCTGTTTGGAAATACGAAGATAGTATGTTCAAAATCCGGAGCCAAAATTTAATTATACTCGGCATTTATCATCCCTCACCCTCTCCCCTGTCCCGGGAAATCCCGTATAGCCTAACGGCGAGGGAGGGAAGGAACAAAAAAAAAAAAAAAAAAAAAAAAAAAAAAAAAAAAAAAAAAAAAATATATATATATATATATATATTTAGTCTGAAATCGACATTCTCGGAAGATCCAGAACATGTACTAATACGGTTATATAACTGTTCCAACAAAAACCAGAAATCTTTTCAATGTCACAGACAAAATCATATTATTTTGTTTCACGTAATAGTATCCGACAAATAAAATGTTTTAAAACATTTTGAAATATTAAAAATGTAGAAATATTGCCTCAGTATAATATAAATTTAAAAGATGTATATTAAGGGAATCTATTGTATATTCGTTCAGTAGAATTGAAATTATATATCGATCTGTTATTTATTATGAAATTATTCCTTCAGATAAAATCGGATGGGGGAGAATCTAATACTCAGATCTAAATTTTTTCTATAAGTTTTCAATTATCAGTAAACTGTTTAAGACATTTTTTTTCAACCCGGGATCCAATTACGCTATTTATAAAAGCCCCCAGCGCAGGGAGTAGTATTTTCGCCGAGAGGAGGATTGTAAAATTCACGAGATGGAATTGGGAGCTAATGGATTGTAAAGTTCTCCTTCCACTTTCCACTTTTTTTCCTTTTCACTCAGTTGCAATAGTTATTGGCTAAGAGCAATTCCTTCCGCAACATTTCTTGTAATCCTCCCTAATCTTAATTGGTTCTACTTCAAACTCATTGTGTCCTTTCCTGATCTTGTATCCTGTACTAAATTCCAACCCCTTCTATTTACATTTTTAATCAGATACCAAGATTTTTTTACTCTCTCTCTCTTGGCGTGCCTAGTTTTATTTTTCAAATTCAAGAGAACTTTTTTTTTTTTTTGGAATAGAGCACTGTTCTTGGAAAGATTATTTCCAGTTGAGTATTTGGTGGAACTCTTCAATTTTTATTTTATTTTACAGCTCATGCATTTAAGGGTCCCCTTAATCCAAATAATCAACTCCTGTGAAATGTGTGTGTGTGTGTGTGTCAGAAATAATTTGTTGCACCAAACTGAAATTAGGTATTTTAGGTAGGTATATGTCCGTGATGGACAGCAAAGATTTCGACATAATTGAGGAAACGTTATGGGGAACTTTATCCTAAAGTATTTTTTCTCTTTACGGTTTCTCAAAAACTGCTTTAAAGATTTCGATTACATTTGTCGTGTTCAGTCATAACCAAGTATTCTTTATTACAAATAATAATAAAATAGGTTTTATCATCACATAAACGATCATATAGGGCTTCAATTTTAAAGAAAAAACAATCTCCTATAAGATAGCTTTAATATTGTTTATTTGGAGGAATTAACTACCCCTCATTATCCATAACAAAAACAAATTGACAAATATAAAATATTAAATTTCATATATTCATAAAATATAAAATTTCATAAGCAAATAAAAGAGAAAAAATAAATGATTTCCTGAAACAAAAATTTCTTTTTCCGATAATATGAGTAGTAAGATATTTGTATGATATAGCATCGGAAAGCTTGGAATTGAGGAAGTAATAATATTTAGTGTAGTTTATAAAGTGGTTGAGGACGCTAAAATGAAATATAGTGGTAGCAAAAAAAAAAGTTTGAGAATCACTGCTCAATGCGATTGAAAAGTCCTTTATTGAAAATAAATAAAAATTTTAATGACTTTTTTTTTTAATTGGTCAATTCCACAAGTGCTTATCCTCAACCGAAACACTGTGGATAGAAGTAGATATACTAAAAATTGAAGTCTAATCGTATTAGGTTTTGTGATGATGCATTGTCATTGCATGAAAGGTCCTGGATTTTTTTTTTAATTGACCTGCTTGTTTGTCCTTGTAATTGCGCAACTAACTAATAAATTTGACAAACTTTTTTTTTTTTTCGTAAATATTCTGAAGGTCTATAAGTTTACCAAAAGATTTAGAATGTGATGTTCTGAAAGCAATACGTTAGTATCTCAATCATGAGGCAGAAGACAGTCGGTATTGTAACTATTGTCGGTAAACTAATAAATCTATATAATAAAAATGGTCTTCTTAGGCAACCGTATCACGTGAGAACGGCTGGACGGATTGTGCTTCTTTTTCTATTAAAATATTCCTGATGGTCCGAGTCAGGTTGATATGGACACAAAAATAGGAAAAGTTGCCAGGAACTCTTTCACATACGCATTACGCCTTTACTTGTAAAAGTATAAATCTCAAGTTTCGGGAAATTCTTTGGCTCCTGATGAAGAACAAGTGGGACAAAAGGAAATGGTTGAGAGCGGGGACAGGGAGAGGGGTGGGATTGGGAGGAAGGGGGAAGCTAATGGCTACAACTGGGACTGGCAACAATTATCCTCGGGGGTGAGTTGTGGCCCGCTCCGGTAAGGCAGTCACGTCTTAGCCTGCTTGCTATGGCTCGGGGGTGTTGAGCACATTTGTCAAGGTTCTCGGGTTCATCTCCTTCTATGTTCCCGATTTAGGGACTGTCCCTTCCTCTCCTACTTCGTCCTCGGGAGGAGTCTTCCCAATAAGAGGGAGCGCTGTCAGAGAACGAAGAAATTGTGGAAAGTCAGTTTAATCCTTGTACAAAACTATTACACTTTTCAACTTGTAATAATCTTATATATAAAAATACAAGGAACGGATAAATATGAACATTTTACACAGCGTTGCTGTTTAGTCAGATAATAGCTGTATCTACTTTTATGCTATCGAATGGAAAATATGCTATAAAGAATAAAAAAAATCTGGTGCGTGCGCGCAACGCACAACTTTCACTTACCAACTTACTTAGATAAGAATTGACGTGTTTTGTTAAATATCATTTCCCAAAGTCACACATTTTTCTACATTCATATCTTATTTTTGTTAATCGTTAAAGCCGTTTTTGAGTAAATAAAAAAAACACGTGAAAATGTTACAAAATTTATTAAGTAAAGTCCCCCCTCCGGTTAATCAATTTTAATGAAATTTTAACAGTCATATCTCGGGCATATGCATACATCAAATACCCAGTTTGATCAAAATCGTTAAAGCCGATTTTGAGTAAATAAAAAAAACACGTGAAAATGTTACAAAATTTATTAAGTAAAGTCCCCCCTCCGGTTAATCAATTTTGATGAAATTTTTACAGTCATATCTCAGGCATATTAATACATCAAATACTCAGTGTAATCAAAATCGTTAGAGCCGTTTTTGAGAAAATCGAAAAAAACCTAAAAAGTTATTAAGTAAAGTACCCTCTCCCTTTAAGTAATTTTGATGAAATTTACGCTGTCACATCGCGGACATATACCTACACTAAATACCCAATTTCATGATCGCACGGTTTATAGTTTTTGAGCTAGTCTGTTCACACACACACACACAGACACACAGACACACAGACACACACACACACAGACCATTTCGCGGGACTTGGTCATTTCGACTCAGGGGACCCCAAAACGTGTATTTCCGTTGAAAACCGGAAGTCGAATTTTTTCACGATCGCAATACTTCCACTTACTATATATTTCATATATAGGTAAGTGAAAGTAAAAAAAATTCAAGAGTTTTCTTTCATCGCTATTAAATGAAAAAGAAATCACGGAAATAGAGCAATTGTTAGCAGAGTTAAGGCCTAATTTATGTTGTTCACATGTTTTCTACTATTATATCCGTTAATTTCCGCAATAAAAACACAATGTTCCTTCCTGTTCTGTAGAGGAGTTTAACTATCTTTATACATTAAAATCAAAGAATGTTAGCCAACATTTATAATCCTTTCCTATTACACAGTAATTAAAAGTAAGTAAAGTCTAATGATTTTTTATTTTGTAAATTTCATCGGAATATTTATATGTTTCCCTAAAAGTTAATATTACAGTAAGCCAAAGCAAAGCGTGACGGGTTTAACCAGTCCAGTAAGGATAAAAAGATAATTGCACTGAGGATTTCATTTTGATGAAATGCCATTTGAAACTAATTACGAGTACACACATTCCTAGATATAAAAAAAGGATAATCCAATAAAAAAAAATTGGCGTCTGCAGTTACTTGAACGCAATCTTTTTTTTTTTCATAGTTTTTAATTTGACCACATGTCTTTCACGACTACTTCTTTTCGTTATATAGTTGTCAACGTTTATTATTTTAATAAAATTCCTCTCTTTTTTAAAAGAGTGAACATTTATAATAATAAAAATCTGGTGCGTGCGCGCAACACACAACTTTCACTTACCAACTTACTTAGATTAGAAATTAATGCGTTTTGTTAATTGCCACTTCTCAAATGAACAGAGCAGTTTAATTATAACGCATTGGTTTGTCATTAAAGGCGTACGGCGCATGCGTGAGCTCAAGGTGTTTTATGAGTTGACGGAATATTTTTCTTTTTTTCTCCTGTATATGTTTACTTGATTTTCTTCATATATCATATTTAGCCGTTTCTTATTTTTAAGCGTGATGAGAGACAGATAATTTCCCAATATAATCTAAAACAAAGGTACTTTATAGAAAAACAAAAAAAGCCCCTTCCCCATTTAAGCCCCCTCAGAACATTTTAATAATGATAAAGCTTACCTGATATTAAATAACAACTAATTTTAATTAAACATAACGAATTTGATAAAAATCGTTAAAGCCGTTTTTGAGATAATCGATCAAAAAGGTAAAAATTGGACAAAATTTATTAAGTAAAGTCCCCCCTCCTGTTGATCAATTTTTATGAAATTTTTACAGTCATATCTAGGGCATATAAATACATCAAATACCAAGTTTGATCAAAATCGTTAAAACCGTTATTGAGTAAATAAAAAAAAACACGTGAAAATGATACAAAATTTATTAAGTAAAGTCCCCCTTCCGGTAGATCAATTTTGATGAAATTTTTACAGTCATATCTCACGCATATAAATAGATCAAATACTCAGTTTAATCAAAATCGTTAGAGCCGTTTTTGAGAAAATCGAAAAAAACGTAAAAAGTTATTAAATAAAGTACCCCCTCCCTTTGAGCAAATTTGATGAAATTTTTGCTGTCACATCCCGGGCATATACATACTCTAAATACCCAATTTCAGGTTCGCACGGTTTATAGTTTTTGAGCTAGTCTGTTCACACACACACACACACACAGACACACACACACACACACACACACACACACACACAGACCATTTCGCGGGACTTGGTCATTTCGACTCAGGGGACCCCAAAACGTGTATTTCCGTTGAAAACCGGAAGTCGAAATTTTTCACGATCGCAATACTTCCACTTACTATATATTTCATATATAGGTAAGTGAAAGTAAAAACATCTACTATTTGTTAGGGCATCGCTCGCACATGAATCCTAGAGTATCTTACGCCAACGAAGCGACTGACATGCCAGCAGGCAGAGGGAAGTGATTGATAAGCGAAGTTGCTAAATCGCTAGCGATTTTAAGTTCCGAGAAATCTTCTCGGCTGTTTCATCTTACCTCTGTTTCAAATCCCCTCGGTCTCCCCTACTCGTTAAAGATCCCTATCTAAATTATACCTAGATACTGTTGCTGAGAGATATCTCGCAGTTATTTTGGGTGATAGGTTTAAGTTGTTTTTCATTCAAGCGGAACAATTAAAGGTTAGAGAATTACTTGTTATTTACTTATTTTGGATATTTAGGAAAAAATTGGTAAATTTGCCGATTACTTAAAGGGGAGAGTGGGGAACAATGAGACGGTTTTTTTTAAATTTTCAAAAATAATAGGAAAAGCTGGAGCTTTGAAATTTATGAAGTACGTCTTACAAAAAAGGACCTTTATTCAGTTGAAGTAAAATCTGAAAACGTTAAAAACAAAAAAAATTATTTTCATAAAACCACAAGAAGATATTTGCCTCAGAGAACCCCACTGCAGGAAATACTGAGACACTGCTCAGGGAACTGTGACACCCTATTAAAACTGAACATTTTAATAACATTACAGAGAATATTTAATAGATTAAATATTAATAGAATCCAAAGAGTAATTTCGTAACCTCTGATGATAGGAATTCCACAGTTACAAATACTATAAATATAAATACTAATTAGTTGAAGTATTCCATTTTAGAGAAAATGTAATAATTTTACTTAAACAGACAATTTTTAATTTCACTTTATTGTTTGTTTGTATGGACGTTAAACAAACAAACAATAAAGTGAAATTAAAAATTGTCTGTTTAAGTAAAATTATTACATTTTCTCTAAAATGGAATACTTCAACTAACGCTATATAAAATATTAAAAGGCATTACCTAATGAATTTAATCAGCATGAATTAATGAGCTGAATTGAAAAAGTATTGTAATTAATAAATTACATTGATTATATCTAACCTAAGATTAACTTTCAGGCACTGTAAATTCATCGTCAGTGTATTTACTTAATCTATTGGCATGAGTGGGGAACAGTGACAGCTTTCTCATCTCAGTGCTGCTCCAGCTGCCTCACTCTTTCCCAAAAGGTCTTACCGTCTTTCATTACGAATTTCTCTTTCCAAAGTAAACAACCATTGGCCGTTTAGAGGTTGATGCAGAGTTTTAGTTGCTGGATAACAGGCATTAACAGAAATTCGGTTAAATGAACAATAAATTATTCAACGAGAAGCAAGTCATAAAAAAAAGTTTACTTCCCTCATAAAAAAACAAATTAAGACAAAAATGGTCAAAAACGTATGATGTAGTTGGTGTCTTCCACGGAAAAACTTATTAGATTAACATTCTACACTACAAGAAATCCTACTCTAACTGGGTCCTTGCAATTAGTCTAGGAGCTTTCTTACAGTTTTGTGTCATCAGTTTCACTGTTCCCCACTCTCCCCTATACTAACTGGTCTATACATTTTTTATTTCTCTTCTATTATACGGAGTGGCACTGCTCTATGGTATGACCCTCAACTGCTATGCTCAAGTTCTTAAGTTCGAATCTGGCTCTGGCGGAATATCTTTTCAATTCTGCCGCAGATCGTTTCTGGGGGCGGAAGACCTTCTGGTGCAGCCTCTATAAAGTGGGTACTTTAAAAAATCAAGGGGGAAGGACCTGGATCACGGTCAAATCACCTTCTTGCACGACCGTCGACTAAGAACCCCTACGGAAAAAATACAGCCAGGGTCGTCCGCCGACCCAGTGGGGCTTGGAGATGAAAACATCTTGTGATGGAACCACTTGGATGATTATCGCCATGGAGAGGAAGTAGGGGAAGAGGTCATATCATTGTTATTCCACATCATTATGATATCTCCTGAAATTTACAAGTCGTTTAAAAGTTAATGTGGTGTGCCCAGTATAAAAATATATTTTTCAGACAAATTTTTTAGAAGTAAATCTATTGTTGCTGAATGTGGACAAAACAATAGAAGCAAATAAAAAATTGGTATTAACAATAAAAAATATTATTATATCCATGAAAGATTGGTGTAAGGATACATCCTTGTGCGGTATTAAGGGTTTTCTTTTTCTGTGCTGGAAAGTTGTCCTGTCCGATAGTGGGCGAGCGAGAGGGAACACTGCCGTCGGGAGGAAACGAGTTGGGGACTTGAGCTCTGATTTAATTTCAGGCAAGTTCCAGGGTACCATTAAGAGTTATCAAGGAGCAAACTAGTCCCTCCAACCGGAATACTAACCAGTCGTATCCCCTCTTATCATGTCCATTGGATTACAGAGCCCAGTGTCAGAGGATTTAACTAAAAATATAGATCATTTGAATAAAAACGTTTTTCATAAAAATAAAAAAAATGATTTAAAAGATTTAAATTTTAATACAAAAAACCGATACTATAAAAAAAAATAAAAACTGAAAGACTGAGTAGGAAGGCCTCTTGTTAATATCGTCCACTCTTTTCTACATATTGCTATTACCCATCCTCTTCAGGATGCCCCCAAATCATCATTTGGCGAAGTTACGGGCAGACGTAAGCAAGAATTCACTGAAGAACGGGGCAACAGCTATGATTTCTAAATATTGAGGTGTTTGATTCAAGGCCGATGGTCTCTTCAGTAAGACATTGCAGGACACTGAGTTTCCGGAGCAGGTGTACACGGTCTTGCGATCACATCGAGTATGAGCGTCGACGAGGCTCTCACAGACATATGGAGTCCCATGAGGGTATATGCTAGCTCTAAGTATTTTTCTCGGTTTACAAGTCCGAAACGGTAGAAGCAAAGTATAGGAAAGCTATCATAGTGGTCCAGCGGGCTGACCTGTGGCCATATACTTTGTCTTGGATGCAATTCTGATAAGCCGTATTTTCTATGCAGAGCATTCTTAACCAAAGGATACTATCCTCTGAGTCTTTCTGATTCTGCCGATATCATCTGTTCTACTTAGAATTGTGTCAGAAATTTGTATTCCAGAGCTCATTATCCAGTACGATATTAAGTAGAAGACATGCAAGTAAGTTTCCCTGTCTCACTCCAACCTGAGATGCAAATTTTTGGGAATATTTAATTTGTGTTCTTAATACATATCCCCCATCCATTGGTACTCAACAAAGTCAAGTTCTTCCATTGTCAGGTAAACTCTTCTCTTTTGATACAACGGAATGCACTCTTACAAGCTATAAATAGGGGGTGGTTTTAAATTGATATACCCTTTTTTCTTTAGAGGGCCTGGTAGAAGCTGATATTTACTCTAAATCTAATCATAAGTTTTTTGGGGAAAAATTTAAGGTTTCCCCGTATCGCATCAATTTCATTACCATTAGTATGAACAATAATATATTAGGCAGTTTTATAAATAAACTTGTTAAGTCGCTTTTTGTTACAATGCATATCAATTAACAATGCAAGAATTAAACAAGGATACTATATTAAAATCAAAACTGTTACCTATAGAACGTCTCATAGATATAAAGATAGATTTATTTTGGTAGGGCAATAAACTAAAGTGTTATTATGCCCTTCAATATTGGGATTACATTTTATGACGCTGAATTATTTAGTTTTTCTCTCTATGCTTATTAGTTTTTCTCTCTATGCTGCCTATAGAACGACTCACTAAACAAGAAAAAGGTCATTCCGCACTTTGTAATCGATCAAACTAAACTTTAAACCTGCACCAGCTTGCGTTGCCCTCCATGTTCAGAAACAAATTAAACTTCCTCGAGGACTGACTGAATCAAAGCCGATTTAAAGGATGTACTGTGGCTTTGTTGAAGATTTATCTGGATGAATTTAAGCTGGGGTGAGGGAAGCGACAAATCCTGCAGGAATAGCGGAGTAGATTGTGCCCCGGCTAACACAATTAATCTTACCAAAACGGCAGGCTACCAAATACAAATCGTTTCGATACGCATTCATCTCTCGACCGGGGACAATTCAATCTGCCAAGCATTTGTCATCCTCCGTTTCAGAGGGAAGAGAAACTCTGTCCAAGCAGGCCATTATGCGAAAAATATGAACTCATTCCTAATTATTCGCTGCATTTATTTCAATTTATCATATGTTGCATTAGGTTTATGTTGTAATGGTGATTTTAAGTTTGGATCTATTTCAAGTAAAATAAAATTCGTAAAATAGTTGAGCCTCGGTAATCTAAATCGTCAAGCGTGGTGAAATTCCAACGTTCTTTTTCTTTTTACATCGAAAAAAGATGGCACTGTATATCGACGAAAAAGAACGCATGTTTATGACGTGTTCGTGGAAGCAATTGAGGCTTATACGAAAGAGAAGCCATGCCAGACTGAAAGCTTACGCTTCATGCACTGATGTCAGAGCTTGGTCTTGTGATCCATCAGATCAACGGACCTACATCCGTGATGTCGTTAATGATTGCGTAAGTCAAATTTGTATTAATCAGATCTAGCACTCAACATTTTTCCTCCTATTTATCCTTCCTCTACATTTCCACAATACCTTCTGATCGAAAATTGTTCTATTAAATTGTAGAATACAATCAGATAATTTATGACAGCTCAACTTACTGTACCCTCTCATAACCCGTTATAGCGTGAGGACCACGGTAAAACATGACCTGAACTGTCTTGAGCAAGCAACAGTCATCTTCTCTTCAAAACCAAATTTTTAGATAAACATAGAACATATGGCTCAAATAATCGGTACGTATTGTGAAATGACGTCCGAAATTAGTAAAAGAAAAGACAGGACAAACTTTATGTGCTTTTAAGATTAATTAAACTTATGGTTAAGAAAAAATAAATAAATAAAAAAGAACCAATCGGGACCAAAATCATTGCTCCTCCGATAAATTTATAACATCTAGGAAAAGGATCTAATAAGATCCCGACCAACTTACTTCAAAATATCATGGAAGAGATTCCCCTTGGCTTCTAAATTTAATATAACATTAAAAAATATGTTTATTTATGCGAAAATTTATTATTTATACTGATACCCGCATTCCAGCCATCATATTTGACCTCTTAACGGTCAAATATATCATTAAAAAATCTATGTTAAAAAAAAAAATATATATATATACATATATATATATATATACATATATATATATATACATATATGTATATATATACATATATATATATATATATATATATTGTAACGAAAAATAAACAAAAAAAAAAAAAAAATTTTATTTAAAAAAATCTCATTAAGTAATAATCGAAGAGGGCTTAATATATTTTTGTATATAATTAAAATATGTGTTGTTTTAAAAGCTTTGTATTAGTTTTTTATTGATATAATATTTTTTTATTTAGCTATAAAAATAATTATGTTTTATTTTAAAAGAAGAGACGGGACCGAAGTAATTAATTGAAAAACAGCTGTTATTAAGGCATTTGTTTTTTTTGAAAAACAACGAAGGAAAAAAGACGGGAGATGTTCGCTAGCGTTCGACGAGTGATGATAAAATGAGACTGTTTTAGTGTTTAACGTAGTTGTGGTCTATATCGCTAAATATCAGAGAATTGAAGAATAGTGGCGTTCACGGAAGAGATTCCGGTGACGAGAATCGCCAAGCCGAGTGGCTACTGGCAACAAAGCTACGAGAAGACAGGCGAGTTAAGAGAACAGACTGGAGATATTTTTCTTTTAATTTCTTTGCTAAACCTTGCTTTTTTTATTGTATAGTTATAAGTTTAAATTGTTTCTAGTTGTGTGAATAGAGTTAGATTTTGATCAGGCCTGACTACAGAAATTGTGAGTAAATTTTATTTTTAATATCGTTGTGTAAATATAGTGTTAATTAAAAGTTTTTTTTTATTTGAGTTTAATTTGTTTTGTTCAATTTCTTTTTAACTTACCATTAAGTAGTTCATAAGTGTAAATTGCAAATTGTATTTTATGTACAGCCCTCTCCGAGATTTGAAGGTAATCTTCACTTATCAAATTTAAATTATTTTTTTTTATTCAGATTGCTTTAGGTTTTCGCTATTTCCTTAAAATAAATAGCGTGGCGCCCCTTAATTTATTTCAATTTTTTAAATCACTAGTCATTTAAGAACCCGCCCGTCTCCACTGAGCTACCACCTTTTTTTGTTACAATTGTTTTATTTATTTATAACCAATTAATATTTTTTTTTTAACGTAACAAAATGGCGCCCAAACAGGGACTATAAGTGATTAGATAGATGCCTAATTTAATATTGATTTAGTGATTTTTAAATAAAATTTTTTTTGTCCTAATATTGAATTTTTTTATTTTATCTGCTAAGAAAAAGTAGTATAATTTTTATTTGGTTCTTCTGAAATCATAAAGATGAAGGTCGATAGGTTGTTAAAGGACGAGCTTGAATACGAATTAAGGATTCGGGGGATAGTTGGAATATCTACTGTAGAAGATATGAGGAAAAGACTTCGGACCGTCTTTAAACTAGAGAGTGCAGGAAAATATGTAGCTCCGGTAGTTGACCTTTCTCCTACGGAAGAATTAAGCGTGTGTGAAGAGAAAATTGCCACTGTTGAGAACAAGATTTCAGTTCTCCCACCCTCTAGTTCTACCGGGGATATAGATAAAATCGATACAGGTCTTCAACATTTGATTAATAGACTAAACCGGATAACAACGAAAGACACCATCGAAATGGAGAGGAAGTCAGAAGCAATTTCAAAATGCCTTCTATTATTTGAGGAACTAGAAGAAAAATTGAGTGGGCAACCTCCTGTTTCAGAATCCCACTTTGAGAACCCAAATCCCGGAAAGTCTCAGAAGGGTAATGTACAATCAGTGATTACCGAATCAACCGAAGATACAAAGAAGCCTGTAACGACCGTTGAGTCGGAGTCAGACGTTGCTGGAACTAAGTACGTGATCAGAAGAACTGAAACTCCCATAAGAGATTGGGGAATTCACTTCACTGGCGATGGGGATGGTCTCAGTGTCCATGCGTTTTTAGAGACTGTAGAGGAGTTATGTTTGGCAAGGAATACTACTCATGAACAACTTTTTAGGGCTGCGTACGACTTATTTAAAGGACCAGCACTGATTTGGTTTCGAGCTGTACGGAAAGAAGTAACAACGTGGGCTGAACTTATCTCAGAATTGAAAGCCGAGTATACACCTTTAGACTATGAGGACCGCCTTTGGGAAGAAATAAAGAGAAGAACTCAAGGACATGCAGAGTCGATGGGTACATTCGTGGCAGTTATGAAGAATTATTTTAACCGTTTACCAACTACGCCTACGGAAGACCAAATATTGAATATCATTAAGAAGAATTTGAACCCCCTCTACTTGGAAAGAATGGCTTTGCACCAAGTAACAACATTGAAGGAGTTAGTAATAATCGGTCGGCAGATTGAAGAAGTAAGGTGGAGAATGAACGAATATCGACCGCCACCAGATAGTAAAGGATTACTCGAACCCGACTTGGCCTATCGCCCGCCAACGAGGAAACAACTTAATCAAGACGACACAGTAGCAGCATCGAAGATGGTTGTAGAAGTCTTGGCTAAACCCAATTACACATTTCGCTGTTGGAACTGTGGAGGGACCAATCATTCGTTCAAAAAGTGTCGCTCAGTAAAAACCAAATTCTGTATAGGTTGTGGCCTAAGGGATGCGGATAGAAAGACATGTAAACGTTGTAATACCACCAACCAGGGAAACGATCAAGGGGGTCAGGCCTAAGTGGAAGGGAGCCTGGACGAAGCCCGAATTCCACGACGAAAGCTGAGTGGGTAGAGTGGTTGTCGATTGTGGAAGAAGTTTTCGCTGGAAAGAAATGGAAAATTCTTAGACATCCAGCAAATGAACAGGATCGAAGGCCGTATTTAACAGTCAACATTTTGGGAAGACAAGAAACGGGATTGCTTGATTCTGGGGCTTCAAGGTCATTGATAAGTGAGGAATGCTGGAAACGTTTTTCACGGCTGGGTGTAAAGCTACACAAAAAACCCAAAATTCAAATAAATGCTGCTGGAGGCACCGCGCTCAACGTTTTTGGAAGCGTAAACGTGCCAGTGGAGTTGGAAGGTAAAATGAGAAGTATCCAATTTTTGGTAGTTTCCAACTTGGTGGATGAACTTATATTGGGCATCGACTTCTGGAATAAATTTAGATTGGTTCCAGACATATCGAAAAATATGTGGCACTTTGCTCCAACAGAAGAATGTTTAGCTGTGTCACAGAATGGCCCTGCTGTCCTAACTAGACCGAATCTTACGCAGGAACAGGAAGAAACCTTAAATTGGCTTATCGGACATTGGCGAAATATCCGACCATCAAAGTTAGGATGTACAAGCAGGGTAGAGCACGAAATAAATACCGGTGATAGTAAACCAGTCAAACAGCGTTACTACCCTGTTTCACCAAAGATCCAAGATATCTTAAATAAGGAGCTCGATGAAATGCTCGAAGAAGGAATTGTAGAGCCGTCACAGAGTGCTTGGTCGTCACCTGTTGTTTTAGTGAAGAAACCCGATGGATCCTACCGTTTTTGCGTGGATTATCGTCAGTTAAATGCCGTGACTAAAAGAGACGCCTACCCGCTGCCCTACATTTCGAATATATTGGATAGGTTACGTGATGCCAAGATACTTTCTTCCATCGACATAAAGAGCGCATACTGGCAGATACCAATGGCTGCTGAAAGCAAGGAAAAGACAGCTTTTACTGTTCCCAACCGCGGCCTCTTCCATTTTTGTAGAATGCCTTTTGGACTGCATAATGCACCAGCGACATGGCAAAGACTGATTGACGATGTTTTGAGAGCAGATTTAGAACCAAATATCTTTGTTTACTTGGATGACATCATTGTGGTCTCCTCAGACTTCGATTCCCACATAGAAACATTGGAGAAGGTTTTAGAAAGATTGAGCTCAGCCAACTTAACGGTGAATTGGGAGAAAAGTCAGTTTTGCAGAGAGGAGCTAAAGTTTCTGGGATATGTGGTAAATGAGAACGGCCTGCAAGTTGATCCGGGAAAGATTGAGGCGATATTAAACTACCCAGCACCTAAGAACGTAAAGCAAGTGAGACAGTTTATAGGGCTTTCTTCCTGGTATCGCCGCTTTGTCCCTAATTTCTCGACTCTAACTTCACCGCTATCGGATCTATTGAAGAAAAACAAGAGATGGAAATGGGGACAAGAACAAGAAGAAGCGTTCAGATTACTGAAGGAGAAGCTTGTCACAGCACCTGTGTTAGCATGTCCTGACTTCAGTAAGCGATTCTTCCTACAAACCGATGCCTCTAAAACAGGATTAGGGGCTATTCTTTACCAAGAATACCCAGAAGGAGATCGGGTCATAGCTTATGCGAGCCGAAGTTTGACCACAGCCGAGAGGAAATACAGTGTAACTGAGCAAGAGTGCCTAGCAGTTCTCTGGGCAATAGAGAAGTTTCGGCCTTATTTGGAAGGGATGGATTTTACAGTTATTACTGACCACATTGCCTTAAAATGGTTGAATAGTCTTCGCGACCCTCAAGGTCGACTGGCTAGGTGGGCACTAAAACTGCAGCAACACCAATTCACTATCGTACACCGTCCCGGCAAACAAAACGCTGCAGCCGATGCGTTGTCACGGACTTACGAATTCCCGATAGCCAGAATTGATATTGGAGAGCCAATAGAGGACGCGTGGTATCAGCGGATGATTGAACAAGTAGAAGAGAATCCATCGAAATATGCGGATTGGAGGATTGTTAATCAAACTCTATGGAAGCTTGTTAATAATAACCGGAAAATGGTAGGAGATAGCAACCAGTGGAAATTAGTAGTTCCTAAACAAAAACGTAGGGAAGCGATCTGGGAATGTCATGATAAAGAAATTGCAGGACATTTGGGATGTTTCAAAACCTTGCAGCGGGTAAAGGAGTACTACTATTGGCCTGGCATGGCAACCGATGTAACCAGGTACGTACGGAAATGTGAAGTGTGCTTGGCGAATAAGCCATTACAGACTAAGCCTGCGGGCCTAATGGGGAAACAGCGAATAGTTACCCAACCTTGGCAAATGGTTTCGGCAGATATAATGGGGCCGTTTCCTATGTCTTCAAACCGGAAAAGGTTCATATTAGCGTTTACCGACTGCTTCACTAAATACAGCATCATAGTACCAATTTCAAAATCGACAGCCGAAGTGGTGGCCAAAACTTTAGAAAGAGAGGTCTTTCTTAAGTTCGGGGTTCCCCAAATTATTATATGTGATAACGGCCCTCAATTCAGGAGCAATATTTTAAAAAAGAAAGCCCGAGAATATGCTGTTAAATTGTGGTTCACCCCAGTCTATCATCCACAGGCTAATCCGATGGAGCGTCCAAATCGAGTGATAAAGACACTCCTAGCTTCCTATGTGAAAGACAATCATAAGCACTGGGATAAGGATCTACACAAGTTGGCTTTTGCTATGCAGACTGCGGTACATGAGGTTACCGGTTATTCGCCAGCTTATTTGAATTTTGGACGGGAGTTACCACGTTCAGGCGATGAGTACGAGCATTCCATTGCTTCAGATAATGTTCCGGAAATGGGAGATCGAAAGGCTTACGCACAGAAGTTCAACATGATGCCAGTAATATATGAAGAGGTGGTTGAGCGTCTAAGGCAATCATACGAGAAAAGCAGGCACCATTATAATCTTCGGAGAAGGAACGTGGATCTACAAGCTGGAGATTTAGTGTGGAAGAAGACCCAAACCCTTTCGGATGCTTCAAAGAACTTTTCTAATAAATTGGCACCTCTATATGAGAAATGTAGAATCAGAGCAAAACAGGGAAATTTATTATACGTGCTAGAAGATCTACAGGGTCATCCCTTAGGAACTTGGCATGTCAAAGATCTAAAAACTCATCCGACCTAAGATTTAAGATTCAAGCATTAGAAAAAAAAAAAATTTTTTTTGGTAGGGAGGGGGAGAGTTTGTAACGAAAAATAAACAAAAAAAAAATTTTTTTTATTTAAAAAAATCTCATTAAGTAATAATCGAAGAGGGCTTAATATATTTTTGTATATAATTAAAATATGTGTTGTTTTAAAAGCTTTGTATTAGTTTTTTATTGATATAATATTTTTTTATTTAGCTATAAAAATAATTATGTTTTATTTTAAAAGAAGAGACGGGACCGAAGTAATTAATTGAAAAACAGCTGTTATTAAGGCATTTGTTTTTTTTGAAAAACAACGAAGGAAAAAAGACGGGAGATGTTCGCTAGCGTTCGACGAGTGATGATAAAATGAGACTGTTTTAGTGTTTAACGTAGTTGTGGTCTATATCGCTAAATATCAGAGAATTGAAGAATAGTGGCGTTCACGGAAGAGATTCCGGTGACGAGAATCGCCAAGCCGAGTGGCTACTGGCAACAAAGCTACGAGAAGACAGGCGAGTTAAGAGAACAGACTGGAGATATTTTTCTTTTAATTTCTTTGCTAAACCTTGCTTTTTTTATTGTATAGTTATAAGTTTAAATTGTTTCTAGTTGTGTGAATAGAGTTAGATTTTGATCAGGCCTGACTACAGAAATTGTGAGTAAATTTTATTTTTAATATCGTTGTGTAAATATAGTGTTAATTAAAAGTTTTTTTTTATTTGAGTTTAATTTGTTTTGTTCAATTTCTTTTTAACTTACCATTAAGTAGTTCATAAGTGTAAATTGCAAATTGTATTTTATGTACAGCCCTCTCCGAGATTTTAAGGTAATCTTCACTTATCAAATTTAAATTATTTTTTTTTATTCAGATTGCTTTAGGTTTTCGCTATTTCCTTAAAATAAATAGCGTGGCGCCCCTTAATTTATTTCAATTTTTTAAATCACTAGTCATTTAAGAACCCGCCCGTCTCCACTGAGCTACCACCTTTTTTTGTTACAATTGTTTTATTTATTTATAACCAATTAATATTTTTTTTTTAACGTAACAATATATATCTTCTCTTAACGTTCGAGCGATGTAATCGGGGGCTGTATGCGTTTGGATGGATCCAAATATAGGATATAAACTGACAGACCGTCATGGTTTAACAATATATGTTATATATAAGGGTAGTTATGTTTAAAAATTATTAAATTAATTTTATGTGAAGAGGCATTATTAAAAAATAATAACCATTTATAAATACCACATCTTTTTTATACTTTATTCCTTATTTTCCAATATTTATATGTTTTCTTTAAATTTTTAAGCTATTAAATGGCTGAACACAATCAGCATCGCAAGTTGAATTCTTCTAATGAAATTAACTATATTTATATATAGTAAATTTTATATATAGGTATATATTAATAAATATTTCTTTCAGGTCACCAACTTCGGAAATTACGTACCTATTTTGGAACTACTGAACGTAATGGGGGTCACAGTAAGTATGATATAATTCACACAAGGACCTTAAACAATATTAAATTGGTGGTGATGGTAAAAAAAAGAAAATGAATTTTTAGGAAAACGCCGTGCTGTTGGAAGACACTGTGAAAAAACTCACGCTAATTAATGATATACTGCAAGACAGAAATCTCTGTGAGACCCAGGCAAACATGACGGATTCTGAACTGCACATGAGACAAATCTTATACGGGAGCTCGGACGTAAAATTATCTCTTAATCATATGTAAAAATTAATAGACGAAAAATAAATAAATAATAAAATGCATTGGAGGTTCCAAAACCAACCTCTCAGATAAATGCAGAAAAGTGGCAATAGTATATCTCATATCAACAAGATGGGCTAATAGGCGATATAGTCAGGGTGCTGAGGGCCAAAAAGGTGTCAGATTTGAAGAAAATTTTTGATCATCACGCTGAAAGAACTCATTTCATAAACAACAAATGTGAACGTCTGCCACCTCAAATGGGTTGCCATCAAATTTTATAGGCGAACAAAATCGACATTTTCGAACTTTTTTCAATTTTTCGCTAATAACTCGAAAACGATTTATTGCAGAAGAAATTATGTTCGTTTTAAAATAAAAGGGAATTCAATTTCGCGTCGACTGAGGTCCTCACAGTTGAAATTGGGCGAGTCTTTTCGCCAATACCGTTTGTCAATTTAGCCACTTTAGCGGAAAAATGAATTACGCTCATGTTTCAAAGCCTGCAATTTAAAGATGGTTACTCCAAATAAAACCTGTAACCAATAATAGTTGTCGAATATCGAATTCTGTGTAAAACGATCTAATTAATTTTAAAAATGGCCTACTCCTGTGGAGACAAAGTAATTAAAACATGAACGTATTTAGCGCCTTGTGGTCTAAATTCCGTGAATTTTTTTGGTACTTTTTTCAGTTTCTCGGATATAATTCGGCAAATACAGATCAGAAAGCATTGCTTTCTTCTTACTATAAGATGCTAAACTATTGCAAATAGAATGATATATCTGAAGTTTAAATCGGTTTAGTGGTTTAGCCGTGTTCGGTACATCAAAAATCTGTAATTTAAACGATTTTGGTGGAAACCGTATTCCAACGCCTTTAATTCTAAAACACCTAGTTTAAATGATGTTAGATAATAGTTGCAGAGCATCAAATTTAGCATGAAACAAGCTCCTTACACACAACATTAGCTAAACCCTGCGTAGAAATACAAATGAAAACGTAAAAGAATTTTGAGTGGTTACTTCCTGTGAAGGCTTCGGCTTTTGAAGTATCAGAGGATTTGATAAAATTTCCATAAAAATAACTACTTATACAAGTAGGTACTTGACAAAATTTGTCTTTTATTTTAACACATGGGAGATGGTTGTTTAATTAGTTCAAAATAGTTAATACTTCAAAAACCGAAGTCTTAGCAGGAAGTAAGCACTACGAATAATTTCACCTTTTATTTTGAATTTCCCTCAGGATTGAGCTAATGTTGTGTGTACGGAGCTTATTTCCTGATCAATTTAATACTCAGCAACTTTTACTTAAAACATTTTTCTTTTAAACTTGGTGTTTTTGACTTAGAGGCGTTGGAACACTGCTTCCACCAAAATCGTAAAAATTACAGATTATTGATGTACCAAATCCGACTAAACCACTAAACTGATTTAAACTTCAAATATATCATTCTATTTGCAATAGTTTAGCCTCTTATAGTAAGAAGAAAGTAATACTTTGTGATCTGTATTTGCCGAATCATATCCGAGAAACTGAAAAAAATAACAAAAGAATTCACGGATTTTTTACCACAAGGCGCTAAATACGTTCAAGTTTTAATTACTTTGTCTCCATAGGAGTAGGCCAATTTTAAAATTAATTAGACCGTTTTACACAGAATTCGATATTCTACAACTATTATTGGTAACAGTTTTTATTTGGAGTTACTATCTTTAAATTGCAGGCTTTGAAACATAAGCGTAATTCATTGTTCCGCTAAAGTGGCTAAATTGACAAACGGTTTTGGCGAAAAGACTCACCCGATTTTAACTGTGAGGACCTCAGTCGACGCGAAATTGAATTCCCTTTTATTTTAGAAAGAACACAATTTCTTCTGCGATAAATCGTTTTCGAGTTATTAGCGAAAAATTGAAAAAAGTTCGAAAATGACGATTTTGTTCGCCTATAAAATTTGTTTGTTTGTTTGTTTGTTTAACGTCCATTTTTATGCTACTAAGGCTAATCGGACGATGCTACAGTGGGAGTCCTAAATTTTGCCTATCCAGGTATAATTAGGATAGGGATCTTTAACGAGTACCTGACATCGTACAGGCTCGGGACCTCCATTTTACGTCCTATCCGAGGGACGGCATAGCTAAGGATTTTTTACTCCCATTAAAAAATCCTAGGGCCATCGCTGGAATTGAACCCGCGATCTTTAGTATTGTAGGTTGCCATGCTAACCACAATACCACAGGTGACCCCGCCTATAAAATTTTATGGCAACCGATCTGAGGTGGCAGACGTTCGCATTTGTTGACTATGAAATGAGTACTATCAGCCTATATGATCAAAAATTTTCTTCAAATTAGGCACCTTCTTGGCCCTCAGCTCCCGGACTAATATGCCAAGACTTTTTTTAATGATTCGAAAATTGATTCCTGAAAGATTTAATTATACTTTTGATGAACTTTATTATTTAAAAATATGTCATATTGACTCTGCGTAGTTCTGATGACGTATTAAGAAAATACATAATATTTATATAGTAGACAGTAATTACTAAAGTCAAATATGAAGATCGTAATATATATATATATATATATATATATATATATATATGTATATATATATATTGTTTGTATATATATTGTTGTATAATGTTGTTGTTGTATATATAAATATATATATAATATTTTTACATAATTTATTGAATTATGAATCAGGATCTTGTAAATGATAAGCGTATAACTGCCAATGATTACATAATAGATTTTTCTATTTCGATTCAATAAATATCCTTAGTTTTTTAATAAAATGTAGTCATACTGGTAGACTTGATGACAACTGGACAAAGCACAAAATCACACTCGCCATCATGCATTGAGTGCTGGAACAATAACAGCATATATGCATGGCGCGTCGCAACCCTGATACAAGTATATCATAAAAAAATAAATAAACGAAGATTAAATAATACAATTTAATTTAATGTTTAATTCGAAGTTAAATCTTTTCGAATTGCTACATTCTAAACCATAGTAAACAAAATCGTAGGGGAATGCATGGAATACCAAGAGGTTTAAGATTTGCAATTTTTTCCGGCACCGTCAACCGATTTAAGAGCTGGAAATTTTGTGAGTGCTTCTTCAATCTGTAACAAAATGTCATGATTTTTTCCGTCGCTTCTCTCCTCTTCAAAGGGATGAAACCTGAGTTTTCCTGAAAATAGTCGTTTTCATCCCCTTACGCTGTAGCTAAGGTACTGACGTACTTCTGGGCCCATCCGGAACATTCAGAAGGAACCGACAGAGGGGGGTGATATAACAAATAAAAAAAAATAACAAATTCTTCATCATCTTTCTTCCTCTAGTCATAGAGACTAAACTAATATTCATCAATTAAGACAACTCTTTCTAATAAATGGCTCTCTTATGTATGAGTTTGCATGTATGGAGTTTTACATTCAAAATATTTCAGTAGGGACGTAAAATCAACGCCTTTCCTTATTTATTTTATTTTTTACACCTCATATCTTCTTTATGTATTAGAATAATATTTCAATAAGTAACCATGCTGACGTTTCTGTAAGGATTACACACGGCTAAAAAACATTAGCAGGGTTTATAAGGTAGATATGTGGCAAAATCCACCGAGGTTACAGCGATGATATCTCAACATCATCATAAAGGTGCCTTTACAGTCTAGAACCTCACCTTCGACCAGGTTCTCTCCTTAACACATTCGGTGCGGATCTACTGAGTGCCTGTCTACTCACCGTACGGGTCCAGTAGATACACTGGTACACGGTGGGCCAGACCCCCCTACCGTGAACCCCCCCCCCACATCCCTATAAATTGCACATCGTTGTGTTCCTTGTGATAAAAGATTAAGAAAAAGCCAATGTTCCCAGAAAAAAAAGTGGCCGCACTTACACAAAATGGCGTTCAAACATGGCGGAATGACGAATTTGATTTTAGTTAGTTTTTTTATTACTGACATTAACCCTTTGCTTAATTTCGCCATAACTGGTCTTTTATTAAAGCTAGATAGTTCTAGATTCAGAATAAATAAACAAACGTTCTAAAATAATTAGTCTTGACAATATAAAATACCTTTAAAGTCAATTTTTTCAAGTCACTCGCGTAAAAGGTGAAATTTCAAGTTAATTTGTGATTAAACGGCCATCGTTAACGAAAAACGCTCTGAAATAAAACATCTGCAGCAATTATTCTTCTTTAAAAATCAGTGGTCAAAATTCAAAAGATATCAACTTGTTTTATAGAAAACGGACCTTAGCGGCGAAAAGGCGCCAGTGACTCGGGCGCCTCCAGTCCTCTACCACATCGTTCAGTTCTCATACACGATATAATTATAGCGGTTTTAGGATATTATTTCGAATGTATAATCGAGCCTATGTAACTGCAAGTTTTTAATTGACAGAAATAATTAATATAACAATTTTTTTATTTTTTTATTTTTTTTATATATATAAATATGATAAATAGAGGATATAAGTGTGATATATAATAATCAATTAGTCGCAGATTGCACATTTTCTAAACCTCACTTATATTGACATGAACTGGTTATCTTGAAATGAAATAATAATGTTCTCATAGTAGTAGTAGGGATAGAGACATTGGCTTCTGATAATTCGTGAAATTTGAAATAAATGCATTTTTGCAAAGTATTGATTATTTACAGTTTTAAAAACATTCAAAATAAAAAAGATAAATAAAAAGTTCTGTTTGTTGGTAGATATGCAGAAATTATTCATAATACAATTTAGGAAGTATATACCTAACACGATTTAATAGCTCACTACAATTAATGAGTTAACAGTTACACGATATATATATATATATATATATATATATATATATATATATATATATATTATGATTAATTTAAAATTAAACCACTACTGGAAAGGAAAACCAATTAAAACATGTAAGTATTCATGCATCTAATGGTCTATAATCAACGAAGTTGTGGCCTTTTTCGGTTTCTGGTATATAACTACGCACCAAAAAGTTTACTTTCTCTTTTTTTCCAAAAAAGGGTACATAAAAAGATAAAAGATAAAAGTTTTAGGAAATTAAATTTAGCATAAAATAAGCTTATTTATTTTAAAATTAACTTATTCCTGCGTAGAGATACAAATGAAAACGTGAAAGTATTCGTAGCGCTTACTTCATTCTTTTAACTACATCTTCATTCCTATATATTACTACCCACCAAAAAGTTTACTTTCTCTTTTTTATCGAAAAAAGGGTATACTAATACAAATAAAATGAAATATTTGAAGTTGAAATCGGAATAGTTGTTTAGCCAAATTCGAACATCAATGATCGGTAATTTTTATCATTTTGGTAAAAACTCATGTTCCAAAGCCTATAACTCCTCAGTATGTACTCTAAATGAAAAATGTTACAGATAAAAGTTTTAGACCATTAAATTTAGCATAAAATAAGCCCACCTAAATAGTTAGTTCTCTGAATATTTTATCATATCCCCTTAGGCTTCACAAAATGAAGGAATTAAGCGCTGCGAATACTTTCAATTTTCATTTGAATCTCTACTTAGTAATAAGTTAATTTAAGAATAAATGGGCTTATTTTATGCTAAATCTAATGGTCTAAAACTTTTATCTGTAACATTTTTCATTTAGAGTACATATTGAGGAGTTATAGGCGTTGGAACATGAGTTTTTACCAAAATGATAAAAATTACCGATCATTGATGTTCGAATTTAGCTAAACAACTAATCCGATTTCAACTTCAAATATTTCATTTTATTTGTATTAGTATACCCTTTTTTCGATAAAAAAGAGAAAGTAAACTTTTTGGGGGGTAGTAATATATAGGAATGAAGATGTAGTTAAATGAATGAAGTAAGCTCTACGAATACTTTCACGTTTTCATTTGTATCTCTACTTAGTAATAAGTTAATTTAAGAATAAATGGGCTTATTTTATGCTAAATTTAATGGTCTAAAACTTTTATCTATAACATTTTTCATTTAAAGTACATATTGTCGAGTTATAGGCGTTGGAACATGAGTTTCCACCAAAATGGTAAAAATTACCGATCTTTGATGTTCGAATTTGGCTAAATAACTAATCCGTTTTCAACTTCAAATATTTCATTTTATTTGTATTAATAAACCCTTTTTTGGAAAAAAAGAGAAAGTAAACTTTTTGGTGCGCAGTTATATGCCTGAAACCGAAAAAGGCCACAACTTCGTTGATTATAGACCATTAGATGCATGAATACTTACATGTTTTAATTGGTTTTCCTTTCCAGTAGTGGTTTAATTTTAAATTAATCATAATATATATATATATATATATATATATATATATATCGTGTAACTGTTAATTCATTAATTGTAGTGAGCTATTAAATCGTGTTAGGTATATACTTCCTAAATTGTATTATGAATAATTTCTGCATATCTACCAACAAACAGAACTTTTTATTTATCTTTTTTATTTTGAATGTTTTTAAAACTGTAAATAATCAATACTTTGCAAAAATGCATTTATTTCAAATTTCACGAATTATCAGAAGCCAATGTCTCTAACCCTACTCTTACTATGAGAACATTATTATTTCATTTCAAGATAACCAGTTCATGTCAATATAAGTGAGGTTTAGATAATGTGCAATCTGCGACTAATTGATTATTATATATCACACTTATATCCTCTATTTATCATATTTATATATATAAAAAAAAAAAAAAAAAAAAAAAATTGTTATATTAATTATTTCTGTCAATTAAAAACTTGCAGTTACATAGGCTCGATTATACATTCCAAATAATATCCTAAAACCGCTATAATTATATCGTGTATGAGAACTGAACGACGTGGTAGAGGACTGGAGGCGCCCGAGTCACTGGCGCCTTTTCGCCGCTAAGATCCGTTTTCTATAAAACTAGTTGATATATTTTGAATTTTGACCACCGATTTTTAAAGAAGAATAATTGCTGCAGATGTTTTATTTCAAGGCGTTTTTCGTTAACGATGGCCGTTTAATTACAAATTAACTTGAAATTTCACCTTTTACGCGAGTGACTTGTAAAAATTGACTTTAAAGGTATTTTATATTGTCAAGGCTAATTATTTTAGAACGTTTGTTTATTTATTCTGAATCTAGAACTATCTAGCTTTAATAAAAGACCAGTTATGGCGAAATTAAGCATAAGGGTGAATGTCAGTAATAAAAAAACTAACTAAAATCAAATTCGTCATTCCGCCATGTTTGATCGCCATTTTGGGTAAGTGCGGCCAATTTTTTTTCTGGGAACATTGGCTTTTTCTTAATATTTTATCACAAGGAACACAACGATGTGCAATTTTTAGGGAATGGGGGGGGGGTGCACGGTAGGGGGGTCTGGCCCACGTACTATGGCCATGCTGCATAGTTTATGACTTCACTAGAAACGCTCGTGAAGGGCGATTTTTGACAATTCTTCGGCAAAAGTTACGTAGCTGAAGCGAAATATGCTGGATTTGCCGAATAATTGTCGAAAATTCCCCTTTACGAGTGGTTCTAGTGAAGTAATAAACTACGCAACATGGCCAGTAGATCTGGGCCCGTACGGCGAGCAGACGCAGCTAGTAGATCTACTTGGTCCGCGCCGAATGTGTTAACCTTGCCGTACCGGCGCTCCGCGAACAGACATTTATACTTAACGTGACGTTAAGCGAACGAACATGGCTGACGCACCCAACTCTAGCTTATGATGAAGAAAAAATCTCCATTATCATTATATTTTATATTATCTGAAAAATAAGAAAAATAGGAGACGAATTACAACGGCGCACTAGTATCACAAAACAACTCCTGCCACTTGGGAGAAACCCAAATCAAAAGTGACACTAGCGGTACCCCCGAACACAGGCGAACAGATGAAGTACCTAGAACATCGGAACAGTCGACGTGAATGGATGGTGGTGTTCGAGGGTAAAGTTCTTAGAGTGAAAAGGCACCTAAATACTCTATTCACATTGGGCTTATATATTCCTAACATACTTATACAGAACACATACTAACATGCTTATACATTCGCTACTTCTCAGTTGATCATAAGTGACATAATGCTCAGTTTGAAAATATAAGGTGGAACTGGATAAAAGCGTACATTTAATGACTATTAAGCATAACTTTGTTATAATTAATACAAGAAATCTGATATCTTGTATTGCAGCTGACATCAGAGGAAATAGAAGTAATACGCAACTTGCGGAATCTTGTGCGAGATCTAGCGAAACAGTATTCATATTTCACGGAAGTACGGGAGGAGAGGGATGAACTCAGGGAACAGTTGGCCAGTAGTTCCTCCCAATGGTCTATGCAACAGGAGGAGCATAAATATGAGAAAAATTGTTTACAGGTAAAGATTAAGAAGAAAGTACAATATATACTATGCTTGCAAAAAAATACAGAAATGACACACACATATTTGGGTGGGTCTCCAACAATAGTCCTATGGAAAGAATATCTTTCACAAAAATTAGTATTCACTTTCGCTACTATTTTTTTCTTTATTTCATTTTAACGGATGGTCAAGGTACTGTATCATCATCAAATTTACAATTTTGGAAACTCTAAGTATCAACACAAATTAAGTTTGTGTAAATCTGAGAGATGAGGGAATGAGAAAACCAACATTTCAACAAATTCAGCTTCAACATGTGGTCTATGGTTAAGTGAATAAAAACATTTCCAATTGTTCACAAGAGATTCCCTCAACATATTTTTTTTTTCTCGTATAGCATATTAAAACTTACAAGTGAATTAGAAATACTTACACATAATTCTCTTGACTTATGTATTGGTACACAAGAAGCCAAACAAATTCAAAGCAGAAATTAACTTATGGGACATTTTGGGTTTCTCAAACAATTGACTCATTAGATTGTATACATACGCAGTAAATTTTATTCATGCATAACCCAAAAAAGTTATATAAAATAGATTGTATTTCTCTTGAAAAAAATTGTAATTATTATAAAAGTTCTTCAACATTTGTCTTTTACATATTTTCTTTATGTTCTACTTTCAGTTGAGAATCCAGTCACTTGAAGGAGTTGTGGAAAGGTTTAAAGACTTAAAAGACAAACACGAATCTCTTCAAAAAGAGCACATGAAATGTAAAAGTGAAAAATACAAAGCAATGTCTTTTGGTGCAGCCAATCTATCGGTATTAATTTTAATTTTTTTTTTTAAAAAAATTTTTGAGCTTAAATACGATTATGAATAACAGGTGTTCATGAGATATCGAATTTCAACCTTCATTAAGCACTTTTTTTATAGATACATAACCCATTAAATTAATCAGTTCAAAAAGCTGGAATAAAAAATATTAGTATTATAAGAGGTTTTATCCTACTCATATTAATTTTACCATTGAAACATTTGCATTAAATTTAAGCAAATATTTACTTATTAGTAAAATAATATCCAAATCTCAAATATCATAAGATAAACTTATAAATGAGATCCATATTGTCATAAATAAATTCACTCATATTTTGGCCTAATATGAAATCTAATAGAGCCCTTAGCACACCCGTTTAATGCTGGGAAAAACATTAATTAAAATAATTAAATTATATTTTTAAAAAATCATATTTCCTTTAATATGACTGATAATAATAAAAGTCCTTGGTTTAATATGAAAGCATATTACTTCACTTCAAAAATGCCCTTCCTAGTTGCCAAGGTCCTCATAATCTTTTAAACACAATAAATATAAACATTTATTGACAGGAAATAACATAGAAAGAATAATAATAAAAATAGAAGAATATTAATAAATAATAAAATTTCCTTGCAAGATCTAATATAAAAATGAATAATCAATGTAGAAAAATAGTTATAAATAATATCACAGAGCTGTACCGAGTTCATTGAAAACTGATAGCTTATAGGAATGCAGATTACTTAAATAGCTAATCGTAAACTATTTTAAGACCTCCAGAAAAACAAAATAAAATGAAATAATTTTTTTTTGCCCTTAATTTATTTCATGAATGGTTTTCATTACTTCACACTCACATTTTTTGATGAACTATAGCTGAAACAACCTACTTTTTCCAACAATAAATGTTTCAGGAATGGGAAATTGATGAGCTGATTTCAAAAGCAGTAGAATTAGAGGAGCTCAAGAAAGAAAGAAATGAAAACAAATCAAAACTTATGAAATTAAAAAAAATTGAAAATGAAAATAATCTTCTATTAAATGAGGTAACATTTACATTTGTAATTATAATTTTACTCTGTAAAACAGAAACAAATTAATTCTTACTTTTAAAAGTAACTAGTAATAAAATGTGAGGATGTTATATTTATTTTTCTGTTGGGTAGCTAGTACATGATTTTATTTATAAATAAATAAATATATATTTATTTTTAATAGGGGTTAGAGTCCTGGTCAAGGACAAAATATATTGCTTTAATTATATTTTCAAAATAAAAATGCTTTTATATATATATAATTTTATTCTTCATATGTATTAATAAAAATCATAGTTTTAAATTTTAATTATTCAAATGTAAATATAAAAGATTTTTATTGATTTCTGTAATAAAAGTGTTAATTCTGAAGTTTTCAGCGGCTTTATTGATGATGGAATATCAAATTTAAAATTATGCAATAATATATAGATTTATTTTAACTTTTCGGAGTTTTGTAATGTAATGTTTCATACTAATGTCAAAAGTATAATTTTTGAAAATAACATAGATTTTAAGATAATGCCAGCAATCTTACACCACCTAACTAACAGTCATCTCCTCTGATAAGGGGGTCCATGAGGCTCTGTTGGGAGCCTCAAAGAATATATCTTCCTCCGGCTCCAACTGGTCTGGCTATGCCACTGCTTAATCAGAGCTTGAAATGTCTTGCACTGGAGTCTTCCTCGACGTAGAAACAGCATTTGATCGAGCCTGGCATCCGAGACTAATGTACTGACTCGGTGAATCCCCCCCCCCCCTGACATAATTACTTATTATCCGTTTCAACTCAAATTCAATCATAATCATAATAATGCTTACTCTTTACTATCTCCCAATCAACTGGTGTTCCTCAATGTAGTATCCGCGTTCCCATCCTTTTCACACTTTAAACAGCTGATATCACAACCCATCCTAGATCTTACCACACATCATGATGACACCTGTGTGCTATCAGTTAAAAATGATCGATTCATTGCATCCCTAAACCTCCTAAGCTCACATCATAAACCATCATAACAATACCCATCAAATAATCTTTACCCTTTGTCGTAAATCTACGACCTCCTTTCCTACAGTACTTAGGACTCCACCTGGAAAAACGACTAACTTTTAATCCTCATCTAGAAATCTAGAAATCAGCTAGAAAGTGCTTGACATAACTGCCTACTATGGAAGTTACTGAACAAACACTACAACTTCCTATCAATTACAAAAGGATCATTTGTATGGCAATGATAAAAATCTATTTGAATCTACAAAACTGAGCATTGGGGCTTCACCAAACGATCTAATACTTCTCGCATCCAATCCTTACAATACAAAGTCATTTGAGGAATCCTTAATGCTCCTTATTTTGTAAAAAATAAAATAATCAAAATAGGCTTTAATGTTACATACATCGCCAAATGAGCACAATACCAACCCTTTCATAAAAAAATCCCAATCCACCCAAACCGATTTATATCCGCCATCGTTTCCTCCATTCCAGACAATTCTCCTAGGTGTCTGAAAAGAAGATGGTTTCGGGAATCTTATAAATTAGATTGTATTAGTTGAATGCTATCAGTGGGTAGTTTCTCTACAGGCTCGTTAGTGACATTGTTTTTCTTTTACTTATATTCTTACTTTTTCTCACTTACTTAATTCCAATCCTAGCAAATCTTATGTTAGCTTCAGTGTTGTGGTTTGCAAGCCTGAGATAAACGTCAAGATATGACATATTTATTTGAAATATAAAAATTTCCTCCTGAATTTTATTTCCTTGGAGCAAATATTTTTTTCAATACATACTAATAAAATGTACATTACTATTATTATATTTTAATAATGTGTAGGTTATCGAGCTAAGATGCACTATTGCTGACCAAGAAGACGAAATAACCAGGTTGACCAACCATACAGAACAGTTAGCTGTCAGTGCAGACTGTAAACAGGTAATTTTACAAATCTATTAAAGTGGATTAAATTACATAAATAACTTTAGGTTACTTAAATAAACTAATGTTTTATTTATGTATTTAATTTAATTTTATTAAATTAAAGTTATATTACAAAATTAAAGTTTATTAAAAATCAACTTTATGGTACCTATATAAATATGTACTATTTATTGTAAGAAAAGATTGTGTTTTTATCCTGTAATAAAGTTGAGTGCATAAGTGTTGGCCAGCTTGAACTGAAATCACTACAGCTACAGGGGAATCTTCAAAATTCCAAAGCCATTCGAAGTTCAAACCTGTAAGAATGATCCATTTTTAAGCTGTCAAAAAGTTTTGAAGAGCTTAAAAATAAAATAACTTTTTTCAAGTAAGATTATTTTACTGTGCAAAAAATCTCCTCATAGAAAAAATATCTGTTTTTAAATGTTTCATAAGTATTTACTATAAACAAAAATTTAATTTTGAGGATCATTTTTTCTTTGATTTTACCTTTTATAGTTCTTTAACAAAATTTATTACCATCTTAACTTTCTTAAATAAATAATTACCAATCAATTATTTTTAGGAACATTGCTAGCAAAATTTCAGAGCACAACTATTTTGTTGTATGCATCATTGTAAAGAAAAAGACGAAATTTCAAATATTTTAGACACAGATTTTGAGATATAAATTTTTAATGAAATAAAAAAAATTGGAGGGTTTTTTCTTTTTTGAAAAAAGGTTACTTTTTCAAAATTTAAAATAGAAGATTTTATTATTTTTTTTTAAGATATATTTTTAGAATATGGTTATATTGTATATCAGAAGAAAGGACATAAAAAATGAAAAAGAGAACACCTGTCTTCTATGTCTGAGGATTCTTTCTAGCATATTTTTTTTTTTTTACTTTCACTTACCTATATATGTAATATATTGTAAGTGGAAGTATTGTGATCGTGAAAAATTTCGACTTCCGGTTTTCAACGGAAATACATGTTTTGGGGTCCCCTGAGTCGAAATGACCAAGTCCCGCGAAATGGTCTGTGTGTGTGTGTGTGTGTGTGTGTGTGTGTGTGTGTGTGTGTGTGTGTGAGTGTGTGAGTGTGTGAACAGACTAGCTCAAAAACTATAAACCGTGCCAACTTGAAATTGGGTATTTAGTGTAGGTATATGCCCGCGATGTGACAGCAAAAATTTCATCAAAATTGCTCAAAGGGAGGGGGTACTTTATTTAATAACTTTTTAGGTTTTTTTTGATTTTCTCAAAAACGGCTCTAACGATTTTGATTAAACTGAGTATTTGATGTATTAATATGCCTCAGATATGACTGTGTAAATTTCATCAAAATTGATTAATCAGAGGGGGGACTTTACTTAGTAAATTTTGTATCATTTTCACGTGTTTTTTTTATTTACTCAAAATCGGCTTTAACGATTTTGATCAAACTGGGTATTTGATGTATGTATATGCCAAAGATGTGATAGCCAACATTTCATCAAAATTGATCAACCCGAGGGGGGACTTTACTTAATAAATTTTGTATCATTTTCACGTGTTTTTTTTTATTTACTCAAAAACGGTTTTAACGATTTTGATCAAACTGGGTATTTGATGTATGTATATGCCAAAGATGTGATAGCCAACATTTCATCAAAATTGGTCAAACGGAGGGGGCACTTTATTTCATAATTTTGTTTCCAATTTTTATGTTGATTCCATTATCTCAAAAACGGCTTTAACGATTTTCATCAAATTCGTCATGTTTAATGAAAATTAGGTGCTTTTTAATAACAGGTAAGCTTTATCATTATTAAAATGTTCTAAGTGGAATGTGGAAAAATGTGTAACTTTGAGAAGTCGCATTAATTTCTAATGTAAGTAAGTTGGTAAGTGAAAGTTGTGTGTTTCGCGCACGCACCAGATTTTTTTTTTCTAATTTTTACCTTTTTTTCGATGATCTCAAAAACGGCTTTAACGATTTTTATCAAAATCGTCATGTTAAATGAAAATTAGGTGTTCTTTAATATCAGGTAAGCTTTATCATTATTAAAATGTTCTGAGGGGGCTTTTTTGGGGTGAGGCCTTTTTTGTTTGTTTGTTTCCCATAAAGTACCTTTGTTTTTGTTTATATGGAGAAATTAACTGTCTCTCATTACGCCTAAAAATAAGAAATGGCTAAATATGGGATGTGATAAAAATAAAGAAAACATAAAGAGGAAAAAAAAATAAAAATATTCAGTCATCTCATAAAACCCATTGAGCCCACGCATGCGGAGTACGCCTTTAATGACAGACCATTGTTCATAATTAAAGCTGTTCTGTTCATTTCAGAAGTGGCAATTAACAAAACGCATTAATTTCTAATCTAAGTAAGTTGGTAAGTGAAAGTTGTGTGTTGCGCGCACACACCAGATTTTTTTTTTTTATTACTTTGAAAATTTGTATATCAAAAACCGTAAATCCGAAAAATCTGAAATATTGTATTTTTCTTTACATTGATACGTGCAACAACCAATTGAAAAATGATTAAAATCCACCTATAAGTTCAGACCTTCTTTGATTTGATGTGAAATAACCCTCAATTGTATTCATTAGAAAAAAATATACACCGTAAAGTAAAATAAAGACGTTTTCTCAAATTTATATTTTCATTATTATTATTTAGCAATTCCTAATAATACAGGTATAATACATGAAACATTATTTTCATGAGATTTTTTCTGCAGAAAATTGAATCTGAGATATTCTAACTTGAAAAAAAAAAGTGGTTTTAAAATGAAAATTTTGAAATTTTTTGATGGCTTGATAAAATTGGATCATGCCTATCTTATTTTAAAGAATCATATTCCGTCTATTCTTATTTATTATGTAATAAATGTGTACCGTCTCATGAGAATGGTTTCATTCCTATTTCTTCAAAAACATAAAAAAGATGCATCAATCGACTTATTACAGCAAAATTAATTCGCACATCTCTTCAATATCGCGTTGTATGGTTGTATCCAGTTCTTATTACCAGACCAGGCCTACTGAATACCAGGACAGATAGGTTAAATCAAAAAGACTTAGTCCGCTAGAAGAATCCTGCAACACCATGGAGCAGTCATGTAAAAAATTATTGAACGGAACTTAGGTAATTCAATAAGAAGAGTTAATCGAATAGGGGAACCTGACCAATGTTTGCACACCTTAGGAGATCGCTGTTAGAAAAATCCCTGAAGTTGTAAAAAACACAACTACCTTAGGCTGGCTAAAGTAGTTTTATAAAATATCTTATTGTTGAGATGCTATCGCTGACAATGACAAGGATTGCCAAAACATGCAGAACTCCTGCCTCTGTCATGAAATGAGGAAACCTGGTGTCATGGGCGCTATAACAGCTTTAACTTAACAACCTATTTAGAGATTTTTTCTTGATAAATGTGTAAAAAAATACTGTTATTTATTCATACACTTAAAGTCAAAGGTATTTTGTAGGAAAAACATTTTTCTTCGCCATTTAAGCCCTATTACAACTTGATAAAAACTACTTGATATTAAAGAATATTCGATTCTCATTAAAAATGACCAGTTACTCAAAATCTTTATCTGTGTTTTTGAGAAATCATGAAAATGTGATAAAAAGCCTGTGATTTAGTACGCGTTTTAGCTTATGAAAGTTTGATGGAGCTGCAGTTCCACATGTAGTACTGACCTTAAAAGATCTGTGTACAAATTTTTCAAGGACTTTTCATCTGCTCCCCAATTGGTGCCCGTGATTTTTTTAATTAAGCAGGTCCTTCTTACACCTTTTTTCATGCATTCTTCAATGTGTTCCTTCCATGGAATTACCTTCAAAGCTGATCTAGCTTTATACCAAGGTAAGTTGGATTATTATTCTTGGATAAGGTGCCTTCCCCTATTCGGTCCCGGGTTTTGTAAAGAAGTGTTACTTCTCTTCCTCCTCCTTTTGCTAACGGGATTAGAACCATTCTTTGTGGAGTTCCAGTGTCATTGTTTTTTTAGAAAACAAAACCTCCTCTGGACATGATCTCTGACTATCTATCTTATGTTGCCTGTCCATAGTGGTTGACATTGGTCAATCACAAGGTCAGTTAGTGATCCAGGTTATTAATTGAACCTTGTAAATTTTAAGTATAGTCTATGCCATGGGCGTCCAAGGGGGGGCAAGGGAGAGAACCTTTACTTTTTTAACTCAGCCCATTAATTCATGCTGATTAAATTCATTAGGTAATGCCTTTTAATATTTTATTAAAAGTTGCAATATTGTTTGCAATATTAGTTGCATTTTTATTAAAGTTGGAATATTTCATTTTAGAGAAAATGTAATTATTTTACTTAACCAGATAATTTTTAATTCCATTTTATTAATTGGTATTTATATTTATAGTATTTGTTACTGTGTAATTCCTATCATCAGAGGTTACAAAATTACTCTTTGGATTCTATTAATATTTAATCTATTAAATATTCTCTGTAATTTTATAAAAAAAGTTTGAGTTTTAATATGGTGTCTCACTGTTCCCTCAGCAGTGTTTCCTGCAGTGGGGCACTCTGAGACAAATATCTTCTTGTGGTCTTATGAAAATAAATATTTTCATATTTAACGTTTTCAGATTTTACTTCCACTGAACAAAGGTCCTTTGTAGTACGATGTACTACATAAATTTCAGAACTCCAGCTATAGCTTTTCTGTTATTTTTCACAATTTGAAAAAGAAAAAAAATTCATAGTTCCTCACTCTCCCCTATATTTATTGATCTCGTCCTACCCACCATGGTTAGAATAGGTTGGTTACACCTCTAGAGTAACCCCTCGTATGCAACGCGTGGCCAGGTAGGGGTAACGAACAAAAAAAAAAAGTATTATTTAAATAAATATTTTAATTTTTATTTTATTTAATATCAATAAGCTTTATTTGAAGCCATAATTGATGCTAGCAGTCAGACTATCTCGACTCCCAACTCTGATTTTATTAGCCTGCCCATCCTAGATGAAAATTTTACCAGCCTGCCCCCCTCTAGACGAAAATGTTACCAGCCTGATCCCCTAAACAAAATCTTGCTGATTTTGTTTTGTCTGCTGATTCCCTTGGTCTTTACTCAATTATTAATTTCAGTTAATGTTAAGATTATAATTGTAATTAAATAAATTGAATTACCTTACTAACTTTTATCTTTGCTATTTTCATTACATTTCAGGAACAACTTAAGGCTGCCCTGGATGCGATGCAGAAAGATCTGCAGAAAACCGTAAATGATTTAATAGAAAGTAAAGAAGAACATGCTAAAACTGTTGAAATAGTCGATCAACTGTCATCTTTAAGAGACCAACTACTAGCCAATATAGCAAATTTAACAAAAAACAAGGAATACTTAGAAGGAGAACTATCAATCAAAGAATGTGAAATTGAAAGGCTTAAAACTCTTGGGCTTATTCAAACATTAGATGAAACCACAATTGAAGATCCACAAGTACAATGTGACTATTTTGACGATTTAATAAAATCTGCGAGAGACACTATTACTAAGCTCTTAAATGATTTCGAAGCTGAGAAAAACGCAAGAGAAGAAATTTGTAATGCTTATGATAAGCTTCAAGAAGATTATACAGCATCTATGAAGACGGTAGAAGATTTATTATCTGAACTTAATAAAGTCAAATCTGAAAAAGATCATCTCATTGAGCAATTAAATAATTACAAAAGCCAGTTGCAACACATGGATATTTTAAAAATACATTTAGCAGCTATGGAAGATAAATTAAAAAGTGCAAAGGAAGTAGAAGACAGATTACTTCAACTTCAAAATGAATACAAAGAATGTATGAAAATGTTCAAGGAAAAACAAAAAGCAATAGATTCTTTAAAGGAACAATTGCATGCAGTAGAAACTGAAAATAAAAAGCTAAAAAAATCAGCTGAAGATGTTAACGAATTAAAAAATAATCTTGATAAGGCCGAGCAAAAAATAAGAGATTCCATTAATCAAATTGAAAATCTTAAAAAAGAAGCTGAAGATAAAGAAGAATTACATAATGAATTTTTAGATTTGAAATCAAAATTTGATGAATTAATGAATAAATTAAAAGATAAGGAATCAGAATTTGAACGTCTTGCATCAGAGAACAAAAAGATACAAGAAAAACTTAAGCATTTAGAGCAAGAAAAAGAGAGTTTACAACAAAAACTTGAAGAGCAAAAAGACCAAAATGAACAACTTGATATTAAGCACAGAGAATCCACAAAAGTAATTGAGCATTTAAAAGAGCAATTGCAAGATTCAACCACTCAAACTGAAAGATTATCACATTTGTTGGTTCAAGCACAAGAAAAACAAACTGAGTTGGAAATAGAAATTAATGAACAAAGGCGAACTACTGTGGAAAAAATATCTAAAGCTGAAGATGATCAGATCAGAATATTGGATTTAAATAAGAAAATATCTGAGCTAGATGAGGAAAATGAAAGGCTTAAGAATGAAATTGAAAAATTCAAAATTGAAAATGAGAAATTAAAAGATGAAATCGCCGATGTGACATTAAAGTATGTACAAGAAAAAGAAAAGTTGGAGCAATGTCAAAATCATGCAGCTGATTGTGAAAAAAATATTGCAGAACTCGGAAAGCAATTATCAGAGGCAAAAAAAGAGCAGGAAAATTTATCCAATGAGAATAAGAAACTTCATGACCAAAATAAGGAATTTCAGGAGAAAAATAATGAATTAGAAAAAAATATCAAAGGGCTTGTATCTTCCTTAGAAGAATGCAAACATTTAAGTGACCTAGCGCTTGATGAAAATCAAAAAATAAAAGCTTTGATTGAACAATTGGAAACAGAAAAGAAAAAAATACAAGAAGATGTAGCCAACGAAAAAAAAAAGTATGCTGAACTAGAAAAAGTATTAGATGATACAAAAAATCAGCTAACAGATTCAAAGAAGGAATTACAACATAAAGTAGAGGAACTATCTGAGCTGGAAAATGCTAACCGGGAAACAACAGTTAAGTTAAAGTCATTTATTGGTACACCGGATACAGATAGCCGAATAGAAAATTTAGAAGCTCAACTGAAAGCAAGCAATGCACAGAAAGAAAATGTCGAAAATGAAAATGAAAAATTAAAAGACACAAATGCAAAGTTGAATGAAAGAATAGATGATTTAAAAAAAAAGATAGGAGGATTAGAAGATGAACTCAAATCACTTCATAATAATTTAAAAGAATGTGATGATCTAAAAAAAAGGTTAGTTGAAGATGAAGCATTAGTGAAGTCTCTTCAAGACCAAATCAAAAGTAAAGATGGAAAACTATTAGAAACAGAAAAGTTGATCGGAAACTTAAAAGAGCAGTTAGCAAAAGAAATAGCTGAAGCTAATGAGGCCAAAGCAAAATTAGAAATGTGCAAATCTGGAATTACTAAATTAGAGAATCAAAATTCCGAATCACTAGATAAATTAAAAAAATGTCAACAAGAATTTACTAATATACAAAACCTAATAGCTGAAAAAAATGCAGAGTTGCTAGGCCTCAAAAAAATAAATGGAGTTCTTGAGGATGAAAATAAAAGACTAACAGGAGAATTAAAAGATTTACAGAATAAAAATTCTTCACTTTCAAACGAACTTGAAAAAATTAAAGGAGCACATGATGAGTGCAAAGCTGAATCAATTAAAGCAGCAAATAGTATTGGTGAACATCAAAGCCAGATCAATGAATTAAATAACAAAATAAAACAAATGAAAGACCTTAATGACCAATTATCTAATGATAATCAATCACTCAAAGAAACATGTGATAATTTACGTCTCGAAATCGCAAAATTAAAACAGCAAATAGACATGCTTCAATATGACAAAGATACACTTATAAGTGATATTAAAGAAAAAGATAAAAAAATCGAAGATTATGAACAAATGTTAAAGGAATTTAGAGACAAAATGAAAGAGACATCCCAAGAATTATCATCACTTCAACTTGCATTAGAAGATAAAGAAAGAGAAAATTCGTTATTAAAACAAGAACTTGGAGAACTAAAAAAAGTTCTGGACTCATTAGAAAATACAAATAATGACCTACAAGGTGCCTTGAAGGCTTTGCAAGAAAATTATAATAATGTCAGTAATGATTTAAAAGACAAAGAATTGGGCATTAAAAACCTCAATGGTGAACTTGAAAAGTGTAAAACAGAGTTGGAAAACGCAAAACAAATGATACATGATTCGAATAATTCTATAGAGGAATTAAAAAATTTAAATAAATCTTTGAAAGAAGCTTTAGATAATGCTATAAAAAAACTGGACCTAGCAAATGATGAAAATCAGCAGTTAAAACAAGAAAACAAACTTCTTGCAAATGACAATCAGGAAACAAAAGATAAATTAAGTCAGTTGGAAGCAGATAACTTTAAACAGCAAGAAATGTGTACTGAGCTACAGTCTAAATATAATTCATTACAAAATGAGCTAGATGTAATCAAAAAGCTTTTGGAAGCTTCCAAAAGTGAAAATAAAGATCTAAAAAATTCTAAGATTGACTTAGAAAATAAAATAAGAGATTTAGAAAAGAGTGTAAAAGCTCTAGAGGATGAATTAAGATCAATGCAAATAAAAAATAGTGACTGCGAGAAAATAATTGAAGGCCTAAAAGATGAAATTAAAAAATTGAAAGATTTAAAAATGAATTTAGAAAATGAAATAAAAATAATGAATAATCAAATAAAAAAATTGAGCGATGAGTTGGAAGATACAAAAATAATGTTGGACCAACAAACTCAACTATATGTAGACTTGCAATTAAAACTAGAAAAACTGCAGGAGGAGATGAGAATACTTACTGAAGAAAATTTAGAATTAAAAGAGGAAGTTGCTGATCAAAAGGAAGTTAATAAATCCCTTAATTCTGCTATAGAAAATGTGAAAAGAGAAAATAAAGGGCTACAGGATAGAATAAATGAATTAAACCAACAACTTCAAGAACTTCAAATAGATTTAAATAAATCAGATGTCATTATAAGCAGTTTAGAAAATGAAAAACAGCTCTTAGAAGATAAAGTTGCAAAATTAAATGATCAAATAAACTCCCTGAATGATGAATTAAATGAAATGCAAAATAAGCTTGATTCCAAAAATGTAGAAACAGATGACTTGAATAATAATATAGCTTCATTAGAAAATGAAAAAAACAAGTTTTTGGCAGATTTGAATGCTTTAAAAGAAGAAAATAATACATTAAAAGATGAAATAGCAAAAAATGAAGAAGCAATCAAAACATTACAGGAACAACTGGAAAATGCATTACTTGATCTGATTCGATTAGAAGAAATTGTTAAGGAAAAAGAAAATGAGTTGACCAGCCTTGAAAATGAACTAGAAATGTTAAAAAATGATAATGAAGAACTTTATAATGATAATATAAAAATGTCAAATGAAATCACAAGATTAAATGACGTATTAGTTGAACTTAATCACCAAAATGATTCAATGAATCATGAAATTAAGGAATTGTTGACTGAAATTGATAATTTTAAAACAGAAAATATGCTACTTCTTAAAAATAATAAAGTCCTTGAAGAAGTTAAAGCAGAGCTCATTAGTCAAATAGAAAGTTTGAATACAAAAATAAAAGCACTTTCAGATGAGATTATGAAGCTCAATTTTTCGTTGGATACTTTGAAAAAATCAAAAGAAATAGCAGATAAGAACTTGGAAAAATGTTTAAATGATAACAAACTGCTAAATGAAAATTTAGCAAAAGCTAAGCAAGAAATTAGTGGACTATTGTTAATCCAAGGAAGAATGGAATCAGAACTTGCTATTTGTCAAAACAATGTTGATGATTTGAGAAATTCAAAAAACCAACTTCAAGATGAAATAAAAGAATTAAAACAAGAAAAGGCTGATCTATTACATGATTTGGATTTAAAGAAAGCTGAGGTGGCAGCAAATTTAGATATTATTAAAAAATTACGAGATAAACTCGATTTGTGTAATACAGCTAAGTACAACGTGGAGAAAGAATTGAAAACAGTTTACGATCAATTGTTTGAGGCAAAAAGAGAAAATGAAAATTTGAAAAATGTGGTTTGTCAGCTTAGAGAAGATTCCATGTGTTTGGAAACCAAACTTAAATTAACTGAAGAAGAAAACATTAAAAAGGTCAATGAAATAAGTGTTTTAAAAGAGCAATTAAACATGCTTCAGGAAAAAGTGATAGATTTAGAAGACAAACTAGAAGCAATGGGAGCTAGTTGTGAAGAATTGCTATCTGAAATTGGAAGACTTAAAACTGAACTAGAAGCAGCACTAGGTATGTTTCATAATATATAATATGTAACTGATAAATGGACCATTAGGGCCAAGCATGCTAAAACCTGACCAACTTTAGCCTTGTCGAATCTACCCTGGTTGGGTTAAATTTCATTTCATTTGAGACCCAGGGAATAAATTTCAACAGTTCAATATGTTTAAAATTGATTTACCTTTAGAGTAACCCCTTCCCCTCACATTAAGCCACATCGAACCTAGGGTTCGATGTGGCTTAATGTGAGGGGAAGGAGTTAATCTAAAGGTTACTCTACCTATATATATATATATATATATATATATATATATATATATATATATATATATATATATATATATATATATATAATGCAAGGCCTTAAAGTCTCGTATTATTTCAATAATGCACTTAATCATGCAGATTACATGCCAAATTTTCGCCTATTCAGGCATCTTCAGGGCTACTACAGTTTCGCAAGCAAGCTAGAAACAGACTGCTAGAGGCAGTTATTTTATGATTTTATGATATGATGTTAGCAGTTAGTTATGATTAAGTGCATTATTGAAATAATATGAGACTTTGAGGCCTTGCATTCTATATCTATAATTAAATAGTCTCTTCCTAAAAACTTGTTTACTATATATATATATATATATATACGCACATATATATATGTATATATATATATATATATATATATATATATATATATATATATATATATACACCTGTAAACAGGCTGTTTCGGATAAGTAAAGACAAAAGCATAAAAAATACCGGAAATTATACATCATTTTTCCTACAAAAACTTCTTAAAGGCACAGTCTATTCCCCTCTCTTTTTTCAATTAAACAAGGTTTTTGTAATTTTTAACTATTACCTCAATTTTCATGGAAGATGTCTTATAAAGTTTAAATAAAAAAGGTGGAAATTTTTTATATCCACTATTGAAAAGAGCGCTCACTAAATTTGTCAACAAGACTATCAAGTCTTGTTATCCAGTTTGTAAAAAAAGTTATTTTCAATTTCTAACAATGTTGTGCGCTACGCACCTTATGTCGGTAAAAAAAGAATCAGTCATATTTGCATTGGATTATAACATGCTAATTAGTTTAATCAACATTTAGTTTTTATTACTGGAAATGCTGGAGACATTAATAAGCTTAAAAATGATACCAAGTGCTCATCTAATTTCTGAAATTTTGACAGAGGCAGATAAAAACTAACAGAAAACAGGGGTACAGTTTTAAAAGTAACATTTAAAAAAAAATTCTGAAATTTCAACTTTTTAACTCAAAATTTAATTTTTAAATTACTAGCCATTCCAGATGTGCTCCATAAGAGTGTTGCAAACCAAACTTTAAAAATTAAACAATTTTTGAATAAAAATAAATTATTGGAAAAGTAAAAAAAAATTAAGTTCAAATTTAATAAAAAGATCTTTTAGTTAAAAAAAAATTAGATGTAGAATGCAAGGCCTCAAAGTCTCGTGAGGCCTTGCATTCTACATCTATAATTCAATAGTCTCTTCCCAAAACTTGTTTAAAAAAAATTGATAAATTTGTTTAATATTATAATACGAGTAAGTTGTTTCAACAAAAATTTAATGCTTAACTCTTCATTTTTTTTTAGAATGAATAACAGATTAATATAAATATAAGAAAAAAAAAATTGAAAATTGTTATTTCATTAATAGACAAACTGATACACATTGAATCTTGGATAAAAATCTGGTTTATTTATATATTTTAATTAATTAATAATAGGCTTTTAATTTTACCAACAAATTTTTTTTATCCGAAAATTTTGAAATTAAAAACACTCATATGGAGCACATCTGGAATCGTAGGTAGTTAAACAAATAATTTCGAGATTAAAATCTAAAATTAAAGAAAATGTCTAAATAATATTATTTTTAAAACAGTACCTCACCTACCATTTTCCGTTGTTTTTATACACTTGTTTTCATGAAACATTCAGAAATTAGATGAGCACTTAGTATGATTTCAAAGCTTATTAATGTCTCCAGCATTTCCAGTAATAAAAACTAAATGTTGATCAAACAAGTTGATATGTTATAATCCAATGCAAATATGACTGATTCATAGCGCACATCATTGTTAGGCACTGAAAATAACTTTTTTTACAAACTGGTTAACAAGACTTGATAATTTAGTGAGTACTCTTTTCAGTAGTGAAAATAAAAAATGTCCATTTTTTTTATTTAAACTTTAGGTATAAGAGATCTTCAATGAAAATGCTGCTACCAGTTGAAAATTTACAATCGAAAACGAGAGAGAAATGGACTAAGCCTTTGTCTTTGGAACATAAAAACTAAAAATTTCTATCTCTTTTTATTTTGACTCTATATGAGATTTGTTATGAAAAAACAACTGCTTGTTGAAGGGTGGCGGGATGGCCGAGTGGCTAAACGCGTTAGAAAATACGCGTTGCCACTGACAACCGGACAGATGATCTGAGAACCAAAAGATAGCAAGTTCAAAACCCGGAGCCAGGGGAAATTTAATAATACTCGGCATTAATCCCCCACCCTCTCCCCTGGCCCGGGAAACCCTGTATAGCCTAAACGGCGAGGAAGGGGTGGACAAAAAAAAAAACAAAAAAAAAAAAAAAAAAAAACTGCTTGTTGAAAAATCACAAAACTTGTCATTAATCGAAAATAGAGGGAAATAGACCATGCCTTTATAGAAACTTTTTGGTAAAATTTATTTTTTGAGATGCCACCACCCCTATTAAAGATAAATATACATGATAGGACAACCAGCGGGGTGGCATGAGCACATTGTTTGCTACTCACATTTATGGCTGAGATCCTCTGCTAGTATTGTGGTGAAGAAGTGGTTGTTTAGAGTTGATTGAAATTGGATTGACCAATCTTAATTTAGTCCTTATCATACATGTAATCCGTAATCAAGAAACATTTTTTTAACTATGAAATATTATTTCAGCTATGTTGCCACCAGATAATCCATTGAATGAATTACTAAAGAAAATCATGTATAATGGATTTCAGGTAAAAATCTAAATATCAGAATCACAATAATTCATTTTAATATATAAGCAAATATTAGTTACTGCTTGAAAAGACAATTAATCGAAAGCTATGTATACCCTAATACAATTTATTGTGAAAAAATACTTAAATTAATTACTAGTGGTAATTGATTGACTTATATATGTACTTGATGAATATATATATATATATATATATATATATATATATATATAGTGTAACGTTAAATCGATAATCAAATAAAAACATATGATTTAAAATCCCAAACCTTTTGTTGGAACGACTATTGGTCGGAACAAACTGTTGGAGCACGTGGATGGGCCTAGATCTTTTCGACGAAGACCTGGAAAATCCCAGGAGGATCCAGAAGGTTCGTTTGCGACTATATATAGGGAGGGAGTGACTGGGCCAGTTAGTCTTAGTCTTAGTCTGTGTCAACTGTGAAGCTCAAGTCATATGATTTGTGTGTTATAAAGTTATAATTGTTGTAACCTGCTCGGATATTAGGGTTGTATTAATTCTTTGGCATTGACAAATGTATATTTTTGTTAAATAAATATTTATTACCCACATAAGTGTTACAATATATATATGAAGGAAATTTGCTTTTGATTGAAATTTGCACTTTCTAAGTATCAATAACTCTGTCTCTCTATTTATGAAAAAATAATAATAGTGGCTTTTTGATTTAAAAGAGTTTTATTAAAATTTGAATCCAATACAGTTAAATGGCAAGATCAATTATTTACACATGTAAAAATAGTTGACACTCCCCTTCAAATCATATACAAGTACACATACTGGTGGGTTTTTTACAGTTAACAGTGTCTTTGATTTTTACACATCTAAGTTGCTTTTTCAATAACAATTTTATCAAGTCAATCCATTATTGATAAGGGTCATTTTCCCAGAAAGGGCCAAACACTGTCTCAGATGGATTTTGAAGCCCACTCACCAGTTTGGTCCCTTAAAAAAATCTCTAATTATGCTTTCTGACTTTTCCTGTCGACTAAGTTGGGTTTCACTTTTAAAAAATAAAAATGTAATGGTTGAATTTCAATTTGAGCAGTGGAAATCTCCTTCTCTCACAACTAGAGTTTCCAAACTTCACCTCGTCTATGAATTGGTCATTGACTCTTTTTGGAGTTTTTGTTATTGTTTTGCTGTTTAAAACATCTAAGATTAAAATTTGAGGTGTGCCATATTTTTAGGAATGAAAGAATGGTATTTAGAGGATGGAAAAGGCTTGTCCACAGTTTTTTGCTTTTCCCCTGCTTATGTGGTATTTTCGTATTATGGCTGTTTTTAACCATTACATCTGCGGCTACTGACAAAAAGTAAGAATACATCTCAGGTAACAAACCATTTATTCGCAACATGTTTTGAGCCACTGTTGAACCGTCGCGTGAGAACGTTTATACTGCGACGTCAGGCGGGATACAACCTGTGTCATTCTTCCGCCTCTATCCACTTAGAGAGTAATTTTATCTAAACATTTTTGTTACTTTGTTCTTTTATAGCTGGTTGAGACGTTTTCGATGTTATTCGGTTATCTTTTTTACAAATAGCAGCTGTATGTAAGTACTAAACGAAAGAATTGTATGCATAAATTTATTCCGCTAATAATTTTTTTTCCTAAATTTCGGGAGGGAGGATCAACCCCCCATATCTCTCCAACAGCCTCCCAAGATCAACCTCCTGCAATATCCCTCCCAGGGTGTCTTTACCCAGAATTCGAGCTTTGTACATCAGTCCAGCCATTTCGACATTTTCAATTTCAAGAATTCCTAATTTCAGATTCGCCCTATCCGGGAAAATGACCCATAAATAAGCTTAATGTAGTACTCTAAAGAGAAAATGCAGTATTGGTAAACAATACATAGAGTAAACACGTTTTTAGTTCTGGAGATACATGCATTTATTGATACAGTAATTTTTTTTTAAAATCATATAACATGAAGTAACATGCAATAATATTGAATATATAACTGAATAGCTAATAAAAATAATGAAAAGAAGTTGATAACAATTAAGTATTATTTTACCACTTCAGACCTTTGCTCTATGAAGTTATCAGGGAAGCTCAGATTAAATTTTAGGTTTACAATCCTTAGGCACTAATATCTTACATTAAGTGACATAATGTAATACTGTTGGTATTAAAGTGAGCTTGGATTTATTATTATAATAACAATAATTATGAAATATCTTAATTAGGCATGCAGTATGGATGAACTGGCTGAAATTCATCAACTTATCTGCTCTGGCACAGCAATGTTGATAAAAAAAGGAAAAGCTGTTCTACCAGAAAGATCACCTATATGTAAATTGGATTCTAAATACATGGAACTTCCACCAGACAAGAAAGAAATCCTTAAAAAGACATGCCTTCTTCAAAATGAAGTTTCCAAAAGACAAACGGAAGCACAGAAAAGAAGTAAACATTTTATTTATATTGACATTAAATTTCAATTGATAATTGACCAATTAATATTATTTATTTTATAATTTATTAAAAAACTTAAATTCAATAGATTAAACATCAACCTGACTCACTATTTGAGGAAAATAAGTTAGTTAACTAGATTCAATTTTTAAAACCAGTCAAATTGTAAGCATGCAATTATAAAAAATTTGAATTTAAAATATTATATGCTATAAATTGTATAAAGAAGGCTTTGATATTTTTATTGATTATTATTTATGATAAAATGGAAAAAGTCTCATTTTTAGATTTTATAAAACTGTTAAATATGATCACTGCATACCTTTGAATTTATTACTAAACACAAAAATATAATAAAATAAATGGAAACTTTAATATGTTATTCAGAATAGACTGAAACATTCTTTACAGCTTATGATGATACAATAATATATTACTCAAGTTTTCAATAATCACTTTATGTTTAAAATAGTGTTTATTATTATTCTTGAATATCAGTAGTAGTTCTTCTTTTCTTTTTTCTGGAGAAAAAAAATGTGTGGAACTGTGATTTTAGCTATATTTAAAGGAACTATAATTATTTTAGACGATTTCTTTGATTTTTTTTTTTTTTTTTATATATATGGCAATTTTATGCATTGAAACATGTGCCTAAATGAAGGCAAATCAAGCGTTATTAAGCAGTTTTTATCATCCTGTTTCTGAGGTTAGTGTCATATAAAATAATCCGCATGGAAAGTTTTAACAAAAGATATTGGAGAGTGAAATCATATTCTTCATCAATTTGGAATAGGGTAAACCATACAGTTATTGGCACTCAGTACAGTTATTGGCACCCCAACTTTAACTTAAAGAAATAGGTAAACAAGTCCTAATTTTATTACAAGATATACATGAGTTTAATGTTTGAAGGGTCCTCTAAGTCATTGATGAGGTAAGACTTTAACAAACTAACCATAGGAAAGATTTCACAATTAAATCCACAGGGTGCCAATAACTAGATTTGGCACTTTAAACAATAAATATTGCCATATTGTAAAACTGTTGAACTTTTGACCCAAAAAAACCTCTTGAGTCTGTATGAGGATAGATAATGAGGAGCTATATGAAGTTTCTATTTGATCCCTTTACAAAAAGTATTTTTTTTAATTTAACCACAGAAATGTAGTCTTAAGGGTGGCAATAACTGTACGGTTTTCTTTTCTTTTCCTGTGTGTCAGCCTCACTCAGAGAACTGTCCAGTTTTCATTATGTACAAATGGAAGATACATCGGAATTCAGACTTTTGGATAGATTTTTTCTACTTACAGAGAAAAAAATTGCATTTCTGATAAGACCATTCAGCAACGTCAAGGTATCATAGTTCAAAGAGTTAACATACTCTAAAGAACATAAGAAAATTTGCTTGACTTGGTAAAATCTTTTATATTATATTACCTTGCTTTTCCAACAATCAAAGCATTGGAAAAAAACATCTAAAATTTCAAGGCTCTATTTCCAATTATTAATTTATGCTATTTTTTTCCTTGCTTACTAATTCCTCCAAGGTGTTAACTGAGAATCTAAATATTTTAAAATTTTAATAATATTCTAAAATTCCCGGCGGAGCCAAATATTTTCTCTTCAAAAAATAAATTATTTAAAAATAAATTTTAATACTTCATTATTTTATAATTTTATTTATAAATTTATTACTTGTTTGGGCATAAATCTTTATTTTTTAAAGTGATTATCTATTTCAGTAAACAATTTATTTATACTTTTAATTTCTATATTAAAACAAAGATACCAAAAAGCTGGAAATATGATAGCATACTTGTAAAAGATTGATTAACTGGAGCACGCTGAAAACTAATAAAATCTTAAACAAATAATAAAAATTGTATGAACAGTTGAAGGGGTCCGCAGCAGTGCTAACCCACAATAGTATACTTAATATTTACAATATATGTACATATTACTGTATTTAATTGGGATTTCATTATCAGATCACCATTTAAATATCAAAGTATTAATCGTGGGTAAGTACTATCTTTGGCCAATCCCTTCAATAATCTCTTTTAATGTAGACATAGAACTACAAGACAGATTCAGATATTTTAGAGGAAAACTAACAATATGTTTATGATTGCATACTAAAGTGTAGTACACCTTTGAGACAGACACCAAGCTTTTTTCAAATATAGGGACTAAACAGGAGAAAAATGTAGAGCACATCTATAATAATTCAGTAACTCTAGGAGATTCAGATCTAGAGCAGTTCTTTTTCAAAAAATATATTATATAATTCTATAAATATACAAAATAATTTTAATTGTACTTAATTATATTATTATTTATCAATATCACCTATATTAAATAAAAGGTAATGTTAAAATATATATTAATATATATATATATATATATATATATATATATTAATATACTAATATTAAAATATATTACAGCTTGCGCACTAACTGAAACTGTACAACAATATCAAAAAGAATTATTTGCCATACAAGAATTCAACTTTGACCTGGAGATGAAGCTGGCAGAAAAGTTACCACCACCAGAAAAAGAAAAACTTAAAGAACAAGCTAACTACACGCAGAGTCAAATCAATCATTTTATGTAAGAATATTTTATAAAATGTAGGACTAATTAATCAGATCGTCAACATTTCAACTTCTGGGAATTTTAATTTATTAACTTGCTGCCGATTCACTTGCATTTCCTTTTTCTCAACTTAGCAACTGTGGATCTTAGTACCCTGACTGCTACCCATCACGATGTTTATAACCTGGCACATCACACACCCTGATAAGGTGTTAATCTACTGTTATTATTGATGTAAATTGAAACAATAAGGACTTATTGATTAGGAAAAAATAAAGTTTTAATATTGTTTTGAATTTTTATAAATAAAATTCGAGAAATTCAAGTCATTTATTGTGACCCTGATATGCACTGAAGAGAACCTATAGTGGGTTCACAATCCCCTTTTTAAGAGAGTATTGCGAGCGAAAGTCAAAAGCTGAGATCTAGCTAATCAAGACCCTTTTTAAGTTAGAGGATTAGTGGGGATTGCTGAAGTCATAACATGCCAATTATTTTTTTTATATAAGTTCACAGCATCCAGTTTGGAAGACAATTTCCAAATCTTGGTCATTTTTTTAATAGAAACAATAAAATCAAGCACAATAAATAAAGGCAAGCAAAAGCCATAAGTAAGTTGCATAAGCTAACCGCAGTTAGTGGATTGGTTGCAGAGGGTATCTAACAACACACAAGTACCTTATTTTGTTGAAATTTAATTGTTAAAATACTTAGTATTAAGTTATCAAATAAAATGATTTTATTATTTAATCACAAGCATTTATACTGACTACTTTGAAGAACTTAAATACTTGATAAAAAAAAAAAAAAAAATCTGTTTTAGTTTATTATTAGATTGAGGCATAAAACATTTCAAGCCATCAAATATTTTAAAAAAATTCTTTATTTTATTAAATTATTCTAAATGACTAACAATCATTTTCAAATTTTATGATAAAAACAGATGTCTTGCTCAACAAAGAAAAGATGAAGCAATGAAAGAACAATCTGATTTGCAAAAAGCCATGGAAACAGTTAAATATGTGCAAAAGGCTGTTTTGAATGACCCAGTTAAGAAGAAAGTAGAGGCACAAAAAGAGGAAGTTTATCAGCAAACAGTAACCGAGGTATTTACTCCTTTCCTAAATGGTACGAACATATTTGTTGTAAAATTATTTGCTGTTCCAAATTATTATTAAAAGCTCTTCATCATCTATCAAGCTTTTCCAAATAATTGTTTGCTAGATTACATTACCAATGCTTTAAAGTCAATTATAATGCTGCTGATATCTTTGATATCAACCAAGCTTTTGATAAGGTGTGGCATGGAGGAATGCTTTCAAAAATTTAAATTTATCTTCCTCTGACTTGTTATTTATTATTAAATTTTAAATAATAGATAATTTGAAATTTCTAGTCCAAAAGGTGCTGGAGCTGGAGTTCCAAAAGGTTATTACAATAACATTCTGATCCTGAGTCCAGAGAAGTGTGATATTTGGGACTTCATGTGGACAAGAGGCTGAAATGGAGAGCCAACATGGGATTAAAAAAAAAATCTGGTGCGATGCACGCAACACACAACTTTCACTTACCAACTTACTTACATTAGAAATCGACGTGTTTTTTTTAATTGCCATTTTTATAAATAATATAAAAAAGATGACTTGATTTTGATTAAAAATGATTAATTTAATCAAAATCATTAAAGCCGTTTTTGAGATATTCCAAAAAAATGTAAAAATTGGAAAAAAAAGTTATGAAATAAAGAGCCCCCTGCATTTGACCAATTTTGATGAAATGTTGTCTATCACATTGTGAGCATATACATACACCAAATATCCAGTCTGATAAAAATCACAACAGCCGCTGTTGAATAAATAAAAAAAAAACACGTGAACATAAGAAAAAGTTTATTAAATGAAGTACCCCCTCCGTTTCACCAATATTGATGAAATTTCGGCTGTCGCATCGCGGGCATATACATACATCAAATACCTAGTTTCATCAAAATCATCAAAGCCGTTTTTGAGAAAGTAAAAAAAAAACGTTAACATTAGATAAAATTCTTTAAGTAAAGTCCCCCCTCCGGTTGATCAATTTTGATGAAATTTTTACAGTCATATCTCGGACATATAGGCGAGCGCAAGCGACGGTGCTGCTTCTTTGAGGAACTAGAAGGAACTAGAGAAACGGGGATAGAAGCCGTGCGATTACCTGGGATTCATAGGGTTTTTTGCCGTTTTTAATTTATTTTTCCATAATTAAAACCCGATAGAGCAAAAAATTATTGGAAAAATGTCTAATAGGTATTGCTCGGTCCCTCAGTGTTCTTCAAAAAAATCTAACGATGTGTCATTCCATTTGCTTCCAAAAAATAAAAAGCTTCTTAAAGAGTGGATTGTAAAATTAAGAATAGATAAGCCTGTTTCGAAACATATGACGATATGTAGTCTTCATTTTAAAGAAAGTGACTATCTTTATCCAGGTAAATATTAGTATTTGACATTTTATTATTCCAAAATGTTGGTTTTATGCAAATAACATTGGGACCATGGTGTCATATTTGTTTTTCTTTTTTAATTTTCCCCATTTTTGTCTTACATCCGTTGTGCTTAATTGTTCCAAGTTTTCAAAGCGAAGCCTGAAAGTTTTGACAAATAATTAAATAATATGACAAAGAATCTAAGCTGTCATAACAATGATTGTATGAATAGGTAATTAATGTTATTACTAACCAAAAAACGTAGAGTAAAGTTACAATGATGTGTTTGCATTTACCAGAACTACCAGCTTTACACGTACAATGACAAGAAAATTGCTTATTATTATTAATAAATTTGATTTCCACTTTTATTTGATGGGGCAGTCCTTTAAAATTGCTAGTTTGAGGGCACAAGGCTTGTAAAATAACTGTTTTTTTACTTCTAGATATTATTCCACATGTTATTATGTGGCTTGCATCAAGAATAGCCTGCCCTTCAATTAATAGTCTCTTAAAATTACCAACTATCTCTATTACATCAACTAAGTCTATCCCCGTTCTTTCCGACATTTTGAAAATGCTACTAGCGCACCCTATAGTCGATTGCGCCCGCCTATACATACATCATATACCCAGTTTGATCAAAATCGTTAAAGCCGTTTTTGAGCAAATAAAAAAAACACGTGAAAATGATACAAAATTTATTAAGTAAAGTCCCCCCTCCGGTTAATCAATTTTGATGAAATTTTTACAGTCATATCTCGGGCATATAAATAGATCAAATACTCAGTTTAATCAAAATCGTTAGAGCCGTTTTTGAGAAAATCGAAAAAAACGTAAAAAGTTATTAAATAAACTACCCCCTCCCTTTGAGCAATTTTGATGAAATTTTTGCTGTCACATCGCGGGCATATACATACACTAAATACCCAATTTCAGGTTCCCACAGTTTATAGTTTTTGAGCTAGTCTGTTCACACACACACAGACACACACACACACACACACACACACACACACACACACACACACACACACACACAGACCATTTCGCGGGACTTGGTCATTTCGACTCAGGGGGTCCCAAAACGTGTATTTCCGTTGAAAACCGGAAGTCGAAATTTTTCACGATCGCAATACTTCCACTTACTATATATTTCATATATAGGTAAGTGAAAGTAAAAAAAACTTAAGAAACAATTTAGAATATTATTCAGTTTACTTGAAAGACTCTTTAGTCCACATATTCTATACAATACCTTATTATCAAAAACCCTCAACCTTTGAGGGATGAGCAAAGGCTGACAATTTTTAAAATATAGCATGCCATATTTGGAACAAACAGGGATGAATCAACTGGAGAATTTAAACTTTACATAACCCCATGAACTGCATGCGGTAAATATAATATAGGTGATAGAAGCCTGACCAATAAAATGGGCATGTAAAATTGTGAAACTCGGGGGTGAACGAATCCCTAAATGATTTATAAGTACAGGACCGACTGGGAAATGTCCGATTGGTAGGTTGAGACAAAGGTGGGAAGATTACATGAAGGCAGATCTGTTGAAGTTCGGTCTGGATAGCGGTCGGTGGATGGAGGTGTGCAGGGAGGAAGTTGTAGTGTCAGAACCGAACCTTCGGGTTCGCTAAGCCTTTATTATTATTATTATTACTTGACAGACACTCCAAATTACCAAGAACTAACAAACTTACCATTTAGACAGTACTACAAAAAAGTGTTGGTTAACAAAACTGTTATGATCACAGATTTTCTAAAATAGGACTTACCACATTTTCAGTTTTATTTTTTTCTAAATAATTTTAAAAGTCTAAAAAAATGTCTTAATTTATAAAAAATATTAACTATAAATGAGTACTTTGTGTGCTGTTTTTCTGTTCAGTTATAATAAGAAAATCATACAAATGTATTTTCAGTGTTTGCGAAGAAAATTGAAAAATGCTATTCAAAATGAGAGAAAGCTCCTTTATATGTTACAAAATGAAAAAGCAAAAAGTGCTTGCTTTGAATACCACTTGAAATTAGCTGCTAAAAAGGATAAAAACACTGATAAAAATTATTTTAAACCAAGTAGCATACCAAAAAAGAATGTTGAAGAGAAGGATGAATTTAGTGAAGAAAGTGATTCTGAGTCTCAATATTGTGATGATTTGAATGATCAAACACCTATGGTACCGGAGAAAGAGAAAAAGCCACCTGGACCAAATATTGTGCTTTCGACAAACACAGATATGAAGGACAAAGTACTGACTGATAAAGAAGTTCAAGAAGAGGTCGAATTCCAAAAGGCAGTTCGTGATTCTCTGATTACAGCAAAAAAAATAACAGCTGAACAAGGATACAATATAGTTCCTGATGTCTCTAAGGTAACCATTTTTTTCTTCCTTTCTGATGTGAGGTTTTTCTTGAACTAATTTCTCTCTTTCTCAGTTTTCCAGTAGGTAGGGTATTAATAAAATATGCATACATGAGGCATGGCCTCAGAGGACAGCCTAGACAACAGATCTTGCCTCAGCTATAGCTGTGGAATTGCTGGTATTTCCGCATCACTGTTCACTCCCCTTATCTACTTTATATTGGACCTTCTAAATTGAGATTGACTTTCTCATTTTGTATGTTTTAGCTGCTTTTAATTCTTTTACATGTATAGCCCGTTGAAGTAGTTTGATTATAACAAATTGATCATTATCTATATCATTATTCTGCTTTTGAATTATTCAGTTTCTCCTTTATCACCACATGTCTCCATCCCTCACTAGTTCAAATACTTTCCAAACAAACATTGTCTGAATTATGATATATGTTTTTCAAGATTTTGAAGATGTATAAGTAAGTTACTTCTTTCCTCAAATTTAGCTAGCAATTGATTCAATTGAATTTACAAAATTTCAAAGAAGGTTCCCTGATTTTCTGTTGAGCAACCAGGATTCACGGTTTCAGTGTATAGTAATAGCTATGCCAGTAATTAATTTTGTAAATAACATAAAATTTTGTAATTACAATCAACGAAAGTATTTCTTCTACTTAGGTAATACTAATTAAAAATATGAAGCCTGCAACTGCATTTAAAATAATTGAAAAAGTGATCATTTGCGTTATTTAGTCACTTTTGAATGACTCCATACCAACATATGCATAAAGGTAGGAACCCCTTTCAAAGTGTCGCAATTTCTGCAGAGAGTACTAGAAAAATCAAAACTCCCTTCCCAATAACAGAGCTGCTCAATAATAGACCGATCAAACATTTTTGTGGGGGGTCACATGTGATGTAGGCGCTAGCATATAAGCATACAATACTAAAGGTCAGGGGTTTGCATCCTCTCAGGTAGCCCAAGGATCCTAGGCTATGCCATCCTTCAGATGGGACGTCCCATGTCTGTATGATGTGAGGTACTCATTAATGATCCCCATCCTAATTATAGCCTGATTTAGGACTCCCACTTTAGCATCCTACACTTAGCCTTTGTGGCCTAAAAGTGATATTCAACAAATAAAATTTGCCCTTGGGAGAAAAGTTAGGCCATTTTACGGTAAGTTTGATTCCACATAAATAATTCACTTATAAGTATACATATAATTGTCACAAACCAAGTGAGATTCTGAGGGACACCTATTTCCTGTTTGTAGAGGTTTTGTGTGTCATGTTAAAATACTATCTGTATAACACGATCAACTTTTAGCTGTCTCATGAGGACTATGCTTCTGAGACAAGGTTTTTCCTGAATAGAATAAACTAACTACATGGAAGGGAAGAAGCTCAGAAACAACAAATTTATTTATTCTCTGATTTGGGAATATTCACACCTTTCAGTTTTTTTACACAAGCTTCCACTTCTTATTCAGATATTGGGAACATTTTAATAGAATCAATAATGGAACTTCAATAATAACATACCTGTTTTTTCAGTTTCTAACTATACAAAAAATATTTTTTAAGGACTTTTTTTGTTTTTTGTGATTAAATATGCCCATTTTAAATACATTTAATTATTATTCTTGATAAAGACTGTTCAATTGTTGAACATTTGTATTCCATTATCAATAAATTTTTCTTCTATATTTTGTATATATGTCAGATTCACATGAAAAATTTGTTGACAAAAATAGTGATAAATTATTTTACTAGAGACCAGCCTGGCATTGTATCAAACTACCATCACCATGAAATCTAAGCAGATTTGCCAATATGGCAAATAATGGTTAACATGAAAATTTTTGAAATCTTTGGCATTTTATAAAACAGTAAAAGTTAATGTACTAGATGTTTATTTCGCATCATGGGCGTACCCACCGGGGGCAGGGGGGGGGGCAGCTACCCCGACCCTGGAAGGCTGGAAGCAATAATTTTTTAGGCTTTTAAGACTGGAAGCAATAATAAAATACATTTTTTTCAAGCAAATAATTGTAATAACTTAGTTAATAAAGCACTGCTATAATTATACATAATTTTGGTTTCATTCACCTTTTCCGAGGTAAGGTATTACAACCTGAACGACCATAGCTTGCCCCCCCCCCCCTAGTTTTTAGCTTGCCCCCCCTAGTTTTGATCCTGGGTACGACCTTGTTTGGCATATACATAAATATATAGCCGTAAGTCACAAAGACACTACTGGGAAATAAATTAAAATTTTGCCAGTTGCTTTTTAGTATGATTATCCAAAATTTAATAAATGGGTTTTCTTAGCCTATAGTAGATCTTCAAAAACATTAAATATAAAAAAACAACAACTATAACACTGAAATATAATTTTTAAAAATAAATAACTATAATTATTCATTGATTATTTAGGACCCAGTCCTAGAAGAAGATGAAGTTGCTGATGAACCTCCAAGTATAGAATCTGAATCTGAAACTGATTTGTAATGATCAATGGTAATTTTAATAGCCATAAATTTAAATTAAATAAACAATAAAAAGTTCATCCATTAATAACTTTTTTTATTGTTAAACTATGGTTATTTACTGATATATAAGTGTCCAGAAGAAAATCAAAAACTAAACATCTTTTGTATGTAATACCTCTTGATTTTTGTAATTAAAACAAGGAACAAAACTTCTGGTGTGTTAATTCTGGGCATAAATAGTTAAGAGTGTGATAAAAAACGGAGGTTCCAACAGCAATTCGCTAACATATTGTAAATTTGAGGAAACTCATCCCACTCATACCGGAAAATAGGACAAATTGTCAAAAGGTGCAGTACTACGGTAAGGTATATTCTAAAAATGTATCAAAAACTGGGTACAATGGGAAGTATATACGACACTGGCCCACCACCAGTACTCCAAGCTTACCACTAGAGGGCTATCATAAGGACTGTGGCCGAAGAACCCCATACAAGTACTTTAAATTTAGCATGTATGGTGCAAGAAAATTAAAAGATTGGGGTATCTGCACAAATGTTTAGAAGAACCCTTAAGAAAGCTGGCTATAATGGGCCTAAGCCTAGGTGTAAGCTATTTATATGTAAATAAACCAGATATTGAAACTGCAGTTCGCAAAGGAACATGTAAACAAGCCATTATCATTCTGGTACGTGTTTTATTTACTGATGAGAGTAAATTTAACATTCATTGATTAGATGGAAGGGGGAAACTTTGGAGAAAACCAAAAAAAGAGCTCCTGGAAAAAACAAAAAACTTAGTACTGTGAAACATGGTGGAGGGAGTGATTTGGTTTGGTGGTGTATGTGTGCTGCTGGAGTTGGTAATTTGAAATTTATCGACGGAATAATGGACCAACACGTTTATTCAGATATTTTGAGAAGTAATTTACCGGAAAGTTTAATGAAATTTAATCTCTAGGAAAAATTCATTTTTCAACAAGATAACGACAGCACGGAGAGTTCAAGAATGGTTGCTCTACAATGCTCCACAGCAGCTTAAAACACCTCCCCACTCTCCTGATGTTAATCCAATAGAGCATCTGTGGGATCAACTAGGCCATTAGAAAGCAAAAATTAAAATAAAGAAAAAAGACTACTTAAAACCGGTACTAAAGGAAGAGTGGGGTAAAATTACTCCAGAAACTACAAAAAAACTAGTTCACACTATGCCAAATAAATTACGAGAAGTGAATAGAAATAAGGGAGGAATGACTAGCTATTAAATTTAATTTGGCATCAATCAATAAGCTTCAAGTTGAAGAAAAATGATGTGTGCAGGGACTTTTGGCGCATCAATATTTTGACATTCTATGTCAAATAATTTTCCTCATAAATTATAAGTTAAATATATTATATGAAATGTAATTATGGTAAATTAAAATAGATTAAATTATGTAAAAAATATGTGAGTTTCATTGCCCATAACCTATCTTTAGTTAAAATTAAAAACGCTAGAGGGTGTGCAGACACTTTTGTTAGTAAGTGTATATAAAAATCTGGTGTAGACTAATCACCAACCTAATTGGTATAGAAATCGACATTTTTTGTTTAATAAAATAAGTAAAAAAACTAATTTTTGTGAACACCATTATGCATATTCACATGAAACAGCTTTTTCAACATTTATTGATTTTTTTAACCTCTATAACGTATAGGTTATTATTATTATTCCACAACTTGACAGCCATCACTGGTTTTTAATTTTCTTTTTCTAAGGGGCTTAAACAAATAAATATATCCTTATTTCATCAACAATTTTACCCTTTCTTGGCGATACATCGTTAACGGGAATTGATATAAGGGATCCTTAAGGAAAATTTCATTTAAAAAATCTATTAAAGACCTAAAATTTGTAAATTAAAATATAATTATTAAAGATTAACATATGCCATATTTTTCATCCCCAAAACTGCATTACATGTTTTTTAAAGCATTCTCATTTTATTCCGATTATTCGTCTGAAAGCTTTAAAAAGAACATAATTTTTTATTATTGGGCTCAGCAGGGGTTAAAAACGCTGATCAAAACCAATTTCCTCCAATCGGAAAAAAACTTCTCCAGCATCATCTTAACCCTGTTCCATGCCAGGATTTCGTACCCACAACCCAAATTTTGAATGACGAGCTTGGTGATGCTCAGAGTAGTAGAGCAGCTCGTAGGTGGAAGATGCATCTTTGATGGCGTTTCCCCTTAGGTTCGCCCCGCTCACGAACCTTTTCCAGAGTGCGGTGTGTCCTATGATGACCTCCCGATGCTAAATCGTGCATCTTAATAAGCACGTTTAACATCTGCTCCTTTGGCAGATAAATAGCAGTTTCTCCCAATTACTGAGATCATTATCTGGGGTGCGCTTCATCAATCCTTTATTCAACCTAATGGAGTTCCATTGGGTCCAGTAGGTTCTGACGTTCTTAGACAGAGAACCTCTTCCTGCTGAGACGGTCTTTCTTGGCCGGACTTTTTCCATTGTCGGACCGGGTCAGTGCCCTGCTCCTTCACCGTTTAAGAGTTTTTCCATTCGTCGGCGATAATTATTGTTCTCCTCACCACTTCATAACATTCCACGTTATCTTTAATCAATTCATTCATGTATGGTGATCTTTCAGCAACTATAGCTCGTGCTTGACCCATTATTGATTGCATGACCGCCCCAAACGGTAAGGTAAGGCGCACATTGAGACACTCGCGACGCAGAGCAGTTTTTGTGCAAAGTGTATTAGATAGGAACGGCGCACATGGAACGCAGCGCAGAACAGGCCGATGTGGCACTCGTGGATGTGCCACAGAAAACTGTGCCGATGCCACACAGTTTTGATTATTTTATTTTATAAATCATTTTATATTTATTTGATTATTTTCATTCCTATTATTATCATTCAATATTATTGTTCGTGAAATTCTACTTCTTTCTTAAGCAGGTTAATGAAACTAGGTAGGTCTTCTGTATATATAGGGTGTTCTAGATAAGTACAGGAAAACCAAGGTTTTAAAAATACAATAATTTTTTTAAAAATATATTCTGTTATTTTAGATTTCAAAATCGAAATATAATTTTGAAATTTCTCGCTACTCCAAGTGTGCATGATACGAGTGTTTTAAATTTCTAAAACTAAACAATTCCAGGATAAAAAGAACGTGTATTTCCGTTGAAAACCGGAAGTCGAAATTTTTCACGATCGCAATACTTCCACTTACTATATATTTCATATATAGGTAAGTGAAAGTAAAAATGTAGTCGTAAAATTATTTAAAAAATAAAATATACATATATTAAAATTTAGATGAGTGCCTATCTGAAGTTCGAAAAGTAGATACTTTTGCTTAGATAGTTTTAATATTGTTACATTATTTGTAATACCTTATTCCGGTTTTTGTTAGTTTTTATTCGTCTTACCGTGACACGTTAAAAAAATAGAAAAACAAGTTTTCCTCTAATAGATAATAGAAGTTCATTAAACGATTCAACAAGTTATGATCTCAGAAAAATTTGATTGATTTTATTTCACCGAAGAAAAAAAAGATAGGCTTTATGCAAATGTTGATTAAAAACAAATTATGTATATTTCTTCTTTTTATAAATATATTTGAGTAAAAAGAAAACTGCTAATAAAAAAATCAAAACTGCGATAAATCGAAAAGAGTGGGAGATAGACCATGTTTCGATAAGAACTTTTTTAATAAGAAATTTGATGTAAATATAACTTCTCTTTGATAATCTCCATAAATTTTATTTATATCCTCATACGGAATGAGTAGAAGAAAAAATAAACTTTATTCTGAAACGAGATCCCTTAGGAATTAACTGACTAGAAAAAAAAAAAAAAATTACAACTGGTCAAATAAAGTATTGGTGGATAATGAAAGATAAGATTACATAAAAAACAAAAGTAAAATTTATAAAAAATTAAAAGTATACAAAATAGTGAATAATATATTCATTAATTAAATAAATAAAATCGGAAATAAATGAAAATAAATGTCTAATAAAAATAAATAAGAAATTACTAAAAATTTATTACATAATGATATTATGTTGTTAAAATCGTACTAGAGGATTTTAAGAGGCATTGTAAACGCAATGATTTTGAGCCTAATATAACACAAGGAACAAGCTTTTACAAACTTCGAGCTTAGCCAGACCTCTCATTACATGATATTAAACATCACGATAAGTTATTATTTTAAGCATTGGATCTCTCAGACTAAATAGTAACTTCAATGTAATCATGAGCTTCACCAGACTCAGACGGAAATAGTTATTTTAAGAAAATTCTGTGTTCGAATTCTTTCGTCTCCTTTTCTCCATATTCGCATTTTATCACAAAATCGTTTCTCATGACTTTTGATATAGCAATTTTTTTTGTTTCCACCTCTATATCCGAATTAGGTTCTGAGCTTAAGTCCAAGAAATCTAGCATACTTTCACAAAATAAGCCCCTGCCTTCGGAAAACTGCGGCACAGAAACTGCTCTCCAATGTGCGCGGTCAACTGAGCGACGCAGTTTTTTATTGTTCGTGCAGCCTGCTCTACTCTGCGTCTCCTGCGTGGCACAGTTCAATGTGCGCCTTACCATAGACACAGATCAGCACAGGGCAGCACGAAAAAAAACTGCGTCGCACAGTTTTCCGCGGACATTGGACCACGCGTTTCCTATCTAATTCACGTTTTGCAAAAACTGCTCTGCTCTGTGTCGTGAATGTCTCCAAGTGCGCTCGGCCTAAGGCTAGGTGCACATTGATACACTCGCGACGCAGAGCAGAGTAGAGGAGTTTTTGTGAAACGTGAATTAGATAGGAACCGCGCACATTGGGACGCAGAGCCGGGCAGCGCAGTTTCCTATTTACCTCATGTATTACAAAAACTGCTCTGCGTCGCGAATGTCTAAATGTACGCTCGGCCTAATGCTTGGGTGAGTGCTTCGGGCCAGGGTAAACTCACTGCTTGTTTTGTTTTGGACTCCCGGAGTCTAAGTCTATTGCCAAGCTCTCGCAGACATCATCCGTTACTGTATGAACAAATTTCTCATTTCCGGTCCTCCTTGTGTTTGTGGCAATCGCATGTCGAACCTCCTAACCATTTATCCGTAGTTCCTCCAATGCTTCGCCACGCTGAGCTAAGCATGGGGGAGCATTGGAGGGCACAGTGTAGAAGCCTTACTTTTCTCCGACTATTCCAGCACAAAGGTAAGAGTTCATTAATAAAACGGCGTATTCATTATTGAATAAAATTAAATCTTTGAATGAAAATAAAAACTCATTTTATTTAAGATACCAAAAACATAACGAACTTACATATACGCCCAATATATTCCCTCTTTTTTACTTTCACTTATCTATATATGAAATATATAGTAAGTGGAAGAATTGCGATCGTGAAAAAATTCGACTTCCGGTTTTCAACGGAAATACACGTTTTGGGGTCCCCTGAGTCGAAATGACCAAGTCCCGCGAAATGGTCTGTGTGTGTGTGTGTGTGTGTGTTTGTGTGTGTGTGTGTGCGCGCTTGCGTGCGTGCGTGCGTGCGTGCGTGCGTGTGTGTGTGAACAGACTAGCTCAAACACTATAAACCGTGCGATCCTGAAATTGGGTATTTAGTGTAGGTATATGCCCGCGATGTGACAGCATAAATTTCATCAAAATTACTTAAAGGGAGGGGTACTTTACTTAATAACTTTTTAGGTTTTTTTCGATTTTCTCAATAACGGCTCAGACGATTTTGATTAAACTGAGTATTTGATGTATTAATATGCCCGAGATATTACTGTAAAAATTTCATCAAAATTGATCAACCGGAGGGGGGACTTTACTAAATAAATTTTGTATCATTTTCACTTGTATTTTTTATTTACTCAAAAACGGTTTTAACGATTTTGATCAAACTGGGTATTTGAAGTATGTATGTGCCAAAGATGTGATAGCCAACATTTCATCAAAATTGATCAACCGGAGGGGGGACTTTATTTAATAAAATTTGTACCATTTTCACGTGTTTTTTTTATTTATTCAAAAAAGGCTTTATCGTTTTTGATCAAACTGGGTATTTGGTGTATGTATATGCCAAAGATGTGATAGCCAACATTTCATCAAAATTGGTCAAACGGAGGGGGCACTTTATTTTTTTTTTTTTTTTTTTTTTTTTTTTTTTTTTTTTTTTTTTTTTTGGGGGACTTCAAGGCTTCCAATGAAGCCCTATACTGCCCATACTAACACCCATGGCACTGGGTGACACTTCTCCTACGAAAGAAAAGCACCACCCAGGGCGGGACTCGAACCCGCAGCGCCAGCATGGGAGTACGGCGCTTTACCGCACAGCCACACCGGGCCCCAGGGGCACTTTATTTCATATTTTTTTTTTTTTTCCAATATTTACTTTTTTTCGTTTATCTCAAAAACGGCTTGAACGATTTTTATCAAAATGGTCATGTTTAATAAAAATAAGGTGTTCTTTAATATCAGGTAAGCTTTATCATTATTAAAATGTTCTGAGGGGGCTTAAATGGGGTAGAGGCCTTTCTTGTTGTTTTTGTTTATATGGAGAAATTAACTGTCTCTCGTTACGCCTAAAAATAAGAAATGGCTAAATATTCAATCAACTCATAAAACTCGTTGAGCCCACGCATGCGCAGTACGCCTTTAATGACAGACCGTTGTTTATAATTATAGCCGTTCTGTTCATTTGAGAAGTGGCAATTAACAAAACGCATTAATTTCTAATCTAAGTAAGTTGGTAAGTGAAAGTTGTGTGTTGCGAGCACGCACCAGATTTTTTTAGAAAAAGAAAGAAACTAGCTATTTTATTACTTCATTTGTATTTTTTAAAACCTTTTTACAATTTGCCGTATTATAACCGGGAATTAAGAATTAATTAATTAATAAAGTTGAATATAAATAATTCGAAACGAAATTTGTCTACATTTAATGTATTTATTGAGGACATTAATATCAATAATGTAATAGGGAAAGTATAATTTCCTGGAGAGCTAAAATAATAATTACTTTAAAATGGTAGAGTAAATATATATGTACGTATAAATCTTAAACTTTATAAAAAAAAAAATAATAAATATATAATAGAATAAAATAAAGGTATGGTAATGTTGGCTGAGAATTTAAAAAACAACCCCCACTACCGTAAGCGGAGCGGGAGGGAGCTGGTCTCACTCCTCCGCCAGTTCTTGGACGAGATGTATAGCAGGGTGCCTTCTCTGGTCGGTTTGGACCTCTGGCAAGCCATCCACGGTTACCAAGAGGGTATGTACATACACAAATCATATATAGTATATAAGTTAATTATGATAATATTTATTAATATTCTTTCTTAATATTACACTCTTGAATCAGATCAAGTTTAGAATAAATGCTTGTTAAATATATGCTTATTAAAATAAGTCAAGAAAATGTTGAAAATGTTAATTAAAACTTGTCAAGAAGATATTAAAAAAGCCTGATAATTCCGTTAAAAATTAGCTTTATAATTCATTTACAGACCTGATTATTTTATTGATTATGTTTATTAACCTAAATAACAGAATTATAAATCGAAATTTGTTTAAAATGTCCAAATTATTCGTCAATCTATGTTAAATAAATTTCATTTCTTTAATTTTACTATCAACACTTATTTAATATTTCATCCTAGGAAAAAATTCGTTATTGAAAACGGTTAATGGATTGTGGTTTAAACTATAACACTGATAATCATAATAAATAGTCATAAAATTAAATTTATTCCTGATTTATGGTACTCTTGCAATATATTAATATTAAACCTATATAATTAATTAATATATTTTTTATTACAATTCAGCATATAGAAATATTATACAACATATAGCATAGTTCTGATTTTTTTTTTCATGAAGTGATTAAGCAACCCCCTCCCGCGCTTTCTGCCTTTCTAACAATGCTCATTAGCAACAATGCGCTCTTCGTAATCTAAATTTCTTGTAGCTAAATAACAATGATTCTTTTCATATTTTTGAACAAAAACGTTTATATTTTATTATAAATTCTAAAATAAATGGTTTAAATCCTTAATTTTTATATTAATGAAGCAAGTATACAACCGAAAAAAGAATTTAACCTATATTTTATAAAAATATTTTTCCCATATTTTATTGTTCAATTAGATGCCTAACACCAACAATAGCATATTCATATTTTATTCTCTATTTATTATTTGGAATACTATTATTACCTAAAACTATGCATATCGGTGGCTGTAGTGAGAAAGTAGGTATGAGTTAACTGTGATGGTGGGTAGTTCTTAGTTTTTTTAACGTCACTTTATGCTACTAAGGCTAATCAAACGATGTTACAGTGGGATCTTAAATTTTGTCTATCCCTGTATAATTAGGATGGGGATCTTTAGCGAGTAAATGACATCGTTTAGGTCCTATCCGAGGGACGGCATAGCCAATGATTTTTTACTCCCTTTAAAAAATCCTCGAGCCACCACTGGATGCGAACCCACGACCTTTAGTATTGTAGGTTGCTATGCTAACCTCTACACTACAGGTGTCCCCTGGGTAGTTCTTTAATAGCTTTACTTTGTAAATAAATCGTAAATTCCGAATCTAAATAAAGAAAAACGTTCGTCCAATTAAACATTAAATAGTAGCAAAGAGGTCCTAGCATAAAATATGTTTTAACTCCGTCAAAATTAATCATAATATGATTTATTATATTATAAAATTTTTTAAAAACTATATAACCTAAGTCAATATTTCGTGCTATTGAATCAATTGTGGTATGTAAGCGGAAAAGGCTCTAATTGCCAAACATCTATTGGCACTTAATTAAAGTATTGGAATCGGTAATATTTTCCTCTCTTGAAGATTTTTGTATCTAGAGACGCGAAAATATATCACAAACGCTGCATGTCTCACGGTTTTCTATAGAGAACGCTTTAAGTGCCACCAGCTAGAAACGTTTACCACTTAAGTACCAATAATTCTTTCGATACAATACTTTCCAAAAAGTATCGATAGGTACTCGTTATTATTTCGCATAAAATTAGATGCTTGTCGAGACCGATACTTGAAGAAAAACGAGGTAAAATGGAGTATAGCCGATACTAATACCGATACAAAGAAAAATCAAAAGAAGGAAAATGACGTTATTGGCAAGCAGAGATGGAACAAACTAATATTGAAATTGTTTAGCGGAAATGTATTCATCTTGAATACATTTATTTATAATGAACGTTTTTCTTGAATACATTTACATATTTAGAACCAAATTTGAAGTCAGATACTAGTTTTTTTTTCTGTTATTTCAAAATCAATAATATGACACTTATAGCCTTTTCCGTTTACGCGCCTCAATCCTTAGATAGATCCAAATTAATAGGTAAGAAATGAGAAAGACTGACAATCAGCAATCAATATTGATAATTAGTCGTTCTCTTCTACCATATTTTCCAGTTTCATTATACCCGTATAATCTGCAATTGCTACTTGTATGGCGTTTATCTCATTTTTCTTCAAGCATCGGTCTTGACTTTATGCCAAATAATATCAAGTATCTATCAGCACTTTTGGAAAAATATTTTATCGAAAGAACTGTCTGTACTTATGTGGTACACCTCCCTAGTTGGTGGCACTTACAGCGATTTTTTATAGCAAAATCCGTGGTACTTCGCTCAGAGGAGTATTTGACGGGTCTAGCCGGCCATAAATATTTAATGACCATATTCTATTATTTTTGGGCAGCTGATTTTGAAAATAATATTCTAAAAAATCTAGAACCTCTAGTTTTTGAAATGTGGTATTAATCTTGCAAATAATAATCAATCCCATCAACTTGGTCTGGGTTTTGAAGCGTAAATGAGATAATTTAATTACTTTACCAAACTTTAAGTTTCTAACAACTTTTAATCAACATCTAAATTGACACAATTTTCTTCAATAAAATTTGTCACATTTTTACGTTCTTGATCTAACTGGGTATTAGATGTAGGTATGTATATGCCCGAGATGCGACAGCCGAAATTTCATCAAAATTAATCAAACGAAGAGGGCACTTTATTTAATAAATTTTGTCTCATTTTTACGTTTGTTTTTCAAAAATGGCTGTAACTATTTTGACCAAACCGGGTATGTGATGTATTCATGTGCCCTCGATGTGACAGCGAAAAATTCATTTACCGTATTATGAAAATAAAAACTTTTATTTAACAATAAAAAAAAATTATTTTTAGCCTAAGCCTCTAAGCACCAAAGTGCTAATTCATGGAACTGAAAAATACATAAAATTTAACAGTGTTATTATATTTATGTTTCTACAAAAAAAGGCTTATCTACTCTATAAAAAAAATACTAACTTCCCGTAAAAAAAAAATCGGGTGCGTGCGCGCAACACACAACTTTCACTTACCAACTTACTTAGATAAGAAATTGACGTGTTCTGTTAAATATAATTTCCCAAAGTCACACATTTTTCTACATCCATATCTTATTTTTGTTAATCGTTAAAGCCGTTTTTGAGTAAATAAAAAACCCGTGAAAATGATACAAAATTTATTAAGTAAAGTCCCCCCTCCGGTTAATCAATTTTAATGAAATTTTAACAGTCATATCTCGGGCATATACATACATCAAATACCAAGTTTGATCAAAAATCGTTAAAGCCGATTAAGAGTAAATAAAAAAAACACGTGAAAATGTTACAAAATTTATTAAGTAAAGTCCCCCCTCCGGTTAATCAATTTTGATGAAATTTTTAGAGTCATATTTCGGGCATATAAATATATGAAATACTCAGTTTAATCAAAATCGTTAGAGCCGTTTTGAGAAAATCAAAAAAAACCTAAAAAGTTATTAAGTAAAGTACCCCCTCCCTTTAAGTAATTTTGATGAAATTTATGCTGTCACTTCGCTGGCATATACCTACACTAAATACCCAATTTCAGGATCGCACGGTTTATAGTTTTTGAGCTAGTCTGTTCACACACACACACACACACACAGACCATTTCGCGGGACTTGGTCATTTCGACTCAGGGGACCCCAAAACGTGTATTTCCGTTGAAAATCGGAAGTCGATTTTTTTCACGATCGCAATACTTCCACTTACTATATATTTCATATATAGGTAAGTGAAAGTAAAAAATCTGGTGCGTGCTCGCATCACACAACTTTCACTTACCAACTTACTTAGATTAGAAATTAATGCGTTTTGTTAATTTCCACTTCTCAAATGAACAGAACGGCTTTAATTGTGAACAATGGTCTGTCATTAAAGGCGTACTCCGCATGCGTGGGCTGAACGAGTTTTATGAGTTGACTGAATATTTTTCTTTTTTTCTCCTCTTTATGTTTTCTTTATTTTTATCATATCTCTTTTTGCCATTTCTTATTTATAGGCGTAACGAGAGACAGTTAATTGCTCCATGTAAACAAAAACAAAGGAACTTTATAAGAAAGAAACAAACAAACAAAAAAGGCCCCCCCCCAAAAAAAAAAGCCACCTCAGAACATTTTAATAATGATAAAGCTTACCTGATATTAAAGAAAACCTAATTTTCATTAAGCATGACGAATTTGATAAAAACCGTTAAAGCCGTTTTTGAGATAATCGAAAAAAAGGTAAAAATTGGAAAAAAAGTCATGAATTAAACTGCCCCCTCAGTTGGACTAATTTTGATGAAATGTTGGCTATCACATCTTTGGCATATACATTCATCAAATACCCAGTTTGATCAAAATCGTTAAAGCCTTTTTTGAGTAAATAAAAAAAAAAACATGAAAATGACACAAAATTTATTAAGTAAAGACCCCCCTCCGGTTGATCAATTTTGATGAAATTTTTACAGTGATATCTCGGGCATATCCATACATCATATACCCAGTTTGATCAAAATCGTTAAATCATTGAGCAAAATTAAAATTAAATATTAATTTAACCATCATTGTGGGTGACCACGTATTTTTTAAATTATTTTAAATAATTTATTTTTAGATAGAAAAGATTTCGGTCCGCCGGGAATCGAACCCGGGTCTTCCGCGTGACATGCGCGGTATGCTATCCATTACACCACGGAGTCGCTTCCAAACGGTGCCAAATCCTTCCTCTTCATTGACACCTCTCCCACGATCTCGCAAGTTTTGCGAGTATTTACAGGAGATGGACAATTTTTGTCCAATTTTGGGCATCTTCTTGACGTTCGTCAATTTTTTTTTAAAATTATTTTATATTAATTTGAACATCATTGTGGGTGACCGCCTATTTTTTAAATTATTTTAAATAATTTATTTTTGAAGAGAAAAGATTTGGGTCCGCCGGGAATCGAACCCGGGTCTTCCGCGTGACATACGCGGTATGCTATCCATTACACCACGGAGTCGCTTCCAAACGGTGCCAAATCCTTCCTCTTCACCTAGTAACTCTAAGTCAATGGTGAAAAATAATCTACGCCCAATATATTTTCAAATAATGGTAATGTTAATAAAAATATAATGGATTATTTGTTAGTCCAAAAAGAATCAATGACCAGAAAAGAATTGTAATCACGTGTGCCCCCAAAAAAGAATTGTAAATATTATAAGGACTGAACCCGCTGTTTTCGTGTAAACTACACAGATTTGTAGTACTCGATATGACTTACTATAATGCGCTATTAAACAATATTCACAAATAATGGACTGAACACGTTCTTAGCGTGGAGTCTTCAATTTATTATTTAGAGTAGCGCAATCGGTCGAAAGAGGAGGCGCACAGTGGTCCGAAACAGCTTGTTTGGCGAAAAAAATACATAGCAATCGATACATTATTTTTTATTTTTCAAGGGTCAGGTATAAATGAAGACACAGTATTAGCTGAAGAGGAAGGATTTGGCACCGTTTGGAAGCGACTCCGTGGTGTAATGGATAGCATACCGCGCATGTCACGCGGAAGACCCGGGTTCGATTCCCGGCGGACCCAAATCTTTTCTCTCCAAAAATAAATTATTTAAAATAGTTTAAAAAATAGGCGGTCACCCACAATGATGTTTAAATTAATATAAAATAATTTAAAAAAAAATTGACGAACTTCAAGAAGATGCCCAAAATTGGACAAAATTGTCCATCTCCCGTAAATACTCGTAAAACTTGCGAGATCCTGGGAGAGGTGTCAGTGAAGAGGAAGGATTTGGCACCGTTTGGAAGCGACACCGTGGTGTAATGGATAGCATACCGCGCATGTCAGCGGGAGACCCGGGTTCGATTCTCGGCGGACCCAAATCTTTTATCTCCAAAAATAAATTATTTAAAATAATTTAAAAAATAGGCGGTCACCCACAATGATGTTTAAATTAATATAAATTAATTTTAAAAAAAAATTGACGAACGTCAAGATGATGCCCAAAATTGGACAAAAATTGTCCATCTCCCGTAAATACTCGCAAAACTTGCGAGATCGTGGGAGAGGTGTCAGTGAAGAGGAAGGATTTAGCACCGTTTGGAAGCGACTCCGTGGTGTAATGGATAGCATACCGCGCATGTCACGCGGAAGACCCGGGTTCGATTCCCGGCGGACCCAAATCTTTTCTATTCAAAAATAAATTATTTAAAATAATTTAAAAAATACGTGGTCACTCACAATGATGGTTAAATTAATATTTAATTTTAATTTTGCTCAATGATTAAATGCAGGCATGAATTAGTAAATAAAAGTCGACCGCATTATTTCTGACAAATTATTTATTAAAACATTTTTTAGTAATTTACTACGTCACTATGTACTAATGCATATTTTAAATTAGGTCCTTCACTGCTCATGAAATGTAAAAAAAAAAAAAAAATAGTGCACCCCCCCTCCTAAAATTTCTTGATCCGCTTTTGTTGCTACAAAATACTATCATCAACTTCTAAAGGTTTTAGCAATGGAAGTACACCCCTCACTAATGCTTTTCTGGATTTCCGTTCAGTATAAATTTTTTTTGTTCCCCAACTCGTGTTCGTCGTGCTCCCCACACTGACTAATAACAGATTTGCGCCTGAAATTAAAGCTCAAACATAGACTGAGACTTGCAATTATTTTTTTTGTATGCAGGGTGTCCCGAATTTAAATGGCAAAACTTCCGGAACTTATAGGGTACCGAAAAACTAAGACAAAAAGTCCTTTAGAGATTTGCTCGTTTGTACTTAGTTTTAGAGAAAATCGCAAAAAAAGAAACAAAACAAGTTTTCATTTTTATACTTATTTATTTACATTTATATTTATGTTATGTTCTTTTTAATGTAAATATTGCTCAAAATGTCCTCTTGCACCAATGCAAGCATTACATCTAGCACTCACTTGATAGCTAAACATTGTTCTGATGATATTTAGGGTGCACTGCATCTATGATTCGGTCTCTTAATTGCTCTCTTGAGTTGATTGACACCGAATAAACTTCCTGCTTCAAGGTTCCCCATACGAAGAAATCCATGGGTGTCATATCAGGTGGCCTGTACTACTCCTCTGTACTACTGGGTGGCCAAGGTACTACCCCTCCACGTCCAATCCATCGTTGTGGATAATTTATATCCAGCCAAGCTCGAGCAGCTCTGCTATAATGAGCTGGATATCCATAGAGTTGGAACTACATTTCAATCCGCTGTTGTAAGGGATGTCATCTAAATAATTAGAAAAGTCATTCTACAAAAAATGAGTAAATGGGATTCCATTCAATCTTTCAGGTAAAAAATATGGTCCCATCAGTAATCCGTTCCAAATTCCAAGCCAAACGTTAATAGCAAATTCATGCTGAAACCTATTCTCCCCAATAGCTCTGGGATTTTCAAGAGCCCATACATGATAATTTCTTTGATTAACAATTCCTCCTCTTGTATAGGTAATTTCATCGGTCAATATAATTTTTAATGGAAATAAATTATCATCGCGAATTTTTTCAAGGGCACAATTTCTTCTCCGATAATCTGCTCTCATTGCTGCCAGGAATTGGTCGCCTTCATTACGTATTAAGAATGACCCAGTCTCTCGTAGTCTATTAGAAGTTAACGAAAAGACTCGTCGATTAGGCACTCTTCTATTTGGAAATCGGCGCGCATACTCCCGCACCGCTTCTAAAGCATTACCGTTACAGAAACCACACATAAAAATCATATCAGCGTATTCAACATTAGAATATGTACGCGGCATTGTGGCTGATGCTACTCACACAAAAATATCTGAGCAACTGACTGAAGACTGGTTTAGGAATTATAATTCTAGAAGGAAGCCAAAATGTAAACAAATAAAAGAATGTAAATGATAACATTAAGTGTTTACATATATCACTGCCTAGCCTGACGAACTTTGAAAGGTGATAATCGCTATCTATGAGATTTTTGTTTTGTTTCTTTTTTTGCGATTTTCTCCAAAACTAAGCAAAAACGAGCAAATCCCTAAAGGAATTTTTGTCTTAGTTTTGCGTTTGTAGACGTTTTGCCATTTAAATTCGGGACACCATGTATATAGTGTAGATTATGCTCTACGAAAATACCTGGGTGTAAATTTTTATTAACCCCCCTTTCAGAAATATATATATATATATATAATAAAATAAGCAGTAGTATAAAGTAAGTAGCTTACCGACTACTGAAAATAAAAGAGTGTACTCCAACATTTAAATAGCCAAACATAGATATAAACAATCTTGCCGAATCGCCTTTCGTAGCCTGATATGGTATAAATTTCTTTCCAAAAATAAAACAATATACACTTATCTAATTTGACGCTTTTGTAATAAAAAGTGAAAATTAACTGACTTAGCATCGTGAAGGATTTGCCGATTTAAATCTTCTTTTATTCTTTTGGCATTTATTTCAAGAAATTTATGGTTTTTAAAAGACTCAGGTAAACTGTTAATTTCATGAAACCGGCATGATTTTTTTCATTTTCATCTATTCCTTGTTTCTGATAATAAAAAAATATCTTTTAGAACAAAAGTTGCCATTTTCTTTTAATCCTTGTACTTATAGTCGACGAATCTCGTTTTACTATACCTTCGGAGATTATCTTAACGTATTTTAATGAAACTGGATCAATATATTATTATAAATTTCATTTTCACCTCCGTACTGCCTCCAAATAAGAAAAATATAGGCTCTCAACAATAAAAGATTTACACATTTAAAAAAAATCCTTACATCTTTATTATAGCATTGACAATTCATAATGAATAATTTGTTTTTATATAGTGTGAACCATATTCTTTAAAAATATCTGGGAGTAAATTTTTAATAATCCCATTCTTTATAATTCAAAAAATAGCTTACCGAATATTGAAAATGAAAAAAGGTACTCTCAACCATATTCACATTTAAAGAAACAAGAACTTAGATAAACTTAATTTCTGAATCGTCTTCCATTGCCTGATATATTCTTTTCCAAAAAAACACAATTCATTTATCGATTTTATTGCTTATGCATTATAATCCAGAAATACAATGAAGGGACTACGTTGTTCAAACCCCTGTTAAATTGTTAATTTTTTCTTCCAGAGATTTATAATTTGTAAATGCCTCAGCTTGGTTGTTATTCTTATGAGAACGACGTGATTTTTTCATTTTGTTGATGTTAACTACTTCTAAAAAGATAAGCTATTCGTACCACGGCACCAAGGAACGGTTTGTTCATTGATAATCAAGAAAAATTTACTGTTATAAGAAATACACAACGTTCCTTTATGCTGAGCAGAGAAGTGACTATCTTTAGTTATAAAATTTAAAAAAAAAGAGTGAACATTTATAATAATTTCTTATTCAACAGTAATTTAAAGTAGGCTATTGTGTGTTATGGTAAATTTCACAGGAATGTACTTATATATTTTCTTACTATAATATTAGGTTAATATTATATCAAGTCAAAGCACAGCTTAGCGGGGTTCAGCTAATTTTCCGAACAACTATTTTTATTTTTTCTTGAAAATTACTAAATGTTGAATTTTCTTTAGTATTTTTCATGCTTAATAATTTCCCTATATACAGAGGTCAATGCGATCTATACGAAAACAGGAAACTCGTAATCCGGTAAATTGGTCAAATCAAATCTCATGAGCTCTTCACAATTATTAACTCAACTGCCACAAATACCTTAATCTCTTTAATGTCTTTAAATCAATGGCTGTTCATTGCTTCCTCACAAATTTGTTTGCGGCTTTATTCAATCAATGAACATTCATATTCCAAAAAGGAAAAATAAAATCTTGATTATAAGAGGGTGCAATTGCCAAGGGGTCTAAGCAATACAATGTATTTTTACTCCAAAACAATTATTTATTTATTTTAATTAATTATTTTGTTATAATATAGATAACTAGCTGTATATCCCGGTTTCACCCGGGGAATTTCATTTTTCGACGTCACAAATTGTCTATTTTGTAAAAACCAATGTAAAGCGAGGTCATAACGATTTTTATAACAATAAAGAATATACCCAGAGATTAGTTAAAGTTATGCAATTTTAATATGCTCAGTTTCCCGCGATTCTGCCTGTCTAAGCCACTGTTGTTCAATCCTATTTTGATGTTCGTCAAGAGTTTCAGCTGCTCGTATTTGACGTTGTTTTTTAGCTTTTGAGCTCACTACTCCTATTGAAGCTCGCTTCTAAGGAGGCATTTAAAAAAAATAAATTCACCATACATGTATATAAACATGTAAGTAAACGTATTGTAATGTTAAAAAAAAAAAATATGGTTTAAAAATCCCAGAACTCGGAGCCTGACAAGGGACGGTCTTAAGGGCATTGTTGGCCTCTTCAAAGTCTATGAAATGATTTTTAGGTCGTTTTTTCGACTCACACGGTCGATTTCGTAAAAAAAACATTGTAAAGCGAGATCATGACGCATTTTATAACAATAAAGAATATCAGCTGAAGATCGGCTGAAGCTAGGCAATTTTAATATGGACAGGTGTTCGTACCTGGTATCAAAGAACCACTGAGCGAAATTTGGAGAATTTAGGACAAACGGTATGGATTTCTATAAAGAACAAATAAATAAACAAACAAACAGAATTTCATCTTTATTTATATAGATATGCATCGAATATATATCGACGATATACAAGCATCCAATGAGAAGAAAATAATATAATCATTGAATATTCAAATGGCACAATAAATGGACTAGAAGACTAAAATTGTGAGAGAGAAAAGCTATTTATTGAGGGGGAAATTGATTGGTCCTAGTTGTTAGCGGATCCAGGGGAGGACTGCTTCGGAAAAGTTTTCGTCATTTAAAGATAGAATTACTTACTTAAAAGTAAGGGAGTAACGTAAAGAATAAATAATATGCAGAACAAGTAGAATTTTAGTTGTGGATAAAGAACATAAAGGAAAAAATTGCTCATAGGCCAATCCTTTAAAACCGCTTGGATCCGCCCAGGGTTCTGCAGAAAAATGATTACATTCCATAACTACGAACAGTGCCTTACCAAAAGCTGTTGACACCAACGGATATACTTTCGTAATCAAAAGTAAAAAAAAATAATACTTTTTCAGTTGATATCAAAAATATAAATGAATATATAGTAGCGCGCGTTTTTATACCCGCAATAAACCAAAATAAGTTTATATTCAATGTTTTCATCTCAATAAAAAATTTATGATCTTGAAAATTCCGAAGCCACTTTAAAGTACAAACTAATTATTTCGAATCTCCCAATTTATTAATATGTTTACTTGCCTATTTACAAATGCATTTTTCATTTATTTGTTAAAGTGTGCCATATCGTCTTGATAACTCACGCTCTGAGAAAATGTTAAATTTTTACTTCCACTTATCTATATATGAAATATACATACAGTAATGGAAAGGATTGAGATCGTGAAAAATTTCGACATCCCGTTTTCAACGGAATCGCATGTTTTGGTGTCCCTTGAGACCAAATAACCAAGTCCCGCGGAATGGTGTGTGTGTTTGGTATAACAAAATTACAACCTGAAATTAGGTATTTGATGTATCTATATGCCCGTGATGTGACAGTAAACATTTCATCAAAGTTAGGTAAACGGAGGCAGTAGCGGATCCAGGGGAGGGGCGCGGGGGGGCGCCCCTCCCCGTGAGAGGTGAGAACACTCATAAAGTAGTACTATTTCTATATAAAATGTATTTCTATAGTCATTTTTCAAGTCCATTAATTGAAAATGAATTGTTTTTAAACATTTACAGTAATTTACAACGTCATTATGTACTAATATGCATTTTAAATTAGGGCCTTCATTACTCACGAAAAGTAAAAAAAAAAAAATGCGCCCCCCCTCAGAAAATTTCTGGATCCGCCACTGAACAGAGGAGGTACTTTATTTCATAAAATGTAACATATTTTTTAACTTTTGCTCAAAAACGGCATTAACGATTATTTTTAAAGTCGTCAGGTTTAATGAGAATCAAGTGTTCTTTAATATCAGGTAGATTTCATCACCACTGAAATGTTTTGATGGGGCTTTAGGAATTTTCTTTCTATGAAGTACCTTGGATTTTTTTATATGGAACAATTAACTGTCTCTCATTATGCTTAATAATAAGAAATGGCTAAATATGAAATCCGAAAGAATTCGACAAACATATACAGGAGGAATAAAGAAAATTGTTTTCACAGGATGAAAATTTATATTTCTGTTAATGAGTGCAGTAATATATAAGTTTAATATATCGGAAAACTGAGAATCTCAGAAAGAATACTATTTTGTTGATAAAGTAGTAAAATGTATATATGCTTGAAAATATGTCATTATACATTTTATACAAAAAAAAAAAAAAAAAATTAGGTTTGTTCCAACAAGCACTTAAAACCTGTTAACAACTCTTTCACATGTGCAGTACTTTACTAACAGCCCATTGTTAACAAGTTGTAATCATTTCTTTCCATGTTGTTTTCATAAAACTAAATTTAGAAATAAAATTAGATGCCATGATGATGTATTATGTTTTGCATTGTCACATATTCAAAGATAAAAATAAAAACTATTATTGGCTCTTTAGTAAGTGAATTAGTAGAAAAACAAGTAATGCTCAAAATATTTAAAGTGTTTTTTTTTTTATAAATGTACGATACAATATAATCCTTAATAATTATAGTTTAGTTAAAAACTTTAGTTCCATAATAGATTTTCGAATGAAATATAATACTGTTATTGCTGTAACAATCATCTTTCAATCATCTTCGTGCTGTAACACTCAGTAAACACTAATTTTTCAAAATTTTATGGAGAGTAAAATAACTAAAAAGTCGGAATATCTTTCTAGACAACTATATTATAGATAAATGGGTTTAATGAGAAAGCAAGAGGTGTTATTTTAGCATGAAGAAGATCACTTCAAACTCAAAAGGAACAGAGTATTTTTGAAGAGTACAATTGCAAAAATTTTAGAAAAGTTTTTTAATAATACGGAATATGAATTAGATAAAATGTTAATACTGAAGGCTATTGATTTTTTTTCGACAAAAATATTAGAGAAATTGCAAATTTATAATATTAGTCTTAATAGTGATATTAGGACATTTTTATTTCGTTCTTTATATTACCGACTAAAATTCGAAAACTAAGTTTAATAATAGTTTAAGTCAAAATTATGATTTTTATTCCTTAAAAAAAAATATATAAAAATGAATTGAAAATTACTGAGGACTTTTAAGTTTTGCAATAAATATAATACTTTATACCTTGTGGAGGATAACAAACAAAAATAAGTAAATGAGTGTGGGGAAAGCTGTTTTCTGAGAATTTACTCAACTGTGTTTATCAAAGAATCAAAACATGTTGGTTTCTACTCCAAGTAGGTTGGTAAGTGAAATTTGTCTGTTTCGCTTATCTCACCATATTTTTAAATTATGATTTATTAAATCATATTATGATTAAAGATTTTTTTTTTTTTTAAAGAGGAAATAACAAATCAAAAGGCCTTTTTACATCGTTAATGTTTTAGAACAAAACGTTGCTTCAGTTTTTGACTGCTAGAGGTAATTACAACTTACCAAATAGAACTGTTTACATGGTTAGTTTTTGTTATCAATCTTGGAATGAAAATGTGGTAGTTCACTTATAAACCTGATTATAAGTGAACTACAACATATTTCCATTGTTATATTGTTAAAAGAGCCTCTAACCATTTGCACATGTTGATTATAGCTTAAATCAGATATCAGAAGTGAAATGTTAAGCCTACTGATCCTATCTCAATCCTTTTTAATGTCCTTTTTTAAGAATTTTTAGCTAAATAATATCCACATTAATGTACATTATTTATTTACCGCAGAACCGCAAACCAATGATGTCCATTTCCTAAGCAGTTATCCGGAATTGTTGGTACAAGAAAATTATGAATTGAGGAGAAGCGAATATAACAAAAACTTGATTCGTTTTCAACAAATTGGTAAGTAATTTAAGGTTAAAAATATTTAAAGAGCGAGGACTGGTTCATTTTAAGTGCAACCACACACATGCACTATTTCACAATATTTTCCCTTACTATATATTTCATATATGTCAGTGAAAGTAAAAATTGTTAAGTTAACATACCATTTACACACCAGTGGACAAGAGCATCCGCGTTTTTTTTTTACTGCAGGGTCCAGGCTGGTATAATTTTTTGTCTATGGTGGGGGCAGGCTGATATAAGGTGAATAAAGAATAAGTCTTTCTATTCTTTATGCTCTCTTGAAAAAATGAAAAATTCCTGCCTGAAATATCAACAGTGGACCCTTTTAGCTATGAACATCAGACTTGATCATCAGATTTATTTAATGAATGGGGGGAGGGGGTCGAGGTATTCTGACTATTTAAGGCTCAATTATGGCTTCAAATATAGCTTATTGATATTTAAAAATTTAAAAAAATATTTTTATAATACTTAATAAATATATTAAATGAATGCGAGTTTATTTGATTGGTAGTTTTTGTTTCTCGTATTGTCTAGGGGGGGGGGGGCAATGTCCCCCCAACCCCCCCTGTGGACGCCCATGCCAGTGGACATAAATTGGTTAAGCAATAATTGTAAAGAAAAATGAAGCATTCATGTTAAAACCAAGCTGTATCCTCTTAAATATTTAAAGAGAAATCCAAGTTGTTTTTCTTTTGTTTGTTTATATTTAATGCTTATTATCACTTTATTTTCCCAGAGAATAAATAAATTATTTATTGAAACCTTATTTTTAGATCATGCTATGAATACCTTGAACAATGAATTAATTAAAGAAGTTTTGAACAAAAAAGATTCATCTCATCACCACGAACAAAATTGTAAGTTATACAGATTAATTTGAAAATTATATTGCTCACAGATAAATCTTATGTTATCTAATGCTATTCTTTGAAGTTAAGAAGCTTAATTTATTAGTCTTTATACAAAATGAGTGCGTTAACCTCTTGACATTCTCTTGCTAGGTGATTTTATTTTTTATACTTAATTAGCTTTTCACAACTCTATTTGTTATCAGGTTTTTCTTAAACTTTCTTCTGGTTTATACTTGATGTATGCAAATAATATTGTTATATCTTATAAACTAAAAGCCACTAATGTTGCTTCTTCAAAACAATCTCAGTTTTCCTGTTCTTCAAAGAATCCCTCCCCTCCCGAACAACCCAGCTTAAGTTTATTTTTTCTCTCGCCAATCAAGCTTAGCTTCTTTTCCTTTTCCAATCAAGTTGCAATTCACCAATATTATTTATGTGATGATGATGTGAAGGTCTGGAATTGAGTACCAGCCGTAGACAATTTTTTCTCTTCAAACAACAATATTTAAAATTAATAAAATGATCAACTTCAACCAATATTAAAAAAATATCCATTTTTTTATTTTCGGACTCTTACAACCTTCATTTGGCAGTTATATGCCAAGACACAAAACATTTTGTTTCTAATACTCTCTGCCTTACCAATCTCCCTCCGCAATGCCATCATCTATTGGCTGCCGTCATCTCTTCAACTCCTTGCAGCCAAGTTTTCCTTGGGCGGCCTCTTTTTCTTCTCTCCTCTGGGACAAAATCCAACACCATTTTTGGCCATCTCTTGGGACCCATTCTTCTCACATTATCACATGCTTGGTCCCAATTTTGTGAATTATCGTTTCTCTTTTAACGATATCTCTTATGAAAGAGTTTTTCGCTCGCTCAATTCTTGAAATGCGAAAACTCCTTCTCCAATAGTCCATTTCTACAGCCTGCAGCCTTTTTGCATCTCTTGGTCCAACTACCCACACCTCTGAACCATAAAGGGTTACACCTTCAAAAAAGGAATGAAAAATCATCTTTTTGGTTTCCAGCGAAACATTTGGTCACCACAGTACCGAGTTCATCATGCCGATAACCTTCTTTCCTTTTGTAATCTTTTCCTTTACATCGGTCTCAAGCGTTCCCTTGCTATCTATCTACACTCCCAAATACTTGAAGAGAGCACTACAATCCAGTGACCAATTTTCTAATGGAAGCGAAGATGTTAAAGCGTTGAAGGCCATGTATTCCGTCTTATCTTTGCTGATTTCTAGACCCCATTTAGAGTATTCTTCTAGTATTTAGAGTATTCTTCTAGCTTCCTTAGCATATAACTGAGATCACCTTCCTCAGAAGCTATCATCACTTGATCGTCAGCAAAGTGCAGACTGTAGTTTCCTCCTCTATATTTACACTCATGCCCCGACATTTTCTTTTCCGCTCTTTCAAATCTTCCTCTAGATACAAGTTGAAAAGGATGGGTGATAAACTACATCCTTGTCTTAGTCCTTTGGTGATGGGGAAATTATCTGTCAAACGGTTTCCTATTTTGACCTTCGCTTCCGCTCTGCAATATAAGCTTTTAATTGCGTCAATAAGGTCATTGCTGACTCCCTTATTTTCCAGTGCCATCCATAGAAGTTTCAATGGAACGGTGTCATAGGCTTTTTTAATATCAATAAAAGCAAGATGAACTTCACGGCCACAAGCCAATTTCTTCTCCAGGAATTGTGTAATGGTGAACACATGGGACCTTCTTGCTCTAAAACCAGCCTGTTCTTCCGATACGCACCCTTCTACTTCCTGCTCCAATCTGTTCATCAAAACTCGACCCCAGAGCCTGCTCATACTGCTTAAAATAGTGATTCCTCGATAGTTCGACCAATCACTCTTGCTTCCCTATTTATGGAGAGGCGTTATGTGACCGGTTAACCATTCTAAAAGGACTCGACATTGATTCATACACTGAGTGAACAACTCAGCTGCTTTTTCCTTCAAACACGTATGTCCTGACTTGACAAGCTCTATTTGTTGGCTTCCTGGTCCAGGTGATATTTGATTTTTCATTCCTTTTAGAGCCGCTTCCACTTCTGCCGGCAATACTGGCTTAGCATCAACTTGTTCACTGACTTGTAAAACAATGTTCCCATAGTTCTTTCCTCTGACAATAGTTTTGAGAAGTAGTCCATCCACTTCTGTGGAAAGATAAATTGAATTCCCACTTTACAGGATGATTTCAAGGATTTAAGCCTCTTCCACACGTCTCTGCTTTTCTGTCCATACATACAACTATCAATCAATTGGCAATTTCTCTCCCAGTACTGATTCATAGCTTTTCTCCTTTTTATTTTGAATTCATTGTTTAATCTCTTAAATTCATTAAATGTTGTTACATTCCTAGTACAGAGCCATGTATGATATTTTTTTCTCTTTTCTTCTACCAACTCCGCTACTTTACTATTCCACCAGTATTTATCTGATTTTTTATTTTGTATGCCAATTGCTTCAAATGCTGCTTGATGACAACTTTTTATAATATGGTCTTATTCATCTCCACTTTGAAGGTTTCTTTGACTCAAAGTTATACAATTTTTTTTAAGGACTCCTACATCAGGCTCTCAATGGAATAGCAGATCTCTTCGAAAGTCTCGGGCTTGATATTTATCTCCTTCCGGGCACCTAAGGATTTAAGAAGTGTTCCTCAAAATTTAAGAAATGTTCCTCGAACAAGATAATGGTCGATCCACATTCAGCACCTCTCTTTACTCTAACTTCATAGTTAGCTCATGGGTGTTCCTTCTAATTATTATATAATCGATTATTTATCTAAGCTGGTGAGCAGGTTGCTGCCATGTGTATTTATGTGCATTGTGTGGAGAAAACCCATTTAAAATAACAGTATCGAGTTGCTCCCATATTTCAATCAAACAATCCCCATTTCCATTCACTGTTTCTTCTCCAAATCTTCCTACCACCGAATGGCCCACTCTTTTACCCGTTCTGCTGTTTAAATCTCCCATTAAGAAAAGAATTTTTCTTGCTGGAACGTTCTCTGCTATGTCCTGAAACTTCTCAAAGAATATATCTTTTTCTGAAGCAGTTGCACAATCAGTTGGAGCAAATAATCCCAAAATCACCACTTCCTGACCAATTATCACGATATCACTAGCTTTATGACTCTTTCCTTTCTACATTCAAAATCTTTAATAAAGTTTTTGAGACGTTTGTGCACTAGCAATGATACACCTGCTTTAGCTCTTTCACTTTTATCTACACCACTAAAAATATGTAAGAAGTCACCATTTCTCTTTAACTTAATATCAGCCTAAACTGCTATTTTTACATCATTTTGGTTAAACATTCTAGAATCTCTTTCTTCTTTTTACTTAACCCTTGCATATTCCATGTAGCAAATTTTATTGTCCATTTCCGAAGCTTTTGTCGTTTGCCATTTGTTCCATCCAGCTTTTTCTTTCGTTTGGGTCTAAAAGTGGTGTGATGTTTTTACGAGATACGGGGTGCTGGCCCATTTCTCAACCCCCTACCAGGTGGACCCGGTTTAAATTCAGGGTATCCTCCCCTAGACAGGTTTTCTTCACTACTGCTTGGGAGTCCTGTCTACCCTGCCAGGAACCCAGAGCAAGCTGACAGCAGTCCCTGGGCTACTTTTTTAGTCGCATCTTACGACAAGCGGAGCGGGGTAGCCCACTGGTAAGGCAGTGGACTGCTGTGCTTAAGGTCCCGAGTTCGAATCTGACATGGCTTATGATATCTTTATTGTTCGCCACAGTTCGCCTCGTGGGCTGAGAGACCCTCCTGGGGCAAACCCAGCCTCTATAAAGTGGGTACCCTTAATTGAAAAATTAAGGGGAAAGAACCTGGCGGATGGGCGTGATCACCAAGCACCTCCTTGCACGACCGTTGACCAAGAAACAGTACTCTTCCTTACATAGTACTGAACCCAAGGCCCTTTATGGGTTGTAGTGGTACAGGTTTTTTTTTTTTTTTTCTTACGACAAGCAGAGTTTACTGCGGATATATTCTTTTTATTTCCCTCATCCGCAAGGGATAAATGATATGTATAAAATTTGTTATAACTGGTTTGTTATAAATAAAAATAAAACTGTACTACTCCTAGCTCAAATTGTATAACTGTAATTTACATGTAATCTGTAGATCATATTTTCAATATAACTACAACAACTAATTATCCAACCATTATCAATTATTTTCTGGTACATTAGTACTAAAGCCTTCACTGTTGACAGCACCGGCCTACCCATAATTTATTTTCAATATAGTGTGCTACTACTATGCCTATGTATCATATGCATATGTATCTACCAGGCAGCATATGTCTGGTCCGGCTGTAATACCTGAGAAACTCTTCCAGGACCAGGAATATCAAGCATGCAATATAAGCTATTACACTTCTCACTTAAAACATTTTTATATAATAGAGATTTTTATTTTATGTTTATATAGATATAGAGGACTAATCCTCATTTTACAAATAAGAATAAAAAATAATACAATAGTTCATTTAATTTAAAAATAAATTTATTTTTGAAGTGTTTATTCAAGCATTTCAATTTTTCCTTTTTTCACGGAATGCTAGAGTATAAAATAAGATATTACAATAAATACTTTTTTATAAGAAAGCAGAAAATACAAGCATAATTATTTCATTAACACGCTTTTAGCTCTAATGAATTGTGAAATGATTTTATTTCCATTTTCAGGGTTTGATTGGAATTTTCCGAATCGGGGTCCCATCAAAGAAGAAGCCACAAGGGAAGAGTTTAAAATGTTTTCACAAAAATATTCCAGTAAGCTGTTATAATTATAAAAAAATTTATATTAATATGTGAGATTGATAACTTCTTTAGCAATCAAATCACTAAAGTATAATATTATATTATAGTGCTTTAACTTATTGATACATATATAATTTTCTAAATAAAATAACAACAATGTAATGCATTATTTTTAAGGTATTTTTTTATATTATTTATTTGTTTAAAATTTTGGATTGATAAAATGTTATAAGATAAAAATCGTTCACCTCTAAGAATAAGTGATAGAAGTATATAAATAAATGATTAATATTGTTATCATTATATAATAAAATAATGTAATATATATAATATAATAATAAAATACTATTAAAATTGTTCTAATGAATTAAAGAATAAGTCTTTCTATTCTCTATATTCACTTTTAGATACATCATTCAATGAAAAATTCCTGCCTGAAATATCTACAGTGGACCCTTTTAGCTATGAAAATGAGAGTGGATCATCAGATTTATTTAATAAAATTGAATGTAAGTGTTATATTTTAAAAAAAAATAATTTTCCTTTATTAAATTGTTACATTTGCTCGTTTTTTTTAGACAACGAGATACTTTGAATCAAGAATTTATTTTTGATAAAATTACTGCATTAATCAATATATATTATAAAGCAAAGTGTACAATGTGCGTGCCGAAAAGGCTCAAAAACGACTCCACGTAGGATTAAGGAAGTTATGTCGTCGTTCTGCCATATAACCCCTAACAGAGAAGGTTTCCGTTTTTCTCTTAAGAGTGTAAAATTGAAGAGAAAAGAACTGGAATTTTAAGCCTCTCGCACCATTTAATTAGCCTCTCTGAGAATGAGATACGAGTTTATGAATGAAAAATTTAGTTCGAGCTCCAGACTACCAGGAAGCGCTAGGGTGCATTTCACTCAATGTTTATTGTTCATTTGTCCAGTTCAGTTTGTAAAGGTTATATATTTGTTCAGCTGTTCTTTTTAAATTACTAAAAAATTAAGCGAAAATAATGAGTTTCTCCTTTGCTTTCAAAATAAAATAATGATTTCACATCTCTGCAATCAATTAGAAAACCAACTGGATTTCTTAAAAAATTAGTTTTCTCATAAGAAGGCTAATATATGATCAGCAAATTATATTTAATCTATATATAATATATACTTAAGTAAATTTAATGCAATATTAGTGAACATTTCTTAATAGTACAGTGAGCGAATAAAATCAGACATAAAAAAAGAGATGATTTGACTGAATATAAATCGAAAATAAAAAGTTTGAAGTGTTCTTATTGTATTTATGAAAAAAAAGTTGGTTTGGTTACTACGTGTGATGAGCATTCCAGTTGACAAAAGGACTAAATCCAATAACAGCATTCAAGATTTTATCATCCCTCATAGTTCAAGATAAAAAGAAATATGATAAAAGAATTGTGCCTTCAAGAAATTTTGGTTTTCACTTTTTAATAGGTAGTAGTAAGATTCGAGATATGCAGAAACCGTTCAAATTACGGGGGGATATCTTAAGGGAAGTTGAAATGGAAGAAAGGTCTTAAAAAAACTTTCTATGGATCTTCGGTAGTTTCTATACTTCTGGATCAAATAGGACCATCATAGTAGTCGGCGCTTAAGTTTTACTCGAAATATATTTTTTTCAATTGAGATATCAGATTTTTCAACTATAAATAACAACTATAATAACTTATTATCTGCTGACTACTTAGAAAGAGAAAAATGATTCAGAATCACAGAAACCATCAAAAACGATGCATACCTCGACAAAGTTGCAGCAAAATTAATTGTTCATTTACCATTTTCAACCCCCTTTAAATTATACAGAGTTCCTTATTTGGGCGGACTCAGCAGATCTCAAGTCTGCAGAATATTGATACCAAGTTAAAACCGAATTTTCAAGAAGGTGCTAATTTTGTTCCCTATTTCCTTGAATTTTAAAGTTTTTCTGGTATTAAAACTACCACACAACTACTGGAGCGAAGCCGGGCATCCTAGCTAGTTATAATCTAATATTAATTTTCCCCAATTTAATTTTTATGTGAGTTTATGAATAATAATAACAATTTCATCATGATTTCATTAGAAAAATTAATGGTATGAAGGAAATTTAAAATTTACTTTATAGAAAACTTCATTGTTTTTACTTAAGACCAATGGATTGTATCCATCTTATATAACATACCAATCTGTTTCACATTCTACTTGGACTTTTTTTTTTTCTAAACTGTATTTATTTGTTAAAAAATAATTGATCCTCTGAGTACTTTATAGTTCTCTCAGTCTTCCAAAATAATTGTATCAGATTCAAGTCTAGTGCTCTGATCAACTTTTGGGCTAGCCTTAATAGATTGCCACTAATGCTAATCGGACGATGCTACAGTGGGAGATCTAAATTTTGCTATCAAGGTATAATTAGGATAGGGATCTATAACGAAGACCTGACATCATATAGGGTCGGGGCCTCCATTTTATATCCTATCCAAGGGACAGCATAGCCAGGGATTTTTTACTCCTTTTAAAAAATCCTAGGACCACCTCGGGATGTAAACCAGCGTCCTGTAGTATTGTAGGTTACCTTAATTGATTTAAACAATGATTAGTTAAATTTATGTTTTCTCTAAAAAGTGATTAGTTAAATTTATATTTTCTTTAAACAATGATTAGTTAAATTTATGTTTTCTTTAAATTAATGTTTCTATTATTATGAGTTTTTTTTTTTTTTTAATCAACCTGATACTCTTAACAGGTGATCCTAGGGATAAGAGCATAACTGAGACTTCAATAACTTTTAAAACTCCATTAATGGAACACAATCCGCAGCATAATAGTGGTAAGTTGTTTTTTATTTTGTTTTTTTAATTTTTTAATTTCTGCAGTGTTTCACAGACTTTAGGAACTGGGCAGTTTTAATTTGTTGAGGAAGTATTTCAAAATTACAGAAATAATCAATTATCAATGATATGAGAATTTTCTTCTATATTGAATATTTCTACATTATTAATACCAAATATAGAGAAACCTGCACCCTTTTACTCCATAAAATATTATGAGAGCTGTACATAATCATTTTAAAAAATTCCATTGTTGATATTCAGTATTAAAACTTTTGTGCTCTTCAGCCCGAGTATGGGCATCAAATCAGGGTTACTGTGTCTAATCCCGTCTCTGGGTAGTTCTCACTACCCACTGCTAATTGTATAAATAAAGGCAAAATAAAACAAATCAATTATTTTTTCAGATGTGGATTTACTTGAAAAAGGTTCACCTCCAACCAAAAATACCAATCAGAAATTTTTTAAAAAAGGTATACTTTGATTTTATTTAGAAATGAGTTATTATAATATAAAATAACAATTTAATAAAGTATACAACTGGTACTTTTAGTTGTTCGTTGAATAAATAAAATAAGCACTATGAAGTCTGCTACACAACACCAAATTCTTATGAAAAATAAATATACATAAATATTATTGATGTCAAAATAAAATTTGATATTAACAATGAAATTATAATTAAATACCTATACAAACACAGAAATACTTATATATCTACAAACAATATAATACTTATAATACCTATATAATACACAAATTAATTACCTATTCAAATAAACAAGTTATATTTTTTTCTTCTGAATTTCAGATAATTGTTGCCGATTTTGTTTTAAAAATGGAGAAGTACAAGTTTATTATGAATCTCATTCCTTAAAAGACAGCGCCGGAAATGTTGTGTGTCCTATACTAAGTAAATATACATGTCCTTGCTGTGGAGCGACTGGTAAAAAAGCTCATACGATTCGTCACTGCCCGTTTAATGCCCAATTTGCTTCTAAGCAAGGAAATAATAATAAAGTAAAAAGAAGGAATGCTGCAGGGCATATTACTTCCTTCAGGCTTTAATTTTTGTTTTTTTTTTCATAAAAGAGCTGACTAAAACATACTTTCTATTCAATGCTTATAAATTACAAAATTTTATGTTTTCATTAAATTCACAATATCATTTGAATGTCAATTATTTCAACAGGAGACGAATACAAGCTGTCTCTAAGATATCCTATAAAGATATTCTCTAAAATTGATTCAAAGAGATGTAAAATGAGTTTACAAAAATTTTAGACTAAATTATTTTGTACTTATTTTGAATTCCTTGTCTCTAAAGTACATTTAATCTAAAACATTAATTAAATTACTTATGATTTATAAAAGAACTGTAATATTAATATTACTGTTTGAAGATATGTTATTCATTTTTGTTTAGATTTTTTATTTATTTATATATTTATTAATTTAGAATAGCATTGATTTAATTGTATTAGACTAAATACACATTTAAGTTTATTGTATTAGAATAAACTTAAATGTGTAAAACATTTTTTTATTAGGTAGAATGTGAAATATTTACACTTTACTGATTTGAAAAGTCTATAAATTAAATAGTAAAAAGAATAAAATATTCTGCATATATTGATTAAAACATCTCTGCTTTAAAAAAAGAGTATCATACTAAAAAAATTTATTCATTTGTCTCAGAGAAATTTTTGTAGAAATCATACTTATTTCATTAAATGAGTATAATCTTATAAGCATTTTTATTGAATCGATTCATTATAAGAGAATCAAATGCCTTTTAGTTAATTGTTTCAATGACATAGAGTCATGGATTTTAAAGTTACTGATAATATAAATTTATTTCAAATTAAATTTTATATTGTTTCAACTAAACTGAGTATGAGCAAATATAGTTAGAGCTGTATAGATATTGGTTAGTTATTTTGTTCTATTTATTGATTATATTAAAATATAAATATTTTTATTGTTATTACTTAAAAAAATAACAGCCACTATACCCATAATAAAATATAAATATTTTTATTGTTATTACTAAAATAAGAAAAGAGAATTATTTTGAATGATTCAAACATTTTCCTTAACTAAATATAGTAAACATGAGTGTTCACCAATTTTTTTTTTATTTGTTCCTTTCCATACACTCTTAATGATGTGATTATGATTTAAATATGAACTTTTGGAATTTTCCTTGAAACCTACATTCTATGCCTTTTTTGCAGAACATACCTTTATAACTAAATAACAAAATGGTACTTGTCAATTATAGTATTGTCGCTTAAATTAAATATGAATAGATTGATATTAATTAAATTATTTAAAATAAAACAATAAAAACGTTTTTATGTAAACAAAAGTTAGATTTTTTTCAAAACAAAAATAGTTTCGATCTATTAAAATTTGAGAATACGGATATTTTTCTTAAAGTTTAGTACACCAAATGAATTTCGCTAAATAAGATGCTGAGAAAATTTTGATTCATTCTGTTTTTTTATTTCCCCCATTTAGATAAACCCATTCACTTTCAGTTTTCTCTATCTTCTATTGTCTTTTGATCAAAAAAAGTTATTTTTATGGTTAATAGTTTAACATTATGTAGACCATTCTGTTTCCTTTCCACGAATCTGATAATACTATACAATACAAAAGAATATCAATGGTGGCCAATAACAAAACAATGAACTTATGTTTCAATAATAGATAAAACCTAATAAGGGTTTTAAAGCAAAATGTAATCGAAGATTGGCAATGTTTTTATGATTGGGAATCTGCATCTAAAGGTAGGGACTAGTGACCGACCGCAGTTTCGGTTTCGGCCAATTTTTGGCCGAATCTTCGGCCAGGCCGAAACTAGCTCCTGTGTCTGATATCTCCAAGAAGGAAGTAGGACTAAACGATTTCAGCTTGTAAGCGCGATCTCTTTCATGGCATTTAACACCCTTGAATTTAATAGTGGGAAGTATCTGTTATTTTAGTTAATTACACTTGTATTATATTTCGGTAGAACATAGATTTTTCTCATTCTTTTGGTATCTTTACTTGATCGAAAACTTTAAGATGGGTGTGGAGACAAAAATATTTTAATCAATAACCTTTTCATTAAAAGTTGCATCAAATGGTGGTAGTAGGTTTTGGTCTTTGGTATGGAATGGGAATCAGATGCAAAACCAATTTTTCAACCTTGGCAGCCCTCTTTCCCCCCAGCGGGTCACCAAATAACATCCCAAAAACGTGTCTCAATTTTTACCATGAAGAAGCACGTTTTCGACCAAAAACTATTCTATAAATTTTCAAACTAGATTAACTCTACTAACTTTTGAGACCAAAACTGACTCAGTAGATTAAATAGCTTCTGACATACAGCTTTACGTATTCAATAGGCCGTCATTTTGTATTCTATCGGCTTTATTATGGATAGATTCACTATATTTTTATTATTTATACATAATAATATGAATTTTTATTAATATCAGCCTGTTATTTCAAGATTATTTCAACTTTTAGGGCTGTACTAGTTAAGGGTTAGTTAACATCCCACGGGGACGGGCCGTACGAGGAAGGAGGCGGCCGGGATTCGATCCTATAACTTAAATAATACACCTGTTTTACCACTCTTGTATAGCAGCTCACTTATTAAATGAATAATTGAGTTAAATTCCTGTTATTTCATAAGTTTTCATTGATATTATTATTAAACCAGACATATTACACACTTATATGTATTATATATAGACACGTAAATAAGTTTCGGTTTCAGTTTCGGTCTACCCGAAATTCGGTTTCGGTTTCGGCTAAAATTTTGATTTCGGTCGGACACTAGTAGGGACCATTACGCGGTACATAAGAAGGTGGACTTGAGACTCTCGCTTTCCAACTTGATCGCCCTAGTTTAGTAAAGCTGACGAGGATAAGGATAAATAATGGGTGCACTGCGAAATTCCTAAATATAATGGCTCTAGCCAGGGTCGCGAACTGCCCAACATGCCAATGTCCCGAAGATCCAAGACACATCGCTTTTCACTGTAGGAGGTTTGAGCTACAGAGACGAGAAATCTTAGGGAGACCCTTTATAGACGATATGACGGGGTATTTAACAGCCATTAATAAGGAAAGGGACCACGGTTTGAGCAAATTTCTGAAAGAAAGAAATGTTTCAATATAGGTGCGACAGCTGACCGGAATTAAATTCCCAGTATATAAACATCAACATTTAATTAGAAGCCTTGAAGTCCCAAAAAAAAAAAAAAAAAAAAAAAAAAAAAAAAAAAAAAAAAAAAAAAAAAAAAAAAAAAAAAAAAAAAAAAACATTTAATTATATTTAGTTACCTACATTCTAAAATTTTCCTTTTATTTTATCATTTATTCTTAATTTTTCACTTATTACAAGATTTTTATTCACAATAGCTTCTCATCATTTTAATCATAATAACGACTAACTTTGGTTAAATAGGATTTGCATTGGCAAGTCTTTTCTGTAAATAAAAAAAAACACAGAAAGTTTTTCTGTGTTCTGTCTAAATATTTTTCTGTGTGTGTGTGTGTTTGTGTGAACAGACTAGCTCAAAAACTATAAACCGTGCGAACCTGAAATTGCTAATATGAATATGTTATATTTCATATAAAAATATGAATATGCCCGCGATGTGACAATTTCATCAAAAATTCAAGCAAAAATTTCATCAAAATTGCTCAAAGGGAGGGGGTACTTTATTTAATAACTTTTTAAGTTTTTTTAGATTTTCTCAAAAATGGCTCTAACGATTTTGATTAAACTGAGTATTTGATCTATTTATATGCCCGAAATATGACTGTAAAAATTTCATCAAAATTGATCAACCCGAGGGGGGACTTTACTTAAAATTTTGTATCATTTTCACGTGTTTTTTTTTTATTTACTCAAAAACGGTTTTAACGATTTTGATCAAACTCGGTATTTGATGTATGTATATGCCAAAGATGTGATAGCCAACATTACATCAAAATTGATCAACCGGAGGGGGCAATTTATTTCATAATTTTTTTTCCAATGTTTACCTTTTTTTCGATGATCTCAAAAACGGCTTTAACGATTTTCATCAATTTCGTCATGTTGAATGAAAATTAGGTGTTCTTTAATATCAGGTAAGCTTTATCATTATTAAAATGTTCTGAGGGGGCTTTTTTGGTTTTTTTTTTTTTTTTTTGGGTTGGAGCCTTTTTTGTTTGTTTGTTTCCAATAAAGTACCTTTGTTTTTGTTTATATGGAGAAATTAACTGTTTCTCGTTACGCCTAAAAATGAGAAATGGCTAAATATGAGATCTGATTAAAATAAAGAAAACATAAAGGAGAGAAAAAAATAAAAATATTCAGTCAACTCATAAAACTCGTGTAGCCCACGCATGCGGAGTACGCCTTTAATGACAGACCATTGTCCATTATTAAAGCCGTTCTGTTCATTTGAGAAGTGGCAATTAACAAAACGCAAATTAATTTCTAATCTAAGTAAGTTGGTAAGTAAAAGTTGTGTGTTGCGCGCACGCACCAGATTTTTTAATTATGCATTTATACTAACTACCGAATAACACTAAAATATACTTGATTAATATTATACGCATTATATATTAATCAAAGAAAAAAGTTATAAAGGAATTGAGATACAACAATTTTAAGCTCACTTCAATGCTTAAGTCTGTCATATCATTTCCATTGCCACTATCCATAGCTGTAATAAAATTAATACTTCTAAATTACCCATTTTTCTTACTTATTTCGAAATGTATAATACAGGGGTTTTTGGGTTCCGGCGCACTTACATTATCAGATTTTTTTCGTGGCGCCCCTTATCAAATCTCAGGGCTAGTTACTTAATTTCAAATTCTTCATACGCATTGATATATCTATAACTCCTTATGTTCAATAAGTAAAATTCATTTCATTTTTCGACTAATAGTGAAAAATTAAAGGCGAATCATTTTTTTTTTTTCTTTTTTTTTAATGCAATGATTTAAAATACATTTCTGTTGTGTCAGTTATCTATAATATATACCATGTATTGAGACTGGACAACTACCAGTGTCTACGTTACAGTGATTATCCGTGTATTTTGATTGCATTCAGTACATCCACGACAAATTTAGTTAAGCTACACATTTGATGTGGTTGGATAGTTTAAAACTAAATTGTAATTTGGTACGTTGTTTTGAAACTTATTACGTAAGGAATCTTTTTTTTCTTGCTCATATTGTTTCCACTCGAAAAAATTGACTCTGAATAAGTACCCATCTCTTACGATTTTGAGCCTGCTGCTGTTTTATAAATGCTCGTTTTTTAAAAATCGCTGTATCAATTCTGAATGCCAATAAAATTAATATGGGTTTCAAGCAACATGGAGGTCTTCAGAAACAAATTGGCTGATGGAAGGCCAAAAGGAATATTTGTCTTTGCGAATAAATAATATAGAAGAGAAACTACATCAAAGTGTTTCGGATTTCCTCCTTGCGGTAAGGTCGAATATTATGACGTTTTACATCCATTGAATACAACTTGCCAACCTTGGTTAGTTTGTTTGGTATGAGCGACCAACTGCGCGGTCATTACGCCCTTTTTTTATTCTTTGAGATTTTTTATGATAGTATTGCAATATGTACTATTTTATTTTTATAATATTTAATATTAATTATTGCGTAATGTTATAATTTTGTAACCTCTTTTAAGAGGTTTTTTTTAAAGAGTTTTATCACGCTATGTGCAGCTTCGGGTGAATCCTTTAATGCCTCCGAAGTGCTATGTCGAATGTTCAGTTCTGTTGCTCTTTCATATCTGCTGCAATCTTCTATGAAATGTTTAATCGTAAGAGGGGATTTGCAGGTTTCACATTCTGATTAGGATTCTTTGGTAAACAAGAGAACATGGGTTCGTAAGGTCTATCCGAAGCCTTGTTTGGGCTAACTCTTCTGTTCGGTTCCCACCTAACGAACTATTCCATTCTCTCGTTACAGGCTTAAAGGATTTGAGCTTATTAGAGAGAGGAGCTTCAGACCACAAGGATTCCTAATAGCCCCTTGAACCATGCTTTCATATTTTTCGCTACATATATTTGCAGAGCTGGGTTAGTCATAATTGTCAACCTTGGTACACTCATCTATCTCTTTGTACATAATTTAACCTGTTGGTGTCGCTTCCACTTACACTAAACGTATTGAAATTCTCATCGTTTAAACTTCTCAATATCTTATAGTTCGGAGCAGATCCGAATAGGGTGCGGTTTTAAGTAAAATTTCAATTGTACTAATCACTTTGTCTGGAAATTCCAGGCTAAATCACTAACATTTCAATTATGTGAAGTCATTCCATACCGAGGAATACCTGAGAACTTCCGTGCCGCAGAAAAGTAATTTAACTGTCATCAGTTCTTCGGAATGCATTCTAGCAAAACGTTTTTCTGTCAAGATTAAAATAACATAAAATCCTTCGTTACATGGATGTTTTCTAAGTCGGACTTCGAAACACAACGTTCACTACTTTTGCCTTGATATTTTAGTGATCTGGGTATCACTGACAAATTATATATGTCATAACTCATTTTAGTTATGGTGTAATGTTTTGTTGTTTATATTTCAACTTTTGAGGCTAATTTAGAGTGGTGAGGCTCACCAATATTAAAATTCAATATTTATAAAAATTTTAATATTGGTGAGCCTCACCACTCTAAATTAGCCTCAAAAGTTGAAATATAAACAACAAAACATTACACCATAACTAAAATGAGTTATGACATATATAATTTGTTTATAGTTTTTGAGCTGGTCTGTTCACACACACACACACGAACGCACGCACGCACGCACGCACGCACGCACGCACACACACACACACTGTATAACCGTATACACTGTATACAATATAGTTCTTGATTTTTAACTTCTGAAGAAGAATTCATTCGTTACTAATGCATACAAATTAGCAAGACATTTCAAGCATAACCATTAAGTACCTAACCAGCTTAAAACCGAACATTGAGGTGGATTGAAATAGAGTTAGTTATATGCTGGAATGTTCTAACAATTCCGATTCTTTTCATTTCACAAGAATATGACGAGTAACTTAATAAAAATAACATCTACAATTTTACTGCTGCATTTATATGCGATAGAGTTAAAGAATTAAAAGAATTATTGACCCATTGATACTAAGATAAAGGATAGAGTACATTGTTTATATACTCATGTCTAATACGTAAGATATAGTTTATACAGAAGCGAAGATTATCTAAGCTAGGAAAAATATTTTCCTCAAATCTATTCATAGACTCCATGAATCACTTGGTCAATTACCTTATCTTGATTATGTAGTGTTGTTTTCTGAACCATGAACCATGAGAACCCGGATTTGACGTGATTTTAAGCCCTCAATGAGAAACTTCCTTCTGCTGAAATATTTATATATCATGTTTTGTTTTAATATTATTGAGTAAATAAATTCATGTAATACCGCTACCTAAATTTATATCGATTATAGACTTGACCACGAAATTACTAACCAATCCAGCACGGACCCCTGCTACTGTTTGTTTGTTGTCGCTTTCACATCGCGGGCATATACATATGGTACACTAAATACCCAATTTAAGGTTCGCACGGTTTATAGTTTTTGAGCTAGTCTGTTCACACACACACACACACACACACACACACACACACACACACACCATTTCGCGGGACTTGGTTATTTCCACTCAGGGGACCCCTAAACGTATATTTCCGTCGAAAACCGGAAGACGAAATTTTTTATGATCGCAATACTTCCCTTACTATATATTTCATATATTGGTAAGTGAAAGTAAACATTCTTCCTCTATTTTTACAAGGAAGATTATAGCAATTTGCAATAAATTAAAATATTATCAATGTAAATTTTGTGAAAAACCTATGGAATGGAGTTGGAGGAGAAAGGAAAATGACGGTAAGTTCTAATCAAAGTTCCATTTTGTACAATCATCTAGATATTGTTTTTGCCCTTCGCACCAAAGGGCCCTTGAAGCTGAGAAAAAAATAAATAAAATTAAACTATTATGTTTTATATCTCGAGTATAAAAAATTATATCGACATGATTCTTCCATCGAAATTTTACTTTTGGGAGTCGATTCAAGGAAAAATACACCTACTCCATGGATTGGATACTCCATCCACACACACACACACACACACACACACACACACACACACACACACACACACACACACACACACACACACACACACACACACACACACACACACACACACACACACACACACACACACACACACACACACACACACACACACACACACACACACACACACACACATATATATATATATATATATATACATAACAACATTAGTAAAGTAACTAGAAAATAATTATTGTTTATTATTTGGTATTTGTTTTCTCTTTTCCATTTGTTCTCTTCTTTTTCTTTATTATTATTCTGTATTATTATAATTTTTTTTAGAATCTTTGAAGAAATTGTAAAAATTGTAAATATGTATTTTAATACAAGTTAAAAATTATGAACAGTGTATGAATTGTGAATATATATAAAAATGAATAGACAACTCTGGAAGACGGTTTTTTTTAACCATGTCAACAAAAGCTTATTTTTTATTTTTGTCTAAGAAAGAAATTATAAATTTATATTTAATAAAGCTATTTATCTATCTATCTATCTATCTATATATATATATATACTATATATATATATATATATATATATATATATATATATATATATATATATATATGCATGAGTGAGAACCTCAAAAGGGTTTTTAAAAAGATTTATTATGAAGTACAACTACAAAGGTAACAAGATTACTAAGAGATAATTACTGTCCTAGCTCTGATTGAATAATGATGCTGGAGAATAGCATGGCTTCTACATCTCATGACAAATAAGGAATAGGAATTGTCAGCTTTCTTGGAATGTTGTACACCTGCACTCCTCCCATGCACATAACTCCTACGTTCTTTAAGTTTTGTACTCTGTTCAAAACATTTAAATTTTTACATTTTAAAACTTGAATTATACAATTGACTAAGAATTACTTTATGGTCAACAGGTGGAGTTGTTGGGAAATTTACATTGTTTGTGGGTGTTATATTTGGATTTTAAACATTTTTACAATTTCTTTTATAATATAAGAATGCTTAGAATTATAATGGTTACAATTATGAGTAACATAAAAGAATAATAATACATTTTAGTGTCGCCTACGAACGACAATATCTCTAAGGTTGGTACAGTATAATTAGTTACTAATTTCTAACATAGATGTATTTAATAGAACATTATCATAAGATGGTTGTAAGATAGTGTTAAAGTTATGTGTATAAATTATATTAAATTGTGGGAAACAGTCTTCCTTGCTAATATTAATTAGGGCTACAATTGGTAAAAATATAGAATTGTTATGGCAATTAGTAATTGTTCTATCATTTACAGTGGTGTTTTGTTCAATATAATCTAAATATCTTATATTCGAATCCCGCCCTGGGTGGTGCTTTTCTTTCGTAGGAGAAGTATCACCCAGTGCCATGGGTGTTAGTATGGGCAGTATAGGGCTTCAGTGGAAGCCTTGAAGTCCCAAAGAAAAAAAAAGAAAAAAAATTTAATCTTATATTATTTTTATTACTTAATACTAGTTTAAATTATCTTAAATCGGCATTGTTTACAATAGATGAAACATATTTTGATTCTGATTTATTTAAGTTCATACAATAATACTTATAAAATAAAAATAAAATACAATGCTCTTGATACAGAGTGGCTCCTTTTGGTAAGTAAAGATCAGATTTTAAATCTATTTCATGAATAGACTGGTTTACAATTTTCGTAATTGGTAAAATATAATATCCTTTGTGAGAGTTGTTTCTTGTCCAAAGAATTTCCGTATTATTTGATTTTAGTTTTATATTTTTTGGCAAATCTTTAATCACATCAATCATTAGAGTAGTATGAACAATACCTAATTTACAAAACTCTAAGGATAAGGTTAGACTTTTAATCTTATTCAATAAATGATTAAAAGTAATATGAATATAAAAATCGAAAGCTCTTTCATCTTTTCCTAAAGAGTTAAAATTTTGCCTGTTAGTATAAAATTTGTATTTACGTTTTTATTTCATTTTTGAAATCTTCTATCAGCCGTTTATTAATATTTATAGATGTTTCAATATTGAGTTCTATTTTATTATTATTTTTTTCTACATTCGATATTATTTTGTCGTAGTACGATTTGTCGCCGGCGAACATTATCCCTGTAATAAAACTAATCAGATTTCCTAAATTATTAATAAGCCCTCTTTTGTTACGATTTTTAATGTTATTACCTCGCATTAGTTGAAATTGTTCCGAAACTTCGTTCGTTAAATCGTTTAATAGATGATACATCTTATGCTATTCAAAACTGCTCAAATGATCTTCAATATTTATCAATTCCACCTCTAACAAACTTAAATTATAAAAGTGATAAAATATTGATTAATTACTCTAATATTATTTATAGCGTAATGTAGGATCCCCGGGGAATTGGTTAAGTCAACTACTCTAATCGCCTGTACCCTCATCAGATGTAGTACTAGAAAGTCAGAGTTAACAGATTATTATAGATTAGTATTAGAAAGTCAGAGTTTACAGAAAATTAAAACATTGTAGAATCAGAATATCCCACTGTAAAATTAAAAAGATATTTCTTATTATGTGACGATATTGAAAATATAAAAGATCAGGAAGAAGTTATCGAAAATTATCACTTAAGGGAATCGCAGCACAGGGAAGGAAATGAAACGAATAAAAATTAGAACGACAGTATTATTTTCAAAACATGAAGGACAAGATAAACGAGTATATCAACCAATGTCCTACATGCAAGAAATTAAAATATGATCGAAAAACAATTAAAACAAAATTCTCTTTAAATAATTTTAAAAATTAAAATTATCTTACTCTATAAGTCAGAGTTATGGTATTCAATTGAAGCATCGTCTGCAACAAAATGTTTGTTACGTTTTTATTGTTCTTTTACCCTTTAGAATTACGTTAACTTTCCTAAATCCATTGCGTTTTTTAATTTGGCTTGCGTATTTTTAAGATTTCTGTATCGTTTAGTTTTGGTGTTTCTTCTCTATTTTTATTTAATTTTTCTGTTCTATTTTCTTTTTCTTTGACTGTCTTATTGAGTATAGTGACGTGTACAGGTTTTAGATGTTTGTAATATTTTTGAACTTAGGCTTCTGTTAAATCAATATCTTTTTCTAGCGGTTTACTTAGGTTTCCTAAGGTTATCTCATTTGATGTTTATAGTCAAAGTGTTTAATCTGTCATTGAATGCTACAATAGCAAGTTTTAATATCTGTTCGAAGGAATAATACTTCCTATCGTTTGAGATTATTCGTAATAATTCCGCCAGTGTAGCATGTGCATTGTTTAAAATACCTAACAAGTTTTCATTTCCGTTCCCTGATCTAGAGTGATTTTTAATGGGGTTGGGTAATAAAGGAGATATTCTTTTATATTGTCGCATACGTTAATTGCGTAGGCATTACCTGAGCAATTAGACGCTTGAGGAAGGTGTCGATAGCAGTAAAATTATCTTACTCTCGTATTTTAAAATGTCAACCATTAGTTCTTGAAATGGTTTTTCCGGGGTTGGTGTTAACTCAAATTTTGTTTTAATTGTTTTTCGATCATATTTTAATTTCTTGCATGTAGGACATTGGTTGATATACTCGTTTATCTTGTCCTTCATGTTTTGAAAATAATACTGTCGTTCTAATTTTTATTCGTTTCATTTCCTTCCCTGTGCTGCGATTCCCTTAAGTGATAATTTTCGATAACTTCTTCCTGATCTTTTATATTTTCAATATCGTCACATAATAAGAAATATCTTTTTAATTTTACAGTGGGATATTCTGATTCTACAATGTTTTAATTTTCTGTAAAATACTCGTTTAATACATTATTTATTATTGGCGTTTTTGAAGAACAATAGATTTCATAAGTTGTTTAAAGTATCAGCATCTGCGAGAGATAGTCTCTTAATTGTTCTTTTTCAGTACAACGGACTATGTACCTATTTTTCTTGAATGGTTTTGTGAATTCCAATTTATCTCTTCCTCGGGAAATAATAATTTGAAGTTTTTCTACTTTTAGGTTCCAGTTCACATCTCCACACTTGATCTTTACTTGCTTCCTGTGAATGCTCTAAATCGTTAATGTTGTAACACTTCTGTGGGTAGAACAGTATTTATTCAAAGAAGAATAACAGTTTTAATGCCACACGAATTACTACAACACAAATATTAGAGCAGGTTACAAAAATTATCACTTTATAGCACACAAGTAATCATATGGCTTGAGCTTCACAATCAAGACGAAACTCGTAATAAGATTCTTAGTCGATTCCTATCAATGGAAGCAGGTGTGTTGTTACACATTGAACCTTCTGCTCGACCTGTACGGGTTTTTATCGTAAAGTTCTCTCTAGTTAGTTTAGCGTCTATTGGGACATAATACGGGTTAATATAATTTTTCGTGGCACCCGTATCAATTAGCCATTTACTTCCAGCGTTATCTACAAGATCTGGGAGCTCGTTATCTTATAGCTTCAATTCATGCGTTTCCGTTAAGGTCAGGCCACACATGTTCGCACCGCAGCACGGATCTGATTCATTTACGAAGGATAGGTAGTAACCGTTCACACACGCGGATGCGGATGCGGTGCGGCCATGTGTGGCCTGACCTTTACACAGTTAATAAAGATACAATCAGTGCAGAAAGTATTCGAACAGTCTGAGTAATATGTAATTTTAATCGTTTTTATAGGTTATGTTCAGAATATTTTTGATTTAACTTACATATTGCCGTCCGTGTCTCATTACATATTGACGTGACCGCACCGCATCCGCGTGTATGAACGGTTACTATCTGTCCATCGTAAATGAATCAGATCCGTGCTGCGGTGCGGACTTGCGTGGCCTGACCTTTATTCGACCGGTGGATCTAATTCTAAAAAATATTTAACACACAACTTTCACTTACAAACTTTCTTTTATTAGAAATTGGCGTGTTTTGTTAAATGCCATTCCTCAAAGCCACATATTTTCCCCCATTCATTTATTTATTTTTGTTTGCATTTGCTCTCTAAAATATACTAATTTTATTTTATAATTAAATAAACGTTTTTACATAATAATAATTGATAATTCGGCAATGCAAGCATAATACTCCATCGCGTCTGATTTTATAATTCTCTATGTACTTGTTGAAAACTTCATTAAGTTACCATGAAACAAATAATTTCCATTAAATGAACAGAACGTCATTGATTATAAACAATGATCTGTCATTACTGGCATACTGCGCATGTGTGGGTTCAAAGTGTTTTATGAGTTGACGGAGTATTTTTGTTTTTTTCTCCTCTATGTGTTTACTTGGTTTTTTCATTTTTCGTATTTAGCCATTCTTATTTTTATGCGTAACGAGATACAGTTAATTTCTCCATATCAACAAAAACAAAGGTACTTTATAGGGAAACAAAAAAGGCCCTTTCCCCGCACTATAAATAGTATAGACGAAATTTTAAATTTTATTAAAAGAAGATATCAAGATACGCGAACTCGTAAACAACTTTTCGTAAAAATTCTTACTAAATGAAAATCCCCACATTATCTTCAACGCTTAGGTTCGCGCCGTAGTGACCTTTATGCACGCGTTTATGCAGATAAACAAATTTCTCATCAGGCAGTCCATAACTCCTTACCTAGGCAGATTTTATTTATCACATAAAATATGATACTCTCGAAGATAATGACGAAATGTTAAGAAACAGTGCCGTACATATTGTTCAAAGACTTTACGCTAAAAAAAAATCTATTCATTGTCAATAAACGTGGAGTTCGAATTATAAAGGAAAGAATTTTGACCCTAATTATAAAAAGAAATTTGATAAAGCAAGGTATTAACAGCAAAGACACGAGAAATCACACCAAAATCAATTTTATAATGAACATAGGCCCTTCGAAAATCTCTACCACATACCCATTTTATGACCAACGATGGTATCCGCAATTAAGTACATTATCTACAGGTTCTTCAATAAACCTTCTTCGGGTAATTGGAAAAATAACAAACAAAATCCTATTGAAAAAAATCTGGTGCGATGCGCGCATCACACAACTTTCACTTACCTACTTACTTTGATTAGACATTGACGTGTTTTGTTGGATGCCATTTCTCAAAGTCACACATATTTCCATATTCATTTACTTATTTTTGTTTGTATATGCTCTTTAAAGTATACTAATTTTTTTATTATCAAATAAAACTTTTTACTTGTGATAAATCGGCAATGCAAGCGTAATACTCGAAGTCGTCTGATTTTATAATTCTCTGTAGTTCTTGAACACTTCATACAGTTACTATGAAAAAAATCATTTCCATTAAATGAATAGAACATCTTTAATTATAAACAATTTCCCCTTCCCCATTTAAGCCCTCTCAGAACCTTTTTATAATGATAAAGCTTACCTGATATTAAAGAATACTTGATTCTTATTAAACATGACGAGTTTAATCAAAATCATTGAAGCTATTTTTGAGAAAATCGAAAAAAACGTAAAAATGGGAAAACAAGTTATGAAATAAAGTGCCCCCTCCGTTTGATCAATTTTGGTGAAATTTTTGGTGTCATATACATATACCAAATACCCAGTTTTATCAAAATCGTTAGAGCCGTTTATTGAGAAAATCGAAAAAAACGTAAAAATGGGCAAAAAGTTATGAAATAAAGTACCCTCTCTTTTTGACAAATTTTGATGAAATTTTTGCTGCCACAGTGCGGGCATATGCATATACCAAATACCCAATTTCAGTTTCTTACGGTTTATAGTTTTTGAGCTAGTCTGTTCACACACACAGACCATTTTGGAGGACATGGTTATTTAAACTCAGGGGACCCCAAACGTGTATTTCCATTGCAAACCGGAAGTCACAATTATTCACGATCCCAATACTTTCCCTTACTATATATTTCATATACATACGCGGAATAATTTATACATACGCAACTTTATCGTAAATTGCGATTTTAGCTTTACCTCTTACTTTAGTTAGTAGTGTTAAAACTAACTTTGTGTGATTAATATATTTATTAGGATTATTATCTTTGCAATATAATTCATAAATAAACTTATGGAGCTATACAAATATAAGCATATAAATGTGGAAAAATTTGTGAAATTGAGGAATAGTGTTAACATATTATCGAAAAACGTCAATTTCTAATCTAAGTAAGTTCATAAGTGAAAGGTGTGTGTTGCGCGCATTGCACCAGATGTATATGAATTATTATTAATTTTAAATACTTTATTTTTAAAGAGAAAAGATTAATTGAAAGACGACCGGGAGTCAAATTCGCGCCTCCAGATACCGTGCATGTTACGCCAGAGACTCGAAAATATGTATATGTAATGATTAGGAAACATTATTCCGCTGTTTTATTTTTTCATTGTGATTTAGCAGTTTTATTTATCTTTAAATAATAAACCAGTGGTAAATAACTTACACAGCTAAATGCTTTCGAGAGCGGGGATTTTTATGACGATAAAACGGGGAAACCCAAAGGCAACCACCTCTCATCATTGGGATGTAGGGGCTTGGGGGACAGGTATTATATATCTACATATATATTTTCACACGTATATATCTCGCTTCGATTTGTTGTCAAACAAACCAATATTTGACTGTTTTTTTTTTTTTGGGTACTTGTGTTTCGATCTCCCGGATTGTGTTTAACCCTCCGACTCGCCATGGTGTCTATAACCAGACACGACTAACATTAGTAAGTCTCGTGTTCGTATTGCTAGAAATCCAAATAAATAATAGTATTTTTTTTTTTTTTTAAATCTAAAAAACTTAATGAATTTTATTAATGAAAATAGGTTTTAGAGTCGTTTAGTAGCTCCAATTACAACTGGAAAGGAGTTTGAGAGCTAGTCATCCATTTTAAGTGAGCATAGCGAGTCGAAATTATGTATTATCTATTTATGGCGATTTCATAAATCTAATCAAGGACCTGTCTAACTAAAAGGATGCGATGCTCCATTAAATAAAATAAATAACGAAAGATATACCACAACAAAGAAACTCAACTTATAAAAGCTATTATAAATGACAAGAAAAAAGGAAGCAATGAATAAAAAACATTAAAAAACAAAGATTATGATGGCGACAAAGGATAGCTATAAACGTAACTGATAACTAAAGCTCGGAATTCCGTGCAGTAAAAATTTGAAAACGTGCAATAAAAACTTCAAAACGTGCAAAAACATGCTATAAAAAAGAATCAGGCATTAAATTATTTTTGTGAACCAAATATAGCTACTTTGGAAAACAATAAGTAGCGGAGAGTAAATTGTGATATAGAAACTCTTTTATTTTTACAGATTATTTTTATAATAATGGTTTTGGTAAAATCACTGAATATTGGATCTTTTATATAATACTATTGATATATTTTTGAAAAAAAATCCGGTGAAAAAATCTGAACATAAAATATTTACTTAAAATAGTAACAGAAAGATGTTGATTACAGAGTAAAATACTCGCATGTGAGCTGCAATTACATATATTGGAAATAGGAAGATCATAAAAAAGAAAAGATACTACTCAAATTATGGAATCACTAGGTGCAATATCCGGTGCGTAGGCTTATTTTTAAATCACTTTGGTGACACGCACTACCCCTGTTACCGTTCCAGGGTTCAAAAAAATTAGGTACTTATTTGTGCTACAGCGGGTATCAATTTGCGATTTCCTCTCACATCCAATTTTTTACCACAAGATTTACAGAACACTACACAACCATCCCTATTGAGTTCAGGATATTTTTCAATCCATCCCGCAGTTTTCGAAGACACACTTGCTCCCATTTTAGGCATTTTCAGCAACAATATACTCGACAGAAGCTAGTTTGATAGGTACTTAAAACGATGAGAATTGAGAAACAAAATGGAACATCCAGGAATCACTAAACCCTTATTTCTGGGAAATCGGAGGTTTGTGTTGGTTTACATCTCCCAAGTTCCCTTTATTTTTTTCTATAATATTCACATTTATTTTTTCACTATTGTTTGGATGTATATTAAAGAAAATTACAATTTGTAAATAAATGATGCAATTTCGTGCAATAAAAATTCAAAACGTGCAATTTCATGCAGTATAAAACTTCATTATAACATCCCATTAGGATTGATTCGGATAAATAACTTGGAATCGCTCTATTCTGATTTTCCAAAAAAAAGATGCAATTGGACGGGAATCCGATCTCTACTTATAACATTTTCTCTCTATAGCCTTTATAGAGTTTCTCTATAGCCGTTATAGGTATATGTGATGATAAAATTAAAACTAGATAAAATATAATTAACATTAGACAACAGTGGATTAACAAGTTAAGTAATTAACAACAGTGGTAAAACAATAAAAATCACAAACAAATAATTTAAAGTTACATATAAAATTGTATAAAATGGTTTTAAATAAAAAAAAAAAAATTTAATTCTTTGGAATTTATGTACCTTCCAAACAAATGATAATTTTTCAAACTAATCATTGCAATCATTTTAACTATTACGATAGCTGATTACCCTCCAAATTCCAGTGTGCCGCACAGTATTTTCAATTAAAGACACATTTGTTTAAAATGATTTAATTTTTTAAGCATTTGAAGGATTCTAATTTTTGCATCACATTTCTCAAACAATATCTGTTCTGCTCATTAAATACCATTTCATTAATCTGAAATGCAATGCATAACGATCTATGGAATTCATATAATAACAAAGGCGTTTTGAATAAAATATATTAGAGAAAAAATTAAAGTGATATATTAAAATTGGTGTAGGTAATTCAAATAATTATAATTTGATAGTTAAGAGAGTTTAAGTTATTTTCAATCAAATATTAAACGGTTTGTTATAATTAATACAATAATTTAAAAAAGGGTTAATTAAGGAAAGCTACTTTGAATATATAAAAAAAAAACAGATTTTTCTAGAAAGAGTTGTGAAAAGAATACCGCTCCTTTATCCTCTTTAAATCCGCAAAATGCACATTTGTATCAATTAATCACATTTTTATACCAATGTGAAACATGACTAATATCAATTAGAATGTAAACAAATATAAAAGTGAGAATTTTTTGGTAATAACTTAATGGTAATTATAATAATTTTTTTTTTATTACTGTAGTTTAATACTAGAGAGAATAAACAGCTAAATATGCTGTAGCATTTTCAATTGTACACAGTACGAAAGCTATGCATATTGAAGACTGATGTCTGTTTGCAAAACCTATAGGGAAGCATTGTTGGATAACTACAAAAAAGAAATGAAAGAAAAAAGTATTAAATTTTTGAATTATGTTAAAAAAACAATATATACACTAGAAAAAACACAGAGGACAATTATTTATTTACAAACATAATAGGTACTTCATTGAATTTGTATACATGAATATTACTATACTAAAAATTTCGTAAAAATTGGATGCTTATATTTAATGCACTAATTATTTTTCCCGAAATTACTTTTCTTGAACTTATATTAAGGCACATTAGAAATATCGAGAAATGCTAGTATTGGAAATCTAGTTTAATATTTCAAATTGATGAAAAAGAAAAGAGAGAAAATAACGGTTTATTTTTTAAAACCGGACCTTTGCCCTGGTTATTACTTAATTTTTTTTCCATCGGTTCTTAAAAAGATGAAACATTAAGAAAAGAGTCAATAATATTTTAAAGAATATTGATTTTTCTGTTTTTTCAATTTATAAAAACTATATTTCAATACCTAGAGTTAATGTCAAATTATAATGCCACAAAAATTTGCTTTTTTTTTTTATTTTTATATATAAATGTTTATGAAGTTTATAATATATTTTGTTTTTTACAAACTAGGTATAACGAAAATTTATAGCTTTTTTTAAATGAGACAACTACAAAAATGAGAACTTATTTTGCTGGAACATCCTGGACTAATTAGAATAAAACTTTAGCTATGGGAACTAAGTTGCTCCGTATTGTTCTCGATTGTTCCCATGCCGATGATTAACCAATTACCTGGTGATTCTCTAAAGTGATAGTGAAAATTAATTTGAATGTTATCGCTCTTGAGAAAACTCCTCATTCTCTTATAATGAATGTAACGGCGAATATGCAAAATGATCTTACTAATGCATAATTTTGTTTAGTAAAGTCGAAATTCAGATTACTTTAGCTGTAATTCGACAAGTTGTCAGGAAGCGCGTTTAGGAAGCCCGAAAAATGAAAACGACAAGAGATCATCATTATTAAATACAAATAAAAATGGTCTCTGTTCTGGTTTCTGTTATTCACATTCTGCAAATTAGCAATAAGCAAATGCGGGGTTTTCCAGGCTCTTAAGTTAGGATATCTCACAGTCTCACAAGTCGCTGTTCTAAGGGGTTCATGTGGTAAGTTTTTGGTGTAATTTCTGACTGTGTCGATGACCCTTGGGATTTTAAGGTACGTGTGCAGTAAATCATTTGCCACATAGTACGGTGCGTCTACTATCTTCCTCACTACTTTTGACTGAATGGAATGTGTTCTTTGGATGTTAGAGGGCTTTGCAGAGCCACATAGTTCTCACCCATATGTCCATAACTAGCCGTATTAGTACTTTTTTTATGATAACTTTGTTAGAAATTGATAATTTGAGGCCTCTGTCAAGTAATCTAGATAAAAATCCAAATCGTTTTGTAAGTTTTTTTTTTTTTTTAATCCGATATTCGAGTTTAACTTGTCAGTCACTTATCTAGGTGACGTCCAAGATATCGTACTCTTCGTGAGAAAGGGACCAGAATGTGGTTTTAATGCACGTTAGGGCATAAAGGTAGTATAAGTAATAAACTTTTCATTCCATTCATTTTTACTTTCAACTTATAGCCCATCTATCATATCATATTATCTAAGTAGTTATGTACGAAATAAGATGCGATTTCAGGGTTTCTAAGTGATGTATGGAGTGCAGTGTCGTTACGAAGGTAGAAAGTAAAGACTGCTCATATTCGGGCAAGTCTGCCGTAAAAATAATGAATAGCAGTAGTCCAACTAAAATGCCCTGTGGAACTCCTGCTTTAACACATATTATGCTGGATAGTTCGTGGCCTAATTTAACATTAAGATGTCTGTCATGATATGACGTAGTGATATTTGTATTATGATTTATCTTATAATACAACAAGAGATAAAACATATAACATTAAGCTGATAAGTTTAATATGTTAAAATATTTAAGAAAAAAAAATTAATATTACTAGTACGTTCGGCTTATGCTTTACGTCTTCCTCATGGCGAATGTAAACCAAGAAAACATGGAAGGAGAGGAGACGCTTTAATATAAAAAAGTGGAATCCAAGTACAATGGATTGTTACACACTGTTAAAAAAAATATAAAATCAATGTACCACAATTTAATGTCCCATCTATTACAAGGTGTTTATATGCCCGCCGTTTTATTCTTTAACGATTATCTAAAGTTCAGTTTTTTATTTGTTAGAAATTATCTATCCAAATTATATCTTGCATAGTCTCGCACACGCTTATAGAATACTAAAACAAATATTTGTTGGACATCGTTATAGAATGCACATTACAAGAAAGGGTGAGCCCCCATCACCTTTTTATTAATTTAAAAATAATAGAAACGAAGGGATTAATTACTATAACATGTACCTCCTCATATTGCAAATATGAAAGAAAAAGACGATTTATAGAACTCGAAACGCTTCCGAAGAATAAATAAGGAGTTAAAAAGAAAAGAGGAGATAAAAATAAAAATAATTAGATTACATAAAAATTCAGTCAGTCATGAGGGGGGTACTCTTTCCCATTGAAAAACTCAATTTAAAATCTGAGTAAACAGCAACATCGTAAATCACAATTACATATTTAAGTATAGGCGGCTCTCACCTGAAATTATTAATGTTTAACGATTTGTATTTTAGTTTCCACTATCTATAGTTTCGAAGTTATCGGACGTACAGGATACCCGGGCAAAGTGAATATGTTAAGAGAGAAATATTTCTTGAAAATACTTGGAACCATATGAATACAACTTAATACATATTTTAGAGTAAGAGACATATTATCAACGTATTATAAAAATATCGGTTATGTTAAGCCAATCCTACATATTAAAAAATCTGGTGCGTGTGCGCAACACACAACTTTCACTTACCAACTTACTTAGATTAGAAATTAATGCGTTTTGTTAATTGCCACTTCTCAAATGAACAGAACGGCTTTAATCATGAACAATGGAACTGGAAATGGAAATCATGAACTGTCAATAAAGGCGTACTCCGCATGCCTGGGCTCAACGAGTTTTATGAGTTGACTGAATATTTTTATTTGTTTTCTCCTCTTTATGTTTTCTTTATTTTTATCATATCTCATATTTAGCCATTTCTTATTTTAGGCGTAACGAGAGACAGTTAATTTCTCCAAAACAAAAACAAAGGTACTTTATAGGAAACAAATAAACAAAAAAGGCCCCCCCCCAAAAAAAAAAGCCCCCTCAGAACATTTTAATAATGATAAAGCTTACCTGATATTAAAGAACACCTAATTTTCATTTAATATGCCGAATTTGATAAAAATCGTTAAAGCCGTTTTTGAGATCATCGAAAAAAAGGTAAAAATTGGAAAAAAAAATTATGAAATAAAGTGCCCGCTCCGTTTGACCAATTTTGACGAAATGTTGGCTATCACATCTTTGGCATATACATACATCAAATACCCAGTTTGATCAAAATCTTTAATGCCGTTTTTGAGTAAATAAAAAAAAACACGTGAAAATGATACTAAATTTATCAAGTAAAGTCCCCCCTCCGGTTGGTCAATTTTGATGAAATTTTTACAGTCATACCTCGGGCATATAAATAGATCAAATACTCAGTTTAATCCAAATCGTTAGAGCCGTTTTTGAGAATATCGAGATAACTAAAACTTAAAAAGTTATTAAATAAAGTACCCCCTCCCTTTGAGAAATTTTATGAAATTTTTGCTGTCACATTGCGGGCATATGCATACACTATTTACCCAATTTCAGGTTCTCACGGTTTATAGTTTTTGAGCTAGTCTGTTCACACACACACACACACAGACCATTTCGCGGGACTTGGTTAATTTGACTCAGGAGACCCCAAAACGTGTATTTCCGTTGAAAACCGGAAGTCGAAATTTTTCTCGATCGCAATACTTCCACTTACTATATATTTCATATATAGGTAAGTGAAAGTGAAAATATTATTTTTTATTTTGTGTCAATTATATAGACTCCAGCTAGATATAGACTCCAGCTTAGGAATAAAACCTGGAAAATGAAAACAAATTTTAAGAAGACATTGTTTAATTACAGATACAATTTTCTATGCTATACATGTGTAGTTTTCATGATTATGATTCAGGGCAAATGTCACAGAAAAAGGATCCGACCTCAGAGTACGATGAACATCCTTCAAGCACCCAATCGTTGCACTGTCCACACTGTATCCAATCGTCAAAAGGAGGCTCCCCATAGGATCTTAGACAGATAAAACAAATGCATGTACCAGGGCAATAGCTGCTATTCACTTTGCCCGGCGCGCGCCATTTTAACTAAACACTAAATTAGATTACGACCATATAATCTAAAAATCTGGTGCGTGCGCGCAACACACAACTTTCACTTACCAACTTAATTAGATTAGAAAATAATGCGTTTTGTTAATGCCACTTCTCAAAGTTACACATTTTTCCATATTCATTACGTTTTCATTTGCTCTATAAAAAAAAACTTTTTTTTATTGTTAAATAAAAGTTTTTACTTGTAATAATTCGGCAATGCAAGCATAATACTCCAAGTCGTCTGATTTTATTATTCTCTATGTACTTGTTGAAAATCTCATTTAGTTTTTTTACAGTGAAATTTTTACAGTCATATCTCGGGCATATATATACATCAAATACCCAGTTTGATCAAAATAGTTAAAGCCGTTTTTGAGTAAATAAAAAAAACACGTGAAAATGATACGAATTTTTAAAGTAATGTCCCCTCTCCGGTTAATCAATTTTGATGAAATTTCTACAATCATATCTCGGGCACATAAATACATCAAATACCTAATTTGATCAAAATCGTTAAAGCCGTTTTTGAGTAAATAAAAAAACACGTGAAAATGATACGAAATTTTTTAAGTAAAGTCCCCCCTCCGGTTAATCAATTTTGATGAAATCTATACAGTCATATCTCGGGAACATAAATACATCAAATACCCAATTTGATCAAAATCGTTAAAGCCGTTTTTGAGTAAATAAAAAAAACAGGTGAAAATGATACGAAATTTCTTAAGTAAAGTCCCCCCTCCGGTTAATCAATTTTGATGAAATTTTTACAGTCACATCTCTGGCATATAAGTACATCAAATACTCAGTTTAATCAAAATCGTTAGAGCCGTTTTTGAGAAAATCGAAAAAACCCTAAAAAGTTACTAAATAAAGTACCCCCTCCCTTTGAGCAATTTTGATGAAATTTTTGCTGTCACATCGCGGGCATATACCTAAACTAAATACCAAATTTCAGGTTCGCACGGTTTATAGTTTTTGAGCTAGTCTGTTCACATACACAGACACACATACACACACACACACACACACACACACACACACACACACACACACACACACACACACACACACACACACACACACACACACAGACACACACACACACAGACCATTTCGCGGGACTTGGTCATTTGGACTCAGGGGACCCCAAAACGTGTATTTCCGTTGAAAACCGGAAGTCGAAATTTTTCACGATCGCAATACTTCCACTTACTACCATATTTCATATATAGGTAAGTGAAAGTAAAAACACGTGAAAATGATACAAAATTTATTAAGTAAAGTCCCCCCTCCGGTTGATCAATTTTGATGAAATGTTGGCTATCACATCTTTGGCATATACATACATAAAATACCCAGTTTGATCAAAATCGTGAAAGCCGTTTTTGAGTAAAAAAAATCTGGTGCGTGCTCGCAACACACAACTTTCACTTACCAACTTACTTAGATTAGAAATTAATTCGTTTTGTTAATTGCCACTTCTCAAATGAACAGAATGGCTTTAATTATGAACAATGGTCTGTCATTAAAGGCGTACTCCGCATGCGTGGGCTCAACGATTTTTATGATTTGACTGAATATTTTTCTCTTCTTTATTTTTATCATATCTCATATTTAGCCATTTCTTATTTTTAGGCGTTTTTTTCTTATTTTTTTTTCGAGAGACAGTTAATTTCTCCATGTAAACAAAAACAAAGGTACTTCATGAGAAAGAAACAAACAAACATAAAAGGCCCCCCCACAAAAAAAAAGTCCCCTCAGAACATTTTAATAATAATAAAGCTTACCTGATATTAAAGAAAACCTAATTTTCATTAAACATGACGAATTTGATAAAAATCGTTAAAGCCGTTTTTGAGATAATCGAAAAAAAGGTAAAAATTGGAAAAAAGTCATGAAATAAAGTGCCAACTCAGTTGGACCAATTTCGATGAAATATTGGCTTTTACATAGTTGGTATATACATACATCAAATACCCAGTTTTTTCAAAATCGTTAAAGCCGTTTTTGAGTAGAAAAAAATATGTACACGTGAAATTGGTACAAAATTTATTAAGTAAAGTCCCCCCTCCGGTTGATCAATTTTGATGAAGTTTTTACAGTCGTATCTCGGGCATATACATACATCATATACCCAGTTTTATCAAAATCGTTAAAGCCGGTTTTGAGTAAATAAAAAAAACCACGTGAAAATGATACAAAATTTATTAAGTAAAGTCCCCCCTCCGGTTAATCAATTTTAATGAAATTTTTACAGTCATATCTCGGGCATGTAAATAGGTCAAATACTCAGTTTAATCAAAATCGTTAGAGCCGTTTTTGAGAAAATCGAAAAAAACGTAAAAAGTTATTAAATAAAGTACCCCCTCACTTTGAGCAATTTTGATGAAATTTTTGGTGTCACATCGCGGGCATATACCTACACTAAATACCCAATTTCAGGTTTGTATGGTTTATAGTTTTTGAGCTAGTCTGTTCACACACACACACACACACACACACACAGACCATTTCGCGGGACTTGGTTATTTCGACTCCCGGGGTCCCAAAACGTGTATTTCCGTTGAAAACCGGAAGTCGAAATTTTTCACGATCGCAATACTTCCACTTACTATATATTTCATATATAGGTAAGTGAAAGTAAAAATCTGGTGCGTGCGCGCAACACACAACTTTCACTTACAAACTTACTTAGATTAGAAATTAATGCGTTTTGTTAATTTTCACTTCTCCAATGAACAGAAAGGTTTTAATTATGAACAATGGTCTGTCATTAAAGGCGTACTCCGCTTGCGCTCAACGAGTTTTATGAGTTGACTGAATATTTTTCTTTTTTTCTCCTCTATATGTTTCCTTGATTTTTATCATATCTCATATTTAGCCATTTCTTATTTTTAGGCAAAACGAGAGACAGGTAATTTTACCATATAAACAAATACAAAGGTACTTTTTAGAAAAACAAAAAAGGCCCCTTCCCCATTGAAGCCCCCTCAGAACATTTTAATAATGATAAAGCTTACCTGATATTAAAGAACCCCTAATTTTCATTAAAGACCACGAATTTGATGGAAATCGTGAAAGCCGTTTTTGAAATAATCGAAAAAAAGGTAAACATGGGTTAAAAAGTTATGAAATAAAGTGCCCCCTCCGTTAAACCAATTTTGATGAAATGTTGGCTGTCACATCTTTGGCATACACATACATCAAATACCCAGTTTGATCAAAATCGTTAAAACCGTTTTTGAGTAACTAAAAAAAAACACGTGAAAATTATACAAAATTTATCAAGTAAAGTCCCCCCTCAGGTTGATCAATTTTGATGAAATTTATACAGTCCCATCTCGGGCATATAAATAGATCAAATACTCAGTTTAATCAAAATCGTTAGAGCCATTTTTGAGAAAATCGATAAAACTTAAAAAGTTATTAAATAAAGTACCCCCTCCCTTTGAGCAATTTCGATGAAATTTTTGCTGTCACATCACGGGCATATAAATACACTAAATACCCAATTTCAGATTCGCACGGTTTATAGTTTTTGAGCTAGTCTGTTCACACACACACAGACACACACAGAGACCATTTCGCGGGACTTGGTCATTTGGACTCAGGGGACCCCAAAACGTGTATTTCCGTTGAAAACCGGAAGTCGAAATTTTTCACGATCGCAATACTTCCACTTACTATATATTTCATATATAGGTAAGTGAAAGTAAAAATCGGCAGTTCCCGCCAAAACTATCTGCCTATACTACAGTTTAAACTAAACCATGCAATAGATGTTACACTTGTATTGGTTATACAATAAAGATATAAAAACTTATCATACAAATTTTAAGAACCATACCACTTTTCGTTTTAAACAAATTATCTCACAACTAAAATGAAACACAACCAGGCGCGGTTCCAGAAAAAAAATTCGGAGGGGGATTGGTCGGTAAAAAAAAAAACAACGTAAACATAGCACACTTTATTTGCTTATGCTTATACATTAAGTTCATATACAAAATTCTGTGTAAAAAATTTTAGTCAAAATTAAACTAAACTTCCCGAGAAAACTCGTTAAAGTTAGATGCGTAATTAATTTCTTTAATTCATTCCACTAATTTTTTTTCGTCGAAATTTGGGGGGGGGGGATTGATCCCCAATATCCCCCCCCCCCCCCCATGGGACCGCCACTGAACCCAACTAATATCTCTCCGTCCTGAGAAGCGGCTTCTACCCCTAGTTCTCGCATTAGCCACCCAAAGCGCTAGCATTGTTACCGAAAGTGTTGTCTATGAAAGTGTTTATTCGCTTTGCCCGACCTATTCACTTTGCCCGGGCCTCCCCTAAGCTATCGTGAGTAAAAAATGTCGTAGAGTTATCCTAGGAGATCCCTTTTCAAAAGTGTTAACCAGAGGGTTTGGACCGGAGAAGTGGGGGCGATTTCCCTTATTAGGAGTGGTTTTACATCACTAACCTGGATCTGCCAATTGATATACATTAAATATTGCTTAGAAATCTGTTCAATTTGTATATTTTGATTTATTATTATATTTTCTTTTTGTTTCACTAATTTTTTTCCGAAAATGGTTCAGTTTTCTAATTATTTGTTTATCACATGGAGCATATCTGTAATAACGAGTAATTCAAAAATTATATTTCGAGTTCAGGATTTGGTATTGTCGTGAAATGTTTAGAAATTAGATAAACATTTATAGAATTTTAAAGCTTATAAATGTCTCCAGTTTTTCCAGAAATAAAAGCTGTACGTATTTATTGTATTGTATGCTGTATATATTTGATTCAACAAGTTAATAAGGTATGACCCCATAAAAATTTAACTGAAATTTAACTGAAATATCAGGCCCTTAATTTAACATTTGGTATAAAATAGGTAAACAATCAACTTGATGAAAATTCAGAGCTGTTGTGAATAGTAAAATTTAAACAAAATGTATCTTCTTTTATTTAAAAGATTTTCAATAATAAGCAACTGCTTATTAAAAACTAACAAAAGCCGCGTTCTGGGGAAGGATGGATGGAACTAGTCCATGATTTTATAGGAACTTTTTGGTAGGATATTGTAAGAAGAATCGCTGAAATTTTTATGATATTCCTTTGCGAAATAGCCTGCGAGTGTTTATAGTTTTAATAGTAATAGTAGACCTATACCTTTTAAGAGATGATAGGGGAGGTATTTGGGGATAATTATTAACCCATATTGTGTTATCCGAAAGTTAACTATTGGTATTCGAAAAGTTTGCATTTTATTTACAAGTTTTTTTTTTTTTTTTTTTTTTTTTTTACGAAATTCAGTTTTCTTCCTTTATAAATTAAAAAATAACAAACTAATGAACAGGTTTTTATTTTGGTTATAACATTCGATAAAGTACATTTCAATTCTAATTACCGGTCAGTAAAAACATTAAAATCTTCATCTATTCAGAAACTATAGGCCGTATCGTGAAAAGCAAATCAGATTTTTTGTTAAACTGTCCACATAATTGCAATTTTTCTCGAAAAATCCCCTAGTTAAATGAGTCAGCAAATTATTCAACAAACACTTCTAGTTATCCATCGAGCTGCATTCAGTTACAAAACTTCAGAAAAAAATGTGAAGATATATATTATAATATTACATAAGCTTCCGCGATTCGAAATGTTTGAAAGCAGCCTCTCTAGCGAAGTTCATCTCGTAGCCAAGCAAGTGTTTTGACACTTCTCCAAAACCTGTCCCTATTAATTATTCCACTCTAATTAATCATTCCGAATTCCATCGCCTTTTCCTCTATCCAGAGAAATTAGGAGTACAAAAAGACCGGCGATGCTACTGGGAAAGAGAACAGTGACGTCAGTGTCCCTGGGTGCCCCTTCTATAAGAGGAACCTGCTCCGATCTAGAGGTCAGTCAGCAAGATGGCAGGCGGTTGGAATGTGTTGTTGTTGTTCCTTGTAGGCCTTTGTTGTATTTGTTGTGTTGCAGGCCAGGAGCAAGAGTGCGAGTGCGTCGAGTACTTCCTGTGCGACGAGAAGAAGGGAACCATAATCACCGATGGCACGAACCTCTTGGACGTCAGGTGAGCTCAGGTTCAGGCCTGGTCGACTGTTCTACTTGCATATGATTAATAATTGTATTTTTTATGTTATAATATGTTCATAAAATTTATAAAATAGGTGTTTGAAAGTCTCTGGATAACATTTAACACCTGAGGCTACGAAATTAATGGAAAAATATTATCAAAGCTAAACATTGTTTACAAAAATAAATTGATAAATATTCGCTATGGAAAAATAACTTAATTAATGTTTATGTTCATAATATTTAAATAAATATTATTAAAGGCAAAATATAAAATTGAATATGCGTATGATTAAAAATTAAATAAAAAAAAATCAAAGCTGGGTGTAAGTACTAAAACTATAAGGCCGTTTCGTAAACAAAAGATTAAACGATGACCTTTATCTGCATAAGGAAAGGATAGCTGATATGTTTGTTTTTATATTTAATTTCAGTAGGTCTAAAAAAAATTAAATTGCTACATAAAGTTATTTTATTGATTATTATTTAGGGCATCAAAAGGATATTATTAAAGTTTAAAAAAAAAATTGTAAATCGATATGTGATAATAATAGATTCCATCAAATAAATTGGTTGAATCTATGTGGTTCTATATAAATCCTTTGCACAATAATTAAATTAAAATGGACCATTATTAAATCGAATGATCATGTTAGAATTATAGCTTAGTATGAACAAAAAATTGTGATAAAGTACACTTAATTTGCACATAGTTGGGATGGTTTTGCACATATTGGATCATTTCTTATTAATTTTATAATCATATAATACTAGTACTACATTTTATAGAAGCAATCAGTCTTCTGTTTAATTCATAATAAAAAATCTAAGGACGGTATAAATAAAATTAAAAAAATGACGCTACGTGATGGTAATTGAATAATAAATAATTAATGAGACAGTTTTGAGAAGAAATATTCATGAAAAATAAATATATTGAGGCCTTATATTTATTTATTTCTAACTAACATGGGCACTTTAAAAACTTCGGTCATTTTAGCCTCTATGGTACTTAAGGAGATAACAATGTTATTGAGAAATATGCAATGAGTAAATACAATAGTTCAGCAAAAACAGTTTTAAAATAGCCATTATATAAAAATGTCGAAATAATTCAAATATGGTCGGTGTAAGTCCAAGTGAACTAAGCTATAAACTCCATATTTTGAGAAAACGGAAGTTAAGGTTGAATTTTGGGAAACGGGGCTGTGTTTACTTCAATTGCTTTCGAAGTATAACGTATTTCGTTTAGTTAACACTGTTTCAACTATCGTAGTCCTTCAACAGTAAACTATTTGTACCAATGCCTAAATAGGTCAATATCTAAAACCACCCTCCTTCCAAAAATATGATGCTATCATCACAATTAAATATTTTTCTCTATCAAAAACGCCATTTATTTTGGGAAAACTAATAGGTTCCAAGAATCCCTGATAAACGTAATAATATAGCTGAATTAAATCTCTTTTTAGACATTTATAATTATACTTTTAAAATAACCGCCAATTTTCACTGTTTTTCCAAATGCACAATTATAGACCTACACTTTCGATTTAAGTTAGAGGTTTAAAAATCTTAATACAAAATGCGTTGAAGTTAAGGTGTTGGGAAGATTTCCACAAATCATATTAAAGAAAAAAATATAAAATTGTCAGGAAGAAATTGAGTTGAATAAATTTCAAAATTTTATTCAATTTTCTCTAATTAGCAATGATAAAACTATTTAATTACTTTCAATTGGTTTTCCTAACAAATATGTCTTACGGAGCTCTTTTTTTAAAGATTTATAAAAAAATAATTAAAACTGATATTTTTCCATTAGATTCCGAAGAATGAAACTATCTGATCAATCAATAAAAAAATATTGTTCAATAATACCGACAACAACAAAAAATCTACCAATCGCTGAATGAGTTCACTTATCAATTATTCCCTTGATTAATACTATTTAGAATATATACCTTATAAGGTATATACACAACGTATATATATACAACCTTTAGTCGATCAAGGAAGTTTTGAGGTTAGGATCTTAATTAACCGCCGGATTTCGTCTCATTAAATAATTTAATTACTATATAGTTCATATCTACAACAAATAGTGAAATTGACAAGTTCGGGAAATTAAAATATATGTACATATATATTTACATGGGTACACATTTATGCAGATAATTTTATTTTATCAAGACTGCTGAAGATGAATCTTGGTATTTCCAGATTATGTTGAAACCATTTTCTGAAAATAACACAAGTAAAAGATAAAAATATTTTTATTTTTTTACAGTATGACCTTTCACTTTTCTTATCTGATCGACATCAATTCCATCTGCTTTTCAAAATTTAAAACCTTGCTAATAGCTAAGAGATTTAATAATATGTTATTAATTAATAGCGATTTATTTTGTCAAAACCATAGAAACATATAATTTTTTTTTTTTTTCGCTTCTGCCTTTTAAATAAAATATAATAAGAAATTTAAAGAATTTTATTCGTAGAGGGAATTGTACCTCTCATATTTGTAATGAGAAACATGATATACCTAATATACAATAATTTAAAAGGGAAGAGTTTTTGAGAGTGCTGTATAAATAAAATAAGATTTCTACATTTATCAGCACAAATCTGAAAGCATTATTTTGAAAAAACAATATACAATATTAAAAAAGAAATAAGATAATCATTTATGTTTTCTTTACTCAACTCTCTAAAATGAAAAAAACGTTTAGATTTTATTTAAACAATTTTTCTAATATGGTATATAAAAAAGAAATGGTTTACCTTCATTGAATCTGACCGTGAAAAAATTTAATCTTTATATTCAAGGAAAATGTACCAAACAAAGCTTCCAATAAAAAATGGTTTTAACCAAGGAGTTGGTTAAAAAAAAAAATATATATAAACTAAAAAAAACATGGAGAATTGAATTATACCGTGTAAGGTGTGCCGGCGGTCAGAATTAAGTTGTAGCAGGCAGTAATCAAGGTTGGGAAAACGAGTTGAAAGAATAATTGAAATGGGAAGGATGAACATAGAGGGATTACATGAGAAAGTACGAAGTAAAAAAAAAATCAGAAAATTATGGCTTATAGAATGATACTAAAAGGGAAAAAAAGTTTATAACAGATTTAAAAAAAAAGTTAATGGCAGAAGATATTTTTGGTTTCATTTTATGTGTTTTACAATCTGTCAAATTGTCACGATTCAATACTGCTTCCTAATAAGTTAAATGCACACATTTTTCCACATTCATTTAATTTTTATTTATTTTTTGTATTTGCTCTCTAAAGTACAATATTTTTTTTTATATTTAAATATTTTTTTTTACTTGTAAGAATTAGGCAATGCAAGCATTATACTTCAAGTCGTCTGATTTTATTTTTCTCAATGTAGTTGTTCTAAACTTCATATAGTTACCATGAAACAAGTCATTTCTATTAAATGGACAGAACATCTTTAATTATAAACAATCGTCTATCATTAATGTCGAACAGCGCATGTTTTATGAGTTGACGGATTATTATTCTTTTTTACTTTCACTTACCTATATATGAAATATATAGTAAGTGGAAGTATTGCGATCGTGAAAAATTTCGACTTCCGGTTTTCAACGGAAATACACGTTTTGGGACCCCCTGAGTCGAAATAACCAAGTCCCGCGAAATGGTCTGTGTGTGTGTGTGTGTGTTTGTCTGTGTGTGTGTGTGTGTGTGTGTGTGTGTGTGTGTGTGAACAGAATAGCTCAAAAACTATAAACCGTGGGAACCTGAAATTGTGTATTTAGTGTAGGTATATGCCCGCGATGTGACAGCAAAAATTTCATCAAAATTGCTCAAAGGGAGGGGGTACTTTATTTAATAACTTTTTACATTATTTTCGATTTTCTCAAAAACGGCTCTAACGATTTTGATTAAACTGAGTATTTGATGTATTTATATGCCCGAGATATGACTGTAAAAATTTCATCAAAATTGATAAACCGGAGGGGGGACTTTGTTTAATAAATTGTGTACCATTTTTACGTGTTTTTTTTATTTACTCAAAAACGGCATTAAAGATTTTGATCAAACTGGGTATTTGATGTATGTATATACCCGAGATATGACTGTAAAAATTTCATCAAAATTGATCTACCGGAGGGGGGACTTTACTTGATAAATTGGGTACTACTACACCTATTCCCCTGCTGGGTTTGACAGCTGATAAGCACGCTGCTACCTGTTGGTCACCATGCGAACTACCATCCCCACCACCTCTCTTCTTAGCCGTTAAAGGCCGATTTTATGGCTAGGTTAGAATTATATTACGCGCCTTTTTTTTACGAGTATGAGACCGTGACGTCATCTCAACTCTAAACAACTTCACCTATTCCTCGCAAATAAACATCGATTAATCGTACTTTCTGTAAGTATGTTAATTTTGAAAATACCGCGTCTCCCCACCATTGCATCTATAGAACATTACTCTTCATCGAAATGTTATCATTTTTCGAAGTATTAGTATTTTAGAGTCCTTGAAAAATACGTAACTATTCGTTATGCGTATAAGTTCCTTACCAATCAACTTTTTTATTAACAATTTATCCACTTCTTTGTTTTTCTATAACCTATTATCTTTTCATTATGCCTATACTTTTTTAAAGAACTGACATTTACATACTTTACTTTAATTTTGAAAATACCGCGTCTCCCCACCATTGCATCTATAGAACATTACTCTTCATCGAAATGTTATCATTTTTCGAAGTATTAGTATTTTAGAGTCCTTGAAAAATACGTAACTATTCGTTATGCGTATAAGTTCCTTACCAATCAACTTTTTTATTAACAATTTATCCACTTCTTTGTTTTTCTATAACCTATTATCTTTTCATTATGCCTATACTTTTTTAAAGAACTGACATTTACATACTTTACTAAAAGTTAAAGAAAAAAAAAATAAGAGATAGGATTTATTTCATTGAAGATGCTTATCTAATTCCACTGATATTTTTCACAATATGAAACCACCTATTTTGTGGGTAATGTTTACATTTGAAAGAAGAAATAAAAATCATACATGAAAGGATGTCAGCTTATAATTTCTTTCAAATTTTAATATATCTAAATCCAACAATTATATCATATCCTATTCCTCTTCAAAAAAATAGAACCTTTATTAACTAAAACTTGTTTCTATACTATAAACCATTTTGCCGGAAAGTATAACTATATTTTAAATACATAATATAAGAATTTTCACAAGGAAGTACCCATTGCTATTTTTCCTCTCCTCTATTTTTCACTTATTCTCATCCTTCAAATGAAAGTAAAATGCAGTACCAGTGTTTAATATAACTCTTTATTTTTATTACGACTTCTTACTACTGCCAAATTAATTATACAATACAGTAATATAACTATACATTACTTTACAAAGTTGCACTAAGTCCTTGTAGGGGATTGAACCTAAAATGTTCAAAAATAAGAATAATAATAATCTATGCCATCGAGCTTGATTGGGCCTTACCAAATGACAAATAATTTTATTTTTAACCTGCAGACTATCAAACAATAATGAAGGGAATAAAGAATGTACAAATATCATCACCTATAAATCAACCTATCAAAGCATTGGTTGAGAAGAACTGTAAATTGCTATGTTAATTAGCCACTTTTGGAAATTCGGTTGGTCCAACCTGTGCTTCGCGACTCCTTTCTGGGCATCTCCTTTCTGGGGGTGCTTTCAGCTCTGTTAATGATTAGGTACAAACTAGGAAGGGCCAAAGTATAATTGGTATAGTTTTTTAATAATTATTCCTGAATAAATCATCCATCTATCACTCAAATGATAAATATTGTATTATAGCTTGTATCAGAATTAATGCTATAAAATACATGCCAAATTATATTCTGCAAAGTACTCTCATTTTTGCAAGCTTTGTTTTAAACATCGGTTGTTATTATCAACTAACTGTGTCTATTTGCATGTATAAATTCCGTATGTATATGAATATACATCCAGGTATACATTCAAATATGCGAATATAACTCCATATATAACAATATACAAAACTACATTCAGAAATATGAGGCATGATTCATTCATGAAATCACAAAAATAAATAAATACATCTGTAACTAAATTATATGAAATGGTACATGTAGATGAATTTATAACGAAACAAGTTTTATAACATTTTATATATGATTGTTATATGAAACATTATATGATTTTATAACACCGACTATTTATGGATCAATAAAACTACTTAAACCCAATAAAAATGTAACAGCAATAATAAGTAATACTGAATGACCAAGAGAGGCATTACCACTTTGTATATTATCACATTTTAATTTAAAACTTCATTTTTATAAACCATATGTTTTAAAAAACACTTGGATAAGTTTTTTAACAATAAAAATCACATCTGCTATGTATATTGCATTATGAGTTAGTAGAAAGATTCTTAAAAAAATCATATTAAATAATGGTCAATGTATAGTAAATTTAATTATGTAAATAATAGACTGAGTTTTGTTTTACCCTGAAAAACTGAACGGACTCATTTGCCAATTCAGTACTACCTTTATTTCTCAAAAAGGAGACCCAGTAGATTTTCGGGGTTAATATGGAGTACATTTAAAAGAGTAATAATAATTGGCAAAAGATGGATAGGGTTGTGGTTAAATAAGCTAAATTAAATAAATAATAATTTATTTAATTAAGCATATTATATTTTACTGCAACCTGGACCATCCTTTTATTTTTTTTCTCTGCTTGTAATTCAAGGATCAAACACCAACACCTCAAAAAAAATTTACATTCCTTCTTTGGTTCCTGCAGAATGACAGTTTAAAATAACAAAAGCAATCTTAATTCATTAAAGGGCGACAAGACTGTGGAGCATGATTGATAGCAAAATTTCCTGAATGAAATTTGGCATACCAATTTTGACGGTTAAGGCATTGTATCCTCAAACATTGCAAATTTTTCTATGAGCTTCTCCAGTATGCTTACCATTTTTAAAATAATACAACAAAATATGGCGACAAGGACTGATATTTTCTTCCATACTCACAGTGCAATAGCGAACACAATAATTGGGTAGTTCCACAAAATGCATCAAAAATCCTCTCTTTCTCTTTATATTTAAGCTGTAAATTTCTTTTTATTGTGTTAACTGATTTTTATTAAAACTGGGTACCAACAGAGTACCTATTTCTTCCTCCTAGGTAGTAGTCCTTTATGTTCTCTTAAGATTTTGTGAAACTACCCTATTACTGTGTTCGCTATTGCACTGTGAGTATGGAAGAAAATATCAGTCCTTGTCGCCATATTTTGTTGTATTATTTTAAAAAAGGTAAGTGGCATGTTCCAGTATGGAGAAGCTCATAGAAATATGGGCAGTGTTTATTGATATGATGCCTCAACCGAAGGCCATTTTCATTCAGGAAATTTTGTCATCAATGATGCTCATGGTCTCGTTGCTGTTTTATGAATTAAAATTGTTTTTCTTATTTTAAACTGTCATCCTGCAGGAACCAAAAAAATAATGTAAATAAGAGTTGAGGTGTTGGTAGTTGATCGTTGAATTACAAGCAGAGAAAAAAAGAAAACACAGTTTAAGCAGAGGATGGTCCAGGTTGCTGTAAAATAAGCTAAATTAAATAATAATTTATTTGAGAGCAACCATTTCCATCTTTAATAAAGCCCACTAATTAACTAGCAATAGCATAAATAAGAGTTAAATATCATAGCATAGAAGCTAACTCTTAATTTAGTGCTGCATATAAACCCCAAAAATATTCTCAGCCTCCTTTGCGAGAAATAAAAATGTTATTAGGTTGTCAAATAAATGTATTAGGTTTTTCAGGGTGAAATATAACTCAGTCGATTATTTGTATTAGGTTTTTCAGGGTAAAATTAAACTCAGTCGATTATTTACATTAATAAAGTACAATACATTGACCATTACTTAATATGAATTTTTCCCATCGTTCATGTTCATAGAATGTCTAGGGTTTATTATTAAAATACTGATCGAAGTGGTTTTTAAAATGAAAGTTTAATGAAAAAGAAGGTTATGGTATAGGTTTGAATTATTCAGCAACTCCGAATATAGTTCGAAATACTGATTCTTCGAAATATTCGGAGAAAAAGCAAGGGTGGGGAGACGCGGGTATTTTAAAAGTTAGATAATTATATCGACTGGCACAAAATCGATGTGTTCCTTTCAGAAGGGGTGAGATAGTGTGTGACGTAAAAATGACGTAATACTGAGGCAAGGCGGTTATTTTTCAAACAGGAGCCGCAATAGGGGAAAGATGGCGGTGCTAGTAGTTCGCATGGTGACCAACAGATGGCAGCGTGCTTATCAGCTGTCAAACCCAGCAGGGGAATAGGTGTAGTAGTACCATAAATTGTATATAATTTTCACGTGTTTTTTTTATTTACTCAAAAACGGCATTAAAGAATTTGATCAAACTGGGCATTTGATGTATGTATATGCCCAAGATATGACTGTAAAAATTTCTTCAAAATTGATCTACCGGAGGGGGGACTTACTCAATAAATTTTAAATAATTTTCACGTGTTTTTTTATTTACTCAAAAATGGCATTAAAGAATTTGATCAAACTGGGCATTTGATGTATGTATATGCCCAAGATATGACTGTAAAAATTTCATCAAAATTGATCATCGGAGGGGGGACTTTACTTAATAAATTTTATATCATTTTCACGTGTTTGTTTTTATTTACTCAATAACGGCTTTAACGATTTTGATCAAACTGGGTATTTGATGTATTTATATGCCAAAGATGTGATGCCCAACATTTCATCAAAATTGGTCAAACGAAGGGGGCACTTTATTTCATAACTCTTTTACAACTTTTTACCTTTTTTTCGATTATGCTTTAACGATTTTCAAATTCGTCGTGTTTAATGACCATTAGGTGTTCTTTAATATCAGGTAAGCTTTATTATTATTAAAATGTTCTGAGGGGGCTTAAATGAGGAAGGTGTCTTTTTTTTTTTTTTTTTCATACTCATAAATAGTCAACTCTTAAAACACATTGAGCCCACTCATGCAGATGTACGCCTTTAATTAATTATAGACCATTGTTCATAATTAAAGCCAATCTGTTCATTTAATGGAAATTATTTGTTTCATGGTAAATGAAGTTTTCAACAACTACATTGAGAATTATAAAATCAGACGACTTGGAGTATTATGCTTGCCGAATTACCACAAGTTTTTATTTAATAATAAAAAAACTAGTGTTTTTTGTAGAGCAAACAAAAAGAAAAAATAAGAAATGAATGTGGGAAAATGTGTCTTTGAGAAGTGGCAATTAACAAAACACACCAATTTCTAATTTAAGTAAGTTGGTAAGTGAAAGTTGTGTGTTGCGCGCACGCACCAGATTTTTTTCTCCTCTAAATGTTTACATGATTTTGTTCATATTTAGCCATTTCTTATTTTTACCTTCACTTACCTATATATGAAATATATAGTAAGTGGAAGTATTGCGATCGTGAAAAATTTCGACTTCCGGTTTTCAACGGAAATACACGTTTTGGGGTCCCCTGAGTCGAAATTACCAAGTCCCGCGAAATGGTCTGTGTGTGTGTGTGTGTGTGTGTGAACAGACTAGCTCAAAAACTATAAACCGTGCGATCCTGAAATTGGGTATTTAGTGTAAGTATATGCCCGCGATGTGACAGCATAAATTTCATCAAAATTACTTAAAGGGAGGGGATAATTTACTTAATAACTTTTTAGGTTTCTTTAGATTTTCTCAAAAACGGCTCTAACGATTTCGACTAAACTGAGTATTTGATCTATTTATATGCCCGAGATATGACTGTAAAAATTTCATCAAAATTGATTAACCGGAGGGGGGACTTTACTAAATAAATTTTGTAACATTTTCACGTGTTTTTTTTATTTACTCAAAAAAGGCTTTAACGATTTTGATCAAACTGGGTATTTGATGTATGCATAAGCCAAAGATGTGATAGCCAACATTTCACCAAAATTGACCAACCGGAGGGGGGACTTTACCTAATAAATTTTGTATCATTTTCACGTGTTTTTTTTTTACTCAAAAACGGCTTTAAAGATTTTGATCAAACTGGGTATTTGATGTATGTATATGCCAAAGATGTGATAGCCAGCATTTCATCAAAATTGATTAACCGGAGGGGGGACTTCACGCGCACGCACCAGAGTTTTAGAAACCCGAGACAGATCATTTCTCTATACAAACAAAAACAAAGGTCACGGGCATATACATAACTAAATACCCAATTTCAAGTTCGCACAGTTTATAGTTTTAGTTCACTTACAGACTCAGGGGACCCCAAAACGTGTATTTCCGTTGAAAACCGGAAGTCGAAATTTTTCACGACTGCAATACTTTCCCTTAAGTACTTATTTCATATATAGGTAAGTGAAAGTAAAAAATCTTGGAATAAGTATAATTTTTTTTATAAAAACAATTAGTTTTGTTGTTTTAACAACATGAAAATTGCCGGATATGTTGCTGGTAGCACGAGTGGGAAGAGCTCCTTACTAGTTAAAAAGTAATCCGAGTTCGAAACCCGGCCAAGGACAATCTTTTCTCTTTTTATAAAAAATATTTATATATTTTTTTTATATTTGCGATCTTGGTAATCTTCCAGGCGATTTAAAACCCTGACACTATCACGACTATAACTAAAAATAATATATAAAAATCAAAAGCGTGTCGATTTGCACTAAAAGTAAGAAACTGTTTTTTGGATCAGTTGAAAAATCGTTTTAGCAGATTCACTTTATTAACAAATAAATTTAATGAAAACTATTATAACTATTAAATATTTATAGGATTTAAATTAAATAATTATAAAAAATAATCATAGAAAAAAGCTAGATTGGTTGAAACTACCAATATTTACATTATTAAGTAGTGAGGTTTTGTTGCAATTGAAGCCATTTTGCACTTAATCCTACTTTCAGCTAATTATTTCTCTCTGAAAGATAGAACTTCATATCATGATATTATAGGATTATAAAATAAGAAAATAATTCGGGAAAATATATTATTTTTTCTTACTAAAGTGGTTCGGAGTTCACAAAACAGTATAGTGGGATTTTGAAATTGTCGATTTTATTCGTAATTTAGACACTCGAACAGTGTTGCTGGGAGGTAAGAACGCTTGACTTTTTTCTCCCTTATCTCGCCTTTACGGAATTTTCCGGTATTGGGACTTGAACTCGTACTCGAAATATATTGAAAACGAGTTAGCCTGAATGGCCACCCTGCCCCCTTAATAACAATTGAACCCAGCGTCCAATGTTAAACCGACATCTCTTCCTCTTCCTTACCCATTTAGAGTTTCTGACACGACACTCCTCCGATAATCTACCCTGTTGATACCCTGGGTCTTTTCTTGGTTCCTTTATTTACTTAAAATCTCATTAACAACTTGTTCTGCATTATTATACTATCCTATTGTTTCTAAGGATTAAACTTATGTCGAGTTTTCGGTGCCTACTATTTGGGGGTTCTCATGAGTGATCGGATAAATTCTCTTCCATTTATTTCAGTTTAGGTCTGTTTAAGACATTTCTTTTGTCTCATTTTGCCTCGCTTGAACGAATTGAAGAGTCTCCTAGCTGAACAAGTCCTAAGAATTTAATTAAATATTCTTGCCAGCAAGGAGATCGGCATTGTTTTTTAACCGACTTCGAAAGAGGAGGTTACTCAATTCGATACGTATGTGCCTTCTTTTTTTTTTTTTTTTTTCTATGTATGTCCACCGATTACTCCGAGATGGGTGGACCAATTCGAACGAAACCTTTTGCATCTTGTAGAGTATTTTCCCAATGTGGTCCCATTAAAACCTTTTTTGGGTTCTTAATTTATTAAAGAAGTTATTGGGAAAAAACATGAAAATAATTATTTAATTATCGCTCAAAATATTTACTTATTTGAAAAACATATGGCATATATATCATAAGGCAGGTATGCTCCAACAAACTATTAAACACGTTGATAAATAACAAACTGATCATGAACTATACTATTTTTTTATTCTAAATTTGATTGGTTGATTTCAAGCAATGCTCAATAATGTTTTAATGGTCGATGAATCGGTTGGAAAACAAACCAATCAAATTCAGAATTAAAAGAGTAAGAGAGAACATGTGAAGTGTGTTTGTTATTGACGTTGTTTAAGTGCTTGTTGGAACAAACCTAACACATAACCTTAAATAAATTTTCAACAATAGATTTTAATAAAGATATATAATATCAGTGGAATATCGCTGTCGTTTTCTATAAAATGAAACACTTCTTTATGGTTCCGGCAAAGTATTGTTGTTTCGACCCTGTTCCTGAAAAATTTCGCCAAGAAATAAAACTCAAGAACATTTTTTTGGGTTGCTTAAAAGATTTTTTTTTATAGATTTTAGAAGATTAATGCACATTAAACACCGATAACAGTAAAAAATCCTAAATGAATGTCTAAACGACGGATGGACAGCATAATCATAAAACCACAAAATTCATAGAATTTAAAGAAAGGCCGAGGATTAATAACCCTTTTTAAAAGATATTCGTAAAACCATAGCCATTATTGTTATAAATTAGATTTTGATTTCCGACTTCCACTCGCTATGCACATTAACCCTTTAACCGGGGAGTTCCCTTTTAAATTACGCATCCTACAACGGGCGTGAGCTCTTTCACTAGGACGTGTATATACGTCCCGCCCGGTGCAATGTAACTTCATATTATTATTTTTTTCATTTATGCTTAAAATAAATGGGAAGGCTATGAAATATATTCGTTTTCGTTTATTTATTTATAAACCACAAAGGAAAACACAAAATGACAAACAAATAGAAAAGAATATCACAAAAATATAAAAGTATCGAATTAAGAAATTATAAATTTACAGCCTTAACCTATTATAAAGAGTACAAAAAATATATATATAAATATAAATTAAATATATTATTATCATAAATATTATAAATTATATATATATATATATATATATATATATATATATATATATGTGTGTGTGTGTATATAATATATATGTATAAATTCACGTCGTTACATGTATCGATGACTAATCACTCTGTTATACGAAAATATAAGTCCCACCCATTCCAGGGCACAACATATATTTCAAGGACGTATACATACGTCCTGCCCGTTCACGGTAGCGTTTAGGTTGGACGCCTATATACGTCCCGCCCGGTTAAAGGGTTAAAAAGGAATTCAATGCTTCCTGGAAAAGCCCTTTTTCAGTTGATTTAGAGGCCTTGACAAAAGATTCAGGCACCTCTGTCAGCTTCCGGATACACTCGATCACTGTCGGATATTAATATACAATGTAATCATAATATCTTGTGCGGATTCTTCACTCAGGAGTGACACTTTTGTTATGTTATCCAGATTACTATTATCGGTTTTTAATTATGTCTCTGCAACTATTGAGGTACGAGTATTTAGATGAAAATTGCTGTAAGTGCCAAATCATTGATTTTGAGATAACAAAGAACTATTAACTCAACTTAAATTTGGTTTGAAAATTAAGCAAAATATTATGGATATGACCATAATAAGGACTTATTATTATTCCAGTCATGAAATAAATACGTCCCGCTAAAAAATGTTAATATTATTTATTTTCTTCCATCTCCAATTCCATCTATGATGGTGAATTGTCTATTTTTTTTTCTTTAAGTTACGATAACGTCCCTAGGGTGGCACTCGATAAGAGAGTCTAGAGACGAAAATCTTAAAGATAGTCATTTGTCATGAATTGTTTCCATTTCGAGGCTATCATATTCTCAGATACCGAAATAACAACGTATATGTTGTTTATTATATTTATCAATAAAACTGGTCGAAAAAAGGCCAAAATCCCAACTGTTCAGTAGCATACCTACGATATCTTGAAGTTGCCGGATTCATGTAACAGCCGAGCAAAACTGAACACCTCCTCCCAGAAAACAGATGTATGTATGAAATAAACAAGTACCGAAGACAATATTCCGCAAAGGAAAAAGATTGTCATTGTAGAAAAAAAGTTTTATGTGTCTTGGATGGAACTTTGAAGAAAAAAATTGGTCTTCACAAAAAATCAAAGTAGACAGGGTGTTGAAAGGTGTATACTGCACCTACCGCAAACGATTTTCAATTTTCTTTGCATATTCATAAAATTGATAATGTGTCTATTATAATACAAAGTTGATTAAAATTGATATAATTATAATATAAAGACCCGGGATAGACGAACGTGGATAGCGCTACCTGGTGGGCTGACTTTTATTTCGCGAGGGACCCACGGAATTGATCTCGTCCTTCCCACCATGGATAGAACAACTAACTAATGAACCAAACTCACTTGTAGTATCTAAAGAGGGGTACCGAGTAAAAAAAAAAAAATCTGGTGCGTGCGTGCAACACACAACTTTCACTTACCAACTTACATAGATTAGAAATCCATGCGTTTTGTTAATTCCTACTTCTCCGGACAGAACGGCTTGAATTATGAACAATGGTCTGTAATTAAAGGCATACTCCGCATGCGTGGGCTCAACGAGTTTTATGAGTTGACTGAATATTTTTATTTTTTTCTCCTCTTTATATTTTCTTTATTTTTATCATATCTCATATTTAGCCATTTCTTATTTTTAGGCGTAACGACAGACAGTTAATTTCTCCATGTAAACAAAATTTTATAAAATTTTACAAAAACAAAACTTTATAAGAAAGAAACAAACAAACAAAAAAGGCCCCCCCCCCCAAAGAAAAGCCCCCTCAGAACATTTTAATAATGATAAAGCTTACCTGATATTAAAGAAAACCTAATTTTCATTAAACATGACGAATTTGATAAAAATCGTTAAAGCCGTTTTCGAGATAATCGAAAAAAAGGTAAAAATTGGAAAAAAAAGTCACGAAATAAAGTCCCCCCTCCGGTTGATCAATTTTGATGAAATGTTGGCTATCACATCTTTGGCATATACATACATAAAATACCCAGTTTGATCAAAATCGTTAAAACCGTTTTTGAGTAAATAAAAAAAACACGTGAAAATGATACAAAATTTATTAAGTAAAGTCCCCCCTCCGGTTGATCGATTGTGATGAAATGTTGGTTATCACATCTTGGGCTTATAAATACATCAAATACCCAGTTTGATCAAAATCGTGAAACCCGTTTTTGAGTAAATAAAAAAAAAAAACACGTGAAAATAATACAAAATTTATTAAGTAAAGTCCCCCCTCCGGTTGATCAATTTTGATGAAATGTTGGCTATCACATCTTTGGCATATACATTCATTAAATACCCAGTTTGATCAAAATCGTGAAAGCCGTTTTTGAGTAAATAAAAAAAAAACACTTGAAAATGATACAAAATTTATTAAGTAAAGTCCCCCCTCCGGTAGATCAATTTTGATGAAATTTTTACAGTCATATCTCGAGCATATAAATAGATCAAATACTCAGTTTAATCAAAATCGTTAGAGCCGTTTTTGAGAAAATAAAAAAAAAAACACGTGAAAATAATACAAAATTTATTAAGTAAAGTCCCCCCTCCGGTTGATCAATTTTGATGAAATGTTGGCTATCACATCTTTGGCATATACATTCATCAAATACCCAGTTTGATCAAAATCGTGAAAGCCGTTTTTGAGTAAATAAAAAAAAAAAACACTTGAAAATGATACAAAATTTATTAAGTAAAGTCCCCCCTCCGGTAGATCAATTTTGATGAAATTTTTACAGTCATATCTCGAGCATATACATTCATCAAATACCCAGTTTGATCAAAATCGTGAAAGCTGTTTTTGAGTAAATAAAAAAAAAACACTTGAAAATGATACAAAATTTATTAAGTAAAGTCCCCCCTCCGGTAGATCAATTTTGATGAAATTTTTACAGTCATATCTCGAGCATATAAATAGATCAAATACTCAGTTTAATCAAAATCGTTAGAGCCGTTTTTGAGAAAATAAAAAAAAAAACACGTGAAAATAATACAAAATTTATGAAGTAAAGTCCCCCCTCCGGTTGATCAATTTTGATGAAATGTTGGCTATCACATCTTTGGCAGATACATTCATCAAATACCCAGTTTGATCAAAATCGTGAAAGCCGTTTTTGAGTAAATAAAAAAAAAAACACTTGAAAATGATACAAAATTTATTAAGTAAAGTCCCCCCTCCGGTAGATCAATTTTGATGAAATTTTTACAGTCATATCTCGAGCATATAAATAGATCAAATACTCAGTTTAATCAAAATCGTTAGAGCCGTTTTTGAGAAAATCGAAAAAAACTTAAAAAGTTATTAAACAAAGTACCCCCTCCCTTTGAGCAATTTTGATGAAATTTTTGCTGTCACATCGCGGGCATATACATAAACTAAATACCCAATCTCAGGTTCGCACGGTTTATAGTTTTTGAGCTAGTCTGTTCACACACACACACACACACACACACACACACACACAGACACACACACACACACACACAGACCATTTCGCGGGACTTGGTTAATTGGACTCAGGGGACCCCAAAACGTGTATTTCCGTTGAAAACCGGAAGTCGAAATTTTTCACGATCGCAATACTTCCACTTACTATATATTTCATATATAGGTAAGTGAAAGTAAAAATAAATAAATAAAAAAAAAACGACTTCGGAAACCCGAAATCAGTTCAAAATGCACTTAAAATCTGTATAAAAAAATCTGGTGCGTGCGCGCAACACACAACTTTCACTTACCCACTTACTTACATTAGATTAGAAATGAATGCGTTGTGTTAATGCCACTTCTCAAAGTTACACATTTTTCCACATTCATTTCTTACCTGATATTAAAGAACACCTAATTTTCATTAAACATGGCGAATTTGATGAAAATCGTTAAAACCGTTTTTGAGATAATCGAAAAAAAGGTAAAAATCGGAAAAAAAGGTATGAAATAAAGTGCCCCCTCCCTTTGACCAATTTTGATGAAATCTGTGCTGTCACATCGCGGGCATATACCAACACCAAATACTGAGTTTTGTCAAAATCGTTAAAGCCGTTTTTGAGTAAATAAAAAAAAACACGTGATAATGAGACAACATTTATTAAGTAAAGTCCCCCCTCCGGTTAATCAATTTTGATGAAATTTTAACAGTCATATCTCGGGCATATTATTACATCAAATACTCAGTTTAATCAAAATCGTTAAAGCCGTTTTTGAGTAAATAAAAAAAACACGTGAAAATGATACAAAATTTATTAAGTAAAGTCCCTCCTCCGGTTAATCAATTTTGATGAAATTTTTACAGTCATATCTCGGGCATATAAATAGATCAAATACTGAGTTTAATCAAAATCGTTAGAGCCGTTTTTGAGAAAATCGAAAAAAACATAAAAAGTTATTAAATAAAGTACCCCCTCCCTTTGAGTAATTTTGATGAAATTTATGCTGTCACATCGCGGGCATATACTTACACTAAATACCCAATTTCAGGATCGCACGGTTTATAGTTTTTGAGCTAGTCTGTTCACACACACACACACAAACACACACACACACAGACACACACACACACAGACCATTTCGCGGGACTTGGTCATTTCGACTCAGGGGACCCCAAAACGTGTATTTCCGTTGAAAACCGGAAGTCGAAATTTTTCACGATCGCAATACTTCCACTTACTATATGTTTCATATATAGGTAAGTGAAAGTAAAAAGGCATACAGAATTTGTTTTAGAAATCAAAGCATTGCTTCCTTCCGCCTTATATTATAAATTATCTTCTGCCACTAAAAAGTATGAAATAAAAAACATTTTATAAAAAAAATTAAACCGTCTTCGAAAACTAGGAACCAGTAAAAATAAATGCACTGAAAAAGAATGAAATAATTATCTTCTGATTTTTATGAATACGCAGCAAAATTGAAAATCGTATGAAAAGCGGAAAAATGCATTAAAACGGATAATTGTATTTTGATTAGTACGAATACATACAAATTACACAACGAATACATACTGTTAATAAAAATTATTAAATTAAAATATTAAATACCATGTTCAATACTTAACAATCTTTTCGGAGGCGGCGCAAAATTTAAAATTGTTAACACTAAAAATTAGGAAAATCTTAAAATTCTCTATAGATTTTCTATTTTGCGCCGCCTCCGAAAAGATTGTTAAGTATTGAGCATGGTATTTAATATTTTAATTTAATAATTTTTATTAACAGTTTGTATGCATTCATACTAATCAAAATAAAATTATCCGTTTTAATGCATTTTTCCGCTTTTCATACGATTTTCAATTTTGCTGCGTATTCATAAAAATCAGAAGATAATTATTTCATACTTTTCAGTGCATTTATTTTTACTGGTTCCTAGTTTTCGAAGTCGGTTTAATTTTTTTATATAAAATGTTTTTTTTTAAATTGTTTGACTGCAAGATTTTCAGAAAATATTGCAACTGGGAATGGTAAAAATTTCAAGTCCTGCAATTGAGCCGGAATCGTCCAGCGTGCTAGAGCGCGACCTGCTTCAGCATTCTCTAGCCTCGAATGGCGGCGGCTCGAATCCGCCCTAGACGAGTTGAATTTTACTTCGTAGCTAATCAAGGGAATAAATCTCGACCTTTCCAACTAAGATAGAAACGGTTGATTACACCCCTAAAGAAACCCCCCTTATGTCACGATGGCGAGGAAGTGGTACCGAACCAAAAATTAAAAAGCCTGGCAATTGACCCTCTGGGTATTTTCAATCCTACCTCAAATATCACACGAATGAAGTTATAGCTTTCCTCCTCTATCACTTTAAACCCATTGACTCTCCTAATGAAACCAAACAGAAAGACCAATTATTGGAAGGATTCTCTCTAAGATTCTATCCGAGACTGCACAAGGGACCATCATCAACCACTCCACAAATCTTTTAAGACATAAGTGGTGTACAAGAACATTTTCTTTTTTTCTTTCCTCCCCTTCCTCACCTTTTAGGCTATACGTGGTTTACCGGGCCATGGAAGTGGGAGGGGGATTGATTTCGTGTATTATAAAATGTCCCCTGATTCGGCCATACCGCCACACTAGGTCTACGAGAACTGTAATAGTAAATCGGATGTCCTTTCTATTCATCGGACGTACCAGCTACTAAGTTCAAGAAGAAAGATTTTAATTAACGATTTTTTCCCAACTGCAGTTTGCCTATTCTATGTATGCTTTCCTCCACCCCTAATCAAGCACTTCTTTACGCTAGTATTTCTTTAAATTACCTAATGACGATTCTGGCCACATAATTTGTACCTGAGCTTTAAACACTGATAATCTTGCACATCTTACAGTAACTGCGGATAATCCTTGTAATGTTTTCTCAGAACTTGTTATACAGATAATCATAATTTTTGCTTCTGTTTCAAGTCAATTAATGGATAACAATAAATAATATCGAGAAAGTTGTGCCTGGGATTTTATGCCAAAGTTTTGGATAAATGCCTTAATTTCTTTTCAACTCCCGGTAGTTGATTGTTCCTTATTAACGACGCGCTGCGAAGGACCAGCCCCCCGAAGTGTTTACCTGGCTAGGCAATTAACTTAATGATAATGACAGGTATCCGCAAGGTTAGGCGGACCACTTCTTGGCTAATATCTTTGATAAGGCAGCCATAGCTCAGCTGTGAGGATGTTGAGAGATAACATATAGTATAAGTAAAAGTACTATTGGAAACATTTTTTTTAGAATTTTTGTTTAGCTTCCCTCAAATCGATGATAAAAGTGATGAATTCCTTTAAATTTTTTTGTAATATCAACAATACATATATTAAGCGTTAATATCTGCTAAATGGAGGAATCCAATATCTTCTTTTACGCTAACCTTCACAAATTTATTAGTTCGTAAAGTATGAAAAAGTAAATTGTTTTTATGAAGTTGAACTTGTATTACATCCATCTCATAGGAGAAACAACACGATTTCTATGTTCAAGACAATCAATATAGAAAATCTCCCAGGTATCAAGAGATTAGACTGAAATGATGCGGCTTCATGAAATGATTTTTAACGTTCATGTGAACCGAGTTTCGACGTTTTCGTACGATATGAAGAAAAAATACTGTAGAAAGTATAAACAAAATAAATATTTTTTTACTAAAGCCATTCGCTGAAACCCTGTTGGAATTAATCAAGAGAAATGAACCGATTAATCACAAGCGCAGTTGACAAATAGATTGAAAATAAATGATTAATGATCGGATTGAATGGCATCTATCATTTAATCATCTTTAGTAATGATCTTCGTCGAGTATTGCCAGGCCTATATCAAAGTTGGTGGTGGGGGTCTTTGATATTTCGATCCGACGGAATAGATTCGTAACACGTCTATTACAAGCACTGCGTCCCCACCTGGGTTCCTGATAGTATAGCCTCGGCTCTTGCTAGATTTTTCTTTAAACGAAAATGCAATTTTCATTTTGGGAATAATTTTATTCCAGTAAGGGATAGTCACGATGTCGGTCACAGTATATATTTAAATATTTAAAACGCATTCACTGGATTAAATTTTTCCCCAAAAAATAATCGTCAAAAATATCATTTCACCAAAAAAAAAAATCTGGAGCTTTGCGCAAATCAAACAATTTTTACTTACCCCCTTACAATAAATGAACATTTTTCCTTCCTTTTTTTCCAAAGGCCTAAACGCCATTTGAAAGTGACACACATAAAATATTTTATCCAAAATGACATTATTTTTATTCAATTGGATGTTTTGTCGTCAGTATTTCACAAGGTGGTTAATCTAGATGGAAAGTTACTACTTCCTATAACTCACTACTTACGGGGCACCATAGCCGGGAATTCGTAAAAATATAAACTTTTTTAATTAATATTCTCATAGATAGGGTAGAATTTGAAATAATGATGCCTAAAAACAATTGTTGGGACATTTAATCCCTCCTCTAGCGATGTATTTTAAAGGGTTCTTGGTCTGTAAAAACTTGCCAATTAGCGTCTCAGAGTATAATTAGTTGCTAAAGCTTCATGCAGAAGGATAAAATTTCTTGATTGAATTTTATTCAAGTTCTGATTCTGATCCTGATCCTACTAATTTCATTGCTTTCCACCAACTTCTATAAGCTTCATCGAGTATCTCTTTTCAAAGAATACTGAATCGATAATCCATATGACGATTTAATTCAAAACAGTCAGAGCCGTTTTTGAGAATTCGTAAAAAGGAGTTTGGTCGTTGTTAAAAACTTTCATCTACGTATACTTAATTTTGCTGTAATATCACAGGCATACACCTACCTATATCTCATTTCGGATTCGCACTATTTATCGTTTTACAGCTACTAGTCTGATGAAACACACACCATTTCGCCTGACTTGGTTATTTGGAGACCCTGAACCGTGTTTTCTGTAGAAAACCGGAAGCATTTTTTTTTTTTCGCAATCGCAATACTTTCCCTTACTATATATTTCATATACATACGTAAGTGAAATTAATAACGTGTTAATATAAAAAAATATAATTTTTTTTAGATGACTGAAAATTTAATATGCGGATAATGTAGCACAAAAAATGTTACCCTAAACATATACTTAAGGTCTAATGTTAGCATTATATCATGGTCAGATAATGACCCAGTTCTCAGCAATTAAAATAGAGCGTGTGATGTGTAAAACCTCGTTGACACGGGTCAACTGTGGTCGGGCCGACTCAGTATCCGGAAATCCGGGTTATCTAGAGAATAAGGCGACAATGATTATTTTTAATGAAGTTAACCAATTATTGTCAGCAATATTAAATAAAAAAAAAACATAGTATAGGTTCAAACTAGTCGGTACTAAAAGCCATTGAACCTTTGGCGCTTCAGTTTTCTGTATCGCTTACAAGCAGCGCGATCTCGCATCCGCTTTAACAAAAGAAGCAAAAATTTCATCATAATTGATTGAGGGGGCACGTAGTTTCATAAATTTTTTTTTTCTATTTTTACGTTTTTTTCTCGATTCTCTCAAAAATATCTTTAGCGATTTTGATTTATACATGGCGAGGTATGTTTAATGAGAATCAAGTATTCTTTAATATCAGGTAAGCTTTATCATAGGGGATTACAAAATCAGACGACTTGGATTATTATGCTTGCATTGCGGAAGTATGACAAGTAAAAACTTTTATTTAAGAATAAAAAAATAGTGCACTGGAAAAAGCAAAAACAAACAAAAATAAGTAAATGATTGTTGTAAAATGTGTGACTTTCAGAAATGGCATTTAACAAAACATGTTCTAATTTCTAATCAAAGTAAGTTAGTAAGTGAAAGTTGTGTGTTGCGCTCATCGCACCAGGATTTTGTCATTTTGCAAATAGTTTTCAATGTCTTCATCGTCACCTGAAGAGCACTTGATATCGTTTAAAATATTTATAAATTCTTCTTCCACACTTGTTTCTTCTTCAATATTGTTTTCTGGCAAGTCACACACGCACGAGGCCACAATTATTTCCATGACTTCTCTTTCAAAACTTCTCTTCCAAACTGTAGTGTAGGTACTTATAAAAATGGCAATGCAAATAAGCGCTGAAAACATAATTTTTTTTCCTAAACTGGTCCGGGTTAATAAGATCTTGGTTAACGAGGTTCTACTGTATTTAAAGATAATATTTTCAGATAGTATAATAACGATAATAAGCTAAAAAAATACTTTTTTAAAGGATTTCAACTTCATACCTGCCTACCATAATGAGATTGTATACTTATTATTTTATCAATTGGTTTAAAGTTATTAGCAAAGTCCAAATATGTCTCTTCTTATAAAAATTATTTAAAAATTAAAAGTTGTCAAAACAAGAAAACTAATTGATTTATATACATATTGGATATGTTATTTTGAATGTTGATATAAATGTTATAATGGGGTTCTTGAGGTTCTCCTCTCTCGTCGATATCAAAATCCTCGAAATACCATGAAATCACAAATTGGTAGTATAATGTGTTGTGTCAAAATGAGTCAAACTCTACGCCTTGAATATTAACATGGAGGAGAAGGATCAATGAAGAAACAATAATAGAAACTGCTCTGTGCCCTTCTCCTGGTTTAAGCGCAAGGAGGTAGGGTCATCTAGGTACATGTATCTCAAAGCGATCCATCAGGAATCCTCAATAGAATAAGCAAAATACCACCTTCTGGCACACTTACATTAATAGATAAAATCAATAAAGATGCGGCGAGTCGGCGAGTAGCCGCCCAACACCAATCTAATTAGACCGTCGAAGCATCCAAGCAATAAATATGTTTATTTCTTTTCTTTGCACTCTTTATAAACTCCAATAGCAATCACAAAGGTAGATATGACTGTGGATGCTACGAATTTCCGTAATGCCTCTAATACTCTCGAGGAACCTCAGATCCCATTCGGAGAAACTTGCTTTGTAAGGAAGCAAAAGTGCTTCCAAAGAGCAAGTGCATTTTAACGATTTTTATCAAATTCGTCATGTTTAATGAAAATTAGGTTTTCTTTAATATCAGGTAAACTTTATCATTATTAAAATGTTCTGAGGGGGCTTTTTTTTGGGGGGGGGGCTTTTTTGTTTGTTTGTTTCTTTCTTATAAAGTACCTTGTTTTTGTTTACATGGAGCAATTAACTGTCTCTCGTTAAGCCTAAAAATAAGAAATGGCTAAATATGAGATATGAAAAAAATAAAGAAAACATAAAGAGGAGAAAAAAAGAAAAATATTCAGTCAACTCATAAAACTTGTTGAGCCCACGCATGCGGAGTACGCCTTTAATGACAGACCATTGTTCATAATTAAAGCCGTTCTGTTCATTTGAGAAGTGGCAATTAACAAAACGCATTAATTTCTAATCTAAGTAAGTTGGTAAGTGAAAGTTGTGTGTTGCGAGCACGCACCAGATTTTTTGTTTATAGATTTGTAAACGTTTATTAAAAAATGAAATTCCCCGGGTGAACCCGGGATATACAGCTAGTTAATTACAAGAACACAAGGTTTAGTGTTAGTTACTGCAGTGATGACTAATTCATGTAATACGAATCACATTAACGCTATTTCTCTCCATATTTCCAGAATAAAGGTATGCCCGGGGGTCCAGGTGTGCTGCCTGGTGCCTCCAGAGGGCAGCACTGCTGCGCCCCTTCCGCCAGAGACCAGAGAACCAGAGCGCCCTAAACCACGGCCCACTACAGAGACCACCCCTCCCATAACCATCCCCGTACCCAACCCGGGCCAAGGCGACCTCCAGATACCCAGCGTCACCCCGGGAACCGGTTGCGGGCGAAGGAGGTTCCCTCCCAACTTGGACACGGGCCTCAAAGTCACCGGAGGAGACAGCAATTTTCCTCGTAAGTAACTTACCATTTATTAGTGTGATGAAGGTTTTATATGTATAATTTTTTTTTTTTTTTTTTTTTTTTTTTTTTGTACACTAATCTGTATGAAGTCAATAATCATGGAGAACAGGTCTTGTTTGTTTTTTTAACGCCACTTTATGCCACTAAGGACTATTGGAAGATGCTGAAATGGGAGGCTTAATTTTTGCCTATCTAGGTATACCTAATTACGATAGGGAATCTTTAACGTGTACGTTATCCAAATCGCTCAGCCTCTGAACCTTCATTTTATGTCCTATCCGAAGGCCTATTTCCGCCCTTTAAAAATTGCTAGTGCCACCTAGCGTGATGCAAACCAACAAACTTCAGCATTGTAGGCTGCTATGCTAGCCCCTACAACACAGGTCACCCCTTATAACAGGGACTAAATATATATGGGTGTACAGAAATTGTAAATACTATTAAATTAATAAAATGTTTTATTTGCATAATGCATATCAAGTTATTAATATTTGGTTATTAATAATATTAATAACCATATCAAGTTATTAATAATATATCTGTAACTGGGAGCAAAAAAAGCCAATTTCTACTATTCTTATTTCAGCTGTAAAAAAATTCCTTTGCTTAATTCAGGCTCTTGGTTCGTCCGGGAACTCCATTGGAGTCATTGGCGGAACTAGGGGGGGCTAGCAACCCACTGCGGGCTGCAGCTCCTCCCTTTGGAAAATTGTTCGCCATTTAAAGACAGAATGTGACTTTCCTTAATGTAAGGAAGTAAGTTAAAGAACAAATAATGAGCAGAACAAGTAGAATTTTAGTTGTGGGAAAGGAACATAAAGGTAAAAAAGCTGATTAGCAGATCAAAATGAAGGGCCGTGGGGCTACAGCCCCCCTTTACGATCGGCTGGATCCGCCCATAATTGGAGTCTTAATTTGCTCTGCTACTGATATACTTTTATTTTGAAGCATTGGTTATGATTTGAAATATAGATCACAGTGTTTTTTCCATAGCGATAAAAAAGTTAAACCTCAAATTGTTTGTTCTTGTACCAAGGTACAGCGGCTTTTGCGCTCACGACTTCGAAGGCGACCGTACCTGGCCGGACGACCTACACCGATCGCCCTCCTATCATGAAGGCAAGAAAAGAGAGGAAGGGGACAGAACCTGCTAACCAGCCTGACCCCAACAAACACTCATGACCTGTACAGGTCGGCGTTTGGTGGTCCCAGTAACCATGACCACCACGTCTGCACCAGGCACCCCTAGAGATCCTGGCACCACCCAACGACGACGCCCGGGAGAGCGTCGTCCCCGTGGTACCATTTGGCATCACCGCCTTAAATCCCGAATGGATAGCGGGCCGGTCAGGGAGTTTTTGACTAAGCCTGTCCTACGGATTCTCCTACTTAGGGCATGATGGCGGGGGCTTACCACCATGGCCTAAGGAGGACTGGTCCCGTGCCAGCGCCTCTGTCGTTCGCGAGTTGTAAACAACTCCCCAGGGGGCACCACAAGGAGGTGACAGTAGGCGTTGCAGGGGATCGGGCAAGCGGGGAACAACAGACAGTGAGTGGGGCACTATAGCCTGATGTTCCCACATGAGGGTAGGAAGACTCCCGCACCCGTCTTCCGCCTCAGCCCCCCTTTACCCCTGTCATTTGCCCCCCTGTACCGTAAGGTTTATTAATTAATTTTATTTGGTTTATTAGGTAATTCTTAAAAACTTTTTTTAACGTCACTTTATGCCACTAAGGATAATCGCACGATGCTACAGTGGGAGTCCTAAATTTGCCTATCCAGGCATAATTAGGATAGGGATCTTTAACGAGTACCTGGCATCGACCTCCACTTTACGTCCTATCCGAGGGACGGCATACCTTATGATTTTTTACTCCCATTAAAAAATCCTAGGGCCACCGCGGGAAGCGAACTCGCGATCTTTAGTATTGTAGGTTGCCATGCTATCCACACCATGCTAACACCACAGGTGATCCCAATTTTAATTTTTAACCCATAAAGTATGTTTTTTATGTTGAGTCAGACATATATGTAAATTTCTAAAAAAATATGCTTATTCGACCAAACGTGGATTACATGAGTATCGCGAAATATAAGTGTTAAAAAATCTGTCAATCAGAAATAGTCCATTGCGAACCCTATAAAATACAAAAACTATGTTAAGGTTACAGACCCAACAGAAATCTTCAGCTTCAATTTAATGAGGGGGGAAAGTCAACTGCACTGATGTGTTCTGCATTGTTTTATTTTTCACTCTCCACTCTACTACTATTAAATAAATTTAAAATGATAAGTGCTTATCCGATTAATGAAGCTTATAATAGTAGAAGGTTACCTACCTGTGATAATTGCTATCAGTTTTCTTATTGTATTTTCGTTTTTGTAAGTTAAATCTAGTTTGAGTCGTTTGGTTATTGGTTTATAGTTATTTCATTGTTTATTAGTTTTGGACATGGTTTTGTGTTAATTTTGTGTTTTATAGATTTTAATTATGAACCTTAAAGGTTAGGGCTAGCCTTGCCACAATTACGAATAATTTAACTTTCGTAAAAGACTCTTAGAGACGATAAAGGTGAGAAGTACAGTTGGTATCCCGAGTGAAGACGATTTTAAAGTTTCTCCTTGGATAAAACTTTATTTACTCACAAAGTGTAAATTAAACATTGCATTGGCTTTAGGTTATATTTTTTTTTCGAAATTATTGCTTTCCAGTGTTGTATTAAGTTTATGTATTACAAATTATATTTAGTTTGGTCATGACTGATAACGGAATAACAGCTATGGAAGAGGGTGTAGTGGAAGAACAGTCTCTTCAACGCCCAAGGCCTACAGCTAAGAGGCAAAGGAAAGGATCTCCTGACTCCAGAGAAGTTTTAGATAATGAACGGCCAGAAGATAGCCTCTTGCATGACGCTCGGAGAATTCAAGAAAATATCCGTGTCTATACTAGTGCTATTGATAGAAATGTAAGTGTAAAGTTTCAAAAGCACATCAATTGCAAGGTACAGCAACTTATGTATGTTTTTTATGTTGAGTCAGACATATATGTAAATTTCTAAAAAAATATGCTTATTCGACCAAACGTGGATTACATGAGTATCGCGAAATATAAGTGTTAAAAAATCTGTCAATCAGAAATAGTCCATTGCGAACCCTATAAAATACAAAAACTATGTTAAGGTTACAGACCCAACAGAAATCTTCAGCTTCAATTTAATGAGGGGGGAAAGTCAACTGCACTGATGTGTTCTGCATTGTTTTATTTTTCACTCTCCACTCTACTACTATTAAATAAATTTAAAATGATAAGTGCTTATCCGATTAATGAAGCTTATAATAGTAGAAGGTTACCTACCTGTGATAATTGCTATCAGTTTTCTTATTGTATTTTCGTTTTTGTAAGTTAAATCTAGTTTGAGTCGTTTGGTTATTGGTTTATAGTTATTTCATTGTTTATTAGTTTTGGACATGGTTTTGTGTTAATTTTGTGTTTTATAGATTTTAATTATGAACCTTAAAGGTTAGGGCTAGCCTTGCCACAATTACGAATAATTTAACTTTCGTAAAAGACTCTTAGAGACGATAAAGGTGAGAAGTACAGTTGGTATCCCGAGTGAAGACGATTTTAAAGTTTCTCCTTAGATAAAACTTTATTTACTCACAAAGTGTAAATTAAACATTGCATTGGCTTTAGGTTATATTTTTTTTTCGAAATTATTGCTTTCCAGTGTTGTATTAAGTTTATGTATTACAAATTATATTTAGTTTGGTCATGACTGATAACGGAATAACAGCTATGGAAGAGGGTGTAGTGGAAGAACAGTCTCTTCAACGCCCAAGGCCTACAGCTAAGAGGCAAAGGAAAGGATCTCCTGACTCCAGAGAAGTTTTAGATAATGAACGGCCAGAAGATAGCCTCTTGCATGACGCTCGGAGAATTCAAGAAAATATCCGTGTCTATACTAGTGCTATTGATAGAAATGTAAGTGTAAAGTTTCAAAAGCACATCAATTGCAAGGTACAGCAACTTATAGATATAATGGAGACGATGCATGACAAAAATGAGGAACAACGGGCCCTCATACAGCGAGTTGTCAGGGAGACATTGACGTCTCCTACGGTTCATGAGATTCTACTAAATTCAATAGTAGAAAAGACCATACCAATGTTGCTAGAGGGAATCAGGTCGGAAAACCTAAATCAACAAAAACTGGTACCAGAAACTAGTACTTCCCAAGAGGTGGAAGTGATTGGGGTACAGGCCAAATCTGTCAACACCATCGTAGAGACAACTGGAAGTGAAACCTTCCAAATGGTTAAAAAAAAGAGAAGAAATAAAAAAGGCCTGAAACAGGAAAAGGCGGCTGATCCTTGTAAATCCATGTCTGCGGTTAAGGATACAAACGCTCCTGTGAAGAAGAAGACGATGGCGGATGTTGTCAAAACCTTGCCACAAGCACCGTCGGACGCCTCAAGGCCGACATATGTTACCATATCAGCTGAAGGAAAGAGTGCAGTTGATATCATTAACGACCTGCCTACTCCGACTGAACTCGGGGTCAAGGCACGAGTTGTCCGCGCAACTAAAGCAGATTCAGTTTTAGTTTGTGTTGAGGAAGATTTACATGTAAATAGAATTCTAGAATCTCAGAGATTAAAAGATAACGGAATGGAGGCTAAGCTTGCATTAAGAAGGAAGCCAAAGGTGGAGGTTAGAGGAGTCCCCCTTTCCTGGACTCCAGAGAAATTAGAAAGGATCCTGTGGGACAAGCTAGCAGCAAAATAAGTCCCCATTCCGGAAAACAAAACTGGCTATATAAAGCCGCTGTTCCACTCGATGGCCAGAAACAGGATTACTAATAATTGGGTGCTAGAGGTGCACCCGATTGCTCGATATAATTTACTGAAGGAGGTTATTGATGGAGGTTGGTGGTCCCTTTCAGTTATCGATTATCCTGACGCTTCTCCTTGCCTTCAGTGCCAGGGATACGGGCACACAAGGGCGAGCTGTGAAGAGAAAGGAGTGGTTTGCAGATGGTGCGCAGAAATCGGACACATCGCTAAAATCTGTCCCGTGAAAGGAAAGCTGGCCGCCCCAACTTGTGCTAACTGCGTGAGGGAAGGTGTCCTTCCTACCAAGGCTAAGCACCAGGCAGGTAGTCGGAACTGCCCTGTGCATATAGCGAAGACCCAAGACATAGTTCGAAGGACATATTATGACTAGATTAAATATCCTTCAACTGAACATGGGCCGACGGCGCATTGTTGCCGACGAACTTCGGTCTATGACGCGACGTTATGATATAATGGCGATCCAAGAGCCCAGCTGCCGTGGGAACAAGGTAACGGGGTTTGGCCTCACGTCGAGGGTTATAACCATGGGCAGTGGAGAGAGGAGGCCCAGGGCTGCTATTGTGATCAATAATCCAAACCTCGACGTGATGGATCTGAGCCAGCACACCACTGCGGATAATGCTTCTTGCTATATTAAGTGGGGCAATATCGCCTTCACATTGGTATCAGCATACCTACCCTGGGGTCATGGGGCAGAGTTGGATCGATGTTACGATCGCTACACCGGCTCTAACAAAGTACATTTCTGATTGGACCCTCAGGTCTGATACGAGTTCCGATCACACCGATACAAATAGGCCTGGTAGATGAGCCAGGAAGTTCCCACGGTTTTGACAATGGTTTTGCCACCCGGATAAAAGACTGGAGTGTCTTTAAGTGCTACTTGGAGGGTCGTATAGCTGATGAAGAATGGGAAGAGGCTGATATGAACGGACTTGACGATCTAGACAACAAAGTGGAGCGGATTACTAACATAATCCGTGACGCAGCTGAAAACTCCCTAGAGCATCGTAAATCAAGAGCACGACCAGTCCCATGGTGGACGCCGGCCTTAACTGCCCTAAAGAGAGAACTCTACAAGGCCCGGCGGTCATATCAGAGGTGCAGGTGTGACGAGAGGCGCGCTGCTCCTCGAGATGTGTTTAAGTCTCAGTCCAGGGTATACCGTAAAGAGGTTCGCTCACAAAAGCGGAAGTCCTGGGACAATTTTATTGTTGTAGAGTCTTCGAAGAAACCCTGGGGTATTCCTTATAGGGTGGTGATGGGTAAATTGACTCCACTGCAAACTATTGCAGCCTTAAAGTATCAAGATGCCTATGCAACTACCCTTGAAGAAACGGCCAATATGTTCCTTTCAGCGATTTACCCCAGGGATGATCCAATCCAGGACAGTGAAAATGACGGTTTTGTGAGACGAACCACGATATATCCGCCAGGAACAGACTTGTGCCCGCCATGGGACGTTCATGATCTTCGTATCGCCGTGGATAGGCAGAAAACTAACCGTTCTCCAGGTCTTGATGCAATTGACGCGGCGATCTTGAGAAATAGTCTCCCCTACATTGAACATGCTCTGTTAGAGGTCTTTAATCAATGCCTAGAAACGGGATACTTTCCGAGAAAGTGGAAGATCGCCGATCTGAGACTCCTCTACAAGGTAGGCAATAGAGATAAGGAACTTCCTAACTCTTACCGGCCTATATCTCTACTCCCTGTGATGAGCAAGGTCCTGGAGAACCTCATGATGTATAGTTTAGGCCCCGTGCTTAACAGGGCAAGCCACCCACGGCAATACGGTTCAACTAGGGGCAGAGGAACCGCTGACGCTTTACTGAGAGTGCGCAGGGACGTTGAGGAGCGGGCGGAGCGCTATGTGTTGCTGCTGCTTTTCGATATCTCCTCCGCTTTCGACAGCGTATGGTGGCCCAGCGTGCTGCAGCAGCTGCAGAGATACGATGCTCCCAGCAACTTATACTCTCTTGTAAGAAGTTACTTGCAAGACAGGATTGTGAGGATCAGAGGGAACTATTACGAGGTAGAAGCTTCCATAGAAAGATGATGCCCCCAAGGATCCGTACTCGGTCCGGCTCTGTGGAAGCTTGTCTTTGATGAGTTGTTGGGAGTGTTGGAGGGTCAGCGGATCTCTGCCACTGCCTATGTAGATGACCTAGCAGCTGTGGTGGCGTCCAACAGCAGAGCCGGAGTCAAGAGCGAAGCAGAAAGATGTGCCATCTCCCATCGAAGAGCCGATGAGCAAGAGTTCCCTCAGCTGGTGAGCGAGGAGAACTTCCCGCGGTTCAAGGAGTTCATTGAAGGGTGGAAAACGGCATTGGGCCCAGCCCACTTCAACATGGGAGCCCGGAGAAGAGGACCGGGACCAAGAAGACCATCATAGAAGTAGAAGAGACCTTCCAGCTCTTGGGGACAGCTGCAGAAGATGAAAAATAAAATTAATGGTTTTCTAGCGGTAGTGAGTTGTTGCGTAGTCATACGTAACATCCCACTACTGCTCATACCCGTATTGCCCGTGAGGCATGGGAGGGAGGAATTAAAATAAAATAAAACAAAATAAGTGCTTATCCGATTCGTATAAGGGAATAATTTGTTAGTGTAAATAGTTACCTACATGCCTAAATACTGAATAAGAAACATAAATTTATATTTTCAAGATTTCATGTTAATATAAGAAAACGAGCCCTTTCAGTATTCATTTATTCAATAATGACCCTACTGCTATGCTTCGATATGATAAAAATAAAATAATTAAATAAAAGCAAAATAAACGCAGTGGTTCCCGCGAAGCAGTCGAAGTCGTCCTTGGACTTCTCCAAACAAGGCGCCATGAAGCAATCGAAATAGTTAAAACGAGCGACAATCAAAATAGAAACAAAAACATCTTGAATTATATACATATTTCAAATTCGAGGTCAGACAGAAAAGTTATCGTTCAAAAGATTGGATCCTAAAGACAGCTTCTACCATAAATAGTTTTTAAACTCTGTGGCAATCATCCACTATTATAATAGATAATTATCGCGCGGAATAGCGCGATTCAATGTTTTCTTCACAGAATTAAAGAAAAAATTACCATTGGATCAGTTTAGATAAATTTATTCCTTTGCTTTTAGAATTGAAAAAAACATCTTTGAAAGTAAAAAAAAAAATGTGTTGTAAGATCGTTACGGTGATGATAGTAATTATATCAAGGAGGAAACTCCAGCCTTCACTTCACCAACAATAACAGTGAATATAACTCCACTATAAGTCAGCGGGAAGTGTAAAGATAAACATAGGCATAGATTTTATCTGTAGGGACCATGAACTCAAGTTCCAAAGCTGGTGGCTTGTCCAATCTCCTGCAATTTTAGAAAATAAAATATACCAAGAAGTATATCTATAAAAAATATTGTTTAACTAGTACAATTATAATCAAAATTGTACTTTTTGTACTTTTGAGTTTTGAACTTCAATAGAAATTAAAAATGTCTAAATGTAAGATATTATTATTAACCATACCTACATAAGATTAAGATACATTGTATAATTGATTCCTAACACCAGTTCCTTCACTTTTTGCAGAGCCAACATTTTATGGTGAAGCACCATGGATGGTAGTTATTTTACAGAAAAAAGAAGCTTTGACATACAAGTGTGGTGGTACACTCATTACGCCTAATGTTGTTTTGACTGCAGCTCACTGCGTGAAGTGAGTATACATTGTATAAATATGTAAAATATAGGGACAAAGAGAACAAATCTTATTGGAAGATTCTACATCAAAACCCTTTAGTCTCACCTGTCAAAATTAATAAACAACTATACAAAATTTTAGCCTGGTATAAAACATACATCATCAGTTTACCATCTTGTTCATATGCCATTACCCTACATATTGTTCAACCATCCTAACCATGTTTATGGAATAAATAAGATATTAATTTGATAATAATAACAAAAAATGGAATGTAATTAGATTTTTTTTAATGAAGAAACCTCTTTAAGAAAGCATATTTAGTTTTTTTTTATAATTTATTGTCATCCGACATTTTGGGTTACTGACCCATCTTCAAGGGATTATATCTGAAGTTACATTCTTAAATTTTCTACAACCATCAACTTTGCCAATCAGTTTTTATGTGATAAACACATGTCATAAAATAAAATTAAAAAACACTTTGGTGGTTGTAGATTTATTTCATAGTCACACAACTCTCCTTTGCCTCTATCTAGGCAAGTAATAATGATTAATTTTATATTATGAAATATGTTTATAACATAAAAAAAGGGTTGACAAAGTTGATGGTTGTAGGTAATTCAAGAATGTAACTCAAGATATAATCCCTTGAAGATGGATTAAAAGCTCAAAATGTCGGATAACAATAAATTTAAAAAAAAAAAATAAGTATGGATGAGATTCATTCATTTTTAAAAAACTAACTATTTCTCTAATGAATATAAAGTAAGTGAATAATATGTTATAGATAATAAAATATAACTATAAATTAAAAAGAAATAATTATAAAAAAATGTAAAATAAAGAAAAAGTAGTAAAGTTAACGAATGAATCACTTAACTTTTAATCAGCTCCAAACCAACAGCTAAAATACCTTAGGTGTTGTGACTGAAATGTAAATGAATGTATTGTGTGAAGTCTAATTTCGATATTCTTGGTTTGCTGAATATTTTATAATGGGGTGTATAAAAAAAAAAAAAAAAATGACCGGTTTTTAACCAAATATTTGTCTTATTATTTTTTTGATATAAAATACAATTAACACTCAAAGTATAGTCCATTGTTATCTTCCGTCATTAGCCATCTGCTAGCCAATTCCTCAATGCCACACTTATACCATTCCTTGGGATGGCTGTCAAAGAACTCTTGGACCGCGTTTTCAACTTCCGCAAAATTATCAAATTTTTTCTCCTGAAGAAAATGGGTCATGGATCGATACAAGTAGTAATCCGATGGTGCGAGGTCTAGTCTATATGGTGGATGAGGCAGGAGTTCAAACCCACGAAGTAAACTTTTTTGGTTCGACGGTTTCTTTTAGATGATAGTTGAGGAGTAAGTTTGTGAGTCTACTGATTATTAAGTATTGGTAAATAATAAATAGCATTAAAATATTTACAGACTTTTGAACTCTGTAATTTGAATAACGGTCTTTTTTTTTTAATAAACCCTATTAAATAAAATCAATATTTAAATATATCATTGAATAAATGATTGAATTTATTAAATTAATATTTAAGATTCACTAAACAATTTTTTTTCTGCTTCAACTTCAATTTCAATTTGTGAATGTATATCCTTGATCTATTAAATTCAATCATCTGTCAGAACTATTTCTCAATTTCAATAGATGTGAAATTTATCAAACTCGTTTTGTTTGAACTTATTTAGCTCTGTTGTTATCTTTTAATTGCACATTATATAATTTTTGCATTTAAAAAACTTTTGTTTAATATATTTTATTTTCCAAACAGGGATATGCCAATTGAAGAAATTTCTGTAAGAGCAGGAGAGTATGATAACAGCATCACAAATAAACCAATCTCATCCCAAACACAAGGAGTTCGAAAGGTTGAATCCCATCCAGACTTCAATCCAGGCAATCTTCACAATGATATTGCACTTATATTCCTAGAACGACCAATGGAACTTAATCCAGTAGTTGATGTCATTTGTGGTCCAGAGAAGGGACAATCTGTCATTGGATCTGACTGTTTTGTAACCGGATGGGGACGCAATGCCAGAAGTAATAAATAGTATATTTTTTCTTTTAAATATATTCACATTCAAATTATTGAAGGAATCAGTCACAGATAGTTCTAACCCACAAAACAATAGTTTAAATTTTCTATTAGTATGTATTACAATTATTTATCCAGTGAAATTAATATAATCCATTTAACTTAAATATTATTAAACTTATAATAATAAAAAAAATTAGGTGTTCGATGGTCACCTTCTTTTATGTTTATAATAATTCGAAACATACAACTTATTAGCCATATTTCACAAAAAACCTAGTTTAATTACATTAATTTGAGCTAAAAACAATGACACATGGTTATTACTTATTTATCTAGTTAATTTTCAGGGTGAATTAAATCTTCTTCTGTCATATTACTTTAAAATAAAAAAATGTCAAATTGATTTGACTAATTGATGTAGGAATTCATTCCTCTCTTGTCTGGATGCCAAAAAAACAATCCTTGGTTAGAAAAAAGTAATTGGTTAGAAAAAATTTATTAAATAAATTTGAATGTTTTTTTTTTTTTTTTTTTTTTGTTTTAATGCCAAGATGTTGCAATTTTTAATCCATTCAAATATAGTAATACACTTCTATGGATTGTAAATATTAAACAAACTGTGTCTGCGGCCGACCCCATCAATTCGTTACCCATAACTAATAATTGAAAATTTACAAAACCTCAGTTTAGATTTAGAATAATTAATTGAATGGTCTGGATAATAATAGAAGTTTTTAGATTATTTTCAATTCAATGCTGTCTGTTGTAACTCTTTCCAGTTCTGCACCTGAGAGGCATAGGACACTACATCTGATTTTCTTAACACTAGATGAGGCTGTTCTTTAAAACATATCAAAAAACCTCCCACAATTAGTATATAATACAGTTATTAATACCAAGGAGTTAAAAAAATATTTCTGATATGCTAAATCAATTAAAAAATCTCCCATTCCTTTGAGGTTTGGAATTACAGCATTAACAAACATGCATTTATGAGGAGAAAAAAGGGCAAACTTTAAGCTCCACTTCACGCTGCACCTGGATGGAGGCTGCAAGAGCAGAGATGACAAGAGAAAAATTGTGAAGGAGGCCAGGATACATAATTTTTTTTTCCTAATTTATTATAATATATATATATATATACACATATGTGTGTGTACGATCTAAAAATAAATTTAATTATTGATTGAAGGTCATTTCAATAACTAAATAAAACTTTTCTTTTCCAAACAGATGGTTCCTACCAAGCTGTTCTCAGCAAAGTAAACCTTCCTCTTAAAACCAGAGAATTCTGCCAGGAAAAGTTGAGAACATCTAGATTAGGAGTGAGATTCATACTTCATGAAGGGTTCATATGCGCAGGGGGTGATGACAAGAGAGACACCTGCAAGGTATGTTGAAATTTTATTAAATTAATAATAATACATTTAACATAATCAATGTGTGGCTTCAAGCTTTACGCAAACTTTGTCCACACTTCATATAATTTCAAAGAAATTCTTGAAATTAGAATTTACAATAATTTAATTAAATAAATGAGGAAAAAAAAAAGGGAAAACAAAAAAACCTCAAACAAAGCATAAAAGATAAACAGATAGCTATATATTAAGCTCTTATCTGATTTATAATACTATATGTTTCCATCTTTTATGTTTGTACATCTTATAAGGCAAATATGTTTTGGTATAGTTGACAATTCCCTTATATGAACATGAGGACTACCCTCACCTAATTTAAAAAAATCTATTGATAATTTATAAATATAAGTGGAAATGCTGGGCATATCAAAATTGTAATGAATCAAGTCTATCGGGGTCCATTTGGGGAAATTGCCGACAAACCGCAAACATTTATTTTGTGATATTTGCAATTTTCTAGAGTTAGTGGTACATGTGTAGTGTAAGTAATATTTTTGGACCAAGATAAGGCGTTTCCATACGAAACTGTCAATTTTAGGTCTGTGCTTGGTGAAAAGAATAGCTTTTGTTTTATTTTAATTAGGTTGGATTTTCCATTTATTAAAATATTTAAAACATTTGGATATTGCTAAATTCAGATGGTTCGCTATTGTGTTGATTCTGTTTGAAGAGATGAAGAAACATGTATAGTCAGCAAAAAGAGCTATTTCAGTTTTACCTTTCATTGCTGTGATATCATTGATATAAAGATTGAACTGTATGGGACCAAGCACAGAGCCTTGTGGAACACCGGCCTGCATGATTTTTAGACCTGCAGGGTATGTTGTCATCCTCCTTGTAGAAAGAATATTGTTTAACAAAGGACATAATTGAATTGGTAATTAAAGAAATGTGAAATGTCAAAAAAGTATATTTCTGTTTTGATATATTTGTGGGTTCCTTGCATGCTGAGAAAAGTAATTCAAAAGCATTACATTCTAACTTTAATTTCTAATGAGGTATATGTGTCTGATGAAAAAATTTGATGTTAAGGTGATCTTTTAGTGCGAAAGTAGAAATATTTTTTCCCTATTTCATAAATTTAAAATTGTGGACCTGTGGGATTTTTAATTTTGGCAGAATGCTATTTGTTGCTTTTTTTTTTTTTTTTGTTATTAAAGTGTAAACGAGGGTTTATAGAAAGGTAAACATTTCAAAATTTTGTGACTTTACTTTCAAGCTTGAAATAAAAATCTTTGATAACTCACTAGATATTTAAAAATCTACCTCACTAAGTTTTGGCAGAAAATGTTTGCACAAATCTTTTGATATTAAATTGATTAGACAATAAAATATATTTTCTTTTTAATCTTTTGGATTTTTAGATTAAAATTAAACTAATTTGATTTTTGAGCTAATTTAATATATTTCTTCATGCTTTGATGTTCATCAATATTTAATTATTCTAAAAATATATTTTTCAGGGTGATGGTGGTGGACCGTTGTACTGCCCATCAAAGGCTGACCCAAACAAAATGGTTCAGATAGGAGTAGTTGCGTGGGGTATCGGATGCGGAGAAGGATTTCCTACAGTTTTCACCTCAGTAGAACATTACCTACCTTGGGTGCAAAAACAGCTATCATGAGACGAATAAAATGATATTTTTGTATTAATGTAAAATATTAAGGATAGACATGTTAAGGATTGAATCAAATGGATTGGAACGAAAAGAACAATAAAGATTAAACTATTCTTTAAAAAAAAATGAGTGACCTGCTTAAAAAAATACTCATGATGATTCTATAAGTTAGTGTATCAGTTACATTAATACTACCTGTTAAAAAGGCTATTAAGTTTGTGAAATATGGGTTAGATGAATGCATCCTATTAGTTGAATGCATGATACTTATTAATTTTACTTTTGACTTGTTGCAAGAGCAACATCTATTTATTCTCAAAGAGCACAAATAATTAGTAAAAATATATGGCTTTTATAACATTATACTTATAATCTAGTCATATTCGATTATTGCAACTTAGTAACTGTGTAAAATAACATAAAATTTCAATAATACCAATGTTTTTTTTTTTTTTTTATTATTATGGTGTAATTTAACTTATTAAAATGGATTAAAAGTTATATTTATTATTCCAGCCACTTAGTGGTAGTTTTCAGTAAATTACAAATACCCCACGATTTCCTTCTAATTAGAGATTAAATTGCTATGTTCCATGTTTTAATTATAATAATAGGGTCAGTAAAAAGGTCTGTGAATCTTAATTATATCAAATAATTAGAACATAAGCAAGAACACAGGAGACGCAGTGGAAGTAAATTATTATTGGTAATAATATATACATATAATGAAATATATCTACTTATTATAAAAATACAGGCCTGAATAAAGGAAGTGGAGATGGCCGGAGCAAGGCAGCATATAGGTCTATATAGATCAAGATTCTCTTAGAGACTGTCAGCAAGTCTTTGCAGTGGGGCGATAAGGAGGGCTTAGTGTACAAAGTTTGGCCCTATATTATTATTTAGCATATTTATATAACAAACATATTCAATTATCTATTTGGGCACCTAATTACAATAATTATAACCATTATCATTATTATCTACATACAAATATTTACATAATAGCCCTCATACAATATATCATAATATAATTACAAATAATTATTTGTGGGCCACCACAAAATGAAGAGGTTACTCTAGAAAACCATTCAATTTTCTTAAAAAACATGGGCAGATGGCTTCCAATTGAAAAAATCTGGTGCCCTGCCAGCAATACTCACCAACCTACTTAGATTAGAAATCTATATGTTTTGATAGATATGTAAACGCTATTCAGCAAGTTCACACATTTTTCCACATTTATTTTAATAATTACATAACGAAATTTCATTTTCGTTTGTCTCCATAAATAATAGAATATTATAATTTGTTTAGCAAAACTCTAAGTACCGTAAAAAGAGGTGACATTGTGACTAATGGGGTGACTTAGTGACAAGCTTATTTTTCTACAGTTTTTGAATTGCCCTCCTTAAAAAGAATCAGGCAATTCAGTATAATTGTCAGTTGGTCAGTAATGTGCTGCAACCTACTGGCCACATATGGACCTATATAACTTCTTTCATTCCATTTACCATGGTGCTTGTTTGTTTGTTTAACGTCCATTTATATGCTACTTAGGGTAATTGAACGATGCTACAGTGGGAGTCCTAAATTTTGCCTATCCAGGTATAACTAGGATAGGGATCTTTAACGAGTACCTGACATCGTACAGGCTCGGGACCTCCATTCTACGTCCTATCCGAGGGACGGCATAGCTAAGGATTTTTTACTCCGATTAAAAAATCCTAGGGCGACCGATGGAATCGAACCCAGGACCTTTAGTATTGTAGGTTGCCATGCTAACCACAACACCACAGGTGACCCCACCATGGTGCTTTATTTAAAGGTTTCAACTAAATGATAACAATCAAACATATATGAAATAAAGCACCATGGTAAATGGAATGAAAGAAGTTATATAGGTCCATATGTGGCCAGTAGGCTGCAGCACATTACTGACTACCTGAAAGGTAGCTGAATTAGCCAACCTGGTTCTTTTTAAGGAGGGAAATTCAAAAAATGTAGAAAAACAGGCTTGTCACAAAGTCACCCCATTAGTCACAATGTCACCTCTTTTTACGGTACTTTTTGATTCATTATTGTTTTTTTCTTTTTAAAGGACCTAAAAATACTAATTTCATCAACAGTCGATGTGTTTTTATTTTAATTTTTTTTATTTATTTATTTTATTTTTTTACTGCTTTCTTTCTTTTACTGCGATTTGCTTTTGGTAAATATATCATGCAGGTTTATTTACGACTCGTCTCGTAGTAAATTAAAAATTAATTTTGCAGCAGATTTTGAAAATAGTTACATTTTTAAAATTTGGTTGGGAAGGGAGTTACTACGATTTTTTTTATAACTTCTGATTGATTTGTTATGAGTGTCTGTCTATCTCTATGTTTACGCGTTCCTAGATTTTGAAAAAGTATTAATTTTTAAATTCAATCTTGGTGATGGTGGGCGGGGGTGTATTTCTCATTCCACAACTTTAAGTTCAATGATTATTTCGAAATGTGGGTCTTATTGTTTGATAATAGCGGCTTATTTTTTGTTGATGTAGGGGGGAGCAGCACTTCTCATTTTTTTTTTTTTTTTTTAATGAGGTTCGATCATATATTAATGCAGTCGTAGATTTTTGAAAAAAAAAAATCTATTAAAAATTTTAAAGGATGTGCTGCGGTTACCTCTCCAAAAATTTAAACTTCAACATATGGATATCTTTTAAATGAAGATCTATTGTAAATCGCTAGTATTTTCTAATTCTAAGCCACTATTATCATCACAGTAGTTTACAATTTTAAAAATCCGAAAAGATAAAAAAAGAAAAAGATTTTCACAATGGAATATTCCTATCGTTTTTTTTTTTAAATTATTACTTTTTTTCAAAATTAAAGCTTTGTATATTGGACCCTCATTTAGAAACGATAAAATGTTGACGGCTTAATACTAATAATTATTTTATAATTTTAATAGAATAGTTTAATAATAATTATAAATATTCCCAAAATTAACTAAATACCGTGCTGACGGTTACGAGTAGTCACCGTATCCATAGCTGACGGATATGAGAAGTACTCGGATCCATTGGAAACTATTGGACGGTTGCGGATACTTTCTGTATCTGCTCTCATGAGTACTTTTCACAGTTACAGTATCCGATATCTGTATCCGCAGATACAATTTGCCCATCTCTGCCCCATATATTCTCAACTCGAAATTTCCTTTTCTAAGGGGATTGGTGCGTATATGAAAAACTAGCTAGGGTGTGACCTCCCAACAGTGTGACAAAGGGATAAACTATTGTGGTACTCTGCCTGTACCCTTTGGAGTCCTGGCTCAATTTTATTTTGCATCCTGAAAGCTTGCTGATAAGATTAGTGCCTGATTTTTTAGAATTATTGTGACTGAAAAGTGTTTAATTATTTTTCAAAGTACATGACCTACACTTTGTGACAGGCTATGGAGTGACACAAAGAGCATTGTTTTTGATTTTAGGGAATGTTATCCTGTTTAGAGGTTCCTTATGTACTTAAACTGACTCCAAAAATCGATTAATGCTCAACACAATATATTTTATTTGATACAACTTTTTCCTTCAAAAATATTTTTTATACTATATTTTTACATGTGTCTTTAATTTTAAAAATGATTAAAATGTCACATGCAATAATAAAAATTAATTTAAATAAATATTGATTTCGCAACAAAATGTTGCTACATCAGCTCCCCCCAATGACTTCGTCGCAGAAACGCAGAGGAAGTCGTAGTACACGACCACGACGAGTACTTCGCTCGGCAGGTGTTGGATGTTCTTCTGCGTCGGAGTCATTGAAAACCTGCGCTGAAGTGGTGTCTGGTGATGTCGGTTGTGTCGGTTCATTGCTGGAACCTGATTCCTGATTATCCTGCAACAGGTAAGCCGGTTTCAACCTGTCTATGGTCACCGTGCGTGGGCCAGAAGGCAGCTGTATTGAGAAGGTCTTCTCACTCCTGCTGAGAACTTGGTGTGGGCCGGTGTATGGGGGCGTTAAAGGCTTGTGTACGGTATCTTCTCTCAGGAAGACATGGGAGCAGGTCTGAAGGTCTGAGTGGACAAAAGTCTTCCCTGTGTACTTCCGATGAGGTGCAGGGCGCAACTGGTCCATATGTTCTCTAAGATGCCGGACGAATGATTCTGAGCTTTCGCGCTGCCTGGACTTTTCCAGCAGTTCGCCAGGCAGTCGCAGGGGTTGGCCAAAGGTCATCTCCGCAGCGCTACAGACATTGTCATCACGTACAGCTGCTCGCAGTCCAAGAAGCACCATGGGTAACTGGGAAACCCAAGCATCATCGCGGAGTTGTGCTGTGAGGGCCGTCTTGAGCGTCCTATGCCATCTCTCCACACATCCGTTGGCCTGTGGGTGGTATGCAGTGGTCCTGCAGCGCTTAAACCCAAGGGTCTTGGAGAGCTGGTGGAATAAATCGGACTCAAATTGGCGTCCCTGATCAGTGGTGATCCTAGCAGGTACTCCGTAACGCGCGATCCATGATGAGCAAAGTGCCTTTGCACAAGTAGTCGCAGTTATGTCCTCTATTGGCTGGGCTTCAGGCCACCTAGTATATCTGTCCACCATCGTCAGACAGTATTTCATTCCATCTGAAGAAGGGAGAGGTCCAATAATGTCCAAATGGATGTGTTCGAAACGGCCTGCTGGAAGAAACGTTCCGGGTGGAGCCATAGTGTGTCGTTGAACCTTGGAGCGTTGGCATGCAACGCAGGCGCGGGCCCACTTCCCCACATCCACGTTCTGGTTAGGCCAAAAATATCGCTGTGCCACCAGTCTACGTGAACCTCGGATCCCGGGATGACTTAGGCGGTGAAGTTGTTCGAACACGGCGCGACGTACACTTTCAGGAAGGTACGGTCGTGCTTTCGAGGTTGACATTTCGCACAAGATCGACCTGTTGAGACTAGGAAGTTCAACCCATTTGAGTTGTAGGGTGGAGTTCTTGAGCAGCTCCGGTATAGTGGTGTCACTTGCCTGAGCTTCCGCAATCGCTTCCATTTCATTGGGACTCTCGATCCCTTCCACCCTAGAAAATGCATCGGCGACATCATTGTTAGTTCCAGATATGTGCCGGATTTCGGTGGTGAACTGACTTATATAGTTTACAAGCCGGATTCGCAATGGCGTTGAGGTTTCGGGTTTCTGTTGGAATGCGTATATGAGGGGTTTGTGGTCGGTCCATATGACAAAATGTCGCCCCTCGATGTATGGAAGAAAATGCCTTATCGCTTGATGTATTGCGAGAAGTTCTCTATCATACGTTGCGTAGTTGCGTTGCGCAGAGGTGAAATTTCGTGAAAAGAACCCTATAGGTTTCCAAGCACCTTCATCCCACTGTTGCAAGACAGCTCCCATGGCAACGTTAGAGGCGTCACAGGCCAGCACCAACTCAGCGTTAGACATGGGGTGAGCCAGTATTGCGGCGTTGCGTATTGCCTCTTTGCAACCCTCGAAGGCCTTGATACTCGCATCGTTCCAGGTGATCGGGGTCTTGTCCTTCTTTTTAGCTCCACACATGTACGCGTTTAGGGGGCCTTGAATTGCTGCCGCGTTGGGGATGCATCGACGGTAAAAATTAACCATCCCTAGGAATCGTCGCAGTTCGCTAACGTTTGCCGGGCGTGGGTAATTTTCGATGGCTTCTACCTTAGCAGCCAAGACAGTTATGCCGTGCTGGTTCACCCGATGACCAAGGAATTCGATCTCCTCCTTCGCGAATACGCATTTCGCGAGGTTAATGGTCAGTCCGTGCTGCTCTAGTCTCTTGAAGACTTCTTCCAAGTGTACCTGATGTTCCTCTAGGTCCTTAGATCCGATGCAGATATCATCGAGGTACGGAAAAACGAAGTCGAGTCCTCGCAAAACTTCATCCAGGAAGCGCTGAAACGTCTGCGCAGCGTTGCGTAAACCGAAGCACATCCGCTGAAACTCTATTAGGCCGAAAGGAGTAATGACGGCTGTTTTAGGAATGTCTTCTTCGGCTACGGGGATCTGGTAGTAAGCCCTGTTCAGATCCAGTTTGCTAAATATCCGCTTCCCATGCAGATTTATATTAAAATCAGCGATATTTGGAACAGCATACCGGTCTGGAATTGTTTTTTCATTCAAGCGCCGATAGTCTCCACAGGGCCTAATTCCTCCATCCTTCTTTGGCACTATGTGCAATGGGCTTGCCCAAGGACTATTGGAGGGTCGACAAATGCCTTCCTCCATCATTTGTTCAAATTCGCGCTTCGCAGCTGCGTAGCGTTCTGGAGGTAGCCTACGCGCTTTCGCTGTAACCGGTGTGCCGCGCGTTTCAATGTGATGGACAATGGAGTGGCTTGGTTTTTTCAAATAATTCGTGGGAAGGGTAATAGAGCTGTATTTCTGCAGCAGCTCGGTATACCATTGACCTGCCGGAATTGAGGAAATGGCTGGGGTCAGGACGTTTGCATGTTTCCCCTTTGTAGAGAGTCCTGTGGTCTTATCTAGCAGTCGGCAGCCGTCTAGATCTACGATGAGGCAGAAGTGATATAGCAAGTCTGCCCCTATGATAGGTTGACTAACTTCCGCTAGGATGAAGCGCCAAACGATCTTTCTTCGAAGTCCTAGGTCAAGTTGGACAAGCTGCGAACCGTCGGTCGGTATGGGAGTTCCATTAGCTGCGTAGAGTGAGAAATCGCCGGGCTTAGTTTTCTCTGTCTTCTTCGCTGGATAAACTGATACAGCAGCTCCTGTGTCTATCAGATATCTGACGCAAGACTGCCGGTCAGTGACGTATAGGCGGCGATGTATAATCTCCGCGACGGGTTCCGCCTCAGCCGTCGCCAGAATTAGTTTCCCGGATTCTCTGCTGGTTTTGATGGCTTCCAGTCACACGGAGGTCTGCACTTGGTGGCCTTACTGCGGAATCGGTCGTGGTAAAAGCACAGCTGACGCTCCTTACTCCTACTTCGGCTGCGAGATCTCGTTGACGATGATACCGGTGCTGTTGTTTGTCTACTTTGACACTCCAAGGCCGCAACTCGCTCGGTGAGCTTCTCGATTGCTGCTAGCAGCCGGTCGTCTCTGGATAAGGCGGGAGTCCACACAGAGTCTACCTCAGAAACCCCGGGCTCAAAAACTTCTGCGATTCGGTCCGCGATTTCGCTAAGCTTAACTAAATCGGTGTGTTCTGTCGCTGCCAAAGCTGCTTGCATCCGGGTAGGTAGATCTCTCAACCAAATCGATTTCAAAAGGTCATCTGATACCATGGTGCCACCCAGTTCCTGCAAATCCCTCAAAAGATGCGAAGGACGTCGGTCTCCTAATCGCTTCTCTTCCAACAGCTTGCGAATCCTGGTGTTGTCTGATTCTCCAAATCTTATCATTATCCTTGACTTCAGGGCTTCGTAAGGCTCGTTTTCTGGGGGTTTTCGCATAAGGTCAATGACCTCTCTCGCCGCATCCCGATCTAGCTGTGAGACAACGTATCGGAACTTCTTAATGGAGCTCTTGATATTATAGAGAGCGAAAATTGTCTCGCATTGAAGAAAAAACACTTCCGGATCACTCTTGTGAAACATTGGTAAATGTGCTTTCACTTTAGGAGCGGAAGAAACCTCTATAGACTGCGGAGCGAGTGCCGGTGTTAGATCGGCTGACTCTTCATTTTCCAGCCCAAAAATATCGATGAGACTGCGTGCAGTCATCTCAACTATCGTAAGTGCAGTAAAAGTTTAAAAAAATCTTAATACAGTTGTACTTACGGGCTGGATCACGTCGGGGTCACCACTTTAGAGGTTCCTTATGTACTTAAACTGACTCCAAAAATCGATTAATGCTCAACACAATATATTTTATTTGATACAACTTTTTCCTTCAAAAATATTTTTTATACTATATTTTTACATGTGTCTTTAATTTTAAAAATGATTAAAATGTCACATGCAATAATAAAAATTAATTTAAATAAATATTGATTTCGCAACAAAATGTTGCTACACCTGTATTTAGGCGCTTGAAAATGAGAAGTACTCGGATCCATTGGAAACTATTGGACGGTTGCGGATACTTTCTGTATCTGCTCTCATGAGTACTTTTCACAGTTACAGTATCCGATATCTGTATCCGCAGATACAATTTGCCCATCTCTGCCCCATATATTCTCAACTCGAAATTTCCTTTTCTAAGGGGATTGGTGCGTATATGAAAAACTAGCTAGGGTGTGACCTCCCAACTGTGTGACAAAGGGATAAACTATCGTGGTACTCTGCCTGTACCCTTTGGAGTCCTGGCTTAATTTTATTTTGCATCCTGAAAGTTTGCTGATAAGATTAGTGCCTGACTTTTTAGAATTATTGTGACAGAAAAGTGTTTAATTATTTTTTAAAGTACATGACCTACACTTTGTGACAGGCTAGGGAATAACACAAAGAGCATTGTTATTGATTTAAGGGAATGTCGTGTATTTAGGCGCTTGAAAATGAGATAGCTGTATTCATAACAAACGAGGTAATAATTAGGGAAAAACAGGCGGTTCTCGATATATCACGTTGTGACAAAAATACCACCATAATTTTAGAATAACCCGAAGAAGACTATCTTGTACCATATGTTTTATATGGTCACACTCTATAAACTGTTTTAATTAATTTTAGCATCACGAATTTAATCTCTAAAGTACAATACAAATTTTTATTGCAACATAAAAGTTTTTACTTCAGTTTGCGATTATTCGGAAATGCAAATATAATACTCCATCTTGATTGATTTTATAATTCACTTAGTTGTTAAAAACTTCATTTAGTTTTTACCATGGAAACAAATAATTTCCATTAAATACATATGCAAGTTTCAAAAAATCATTGACAACTCTTTCCTCTGAACAAAGCGCCTTTATTTATTAACAATGGTCTGTCATAAAAGGCGCACTGTGCATGCCAGTGTTCCATGTATTAAAGAGCTGTCGAAACATTTTCCTTGTTTTCTCTTGTATACGTATATTGATTATTTCATATTTCATGTGTATCCATTTCTTATTTTTTGGCTTAATGAGAGACAAGTAATTTTCTCCATCTAACGAAAGTCAAAAGTAGTTTGTAGGAAAAAGTTTCCTTAAGGATTTAAAAAATCTGGTGCGATGCGCGCAACACACAACTTTCACTTATTACCTTGCTTAGATTAGAAATTTTCCCGCCCGTAGATACTTAGAAGGTAATTGTATCGAATTTTTTTCATTGCTTTATTCTTTTAGAGCACGTTGAGACGTTTCTGGCGGTCTATCGTTTTTAGTGTCCGACCGAAACCAAAATTTTAGCCGAAACCGAAACTTATTTACGTCTCTATATATAATACATATAAGTGTGTAATATGTCTAGTTTAGCGATTATATCAATGAAAGCTTATAAAATAACAGTAATTTAACTTAATTATTCATGTAATAAGTGAGCTGGCATAAAAGAGTGGAAAAACAGGTGTATTAGTTAAGTTATAGGATCGAATCTCGGCCCCCTCCTTCCTAGTACGGCTGGTCCCCGTGGTATGTTAGACCATACCCACTTAAAAGTTGAAATAATCTTGAAATAGCAGGCTGATATTAATAAAAGTTCATATTATTATGTATAAAAAATAAATAATATAGTAAATCTGTCCATAATAAAGCCGATAGAATACAAAATGACGGCCTATGGAATAAGTAAAGCTGTATGTCAGAAGCTATTTAATCTACTGAGTCAGTTTTGGTCTCAGATGTTAGTGGATTTAATCTAGTTTGAAAATTTATAGAATATTTTTTGGCCGAAAATATCCTTCTTCAAGGTAAAAATTAAGACAAATTTTTGGGATGTTATTGGTGAACCGCTGGGCTGCCAAGGTTGAAAAATTGGTTTCGCATCTGATTCCCATTCCAAGAACAAAGACCAAAACCTACTATGTACCACCATTTGATGCAAGTTTTAATGACAAGGTTACTGACTACAATATTATTTTCAATTATGAATTGAATCTGGGGACATGTCGACTAATTTAAGTTTAAGTATTTAGAATATATATTCTTATTTATGTTAATCTTTTTTTTTAGAAAACAAATTTCATTATTATGATTAAAAGCACAAAAAGGTTCTTAACGCTCAAGGTAAAGAATAAATAAGTACTATTCTTTACACTTAACGTAAATAATTCTGTATCAAGAGCATGCTTTCATTACATGTTAAGACTTGATTTGATTTACGAGGACATGTCTGTTTGTCACTCTCAAATTTTTATTTCCACACCCAACTAAAAATTTTCGATCAAGTAAAGTACCAAAAGAAAGAGAAAAATCTATGTTCTACCGAAATAGAATACAAGTGTAATTATCTAAAATAACAGATAATTCCCACTTTTAAATTCAAGGGTGTTAAATGCCCTGTTGTGTTAAAAGCTTACCAGCTGAAATCGTGTAGTCCTACTTCCTTCTTGGAGATATCAGACACAGGAGCTATTTTCGGCCTGGCCGAAGATTCGGCCAATTTTTGGCCGAAACCGAAACTGCGTCCGAAACCAGGTTTTTCGGCCGAAACTGGCCGAAACCGAAACCGAAACTTCGGTCGGCCACTAATCGTTTTTAAAAAAAACAAACGTATTTATGTAGTGAAGCAGAAAAAAATGGATGGTCGTACAGTACAATATCGGGCTCCCGGCCGCATTTACTCGGAGAGTAATTGAATCTAAATGTTTTCTTTGCTTTCTACTTTTAAAGCTCGTTGAAACGTTTCGAATGGTCTATCATTCTGTCAAAAAGCTGCTATATTTAACTAGTAAACGGGAAAAAACTAGATAGCCTCTTAAACTCTGATGTCATGATTCCGCCTCTACGGACTTGGAAAGTAATTGTATCTAAAATGTTTTGCTGCTTTTTACTTATAGAACTCGTTCAGGCGTCTATCGTTTTGTCGAAAAGCCGCAGTATTTAAGTAGTAAACGAGAAAAAACTGGATGGTCATAAATATCAGGAGTCATTGTCCCGTCTGCTCTACCCGAAAACTAATTGTATCTATATTCAGATAGGTACAATGAAAAATTGTAAATAGTATAATCTTTCTTAAATAAATAGTATTATAGCTAAGTGGGTTTAATTGTTTTAATAATTGCCATTCTTAGATTTTTAAAATAATTGTAACTACAAAAACAATTGAAAAATATTTTCCATATAAGAAAAGGAATAATAATAATTTATTGTTATTTTATAAGCTAGCTCTGACTTATATTAACAAATCATAAAGATCTGCACATATAAAATTTTGACGGTTAGTTATGGGTCAATCCATATCGAGTGGTCAAAAGGTGGTTGCTCGGCCATTTTAGAAAAAAATCATATTTTTGCCAACAATTACGTGTGGAATCAGTATTTCAAAACAATTTTTTAAAAAAATTTAGGGTCAACTGTTTCAATATGGCAGCCATTTTTGTTTCACCGTGCAGGCCGATTTTTGAGTTTTTAAGCTCTTACAGAAAACTCATTTTCTCAAGACTGGTAAGTCATAGACTAATAATTCAAGGCCGTTTTTGAGGGTAAGTTTTAGATAAAAGGGGATGCACACCAAAGCTGATTTTTGGCATGATACTAAACCAAACTAAGTAGATTTCATTAAAAGTACTCTTAACCCTGATATTCGCTTCCTTATTTCTTTTTTTTTTGTGATTTCATCAACAGTCGAGTTTTTTTTACTACTTGCTTGTTTATTACAGCAATTTGCTTTTTGTAAATATATCGTGAACGTGAATCGATAGGAGATGTATTTACGTTTGTCCCTTATGCATTTCTGAAAATCGAGAACAATTTCTACACCTCTAAAATCACTTTACATTGCCTTCAGAAAAAAAATACTAAAAAATCAGACAAAATTCTTTGAATAAAGTACCCCCTCCGTTTGACAAATTTTGATGAACTTTTTGCAGTCACATCGCGGGCATATACATAAACAAAAAACCTTTCACACACACAAACTTGGTCATTTGGACGCAAGGGACCCCAAAACTTGTATTTTCGTTGAAAACCAGAAGTCGAAATTTTTCACGATCGCAACACTTTCCCTTAATATTCATATATAGGTAAGTGAAAGTAAAAATAATTATCTATAAAATGTTTATTTTCCACTTCAAATTTTAACTTATCTGATGCTCTGATTTCGTTGATTTGATTTTATTAGATTCGGCACCTCGAAAAACATATACGACGATACCAAACACAAATGTTTGATATTTTTGACTTTTTGACCTGAAATTTGGAATTGATCTGGTGGTGCGTTGATTTTGATTTCATTAGATTCGGAACCTCAAAAAATATATACGACGATACCAAACACAAAATTTTGACCTCAAATTTGGACTTGATCTGGTGGTCCCATTGCACTGATTTTGATTTCATTAGATTCGACACCTCAAGAAATCAATACACGTGTGGTTCCATGCCCCTAACAAAGTAATTATAATAGATATTAGGTTTTTTTTTTTCCATTTTCAGCTTTTTTGGACCACTGTGCGATGTCTTATACAAATGTGATTTTTATTTTATAACGGCATCCCCTTCTATTTTCTTTTTATACCTATGGTCAACCTGTTATCCACCATTAACTAATTTATGAATATATCAAAACTAAAACAGTTGTTAATACATCAAACTTACTTTTCGAATTTTTTTTTTTTTTTTTTTTTTTTTTTTTTTTTTTTTTTTTTTTTTTTTTTTTTTTTTTTTTTTTTTTTTTTTTTTTTTTTTTTTTTTTTCAAACGGAATAATTTCTCTAATGATTCAATCGATTACTGACCATATATAGAAGAACTGAAAAATTTTCCTCAATGAATATTGACTCTCTTTTTCCTCATTTAGATTTAGTAAAATGTTCTTCTGAAATCAATGTTAAAGACGGTTTCTGATAGCCTTACGCAGATCTGCTATAAACCGTATATTAGTTGTCACTATTTAAAAAAATGTAATAAAAACGAATCTGACTTCTCAGAGGAAGACGGGATTTGGTAGGTGGGATAGATTATCGGCATGGCTTTTACATGCATAAAACCAAACCCGTCTTTATATTTAAAAGAGCCTAATATATATTAAATTGCCTTTTCCACAACCTTCCCCACTTAATGGTTCCGTTGAAGCATTCTGACGTCAATAGCCCAGGAAACTCCTTCAGAATCCAGTCTGACGGGTCAGTCGAAGCTATGTTGTTCGTCTGGAAAATCACGATTTTGCTAGTAGGATATTCTTGTTGTGATATAGCTTCAGGGATTCAACAATGCTCCTGTGTTGACTACAACGCCTGTACCTCAAGTAATGGAATAGTCAGTGTTAACTCAACGGAGGAGAGGTATGTAGTTCCTCCAGCTTAGGCCAGTATTACAAACTTAGTATCTTACAATTAGAATCAGGTTGCTCGGATAAATATACAAATAAATAAATTGATTGTATTTGTTTATATTTCGCGTTCTATGCACCTGCGCTGTAGCGCATCTAGCAAATATGTTCTAAATTCATAATATACTCCATTCGATTTGGTTGATAATAATGTTTATATCATGTGCGTCATGATTGGAGAAGATCCTTGGCCAATGTGGTTTAAATCTTCGTTGAAGGAGTGTACGTGGGTTTGAGTAGTTGCGAGTTGAACCGTATTATGTGATGTAATTGTCATGAATGTTTGATTTTACTGCCATTTTGATTGTGTTTATTAAATTTAGCTTCTGTTGCGCCGAGTCCCAAAGTTCAGCACCTTATGTTTAAATATGTTTTAGTACAGTGTTAGATATTAGTTTTTAGTTGCGTAAGTTAAGTGATGATCTGTAGTCCAGCAGATGCGACAGTCGATGGTATCGTCTTGACAGTTCTTGTCTTTCTAGGTTTGTTTGTGCTTGGAGGTGGCGCGTTTTATTTTATTTTCTCTTATACTTTTTTATTATTTAAAACTTTTCTTTTCCAAACTTAACATCATTTTTTCTATTACCTCTTTTGTTTAGGTTAATTAAGTAACAATTATTTTAATACTGCAAATATCCCTGTTAATCGTATACAACCAAAAATACTGAAATGGTACCTTTTTGTATAGTATAGGATTATATTATATTCTAATGTATATTATTTTTTTATTAATTAAACACCCTTCCCTGCCTTTCGGCAACACGGGTTTCGGCAACATTAACATATAACGCTCATGCGTATGTTAATGTTGCACAATTCTTCTTCGGCTTCTTTATTTCTTCCTCATATTCTCATTTATTGTTTTATTCTAGTCTTCTCTCGCATTTCCTGAATCCGATGGCCTTCCAGGAGTAGGATTCCTTCTACCTAGGTTAAAAACTTCTGGGCCCAGTGCTGTTTTCCACCCGTACACAAACTCCTTGTAGTATGGGTAGTTATTCTCAGAGACTAGTTGAGGAAAATCGTCCTCCGAGAGGACATAGAGTCCAGTTTTCCTCAACAACCTGGACCTTTGTGTCTCAAAGGCACCGCAGCTTATAAGGATATGCTCGGCAGATTCTACGACACCGCAGGTAGGGCACAGGGGATCGATATCCTTCCCTAAGCCATGAAGCTTAGCTCGAAAGGCCCCATGCCCTGTAAGAAACTGTGATATCCAATAATCCGGGAGGACCCATTTCGCTTCAATACGAGACCGGACGGTGGGGAAGTACTTCCTTAAGGTAGCTCCTTTCGGAGTTGTCGTCCATCGCCGGTTCCATTCCTCAATTGTGTCCTCCCGGATAATTTTTTTCCAATTATTAGGCTCCCGTTCGACTTTCACTTTAATGTGGGTTGGGAGTCGGTGCCTTCTTTCTTTAATCTATATCGATGTAAGTCTTGTTGCAGTAGGAGGTCGAGAGGTACCCCTGCTAATACCTGCGCCGCCTCATGAGACACAGTCCGGTACGCTCTGGTGATCCGCAGCAGAGCCGTTCTCTGGATCGTCGCCAACCTGCTCTTTAAACGGTATGAGGAATTCAAAAACCACGCTGGTGAAGCGTACCTCAGAATACCCAAAACTGCACCATTATATATGGTGAGCGTAGCTGGGTATCTGAAGCCCCAGAAAGCTCCTCCCACACGGCTAAGACCATTTAAAGTATTGGCCACTCTACCTCCCAGGTAGTCCAAGTGAGGTCTCATGTTAAATTCTCTTCCGAACCGTATTCCGAGATACGTAACCACCTCACTTGGACGTATTCTTACACCGTCAATTCTAAGGATTATAGGGTGGGTCCGATCCGTTTTTCCTTTTAGAAGTATCGTCTGGGTTTTAGCAGCTGCCATTTTCAATTGATTGCTCTCACACCATACTTGTATCAGGTTGGCGCACCTTTCTGCTTCAGCTTTAATACCGGCTCTGCTGTTTGAGGACACCATAGCTGCCAGATCGTCAACGTAGGCCGCACAGTGGTTCAAGGGTGGAAAAAATAGCCATTTTAAAGTTTGAACATAGAAAATATTTCATGTGTAATTACTTATCCCTTGAGATATATTAACGTGCTCCATAAGAAATATTTGAAAAAAAAATCGCTTATGAACAAAAATAGGCCAAGAACGTTATACAACTATGTTTTTACTTTTTTTAGACGTGCCCTTAAAAATTTAGTTTTAATTCATACGTTCAATAATGGGAACTTAAATTTAATAAAAGTAATATCCGATGGGGTTTTCACACCTCTAGCATACATATTTCACTGGAATTAAAAATTAAAAATTCATCAAAACTAAGAACTATCTGAAATGAAAAAAAAAAATAATTACGAAAAAGTATAATGGAAAATATTGATGAATTTACTTTTATCGGCGGCTTCCAATGGGCTGAAAATTGTGTAGATAAATATTTTAATCCTTCTTGTAAATAAACAAAAGCATTTTAGCTGCGACCACCTGCGACTGTTGTGGTGGCAGATGTTTTTATTTTATATTCGCTATTTACAAACACCAAGATTGTAAGCATTATTCATTCCAGTTGTTATTTGGGAGAGGACAAGCTCAGTTTAGATTTCCGGCTAATCATTTTACTTTTCCCCCTTCCCCTGACTACCACGACCAACTTTGTCAATGCGAGCTCTAGTTAGTTCTCGCTAACTTAAATTTTCAAACCGTAATTAATACGCCTTTTTTTCGTGACTAATTACCTCTCGCATAGGTAATTAGTCCAAAAATCTTTATTAGGTAAGACTATAGATTAGGGAGGGGGGAGGGTTTTCTCCGACCCCACCAGGAACCATCACTATCGGTAAGGTAATTAGTTTATTATTCGGTAGTAATTGAAGTTTGGAGGGTTTTGTTGGAGGACTGCAGAGCTTTACATACAACTGTATGGATGGTATTACATGCCGAATACTGTTCATAAAGTTTTAATACATGGCGAAAAGATTATAACAACTGCTTTGTTGCCCATTGGAATGTTGACTGAAGAAGCTTTTTCTCTTTTTTATTCATAACAACATAAGTAATGTTGCTGTTTTTTAAAATATATTATAGATAGACAAAACGTGTTTATTATTTTCTGAATATCGTTGAAGTTAATTAATGAATTATCTTCAACCCTACCAAATATAAAATTCCTTAATCATTATTGCATTAACTGTGTACTACATTAATTGTGTCAAAATTCGAAATATATATAATTTATAAAAATTGAGTGATTTTTCGTTGAACTTTTTTTTTTGTCTTACTCTATCCAGAAATAAAATATTGGTTTGTAAGAGCAAATAAACTTGGTAAAATTCTCAACTTTCTAAGCGAATTCAATAAAATCAATTTTTTTTTCCGAATTTCCGTTGAATCACTTATTCTTAAGAAATTGCGGTTTTGAAACGCATTAATGTTCATTTCTTTGTTTTATTCTAGCAATTCTATTACATAACACAATTTTAACAAATTGCCAACATATATTATAATTATTGCATAGCATTTTTTTAAAGGAGATAAATAGATTTTTGCTGCTTATTGTGGCTTTTGAACCACTGTGCGCCGGTTAATCCGAATAGCCGGTTAAGTGGGGCTCCAACCTATACATTTTATAGGAAATCGTGGTTATGATAATATTAACTTTATTATTTTGCGGCTTAAAGATCAGGTTTGACAAGGTTTTTTCCGAAAATAGTCGATTTTGAACCACTGTGGGCCGTGGCAGGGAACCGCTCTTCCTCAAGCACTCCCAGCAACTCATCAAAAACAAGCTTCCAAAGAGCCGGTCCAAGGATTCTAATGTATGTTTTAAATTCAACCTGTTAAAACTTGTACCTTCTCCTATGTTGTTCTATTCCTCACCACTGCTCAACATTTCCGCCCCCCCCCCCCCACGATGATCAGTGTCCTGATGACCTGCCATGTTAACTCCCAAGTCCGTAATGTTTCATTTTGACGAATTTCGTGATTTCTTTTAAGAATTTATATTATTTCTTTTATTTCTTTTTTCTATTTCTTATTTCTTCTATTTAATCATGTCATAGCAGTTTCCGAAACCTGGCTCAAACCCAACATCCCTACCTCCTCCGTTTGATTGATTGATAATTATACGCTCATCCGCCATTACAGTAGAGATCGAACTGTAGGCCTGTCTGTCCATGATAGTCTAAGGACCGAATCCTGGAATACTTATTTATGCAGATTTCATCCATCTCTTTTTCCATTCTCTGTCTAGTTATTTAACGCCCTTTTCCTGTCCGCTTTTGCTCCAACTTCGAATCTTTCCTCCTTACTTATGTTCCAAACACAATAATCACAGGAGATCTCAAAAGAACCCCCACTCAAACTTTTCTGGAAAAAAAATTATCCCACAGGTGGGATATATTCCCTGGATTTCTTTAAATTACCTTCCACCCAACCCATCCTATCCAGTTCACTGATATTTATACTGCAGCATCGTAGGATTGTATAAAAAAGTAGTGTTAAATAAATAAATAAAAATAGGTAGCATCTATTATCAAATGCACTGCATAAATTTGTAATAATAAAAGTAGAACATTCCAATATTTGGTAGTCAACAGTGCCAAGGAGAAGAGGTAATATGCTGCAGGACTCTAGCTGAAGAAGCTTCTGTAACAGTTTCCAAAAATCCACATGACGTCCTACAAGAACCCGGAGTGGCTCCAGGAGGTGGCTGCGGCAGGAAGCGGTATTTGGCTGAAAAGGACATTATAGGAGGAGAGTCAGCTTTATCAAGTAACTTTTTGAATATTAAACTCATAAAAAACATGAAATTAATTAAGACCAAACAATTTTATAAACATAAATAATACTTTTAGATACTATATTCTATGGTGAAGCTCCATGGACAGTCAAAATTTTAAATGAAAATTTGTCTTTAAGATGTAGTGGATCATTGATTTCCCCCAAAGTTGTACTCACTGCAGCCCATTGTTTGGGGTAAGTACAAATTTATATTAATTACATACTAATAGAACATTCAATCCTCAAATTGATAACAACGAATTTCTATGAAAATATATAGTGTGTGCGTGTGTGTGTGTGTGTGTGTGTGTGTGTGTGTGTGTGTGTGTGTGTGTGTGTGTGTGTGTGCGCCCGCATGTCTATATTGCAATATTTAAATGTGATAGAATTTTTATGAAAAGATTATCTATTAAGCAAGTAAATGACGCATGAAAGAATGAAACTTTAGGGGATATTTTTTATACCGAATTCATATTCTACTGCAAAGATAACTCAAGAATTCAAATTATTGTGCAATTTTAACAATTTCCAAAGAGCTATAACTTTTGCTATATTATTAAGCTATATTAACGATTTTGCCAACTTTTGAGTAGCGGCACACAGTTAATTTTCTCTTGGGATTACCAATTATCAAGCAGTTGAAAATACTTTTTACATGTTTGAAATATTGAAGGATAGTGATAGAAAATAATGTTTTTTTAAACATTAGTACTTCATTAATGGAAGTGTGTAAATACTTTTTTCCAAATTTTAATGTTATTTTTAAATTTAAACAATAGAAGAAAAGGGGTCTAAGTGATATTTTTTGAAAAAATTAGTTAGATGAAGAATCTCTCTTGTCACATCATAGGCGGACACCTACCTCAAATAACTAATTTCAGTTTCATATGACAAATCATTTCTGAGTTAGTCTGTTCACACCCACAAAGTTTTCACGATTACAATAGTTTCCCTTACTATAAATATAATTTATAATATTATTACTATATATTTAATATATAGGTATGTGAAAGTAAAATAAAATAAAGAAAATGATTATTCAAATCTGCACACAAATATTTTTTTCAAATTTTGACTTGTATTTACTCAAAATAGAAAAAATTCACTTAGAAAATTTTTTGATAAGATCATAAACATACACAGGCACACACACACAGACCATTTGGACTCATTGGCAATTTTGGATGACTTTTTGTTATTTAAAGACAGAATTTAACATTACTAAAAGTATGCCAGTTGTGGGAAAGGAATATAAAGGTATAAGATCTGATGGGCAGATTACCTTGAGACTGCAGCTCCCTCCCCCCATTTACGACAGGATGGATCCGCCCTAGCACTTTGACCCCTTGACTTCTAAGGTCCACACATATATGATTACATAGTCATATTCTCAATAACACTGGCATGCATAATCCAAATTTAAGAGGCAATACTTATTTTTAAATAAACTACTTTAAATAATCACCAACTAAAATTAGTATAATTTTTATTACAGTCATAACAGAAATAAAACAGCGCTGTTTGTTAGAGCAGGAGAATATGCTCCAGATGTAAAAAATAAACCACTATCATCTCAGTTACGAAGTGTTAACAAAATGATTGTACATGTTGGTTTTGATGAAAAATATGTTTTAGACGATATTGCATTAATAATACTTAAACAGCCAATGGAACTAAATGCAATAGTTGATGTCATTTGCATACTAGAGGAAGGACAAGAAGTTCTAGATGCTGAATGTATCCTGAGCGGATTTGGATCTAATTTAATAAGTGATATATATTTTCATAATTTTAAACCTACATTGGTATATATATTATTTTACTGCATATTATAGAGAAACAGAAATCTAGTTGCAAGCATTTGAGAAATATTTCGATACAAGATTAGGGTTACAGGATAATAGTATCTAATGGATGAGAGGAGGAGGGATATATAACACCAGAAGTGGTAATAGGATCGATGCGCACTGAGCAAGCGATGATGGGTATGACAGAAGTAAAAGATTCAAAATTATGTCATAAAGCAACAGCCTGGGGATCTATCAGTGGGTTCTTTTCTTCATCAGAAGGTACTGGGGAGTGGACAAATTTGTAGTCTGCTGCTACACCATGGTGACCATGGATAGCTTGCAGCAACGTGATGTTTGAGCTACTCCCTCCACGCTGTCTGTGCTTCTGCAAGAAACACAAACGTCTGTAGGAAAGCCACACTGCGTGGCCAAATGTCTCATTAAAGATCTCCTAATATACCCAATATGTTAGACTGTATCAGTATATTACCAGAATTCAAAAAATCTTATTATTAATTTAATCCTTTGAATTTGGTTTAAATTTTGGTATTATAATAATAAAATCCGAAATTATTTGAAATTAGTAGATTCAAAAAAACAAAACAAAACCGTTATTGAATGAGCCATCAACAAAGTTCAATATTGGTTCATTTTCAACAGTGGTATTTCCTTTCGCTCCATTCATTTCATTTACTTTGTAATTAAAATGTAACCTTATGAAGAGAATTTCAACTTGATGATGATTTTCAGAAAGGATTAGTCTGAAAGTCTTCTGTTGTTTGTAAGTACATTTTTAATCTATGTAGATTTTTTTTTTTTTTGTGTGTGTGCAGAGACGATCTTTATAAGCTTAACTACTGAAAAAAAATTGCACTGCATTTCAAAAATTTGCATAAATATAATATTTGGGCACTGAATCTGGGACATTTTAGATCTTGTCCACTTAATTATTCATATCAAAATTAGTTTTGAAGCTTTATTTCTCAAGCCCGACGATTTTTGAAAATCATATTCAATATTGAATTATTTTATTCATTCCTTCATTCATTTTTTTTTTTAGTAATAGAATAATTTAAAAAAAAAAAAGTTGAGAAAACACAAAAACCATTGAACAATTATTTTTCATGAAATACTTTCATAGAAGGGTATCGTTCGGGGGAATT